>JAYKKI010000057.1:4375000-5032500 GCA_039881145.1 Druceiella hillmani
CTCTAAAAAAATTTTATACAAAGAGTACCTTGATGTTAATTATTATTATGAATAATTTCTTTTCACCGTGACCCACGTTTAATATGTACATATTCAACTAATATAAAATTTTACAGATTTTTCCTAAGCGTATTAAAAATAATGTCGACCGTCATTATGTTAGGTAAGTTTAATATTTTTGGTGTTATTGTATCGTAGGTATAACATCATAAAGAGTGCGTCACAAATATTTTATAAGCCAATTCTCTGAAAAACCAAGGTTAATAAATTCTATAATGTTAACAAGAGAAATTAACACAAGTTTACGTAAACACGTTAAGATTACACGTAGGAAGATCGAGATTAATATTCCCTCTTGCGGGAGGAGAAGTATGTTCAGCAATAATAAAAATAATTTTGGCCATCCTTTTTGTAACAAAGTGGCGCTTTGTCAAATTACGACTCATCGCTCTCCAGGGAGCTTTCACCACTTCAGCTCTAGTAGTGTTTTATTACTCTAGGTGGCTGCATAAAACTTTAGAGAAGCAGTAAAATGAGCACGTTCACGATTACGAAAGAAAATTGAATTATTCTATTAAAATATTATTATTACGATATTATTATTATATCTTGGAAATTCTTATTTCATGAATATAGGTCAAAAATAATAAAAAATAAAAGTTTTTTAAATATTGTCCTTCAGAACTTTTGTACCCGTAATACGATTATATATTTTACGTGTGTCAAAATTGTATGAACTTAAAGATAAAAATAATTATCTTGTATGTAATATTGTTAGCTATAATATTTCATTTGCACAATTTAATACGAATTACGTTTTTATTATGCATTTTTAAATGTCTCAAGACTCATAACACACACAAATACACAAAACACAACTAAATCTAATATTAACAAAATAATTAAACGTTAAATATGTTGTGCCGGCAAGTTAATGACTTTAAGTTTATGCATAGAAATGGTGTGTTCAAACATTTCACATCGTATCGAAATGAAGATCGACGAAACAATGACTCATCATGGCGTCGACGAAACAATAGCTTATCATAATTTTTTAGACATGGCCTACGTCGTAAAATTACGTTTGAATGAAAATATGTTCAGCGTTAATTATTTCCCCGTATAATTTCCTAAAATAATAATTTCGTATTGTGCTGAATGTACATTAAACAAATTGAAATTTCAAATCCATGTAACGAAATTAGAGACCAGAAAGCTTTCATCACAAAATGGATTCTGGACTGAAATGCGGAAGATTTTGATATCAAAATCCATTTTAAAATTCGGCTCAATAAATAAATCTAAAATTAAGTAATAAGTACTTATATTACTTTAAAAAATATTACACCATTGACCGTGTTGATAACTTGGTTCCGGGATACAGTTTTCTTTACCACTTTTTTATTATTCTTAGTTTTCTTTACCACTCTTTTAATACTCTTTATAAATTCACTTGAATCTTTTCGTAAAATTTCACCAGTTTCTAGGCATGCAAATTATCTAAAATCCTTGCACACCGATGAAAAACCGATTATAACACAATAATTAAAAAAAAAATCATTTATACTTCTTTAGGCTCGTTATGGAAAAATAATGAGAGTGATATGTTAAGATGCGCACCGACGATGCAAAAAAATCGACAGGATGAAGTTACTCACTAAATATAAATATATATATATATATATATATATATATATATATATATATATATATATATATATATATATATATTACATGCGTGTAGTGATTCATACTTTATACAAGATAGTTACTGAGGTATTTGTTAATATACGATACGTGTTTTAGATTCATGCAAATCTAAGCTATATTTGAGCTTTTAAATTATATTTATCAGAAACCGAAATTTAATAGTGGTTCATGTAATAAAAATAATATTCATTTATTATGAATATTCGCGACGGAAATGGTGCTTATATTTTAAGTGTACTTCTCTAATGAGATTAAGTTTCACTATGTATTTATTTGCAGTATTAATTACATATTATTTCAAAATTTCATTAATTGATTGAATTTAGATTTTACCAACCGTATATATGCATGCTCCAGTCATTTTATTATTACTTGCGTGCTAAATAAAGTTATATATTATATTTTTTTAAGTATATTTACAGTATTTAATAGGTGGTGCAATGGGCAATCATTGGCAGCTCGTTCACTGTCATAAAAATATTAAACAGTTTATTTACTTATTGCAGATTTTACTCTTATTTCATTCTCCGCATCTTTGCATGTTAGGTCATCTATAAATAAAAAAAAATTCATTACTTTCTAATTGAAATACTTAAATCGACTGTAACACGACCTCGTTCAGATTGTCCCAGATGACAGCCTACATGTAATGAAACCCATAACTCGACACCAATGCTAATGGTATTTCACGAGTTACGACTTGACTCGTATGATATTGTAGGGTGAATATAAAGATATAGAGTTTCATTTTATGTGTCAGTAAGGAAACGTACAGTCGATATGCATTTGCGGTTTGACCCTAACTCTTGGAACTCGACATAATCCATTAAACAAATTATATTACTTATTTAAATTATATTAGTCGTATATTACTTTTACTAAGACATTTAAACATATTCATGTTTCCATAAAGATATTTATGAGAAATTACATTAATCAACTTTTCTTTATCAGTGATATTGAAAATAAATATTCGATATACTCGCACATATTTATAAATTAGAAAATGTTCTGTAATTTCCTGGCACGCACTTCGATAGAAACGAAACTTTTTTAAATATGTTTTTTAAATATGTTGTAGCCAACGTACTATAGGATATTTAAGTTGAATATTCAGGAAAAACATTAGACTCCTTGAATATATTGCCCAATAAATGAATACCTAAAAAATCATTTCTCACATGGGTAATGAAAACATTCGCTATTTTATTACGAACTTTTTTTTTAAGTAACGATGAAATTTTTCTATTTAAATCACTAAACAATATGTGAATCATGATTCAAGTGAGTGTGAATTTATTGTTCACAAAATAGGGACAATGCTTTTATGGAAATACTAGATTAAGTTTATTGTTAAATACACGTACAAACAGTGGAACCAAGCGGTAAAATATTTGACATATTTATGAACTACACTAGCGAAAATTATTAATGGTAAAAATAAGCATAATATGAAAGAAAGAGGCAAAAAATAAATTTGGAAATTAATGCTCTTTATGAAATTAAAACCAAAATAGAATTGCTTTTCAGCAAATTTTAAATAAATTTAATTGAAAAAAAAATTGAATTATTTTCTGATAATTGTCGGCTTCTGTGTTTTACTTTTAATATAACTGGCTTCTAGATATTTTCTTCGAAAAATTAATTAAATATTTTGTATTTGTTTTAAGTTATTACTAAATCTTTTTTTTTTGTAAATAACAAAATAAAGAAAAGCTATGTTAATAATATACTGCAAATGAAAATTATTAAGGCGCCAAAATCTGCCACCAATTTTTCTTAAATTTTTGGTATTCTTTTAAAATACAAAGGACATCTTGTAATTCATTAATATTTTTAGGATACAAGTTTCCTTCTCAATAAAACTCTGATTCATAATGATGATTAAAATGTTCTATAATTTTTTTTGTCTACATAATGAAGAAAGACCTGAACTCGTCTAATAAATATTGAATATATTTGGCGTTAATTTTGTAGAAATTCATTATTCACAATTAAATGAAACTACGTGATGTAGTATTATTTCTACTATCTTTAATTTCTTTACCACGACCTAGGTTTCGTTGTATTACAACATCTTCAGGTGGGATATTAGCAAAGATAATCTTTGCTAATATCCCACCTGAAGATGTTGTAATACAACGAAACCTAGGTCGTGGTAAAGAAATTAAAGATAGTAGAAATAATACTACATCACGTAGTTTCATTTAATCGTCTAATAAAATTAATATGTAAACCTGTTTTTATTTGATTCTCACATTGTATATGTTGACTGTTTAAAATGTCTTAATTATGTTTTTATTACAAAGGAATTATTACAATTAAACATTTAATATCATTTTTAATTTAAATATCATTTTATTTAAATATCATTTAATGTCAGATTTTCTTCTAATTTCAAATTTTCTCAAATCATGCTCCGATTACATTGAGATCGATAAACAATTTGTCAAATGAAAATTACTATTTCCTTGCGAGATCAATAAATGTGGTTGCGCCATTTTGAAACTTAATTTTTCACAAAAATTTTCAAAAGTAATGTTATAATAGTGTTGATTAATTCCATTACTTGTAAAAAGAGATTATCATAATTTATAATCAGGATATGAATTCACGCAACCAATTTTTGTCGATTGTGAAAGGTTCGCCGTCGCCAGTACTTTGTTACGCCGAATGATTTATTTCGAGCAATTCGCCACTCGCGCCCACGAATACGTTTTTTGTAGCGCCACACACATTTGGATACGTTCCGCTTCCCTTTCTTGTTAGCTGTAAAAATATGCTCTGTTCCTGTCAAATAATTTAACGAAAAAGCTTGCCTTTATGAATTATGCCCTCCGTTTGTTGCCAGTCGTTTAAAAGAGCGACACTTCCGCGGAGAAAAAAGTGTGACCAATTTTATACCCGTTACGTAAAAAGTCCTCTTTATCTTATGTGAAGGCTAATATATATATATATATATATATATATGTATATATATATATACATTTTATCAAGAAGACTAAAATATTTTACTCGCGTATTTATATGAAAAAAATTATACTCACGAAATTTAATAAAGAGTAACTCGTTAAAAATATACGTAGTGTTGACGATGACGACTGAGAAGTAAAGTTGATTTGTGAAAATAAAGTATTCGGGAATGTATACTTTTTATTTATTGTGAATTAGCATTTCTATTGTTGTCAAATAATTTCTAACTCACCTGGTTTAGTAACGGTGTGCTTATAAAATCGATTAATAATTAATCACTCTTGAGGCCTCCGATTTACGTACAATGCCTAATATCTGCAAATATTTAAATCATAAAACTTTAATTTCCTTCCATAATACTAAAGTTATACACGGTTAAGACATCTTTAACTTAGCTTCATTCATCTAGCCAATTCGATGTCGTGTGGATTCTCCACTTTCACGAAAGTTTCAGCATTAGGCAGGATTTGACAGGCGGAACATACTCCGCTGAATAGGAGATATGATCACTTGCCCTTCCTGCGGGCTCAATGTAAATGTCAATCCGGAACTTGGAAGCTTTCTGGAAGTTTTAGAGAGCTGTGAAATAATTTAATTGCGACTGGACGCTTAATTAAATTGGTGAATTTATTGAAAACTTTT
The DNA here is from genome assembly GCA_039881145.1 of Druceiella hillmani. Lineage (NCBI taxonomy): Eukaryota > Metazoa > Arthropoda > Insecta > Lepidoptera > Hepialidae > Druceiella > Druceiella hillmani. The sequence continues at coordinate 4,380,326 of JAYKKI010000057.1, forward strand.
AGAACGATGAATGTTATTGCGGCAATAAGAGGGCGTGTCAGGCATGAGACTGTTGGTTGTAATTATTTGTACGATTATTAATTTTATCTGGTGTTATATTAATGTTTTAATATGAAATGAATTCAAAGCAATATGAGACGTTAGTAGTTTAATTGAAATTAATAATAACACATGAAATTTAATCATGTGTCATAAAGAAAATGTTTCGGGTGCCTCCGTATGTTTATAAATTTGGAATGAAGCTTTTTATTTCACGCGCCATATCAATTGGATTGTCGTTGAATAAATCTTTGAAAAAAATAATAAATTACGTCGAAAAATATTATTGACGAATAATGTGATTATTATTCGTTACCTGTATGTCTTCATAATTATTTGTATTTATAACAGAGCGTCATGTTTTACAATCAAATTTTCAAAAAGTGAAAAAAAACTCGAAACTTAATGTGTGGGGCACACATTTGATTGGAATTTAATTTAAAATATTAAAGCCTAAATTATTTTCCAATCACTCTTACTTTAGTGGTGCAGATGCATGGGAAATGTTAAAATTATTAAATAAATTAATTTAATAAAAAAGTTATAAAAATATAGGAGTGATAAATGTCATATCTCAGATAACACGGTATAGTCGGTGGTAATGAATATTTCGGTTTGCCTTAAAAATTCCATTAAAAATAGCTTTTTTTGATACATTTATTATTAAAAAAGTGCATGTTTTGAATGAAATGGTTTTCTTCCAATAAATGTTAGTTATATTTTCGTTATTTGTCAAGTTTTTACAATGCTAACTTTGTTCTCAAGTAATTACAATTCTTTGTCAAGTGATTACAATGTTAAATGTTAATATAAATCGGTCCACTTGAACGTACACTTAACGATTGTGTACGCATCACACGCAACTAGCAGCACTTCACGTTTAGATAAGAGTTAGTTTGTAAAAATTTAACAATATGCAGTTTAAGTAATCTTTAATTGCAGGTTTTGGCACGGATCATTCATTGCGCAAGTTTTAAATTAATATATTCAATTTCAATATAATTTTTTATGTGTTTTTAAGAACTGAAAATATTTCTCAAATATTATGATTGTTTTGAATATATTTGGCGTTAATTTTGTAGAAATTCATTATTCACAATTAAATGAAACTATGTAGTATTTTTATTAGAATATTTGCTAATATCTTACCTGAAGATGTTGTAATACAACGAAACCTAGGTGGTGGTAAAGAAATTAAAGAAAGTAGAAATAATACTACATCACGTAGTTTCATTTAATTGTGAATTATGATTGTAGTTTGAATAACAATGCTTAATTTTACAATAAAATTTTACAAGTTGTATTTGAACTATTTTGAATAAGCAACATGTTTACAATCCATCAATTCGTCGAATACGAATCGTTTGTCACGAAGAAATTAACTTTTGTTTTTGAAATCAAAAAGGCTGAATGTTATCAGATCTTTTGTAATAGCTGTAAGTACGCAAAATTAATTTTCGTTTTACGTAAAATGTACAAAATGACTTCACAAAGTAAGACATGTGGTATATTTGTATAGACAATATACACGTAAGAATGAAGTATGAAGCAGAGAAAATAGTAGTGAAATCAGCTACAACTGACCATTACACCACAATCTTAACAATTAAGCAACATCAATACATTAATAATAATCTCAACAATAAACATAACACAAAAAATTAACTTAGCCACAAACAAGTCGAACTATATTCTAAAATATTTATTTTATTAATGTAGCAAAAAAAACTGATGTATAGCTTATATGTCAATGTGGAGTTTAGAAAGCCACCGAGCCACCGAACGTCACCGAGCCTAGTTATTCGAATTACATATTTTCATTCAATTTTGTGAATCGAATCAGAAAAAGTCAGTTTCAAATTAATACCAAGTTACTTTAACTGTCGTTTAAAATCTAACTTGGTGCTAACTTAAAATAAATGAATAGTTAATAAATATAAAGAGTTCCTGAAATTCAGACATGGATATCAATTTTATTTTTATTTATTTAGTTGATTTGTTTAAGGGAAATATTGTTCGCAGAAATATTAGTTTCATTTTATTTTGTTCATTTCATCCGGTGTCCGCTATCACTCTTTTGCACGTTTCTACAGGACTCCGATTCGCCGCTTGCAATTTGACGATAACACCTGCACTTTGCTTTGAGGAACTTCTCCAATTTGGGCATTAACATTCGTCCTGGCCCTAACTTATTTTTTCTGTCAGATGTGTGACAATATTATAATTAATCAAACTACGTCTTCCTTAGATCAGAGATATACATTGTGAGAGAGATAGTTCTTTATATTTCGTTCAGTGTATTTTATTACTTTATTTTAATGATATTAAAAACGAAATGTAGATGTTTCATATCGGCAATAAATTTTAAATAGGAGAAATTATAAGATAAGTTTTAAAATCGCAATAGAAAAGTACTTTTTTGCAAAGAATTTAAGGTATTCTCGTTACGTTATCATGTCTGACATTTTTTCTAATAACACTTCAGTATAGGAAAAATTTCAAGGACAAGAAAGTCAAGTAAAATTTTCATTTACTTGATATTTTTTAAGACAATTGTCAATTCTTATTTGTCAATTTCCCAACTTACTAAATCGATACCACTGTAAAATATACTTCAAAGATATTAAGAAAATAAAACCATTCGAAATAAATGTTTATTATTCCAATATACATTTTAGTGAAAAATTAGAGACTCAGTGTTTCTAATAAAGTAAATATATAAAAGAAAGCAGCTAACAGTGAAACGTCGAAGAATAGAGAGAGCGAAAAGAGGCGTTTATTATTTTCTTCTTTGTTTACAGGTCAGCAATAAAGCAGAGAATTATTGAAGCAGGCGTCGCTCGCGGTGGCAGATTGTATTTTAACACCCACACTTTAAGTGTAAATCCTTTACTCTGAAATGTTCATCAGCCTTCTTCTGTGAGATGGCTCTCTTCAGAATGTCAGCAACCATATTCTGTGTCCGTAGAGAGTTCCTTGTGTTATAAATAATTCTTTACTGCGAATTTCCAACTTTAGTAGTCATCTCGAACAGTCAACTCCCGTCGATATCGGAGATGCCATATTCGATAATTGTACTTTTGATGTTAAAGCAGGAGACAATGTGCCACGCTATGGCCAATGCCACCTGCGAGGTTTTATCCAAAGAAAGCTAATTGAATCGCATTACTTTTTTTAAAAACACAAGTTTTTTATTACACTTGGCTCATAAACTGTTATTGCAATAAATATTTTAGCGAAAAATAAAGGCTTAGTGTTTAATAAAGTAATTAAATATAAAGAAACTAGCTAACAATAAAATTTCAAAGAACACGAGATAGTGACAAGTGACGTTAATTTTTTCTTTTTTGTTTAGAGGCTAATAATATATAATAGATAACCTGATTATTTAAACAGGTATCACTGGCAGTCTCAGGTTCCATTTAATATTTTAACAATTTTCGTTGCTAATCGCGAGAAAATATTGCCCAATTGTTTCACCAGATGCACAGAAGGCTCATTATATGAATTGGATTTGATTTGACATTGAGTTGGACTCTATATATATCTAAAATTATTTCTTCATTCAACTTCTATTTGTTTATATGTATTTTTATATTTTATGATTAAATCATACAATAAAAAAAATTAAAATGCAATTTGGAACTTTCGGGGAAAAACACAACTTTTTTAATAACTTTCCCCATCATCACAACAACGGCTGAGACTATTAATAGTTTACATATATTTATGATATTAAAGTAAAAATACTAAAGTGAGCTAAATTATCTCTTTTTCACAATAAAATACGGCATGACCGGGAAAATACGGCTACAAGTACTTTTTATAATAAAATGGGTTATTTTGATCAGAAAGTCAAATTCTAATTTTTTCCTAAAATCTAAAATATATGCAATATTTTATTTATGATTATGCCAAATGTCGAAGTTGTAAATAGTATTAAAAATGGCTTCTATTTTAAGAACGGCAACTGCTTTTTACTTTTCTTTTAACCGTATTTTTTATTATTCTTTTAACCGTGCCTAATTCAATTATGTTTGAAGAAGTATTTAATTAATTCAGGTTAGTGTTTCTTTATCTTAATATTACAAATGTATATAGAAAATAACAATCTCAGTCATTATAATGTCATTCGAAATATTTTTTTTCTTGGCAAGCTATGAATCAAAATATAATATCTAGAGAAACCTATCTATGATAAGGCATAATTTACGGAAAAAAACAATTATTGACTGCAAAAAAAAATTAAAGCCGTAAAATATGAAAATATTCAAAATGTAATATAAATATTGTTACTCCTAAATAATAAGAAAATTTGTTTTTCTTACCATTGTATTAAAATAAAAAAAATATTCCACAATAATACGAATTTACTAATTAAAAATGAATGGAAAGCCAGGACAAAACTGATTCCAATACTAAGTCGAATCTTTGTTATTATGAGGTTTAATAAATCTGAAATAGTTCCTATATACCAGTATCAAAATAAATACACTCTAAATCATACGAACAAGAAATTACTTTTCAGTGAGTATTTGGAAACTTGTCTAATAAACAAAATTCATCTTCTGTAAAAATGATGCAAATGTTGACACATATATCTCTTATGTTCCATATCGCCAAACTAAAGCAATGGAGTACACTGTACGGAAAAATAAATATTTATCTCTCGCATAATTTATATTTTTAAATTCAATTGCAACATTTTTTAATATCTTGTAATGTTTCCGCATATCTGACGCTTAGCAAAAAAAATAAATTGGACACCATGACAAGTGTCTATATATAAATAGAAGAAGTTTTTCAAAGCAACGTGCCGGTTTTGTCGTCAAACTGTGAGATCAAGAACGCCAGTCGGAATTCTGTCTGAACGCGCACAAGAGTAATACGGACGTTTTTCAAAGCAGAGGAAATAAATGAAATAAGATAAAACTAACATTTCTGTGAGCAACGTTTCAATTAACCAAACCAACTGGATGGATTTATAAAGAAAATGTTTTTATTAGAGTCAAATTACAAAACAATTATGTGACCACTTTAAATATAAATGAAATTAATTTATTTAGAATCAGCCTTTTAAAATATTTTCAAGTTTCAAGTTAAAAGAAAATTAATAAGTCACTGAGATACTTTTCGAATTCCATAGTAAACTACGCACTCTTATAATTTCGTTGTATGCGAATGTTTTGAAGTGCTTTTCGTGACACCTACGTAGAGCCACATTTGATGGAATCGGTGAGAGAAGGAGTCAGCCTACTCTTCTGTAAATATCTCATCCACAGCTTTTTTATAAGCATTCCCAGCTTTTTTGGTGCTAGCGTTTGTTATTCCTCACAGTTTGTCTTTTTTCTTATTAATAAATGGAAACTGCGTGATGCGAGGTCGGAGCTTTACGGCGGATGACTCATAAATTCTACATCGGTCGTAGTCAAATATTTGGACGTTCGTCTGGCTGAGTATGGAGATAGGATGTCGTGATTATGGCATTTCTTTTAAATTTTCTTTGTTTCAACACTTTTGCCGTTCTTCATCTCTCTTTACAACTCTCAGAAGGGAAAACTTTTATTTAAAAACAGTGTTTATGAAATAGTCAGGTTCAACATCTAAGGTTTACATACGACGCTAAACCGCCTTTTCGTAATTAAAACTTTTAGAAAAAAAATTTGGATAAAACCATAAACGTCATGTTAAGTCAGCAAGTTAATTTAAAATTATTTCCGGCGTATAACATTAATATAATTTTCATGTAATAGCTGCGAAATGGGGTTTTCGCCTTTTCTAAAATGTGCTTGACTAATTTCTATAATTATTAGATGTACCTTTTTTGTGAAAGCTATGTTATTTGAATTCGAAATAAAAAACAATTGTTAATCATCATATAAAAGAGGTTACTGAAAATAATTTTATATTGTGTCTGAAAAACCAACATAATATGATCATATATCATAGACGTTGCTGAATTGCTTAGTATCTTAAAATATAATATATAGATAGATACACTCTCATAAAATAAAGAATAATAAATGACTTACTTCTTCCTTATTGAGTTCACAAGTAACGAAAACAGAAAAAGAACGAATTAAACTCAGCAGCGTTTTTTGCGTATTCCATAATTGTTGCTTATTCAACATTTTCTGCGTCCTCATAATTTCATATAGAATAATCTAGAATTAAATTTGGAAAATTCAAATTAAAAGACACGTTTGCTGCTCGGAACAAACTTAAAATAATAGATCCTTCAAGGCCACATAATTTCATTTGGTGTGACGCCGTCACATTATTGCGTTACATGTACATGCCACAATTATTTCCCTCTTCGATTGAAGTTAGAGTTTGAGTCAATGCTTATTATACATCCACGCATATGACATCATACTAAGGAGACCGTATCTGTAAAAACACCACGTAAAAATCACTTGAAATATTTTAAAGGATCTTTCCATTCTGTAATAGAAACCATAAAGCTATTATTTACAAGATTTTGTCTAATATATTATTCACACACTTAAGAATATCAAGTATTTCTCGGAAACTTTGGGATTTTATTATATTTATAATTTTGGCTAGCACTTAATAGATGGCGTGGGTAATTTTTGGTGGCTATTTCAAATAAGTATTTTTTGAATATTTTCAACGATGTCCCTTTAACTACCATATATAAAATTTTGTAGAAGGTTTTACTTGGAATCCTAATGAATAAAAAAAAATGTTTATCGATTTTCATTTATAAAATTTCTATTTGAACGTTTTTGAGCATTATCCATTACAGTATACATGTAAACAATGAAATGTTTATCTCTAGCAAAATTCCTTGTTTTCGTTTCAAATGGTTTCTGAGAAAAACGGCTGTGACAAACAGGTGCACGGATATATTAAGATGTTATAAGGTTTCCTTATTCCTAAATGATAAGAAAGGAACCACATTATCGTGGCAACGCTGGTCATCTCTCTATCCGTCCATCTGTTTTACAGAAGTTTCTATTGTTCTTGTTTATAAATCTGGAAGAAATCTGAAATTAAACCTTGAAATTATTGTTTAATGAGTATTTTCAAATAAACTTATGACGAGTAATCCAAGTTCATTAATTCTGGAAGTATCTAAAATAACTGTTAAGTTCGTGGAATAAAGCAGATGAAAATTATTGGACGACTGAGCTTGCCCGTGCACATAAAGTAAACATAAAGAACACTTGAATTATGGTCGTAATAATAAATTTAAAAAAAAATACAGAAAACGAATCGCGATTGCAGGTTCAAGTGTCGCGATATAGAAATCCTTGTTCACTACCACATACATTTATGGGCACGTGCTAGCATGACAAAAGAATTTATAAGATATATGCATGTAGTTTGATATTTTGTGAAATTACTGCTCAACATTAATTGGTGTGTTGTCTGACAAGCAACTGATAGGTTTTTTATTTTTTTAAGTGACAAAAAACCATCAAGTTTTTACTTTTAGACCCATTTTGTCACCAGTTTTTCACAAAAACAGCATGATACAGGAAGCTGTAGTTCATATCCAATATTTTTATTATCTCGCGTTAAAACGAATATTTGAAAGATCTAAACAATATTATAATTATTTTGAAAACCATGTAAGGCAAAGTAAATAATGAAGAATAAAATTAATATTTATAAATAATATGACGTAAGTTTTGTGCCTCTTTATATACGAATACGTTATGTGTTTGTGGCACTTTCGCTTTGCGAGTTTTGCTCGTAATTAACTTGTTTATTTCTTTTTGAGATAGGATATTTACATTTATTGAAAATACATTATGTCTGATACAATAGCACCTTACGTGTTGTTTATTCGCGACTCTAAATATCGAAATTAAACTGAAATACATATTCTTTATGGAAATTAACACTAATTAATTTAACATATATATACATATATATATATATATATATATATATATATATATATATATGTATATATATATATATGTATATACATACGTATATATATAAAACGGAAAGTTTCGTCTGCGAGGTAACTAATTATAATTTTGAATGAAATTATTTCATGGTATATAAAACAAAATTTTCCTTATGTCTAAATATTTATTTTAGTCTCTTAGTTACTTGGATGACCAACATATAAAATCATACATATTCGAAGAGAGTTTTTCATATCGCCCTGATTAATCAGGGCGTTATGAAAAACGTTGGCTAACCGCAAAGTAGGTCGATTGATTGTTAACGAAATTTCTCCAATGAAGAACGTTAATAAAATCGTCACTGGAACATGAATCTGCAAGTTTTCAGGTTCGCTTTGGTGCATACTTTAAAATAGTTAAAATGACAGCAGCTCAAGGCCCAGGGGCGAAAGATTAATTGCTGTTTAATGTCTTCCAGAATTGTTTAACTTCATTCTTAAGGAAATAAAGGGGCGTTGTTTTTCTAAAGATATATTCTTGCCTTGAAAACCGTCAAAAATGGCACACACTGGTATTATGTAATATTATTTTTTAAACATCTTAAACAAAGTCTTACTTAAAAATTAGTTTCGTTTTTCATATTTTTGGCTAAGGACAGCGTCATCATCAAAATGATTTTCACAATTTTGTTATTTAACATAAATAAAAATAATAGAATCCGATTGTTATTAAATCGATAATGTGAATAAGAGTTATGTACTATGATTAATTCGAGTTGTAAACTTGTAACTCGAAATTATCATCACGTTAGAAAGTTCAATTAAAAGAACCTTGAACATTTATATATGTACATACGGCCACACTGGATGCCATATAAATTGTCACAATTTGTTTTCTACGTTCAAAATAAGAAATGTTAATTTTTATATTCATGACTTTGTAATGTAGAAAATCAGAAAAGTATCATTTGCAAACGACTTCAAGGCTAATCGCAATAAAACAGTAAAAAAATCTAACGAATTGTTTTGTAATTACTTATTACGAGTATTTAAATGAATATGGATAGAGATAATATTTGAATTATAGCTTATTCGTTACCATGATCCCAATACTCGCAACATACTAGCTGACGCATTCATTTATTAACACCCCCTCCCATCTGATAAGTATGTATCTTCTCGGACTTAATATCTATATAAGCGAAAAGCTTGTCTATAGAATGAAAATCTATATAATCTTAAGTTAGCTACCAAATCGACTATAGGTAAAAATATAGTTAACGTATTTCGAAAAGTTTTGCTTTTACAGAACTTTGTTAGTTGTTTTGAAGTATAGAGAACAAGAGCATAAAATGTACTGCAAAATGTCTACAGTTCACCGATTAGTTAAAATTGTTTCTGGAAATAAAAGAAATATAACGATTTTAAGCTAATTCATACGGAGGTCGAAAGTACATGTCTGAGCGATAAGTTGAGTTTTAAATTAAATGTAGTAAAGAGTTATTCTCGCTCCAGAGTCCGTTTACGTTTAAGTTTTAGTTAGATGGTCCTCATTTAATACTTGTTTTCAATTTTCGAGTTCTAGGTTTCATTAGAAATTTTGGTTTAAATCTCGCCGTTCATTTAATAATCACATTACTTTTGCTTGTAAGACTGCACTGATATTCTGATTTACCCTACGGCACTCCTAGGCATTTCACCATATCGATTAAGTTAAGTTTCTTAAAAGCTTTTGTTTACAGTAAATTATTTCAGCATTTTCTCCGCCATATATTCTCTTTATAATATAAACTACTGCAGAAAATACAGAAAAGATTAACTCGGTTTTTCCACTACAATATTTACTTATAGATATTATCCACCTGTATATTCAGAGTTTCTTATTTTGAGTATGCAATCCAGGCATTTATTAATTTTACTTATAAGTCAAACATTTGGAAACAAAGAATATTTTTTTTGGATTATCTTTGAGGTATCACAAGATTTTCAGAAAATGGCGGTAGGTGCAGGCCTTATCAGATCAACCATTATGATAAAAGCAAATTCTACCATATATCGTAGACGATGGAATTTACAATAAAAAACCTAAAACCCATTTTGCTAACAACAAATAAATTAAATTATTTGCAATTGTTTAAAATATTTTTAGTACAATCAATATTTTTGAAATTATGAAGTTCTGAAAGTTTTTATACTAATTTTGGAAATATAACTCAAAAACACGGTATGGGAGATCTAAAATGGTCATTCACAAGTGTGTAGATAATTACATTCTTTACAAATTTGGTTTCGTTAATTTTTTTATAATTCCAAAGGTTCGAAATTTATAGAGGTTGAATAGACATTAGTCGTTTTTGAAAATGTATTGATATCCCTAAACAAATAGCTACAATAATTGTGTACTATTTACATGAGTCCGTCACTAACATGACACCTAGATTAATGATTGGATTTAACTCTTGGCGAATGAGAACTTATATACTCGAACCTGTAATTTTTCAATCTAGTACTTATTTTGCTAGATAACCTTGGAACAAGGGAAATTTTTCTGTCCAAATGTGTTATGCCCTCTCTAGACAATTTGTCTTGCTATTTCTCAAATTTTGCATTTAATATCGTTTTTCGTAACTGAACTTGTTTTTCTTATATAAGGTTTTAAAGGCTAAGGTCAAGGCTTATAATATTCTATAAGTTTCGTACAATCTTAATCTTCTAGGCCCGTTTAAATGAAATTGGGATAAACCCTAAGAATTTCCCTTACACCTGTGTAAATTTGAATGAAAGCACTTAGAAAAAGATGAACCGTAATGAATGAAAGCACTTAGAAAAAAGTTTCCTATCAAAATTATAATAAAATTAATATTAAAATAGCCTACGGATAAATACACATACGAGAATAATAGAAAATTATTCCTGACTACGCTACTTTAGCCACTTGTGCAATGAATGTAATCCGGAAATTTTTTTTATCTAAATCCCCTAGTTTCTAATTTATGTCGAGTAATCTCTAATGTGATCTTTCAGATGCCCTTTCAATCATTACTTTTCGGTTTTCTTTTTGTTTCCCCTATATTAACAAACTTCTTTTATTTAGAAAATAAAGCTATATTACTACATATGGATTAAATTGTAAAATGGCCGAAATTATAAGGGACAATTCAACGCTGAATTTTGCTAAACAAACTTGATGCTTAAGAGTTTAAGATTTTCGTCTAATTGATTTGTAGTAATAGCTTATTTGTCCATTTTATTCATTGGAAATTAGGAAAATATTTAGAATTTTCAGGAAATATTTGTTTCAAATTTATAGTAATATGTAATAAATATGACTACAAACGACAATGCCATGTCAACAGGAGATTGATTTATCTTGGTAGGATTTTGGAAAATAATCTATGGAGATTGAATTTTATTTTGAAATTGAAATCAGTAAACATTACATAGACATTGAAGTGGTAAATTGTTTAAAAAGACAAACAAGTACTTTCTGAATAGGCACAAAGTAGAGCTCCATAATTGTATATATCTATTGACATTAATGATGCAAATTAGCCATAGAGGTAGGAAAAGCCGAAGTAATTTTTACACTGGGCAGGGAAAGTGATACTTTTATCACTTCACAGAGCTAAATATAAATAATTTTAGGAGGAAGGGACTCAATGTTCAAGCTTAAAATATTGCGGATAAAGTTTCAAAATAAAAAATTGTAAATGAACCTTAGTTGGTGGTACCCCATTCGATGAAATGAGTGTATGGGAACTTATTTATTAGAAATACCTTTACATATACGGGAGTTATATTACATTTTTTTTATTATTGTACTGCATACCAATTGTGATCTTCATAGAGAGTACTTGCAGAACTTTTATGTACGTACCTCAAGCACTGTCGAAACTGTGAGATTGTTTGACAGACAGGCAGGCAGACCGATTAAAGTAACGAAATTATAAGGGTTTTGTTTTACCTCGAATCGTTTTGAAATTACATTTTTCAGCAGTTGGTCATAACCGATTAGAGGTAATTTAATGATTAGTGATAATAATATAACCAAATGGTTCGATAAATAAAATTACAAAGTATTATGATGTAAAGATACAATTCTTGCTGAGCAGAGCTTGTGTTAATTTGAATACTTAAACTTTTACTAGTTTTCATTCGATTTACATTTCTACAAACCGGCCGAGACCGAGTCTGGTTCACACCTCAAGAGTCGTATCTTGTTTGAAGGAAAATTGCTTTGTTTGCCAGAAGTCATTACTAATATGGATTAGCTAGTACAAAAAATAGTTCATAATACTTATTATAATCAAGCAGAAATGACACGTTTATTTTTCATTGTGAATATCTGAAGAATTATGACATCCATTTTTGTAGTTTTGTTAAAGCCTTTGCTTATGCCTCTAAAACCTTATTTTTTCATAAATTTAGTTCCAATCGTTTAGGAAATAAGATAGATAAACATTTCTTTGTTTATTATATGGTATATCGCTAAAGATATTTTACTTAAAATTGCAAAAAAAAACTTAATTTATGAAATTCCCATAATTAGCCTCTTCAAACCGTACCTCAAATTATGTATAGAATTTAATGTTTTCTTTTCAATTACTTAATTTCCCAAACCCAAAATTGTTGTATAAATATTTTAAAATGTTGGTTATTGTGATATACACATATTATAATATGCGTTATTATTGTGCTAAATCTCAGGTTTCTACGTCATACCGTTTCTTAAAAAATGGTTGTGTTTTACGAACTGATAGACACTTGAATGATATTATAGGGGCGGAACCCTTTTTTCCTTTAAGGTACGGAATCTTAATTAAATTTTTATATAAAACCCATATGTCAACACAATATTTTTGTATATATTTTGTGAACGTTGAATTGCTCTACAGTGTAACTTGAAAATAAATATTATATTTTTATGACAAAATTATTTTAAAATGTTATAATTTTGTTACAGCTAATACTAGTCTTAAAAAGAAATGAAAGAACCTTATAAATAACTTTCCACTCATTAAGTTTTCGCCACTTCTTCATTGCCATATTATACGCGAAAACAATTTATGTCCGCCATTTAACCCACCGGAACGGCAAACTGGCCGCCTTGCAGCCGACACTGAATTATCATGGGGCATCATAACGCAGACGGAATTCGCTTAAACAAACAAAATACCGCGATCCATCTCCATGAAGGGGCGTCACGAATGAGTGAATTTGGAAGGTTTTTATTTTCATTCAAGTCGCCGTAAGAGGAGCATGAGTTAATAATATATCCATGTGTATAAACACATACTTTTGTCAAGTTTATGTATTAAAATGAAATAACATGAAAGTTAAAAATCTTCTTTATTGAATTTTACCTATATTATAGTTGCATGCAACCTTTGTTTATGTTTAGGAGTATGAGAGTCTAAAAATACGGTATAATTACGTCTATTTTCATTGTAGATTAAAAGAAAATCATGGCTGCAATAGAAATGGGAGTAATTATGTTACTATTTTCATGAAATAATATGGAGTAAATTTGTTCCTTATCTTCAATATTTTTTAATACGAAAGGATATTTTATTTTTAATGACGTATATTCCATTGCCTAGTACATGTTTTAAAGGCATAAATATATTGGAAATTTCTCCAAAAATTATGTGATTTAAATTAAATATTACAATTTTCTGGTAAGCTTTCAGTAATGTTTTTATATCACAATTTTCATGTTAGCAATTTAAAAAAAAGTAGTTTAAAATACTTCACCACTCGTAATTCTATGTATTTACGACTTATTTAAATTGAATGCATATGTGATGAATGATTTCAGACTTTCGCTTATTACATTTCAAAATGATTAGTTTTGGTAGCGTTTTGAATTTTTGGAGCTGTTTTTAAAGAACTTACTGTGAAAATACTCCAAAAATTTAAAACACGTATTTCGTAGAATGTATTAAGTTTTGTTCAAAATTAGAATAAATTTCATGACTTGTTAATTCTCGAAATAAAAGTTATTAAAAACTATTAAGAATATAAATCATTTAAAATATTTTAAACCTGGTATATTTGGAACAAGGCAGGAAGGGAACGAAATATGAGGAAAAAGAGAGGAGACAAAGGTAATATGAAGTTATGTAAGTGGACATTCACAGAGCGGCTCTTTATCTATAGGTCTATACATTTTTCAGAACAGCTATGGATAATAGATTCTAGATCATAGCATAATATATTCTAGCTATGGTTAGCAATGTACTGTGCATGCGTGATGTTTTCTGGTTTAAAATTCTAAACTAGCAAATAGCACCTCTCCTCTCACCCACATGTCTTTCTAAACCACCCGATAGCTATACAGGATACAATAAAAATAATGGATCGTGTTTTGTGTGAAAGCACTCATACTTTTCCATATGTTTTCATGTGCGGATCCATTTTATTACTATTCTGCAATCCAGTTTTTGTTGACAAATCAGAGTAATGTAAAATTACTCATAAATATGAAATCGTAAATGTGAAATGACTCATAATACTGCATACGTCATCATAAAAATAAAAACGTATGTACTAAAAACGGTTCTGTAAACAGATTCTGTGTGAACGAACTCTAATACTTAACCCGTAAGTTGACCTTTGAATGTCCACAGAGCATTAATATGCTGGAGATAAAATCTTTCTAAAACTTAGCAGTATAAATGTTTTTATAATATGCTATAATTTTGAAAATGAGAATCTTTGGAATAATAAGAAAAACCTTGAAAGTTTTCTTATCTTTGATTATTTGCTCTTAACTTTTCTTGTCATAGAAATTTCCTGACCTCCATCAAACAATTATATTTAAATAATATTCACTCGGTCCACACAAAAATATTATTTGAGCCGTAGTTTACAATTTACCGTGAAACGTTTTCGTCTTCATTTCCGCTTCTTTAACGCGGTCTTTTGTAAGCAGAGTCAACTGCATATGCAGCGTCAGGTCAGTCAAAGGTTAAAATTAATATCAGCACGCAACTTTCCTGTTTTTCCCCTTGGAAATGAAAAAAAAACAAATATATATATATATATATATATTTTCTTTTTTTTTTTTTTCTTTGTTTGCAATATTAAAGAAAATATTTGTGAACAGTGATTTTTCGTGTATGTTTAATTAAATGATTGCGATGATCTCATTTCATTTGCTTTCAGATAAAAAACAAAAGATTAACTAAACCAAAAATCTGGGAATATGCAATACTGTCCTTAATTGTTTTTGCAATAAGCAAAAGTAGAGATAATATTGGAAGGAAATTTTATGGAATATTACTTTATGTGCCTATTTAATATTGAATTACCCAACTGGAAATTTTTTGAAAAATTTATTTGCACATAATTTTATTAACATTGGTGTTAAAATGGGATAAATGAAATTTTCAAAATAATGCAAAAAGTAGGTTAATATAGTTGTTTATTCCACAATGATAACGAATATTATAAGTTTTTTACTAACCTATATTTTCCTTTATTTACGTGATTATAAATATGGTTTTGAAATAAAAACTAAAGCAAGATAAATATGAACAATAAAAACAAATTAATAACTATATTATTTACAAACGTGTTTAATTTTAATATGTTTCAAGTTCCAGAACAGTTATTTTCTTAGAATTTATTTTTAAAGTAATGATATATTCGAATTACAATAACTGATAAAAATAAATTCCGCATCTTAATCTATACCATTAATAAAATTATAGCTGTGAAAATATTTACAAAGTGATTGATTTAGCGTATAGACTTTTTATAAAAGCCAGAAAATGTTTTTTCAGAATTTTTGTCTCTGTCTGCATGTTAATTTAAGCGGTTATCTCACAAAGTCTACTGGACGAATTTTTTGAAAATTTGTCTGGTAATAGTATATGCCCAGGAAGACCCTTGTTAAAAATCCATTTTTATATGTAATGAACAAAAAATATTTCAGCCCCTCTTGTGTAAAGCGAAATAAGTAATATTAAAGCTAATTTAATTACAAAAACAAGGAAAAATTTGCCTTAAACGATCGTTAGTCGTTAATCTTTTGCAATTCCCTCGTTAGGAAGTCATACGCGGTGATAATTCACGCACAGAAACTATTAAAAAAGACAGAGAAATGTTTATTTTATCCTCACTATTAAATAATCATGAACCTATGTCCATTTTTGTTCTAGTAGAAAAGAAAATTGAAAATAGGCTTTATAGGAAATTTAGAAAATGTTAACATGGTTCGTACAGTTCTAGTTAATTGATATGTATTTAAATTAAATACATGAAATACTTCAAATTATCTTACTCAAAACATTTTAAAGAAAATTCTCTATATTTTGCAGACTACGATTAAAGCCTTGCATTTTTTCTAAAGAAAAAAATACAATATATCGATTTAGTGACGAACGACACCATAAGACATAATCTTACTGAATGAGAAAACACACTCCATTTTACTTTTATTTAAATATACAAGAATCCATTACTATAACTTATACTCGTATCTATGTACTAAAATGGTCCAATATGATATTTATTAAAAAGCAAGTAGTTACCTTACATTCTTATATGTTTAGATAGATATCCTTAATACATATTTATCACAAATTTCTATTGTTATTAACAAGTATATTTCATAATATTCTATTATAGAATAAAATACTATACAAAATTAAAAACTTATAAATATTGCATTGAGTCCTTTTGTAAAATAACACCATGAAGTATTATGAGGAATATCTTCATAATACCTCATGGTGTTATTTTGGTAGCCGTAAAATAAATATGTTATTTTTGTTTTTATCAAAGTAATACAAAACATATATTAACACATTTTTAGAAGAACATATAATTTTAGATCATAGCTTTAGAGGAGCTTTTTAGGGGGATTTTTGCTTTAATTTGTTGATAATTAAATTAGCTTTGGTACGACCTATTACGAATAATTATACGTTAAATATTTTGTAAAGCCCACAGTCTTTAACTTTTTGCTAAAGGAAAATTTAACTTATATAAAGTAAGAGTATATTTAAAATTTCATACAAAATTGACCTTCGTGAATACATACAATTTTACATGGGCCAGTGAGCTTTAAAAAAATACTTAAACCGGAAAACAGATGATTATATGATGGAGGAAGAAGATCTAAGATTTTTACACATAAATTATTTTGTTTTTAAAATTACGGTTTTACTCGTTTCAATCAGAGTTATATGAAATATGTTGATGGATAATGTGCATTGTATCCACATTGATTTGATAGTTTGCAAGATTATAAGTAGTACGTACATTCGCAAATATTTGTAAATATACTTTTTTTAATAAACATACTTGTCATGTAATATTAGTATTTTAGTGCCATATTAAAATTGGTATATATGTGTAAATTAGCTATATATCAGGACACTAAAAAAATAATTGACTGAATTATTGTTGTTGGAAATTGAGTCTGCACAGTATCGCATATAAATTTACCAATTAATATAGAAGAATTCATAAATACATTTCTGTGCAAAAAGTTTTAGGTATTCAAAGCATTTGTCCATATTTTAACCTTTTTCAAAAAAACAAGGTGTTTCTCAATTCGTGGGAAGCTTTCTTTTATGTATGTTCTGCGATAATTCTTTCACAAGTGGATCAATTTCAATACCTTTTTTTTTGGAAAGGGGATATTCTAGGATATTCAGATTATCACCATATTTATATATATATATGTATATATAAGGGGATATTCAGATTATCACCATATTTATATAGGTGGTCCTATACAAATATGGTGATAATCTGAACGTGAAGTCCGGAAATGAGCAATGGAATTCCTTAACGAATGGCAATTGACTATGTTTAAAAATATTTGTTACGGGTAGTTATTATTTTGAAAAATAGCTTACCTCTCACCAGGCCTGTCTTATAAAGAGTTCTCGAGATAAACAATAGAACTCTTTAACGGATGTTAGTAAATCAATCATCATCAAAGATATTTTCTACTAATAATCAGGTTAGTGTCTGATGATGAGTTTTAGAGATGAATAATGGGACTCCTTACTGGATAGTAGTAAATGAAATGTGATTCAAGGCATTTGCTAGTATTACGTAGTTATTACTTTGCCAAATAACTGCAGTTTTGACAAAGTCCGAGTCTGATAATGCATTCCCGAGATGAACAATAGAACTTCTTATAGAATGGTAGTAAATAGTAATTTTTACTTTGCAAAATAACTACACCATTGACCAGGTCAGGATCTGATGATGAGGTTTGAAGACGAACCAAGTAAATCCTTATAAGATGGGTATAAATAAATCGGTACTTAACGAAATTTGATATTGGACTTCGGATATGAAGAGCGGAACTACTCAATGGCTTCTACTATAGCTTCGTTTTTGTGTGTTGATAAAAACAAAGTTTAGAGGAAATTATCTATATACTAGCTTTTGCCCGTAATTTTTATTAATTATACAATTCTCTAAAACAAAAGTTAGTTATTGTGTGATGATTAGTCACTAAAAATTCTAAAATAAAATATTTAAAAAAAAACTGAATTCAAGAAAAGTAAAATGTAGATACCTAACCTATTTATTCGCCATAAATAACTAAGTTACTTATTTTGGAAGTCGGTGCCGGTACTACCGATCAACTTAAATAAATACAATTTTTTTATTATAAATTCGCCCGTTATGAAACTATTTCGCATCATGAGTTAATAAGGTAGGGTTTTAAATTTACATTATAAATTAATTAAAATTACAAATTTTCTTAAATTGCTCAATAGTGCCGGCAACGACTTCAAAATAAGTAAATTATTTTTTGTAAATAAGCAGGTTAGGTACCTATTTTTGAGTTAGTTATTCTTATTGAAGTTAGTTAGTTATTCTTATTTAAAAAATATTTTATTTCAGCCTTTACTTTGGATACATTCACAAAATCTACTAAACGAACGGCGATTTCTTTAAACAAAACTTCCAATATATGTTGAAAATTGAAGTTTTGTAAAAAATCTTTAAAATAAGTCCAAGGTCCAAAGTGTATGATTATAATGGAATATTGCTATAATCCTAGTAATCCTCTGTTGGGATATTACTTCTCGTATGGTCAAACATTTTCTTAACTTGCAAAATTTTTCATCAACCTTTGTTATTTTTGACAACAAATATTTATTCGATTAATTAATCTTTGAATTAAATAAATTTTGTGTGAAATGTAAACACTTTTACAGATTATTAATTAATTTTAATATGGTCTCTTCAACACTTTGATTTCTTTAAATGAAATAATGTAAATACGTCCACATAAAATTGTGTCTCGTTGGTATTTACAACTTTTTATTAAACTAAAAGTTATCTTTAATTATGGTGAAGGAATATGAAACTAACTTTCGGCGAATGAGATTGAACCTTTTCAAAATAAAATTATTTTTTGTTTAATTTATTCTTAACTGAAGAAAATAAAATATTTTTTTGAATATAATTCACCAATAATCTATCTTTGTTTTTACACTTTGGCTTGAAGAATTTATGTAAATTACAACTTCAATAGAAGACACACTTTGTGAACGAAAAGAAAAGTTGTAAGCATATTTTAAAAGTCGGCTAAGGAAAAAATTCAATTCTGTGGGGAACTAGGTAAACCTTAAAATAATTCACACATTGGAAATCTTCATAAAAATTTTAAGCGAATGAATAAGTTTAATCAATTTCTTTGCGTTTTTAATATAGGAAGAAAGTAAAAAAAATTAAAAGTGGATTAAATTTGAAAGTGGATTTTTTTAATACAGTATTCCTTGTTATCTGAAAGTTTCATAACTAATTATGGGATTTCATATTATATGTTGGAGAAAAAATTGTGAAAAAATTCGTTTCATAACATTTTATTAAAATGCAAGGTGATAAAATATACGTAAAAGCTTTTCAGTTTATCCCTGCTAATTCCGTTTGCGTCATGGTGCTTCATAGCAATTAATATTTGACCGCAAGAAGAACTGTTCCCCTCTGTACTTGTTACACGCCGCTCATGAATTCTAAACATATCTAATAAGGCGGTGAAATAATGGTGAAAAATGTAATGCCTTCAAAATTTCTAAAATGTATTTATTCGTTTCTATTTGAAACATTTCCTTCACAATTAATTTTTATTCACAGTCACTTATCTATTGGGCATTCATAAGGGTAATCCGTCAAATATAGTCTTTTTAGAAATAAAATTTATTATTCTTTACTTACATGAAAAAACCGTAAATAAAAAAGCGAGATCGTTTTTTTTTCTCAATAATTTATTTCTCTATTAATTTCATTTCTCTCAAATATTACCTTCAAATGACATAAGGTTAGTTAAGGGTATTTTTTGTTCATGTCACATCGTGCTGCTATTTTATTAAATAAAACGAATTTAAAATACTATAACTGACCGATTATCGTTCTGAATACTTATGAGATTAAATTGTGTAAAGAAATAAACTGTGCAGAAAATGTCTCAAAAAGAAACGAATATTAAAACTCCTTCAATCGTGCATGCTTTAAAATATATATATATATATATATATATATATATATATATATATAAATATATATATATATATATACACACATATATATATACGTATATAAAATATAATGAATTTAGTAAAAGAAATATTTACTTGCACGCCCCTTGTTAATTGCTGCGTTTATCTAATGTAGCATAGTTCTCAATGATTTGGTATCGAATTTTATGGGCAGATCAGTGCCTTTTAAATTTAGTTATTTATTTATCTAATTTATTGTATATATTTGATACATATGGCGGACTTATTGTTACGAGAACAATCTCTTACAGCCAATCAGAACACCAGTTCAGCTCCGCTCGGAGAGGGGTCCGGTATCGAACCCGGGTACTCGCGGTGCGCCGCGCCGTCAAAAGTCACTTTGTGATCTCAATCCACCACACTACGGCGACCACGTATGTTGGTATATTCAGAAATATATACTAGATAGAAATATATACGACGTATATTGGTATATAATATTTAACATAAATTGGTTTCTAGGAGTGTGTGCATTTTGAAATTTAAAATTTAATTTTCATTTTCTTCGCATACATTTTCGAGATCTCTGAAAACTAAAGAAATTCAATAAAAAATGGAGAGTATTTATAATTTATTCTCCTTTTTTGAATGAGTTTCTATAGTAGATTTTTTTTGTTTTGCTAATCTTACTTCATTATTCAAATAAATGAAATAATGTGATACTTTGTAACCATAGCAATATTTTAAAATTCTAGGTCTCATTCTCATAGTATCGTTGTTCTCATAGTATTCTTCATAAATTAACAGTAAAATATAACAATAAATAAACATAATAATTTACACTGATCAAATACAAGGACATCTTTATTTCCAAATTGAGATACACGTATATCACATTTATATAATTTATTTGGAAAATACATTTTTGAAAAAGTTCAAAGGTATTATATTAGTAACATCTACGCCATTATGGCGTACATTGTACTCAGGCGTAGAACATATTAATGTCATGACTGAACATTTATAATATTTGACTTTTACAATTAAAAATTCTGAGTTTTTCCAACAAATTTAATATAACTCTGTTTATAAAATATACCCAGAAAAGCTTCTAGTACAGTTAAGATTAAAATCGTTAGCATAGCCCATTATGATTTATTGGCTCTGACTGATTTTCCCAATAATGTTCTAAAATTAACATCAAAGCAAAGCACCACGTATATCCTACATTGTAGTAAGTATTACAGGAAATACAGGTGAATTCAATAACATGGGTGTTCTGTTTTTTTTTATTTAGTACACCGTAATAAATAAAGCGATATAAAATTTTCTTTATAATCTTACCTTGCATTTTAAATAGACTTATAATTAAAATTCACTTTCTAACTGTTTTTGAGATTTTTAATTTAAGATTGAAGTGGCGTTGTAAATATTCATTGCTTCTCAAGACAAAATTATAATAAAATTAATAGAAAATCCGTCGTTAGACGAAGATAAAGATATCGAAATTTACTTTATATTTTTAAACTGATCTTTAGATGCTCCCATAACTCTACTTGATACAGGATTTTGTCGCACCAAAATAGATTTGGTGGATGATATATAAAAAAGTAAAAATAAAAAAAAACTAAAAAACTAAAAGGAGATTTGCAAGTGATAAAACAAACTGCGAATATATCCATGATTCATAGAAAAAATATTGTTGCTCGGTGTCAAGGGTGTAGTGACTTGTCAGAACATATAATAGACGGATTACGTTCTCGAGGAATACTTTATGGCGAAGATATCATGTTGAATCTCAACGACGGCGAGTCTCAGTCTGATTTAGATTTATCTTAAGTAAGGCTTTCATTGAAAGTCATAATAATCTGTTTACTAATAAAATTCCTCGAGAAGAAAATTAAGATTCCGACGTACCTCCGTTAACTACGAACGAGTTTCAATAGTAACAATCTTTAAACACAGAAATGTGAATGAAAAATATTATGAATCTAGAATATGAAAATAGATGAATTACATAAAAAAAACCGTATGTAAAAATCTTGAACAATCACAAATAAAGTAAAGATTCTTGCAGAATAATGGAATGCTTAATGAAATAATGTATAATGGAAAATATATATACATATATATATATATATATATACATATATATGTATATATATATATATATATATATATATATATATATATATATATATATATATATATATATAACTCAAACAACCCTTTATTTCTAGACCGATTTTTCGTGTTGGCTTGCTATAATTTTAAATCTGACACGAATCGCTCATCTGAACAGTTGCTTATATTTTAGATCACCAATTCGATAAAGTTACCTCGTTGGAAGATTTACACGAAATGAGATTGTGTGGTATTTTATTTGATTTGACTCGGGTTTTTTCGCGGTAATTATATATTTAATGAGTGAACCTAGATATTATATATACTAAGTACTCACTATGTCCCGACGTTTCTGACTGGTTGCAAGAAGAGTCTTCCCGTGACCACAGGCTGTGCAACCAGTCAGAAACGTCGGGACATAGTGAGTACTTAGTATATATAATATCTAGGTTCACTCATTAAATATATAATTACCGCGAAAAAACCCGAGTCAAATCAAATAAAATATGTGTTCGAATCGCGAAAGTTTGAAAAAGTCTATTGTGTGGTATTGGCATCATAATGTTAAATCGTATATCAAAAGAAGAAACTAGATTTTCAGAAAAGGTGCAACCATCTAAAGAGGAAATATTCAGCAATTGACGTCAAAAGAAAGAACATTTTTTAAATAAAAAGGAAGAAATTTCTTCTTGTCCACAAGAGAGTCTTATGAGAGACTCTTATGCTAAAATAGTGTTAATCAATAAAAAATAATAATATTAATCTTATGCAATAACATTAGAGAAAACAAAATATCCATCTTTAGAAGAATAATTTTATTTTTCCTTAACAGGAAAATGGAACAATTATAAGATTCCTCATGTGTTTGTCTATATCTTCGTTACAGCCGTTTATCTTAGACATAAAAATGTAATGTATAAGGTGAAAAAAATATAATTTGACCATATAAGAAAAAACATTAACTTTAATAGGTAATTCTACGAAGATCACTTCGTTTCCGATGATAATCCTCATCACTTCATTTCCGAGTAAGTAGAGCCGTCGAATAATATTCAATGTGATTTTTTGGTTTAATTATTTGATTAACTATTTAATCTTTATAAGTTTAAAACTACTGATTTAAATATATATATATATATATATATATATAAGCTGAATTAATTGAAAATCATGTTTATCTTAATTTGGTCCTTTTTTAGAATTCCGTACTTCAGACTGTCTGTGTGCACCTTATAAGATTACTCACCTGTCTATTTGTCGGTCAGTGTATCACAATTGATTTTGTCAGAAATAATGCCACATAAAACTTGAAAGTTAGCATAGTAACTAGCTAATTTTTTTTTAATTTTCGTATATATATTAAAGAGGGATTAAATAAAGTACTCGAATATATTCTTTAATTTTAAGTATCATCTGGGCTATTATTTGAAAGGGTTTGTTGTGAGGAGTATTTCAAATGGCACATTTAAAAATGTTTCTAACAAATATGCAAAAATAAAAAATTCCTTCCTCCCACAATTCAATTATTTCCTAAACTGCTGAACCATAAATCATTAAAAATGGGGTTGATAAAATTATATAGATAGCGATTATATAGATTATATATTTTGTAAATATTTTGTAAATGATTTTGCCGATGTCAGAGAAAAATAGGCAATATGTTTACGTCGTGAAAAATTCATATTTTTAAATAGTCAATAAATATACTAAACGAGAGTGAGAACTAGAAATACTAAAATATTTATAATTGTCTAATTGCGTGCGCCACCTTGTAGTGCAAGTTCTATTGGTATAAGACAAGTTTTCGGATAAATAATTTTCGTAGGTGGTTATTTGTACGTAGCAAACCTCAAAATATTTTTGCTGAGGTTGCTTGGTTCAAGAATACAATTTTTTTTGTAGTAGCCAGATGACACATGTGTACCAGTTATTAGACACATGTGTGAGTTTTATTATATGGGATAAAATATGTTTACACTTTTATTTTAAATCATATACAAGACACTACAGTTCCGATACTTATTCAATGTAAGTAATGGATAAGTGAAAAAATGTTTGTAACTTTAAAGTAATATAATATTTTAGATTAATGTAAATCTGTATAATCTTAACCGATAGTATACTGAAGTGTTTTATTACACATTTCAACATTATTACAGTCGAATTTGCAGATACATTTTAAATATATTATTATAAAACAAAAAGTATTCTCATCGATTTTGTCTTACTTTCGGCATTATGTTAGTTGTAGTAATAATTTCCTTTATGTATGCTACTTATCATAAACAAATATTAAGCCGATATATAGAAACGCAAGGTGACGATATGTGAAATAACAATCAGTAAATGCCTTTATTTTAAAATCAACAAGGTATTTTTAAAAACTTTGTATGTTTAGCCCAATCTTATATATCCTATTAACCGATGCTTCCCTTAAACATTTATTTTGCGATAATAGAAACCTGTTACGCACGAGTAGAACTTACAAGGTTTTCGTACACATTAAGGCATTTGTAAACGTTTAATGGTGCCTGATGTTCCTATAAACTATTTACAGAATTGTATTTTGTTAAAACTAAAATATATTGCCTACTATATTTTTCACAGGCGCATATGAATGAAAATTATATGATAAAAGTAAAAATTAACGATTTCCAGAATTTTTCCTTTATTTGTGCCGTGAGACTTTGCTTCTTGTCAAATTTTATTATTCTAGGTCAGCGGGAAATACTTTGTAGGTTTTGATTCATTCGCGAGTGTCAAAAACGTAGTTTCGGGGATTTTTTTATTGCGTAGACTTTGAAGCTTGATTCTTTTACAGTTTTAAGGCACCGTACACGTAAGTATTTGTATTATTCTCAACTTGATACCTCCATGCGTTCCGGAGAAAAAGGATCTTGATAGATAGACAGACCGACATATACGGGAGTGATTATATGAAGGTTTTTTTTTTCTTTTTAGGTAACACTGAATCCTAAAAGAACGTTATGCCGCAGGTAAACAGTGATAAATCAAGCAACGGTTAATTTTAATAATTATACGAATAAGTAACTATAGAAAAAGTAATGTTTTTAGGAACAAAAAGGGATCCAACCTAATACAACTTTTGAAGTTAAATTAGTTTCTAACGTATATGGTATTTTTATTATACAAAAATTGATAACCAAATGCTAGGATAAAATTGTTTAGAAAGATTAAAATTTTTATACATTTTTTACAATTGCCATAATCCATAAATGATAAATTTGTAGAAATATCACTGTTAGAAAACAATACAGAGATATTTCACCCCAACAGCCCTAAAATTGGTCTCACAAAAAAAAATATCATCCTTTCAAACGACTCGCAATAAATAAACGGCGAATTTTTTCTCGTTCATTCATCTGATAGCAGTTGCACATTTTTTTACACGGAACAAGCAAAAGAGGCAGAAGGTATTTAAATGTATTTGCGGCCACAAAAAGCGTGTTTGTGGACGCGTTCAACGAATGGCGCGAGTAAATCATATGGCCTATAAAAGTAATCTCAGTAGCAAAAATGTATTGGTGTAATTAACAGCAAGTTATATAAATTGTTTGTTCATTGCTTGCAACATCATTTTGTTATTCCATTTGCGCGTATTTTCCGTGCAGAAAAAGTTCAAATTCAAATTTGTCTTATGCGTCACCTAATAGTAGAAGAAGGTGGTTCTGAGCATCAATGCCACTTTTTTCTGATAAAAATTGGTAAATGTGTTTTCGTTTGATCGCTTGATTTTAAGGTTTTTAGTTTCAATGTTATAAGGAGTATATTTTGTTATTTTTTTTAATTTTAGCAATTTTATTTCAGTTCAGTTTTACCTGTGTTAACTACATTAAAATGTTTAAAAAAGTTGATATAGTTTTATATATAATGTTAACGGTAAATAAACTTTCTTAGTATTTGGCTTATTTAGGAGATTAATAAAGCTACTGGAAGATCTAGACTGGCTTCGTCCGCTTGCCCTTTTTTTTAAGACGTCCGTATTTTAGCTGTTCTGATACTACCGCGATACTTCTCCATAAATTATGATATCAAAAGTTTTGCCGTGGTTTAATACGCACGTTATGCCCTCTGTTAATGCATTGCGATGCTAAATTTGTATTATTAAGTAAAAAACGTGAATTTCATTCAACATACTTCGAGTTAATACATCTACGTGTTAATTAGTTTAAGTTCTGCATAAACTAAGTTTCATAAACAATTATCCTGCCATGCATAATTTCCTATTTTGAATATTTGTTTTTAGAATTAACAGGTTTTTGATTTGTTTTACTCGTATAATATGTTAATGAAATATCCACAAAGATTTCAAATAATACTGAAATTTGAAAAAAAGGAATGTGCTACTCTTTTAATGTTTTTTTTCCTTTCGAACTTAAAATACTAATAATATTTTAATTTCCACACCTTATAGCCAAAAATTACAAAACATTCATAAAACAATTACAGAATAGATTTTCATAAAAACATTATAGTTAAATTGTTCAGGTTGATTTAGGCTATTTTTGTCTTTCTGTCCGTTTGTCACCGCCGATTTTTTACAGAAACCATGTGAGGCAATATGGCATGATAATACTTATTATTAACCCACATATATTATGCTACCTTTTTAAAATATAAGAATCAAAAGGACATAATTAAGGAATAAAATATCATCTTTAAATTTTATATATACATATCATGTAGCATATCCTTAGGTCGTCCTGAGGAATATAAAGCTGTTTTTCATAATTTCTACTTTATATTTTAAGATATTTTAAAAAAGATATGAAGACAGAACATCCCCTATCCCCTAAACAAAGCGTTCCCTACATTAAAAAACAGGGTTGCTTAAATCTTATTAGAAGATTTCAAGAAAACTACTAAAAAACGATTATCCTACATATTATAATTTTTTCAATGTATTATTTATTATCCTTATTTTACACACGCGATAAACATATTAGGTAACATTTACAATATAATTACGTTGGGAAAAATTTATATTCGGAAATAGTTTAATAGAAATACCCTTAAATGTTTGTACGTAACTAAATGTGTACAGAATCTTTCCAATGTGCTTTTTTGCAACTGGCTGTTTTATATTATTTCCACAAAACGTTTAAATTTTGTCGCTGTATTGCTGATGCACGTAGTAATACTTTATTCAAACATTATTTAATTTTTTAAATCACACTTCTGTCAAATTCTCGTGCGACAATTAACTTTGATGAATAATATGTCGAAGTTCATATCTAGTGGAAAATATGCTCCTCGACCGCTTTGAAAATTCCATATTTTCAGGTTAGTTGCTCCGTTCTTTTCATTTGAAATTCACATGTAATATAAATATGTTAAGTAAATATTATGATCATCTGTCTATTCCAAATGGCTGTACCTCGTTTCGTACACTGCGTAAAGTGAAACGGTAAATTTTTACATTTCAGTTACAATATAGTAAAAAGCAAAGTTCCGGGTTTGCATTACCCGTTACGTGGAAAAGATGTGAGCGGTGGTCCATTTTAAATGTACAATGTGTTCAGTATTTCTGCATTATTAAATTCTAGGCACAAAAATTAATAAATTAAACTCACTTATTTCAAAAGTTTGTATTCGGGACAGGAAAGCTGTTAGATAGCTTTTTAGCTGGTTGACATTGCTATATTTAATGTTATTATCAGTAAACTTTACCTATATTTTTATTGAATATATTTGGCGTTGATTTTGTGGAAATTCATCACTCACAATTAAATGAAACTACGTGATGTAGTATTACTAGTACCTAAGTTTCGTTGTATTACAACATCTTCAGGTGGGATGTTAGCAAAGATCTTTGCTAATATCCCACCTGAAGATGTTGTAATACAACGAAACCTAGGTCGTGGTAAAGAAATTAAAGATAGTAGAAATAATACTACATCACGTAGTTTCATTTAATTGCAGATTTTTAATATTATTTTACTCTATATAAGATTCAGTCGATCCGTTGATTGTTGAATTTTCTAAATATAAGATAGTAGATAAAAAGAATAGATTTATACATAAGAATCGGTTTAACGATAAAAAAAATATCTTTCATAAAAGAAAATGTCTGCTTTTATAAATAATAAAACCAATGTTTTATTCTTCAATATGCTGAGGAGAAACTCAGGCAGTTATGAATTTTCAACCCAAGCTGAATGTCAGAATGAAAAGGCGAATTTTAATAATCTTTACATTGTACAAAATAATAAGGCGCATTATTAGAATTATATGGAATTGAATAACCACCCTTCCTTTCTTAATGATCGTTATAGTCCCCGGTTTAGTCCGCAATTCGTCTCACATGGAGGGGACTTAAAAAAGTAAGTGAATTGAATTCTGCATGACATTTTTATTAAATTTCGGTAAACCGATTGTTTAAAATAAATGCACTACGAACCCAAAGCCCTGTTTTGAGGACATATTAATTATATTTTACATGTTTGTTAATATATAATTAATAAAATAAAATCATGGGTATTACTGATAAATCGTCAATATTGCATACACGAAGTCTATTGGAATTAATAAGTACCTAGTAGTCAAAATTATGTACGTAGCGTACTTAACGATTTTCATTTATTTTCTAAAAATTATGGATCAAGTGCAATAAGGAATGTATTATTTTATGGAATAAAAGTTATCATCAAATAAATCGTAATAATACACAATAAATCGTAATAAACGTACTAATTTACCATCAAATGAATCATAACCCTAAATAAGTATTTCAAAAATATTCATGCATAATTATTAATGCGTTTTATCGCTTTAATAAAAAGAAGCAATGATACAAGATTTTGGAAATATGTTTATGTCCTAGTAATTTAATCCCATTTAATAAGTGCTATGAAGAATAATGCTAACCCCTACATTTATTATTTTCCTGTGTCGTATCTTTATTACTGAAAATCATGTCTGATTTGAAGTGCCTTACTGGAGGAGCTATCATGCCGTCCTCTCTTCGGCTTGTCTCAGGGCGGACTTGAAAAAAAGTCCTGTCTGATCAACCCAGCGGTCACGTTATCGACCGCGAGGACCTTCCCTTTCCTCTACAATAAATTACAACATTTTTAAATTTTAATTATACAAATTTATTTATACTTAAACAAGGCTTGGCAGTATTTGTTGAATATATTTATATTTCACACCTTTCATTATTGATAATCAGGCATGTATATAATATCATTAACCCTATAAAAGCAATAAATTTCTTTATTGGTAATTATTTTAAGCTGGCCAACTCTCTTCGCCTTTTTTAAAAAGTATTTCTCAAGGTATAAACTAATTCCACTATTACACATTATATAATCAGACATTTTTTTGAAAATTTTTTTTCTTTTCCATTTTACACGTTTTAATTATTTTAATAAAATGGCAATATTTTACATACCATCCTGCTCGTGTATTCATTAGATATAGTAATTTTAAAAAAAGGTAATTAATCGAGTCGCAATAGTAAACGAAACCCATTAACGGCAGTAGTAAAAAATCACATAAAATTTGTGTTCCCTAATTTCCAAACTCAGATTTCTTTATTTTATAGCTCTTTTTATACAAATTTATTACTAGAAAATATACAGAATTACATTTTAAAATCAACGCCACAAAAGTGCGTAAGATTTTAAATTTATTTGTTATAAAATTCAACGTACAAATTACCCAAAATAAACATAGTGCTTCAATAGCCATAATTTATAGTTATAATACAATGTTATGTAGTAGATTCCGGAAATTATTTAGATTTATAAGAAATGTACATAAGAGCATATTTAACGGTTGTGTTAAGGAAAATAAAATATTGAATGAGTAGGGAAAAATTAAAGTTACAATTGCTTTGAGACAATTAATGTCTTAAATTTAAATTAAAAATATTTATTTCAAGTAAAAGTAAATGAAAAAAGGATAAAAATCAATTTAAGAAAATTAAATAGTTTCATGAGATCGTCTGTCTACATGGATTTTACAATATCTATTTCCGTTTCTTCTAAGGTATCGAAGCTTTTTAACTGATAACCGCTAGAAGATTCGATGTTATGAAACTAGATATAAAGTTATTAAAGTTAAAATAATGTGTCAGGTTGCAAACAATTGTTTAATTTAGTAGGTGCTGTAAAATATTTTTTAAAAAACCGAAATAAAAAAGGGACCAAGAAGTAAAAAAAACAACTAACTTATTCGCAATACATATAAATGTTACAATAAATGTTACTTATTTTTGAAGTCCGTCCAGCACTGTCGATCAACTTGACAACTTTACAATTTTACTTATTTTATAATGTAAATTTATAAATTTAGCTTCTAATGCAACAATGTAAAATAGATTCACAATGAGTGTATTTATAATGTAATATTTTGCATTTCTCTTAGTTGGTCGGCGGTGCTGGCATCGACATAAAAATACGTAACTTAGTTATTTATTACGAAAAAGTAGGTGCCAAATTTGAGTTAGTCACTTTTTAATTTCAGTACCTTTTCCGAATACTTATTTTTTAATTTTTTATTCCAGAATTTTTAGTAACTAATAATATTAAGCATCACACTATAACCAATATTTAATTATTTTCTTTCTTACGATATTAAATAATTATTAAAAGTCACGGGCAAAAGCTAGTATATGGATGGTAACTCTTTGTCTAAAGTTAGTAATCAATAAAACACAAAAACGAAGTGATAGTAGTAGTGGCTAATGGGTAGCTGTTAGCCGTTGAAGAATTCTGATCTCCATATCTCAAGTTAAATATCAGATTTTGCAGAGTAATAACTAACACTTTAAGAGTTCCTTCTCCGTATCCAAAACCCAATTTAAGATCTTGCAAAGCAATATCTAAAGTAATAACTAACCAGTAGCAAATATCTTAAATCACGGTTAATTTACTACCATCTATTAATCAAATGAAGAATAAAATGAAATTGTCTAGCATATGATGTACTTCGCCGCTAACAAATTTATTTAAATGTACGTTAATAAAATAATATAGATTATAAGATAAGATTAATCATTTTTGTTTAATATGGATCTAAATTAATCAACAGTAATTTAAATTTAATTTATAAATAAACACTCTAGACTTATTAGAAAATCCTACGCAAAGTAAACGCTGCTAGTCTAGACTATTTTATTAAGACTTTTTCAATTAGTTTGGACAAATACTTTTAATCACAAAGCAAACACAGCTAATCAAAAGTCTGCCAAATTTACGTTTCTTCGTGAACAAGATGAAACTTTTTTGCTTTATAAATAAACATGTGTCGTATTTATTAGCTTATTATACTTTCACTTTCCTGAAATCAGAAAGATTTGACAACTGTTATTATATATATATATATATATATATATATATATATATATATATATATATATATATATGTACACACAGACACATATATTTATATATAATATCAGTAGTCAAATCTTTCTTATTTCAGAAAAGTAAAAGTATAATAAGCTAATAAATACGACTCATATTTATTTATAAAGCAAAAAAGTTTCATCTTGTTCGCGAAAAAACGTAACCTACGATTTTATTGTATGTACATCTGAAATGGAACATTCTACTCTTGATAGTTTATCAAAACGCTTTTAAACTCTGCGAAACAGATATGTTCAGGTATCGTATTGCACAACAAAATAAGTAACTTACCCTAATGTGTTTTGAATATTATCAACCTGCACTTAGTGTGTTATTTACGTACCTAACGTGATCACATAACGATAAAAATCGATGAAATGAAGGGAGTTGGTGTAAATATAATGGAAACGATATTGTAAAGTTGCTTCAAAATACTGTGAAGTGAATATGGTCAATATAATATGCTGTCGTAATATAAATAAATATCCTTTACATGTTGAACACACTAGTTTTGTGGAAATATATTATTACTTATATTTCATCCACAACTAAGTGAAACTACGTTATGTAGTAATATATCTTCAAATTGCCCACCTGAAGATGTTGTCCTACAATGAAACCTAAGTCGTGGTTAATAATTTTAATGAAGTAGACATAAGTCTACATCACTTAGTTGTGAATAAAAATTAAGTGACCCTAATGTGTATTTTCATGTATTTAAAATGTGTGCATGGCCAACATATTATATAGGTACCTAACGTGGTTAAACAATGACAAAAACCGATGAAACGCTGGGGGTTTATAAAAATATTGGTAGATGGCTGCACATTTATTGATCCTAGATTATAGATGATACTACAATTTCAAATATGTAACATTAATGAAAATATCAGAGATATTAAAAATATTGAAAATGTCTTACCCAATACGTGTCACGCACCGAAAAACAAATGAAAAAATTACGCGATGTGTCCATAAATTGAGCATACGATGATATATTATTCAGATTACTCCGACAACAATGCTTTTTGTGGTTACAATTTGTAATAAATTTAAGGATTAAACTAGTTCCTTTTTAAATTCATATTATGCTATTTTTAATATTATTCTTTCATTTGATTTGGTTTTTCTGAAATAAAATTTTTAAATTCAGCTGATATAATTGAACTTTCATTTAATAGCCTGTAAGACTAATGTACAAGGACTAAGTAACTTAAAAATATGTTTAGTAATCTGAGATTAAAACAGTTCTTCAACGTAAGCAAAAAATTTGAGGAGACGACTATCAAATTGGTCTTAAAAGAATCCTAAGCATTTACAATTACAATTAGTTGTATCTTCATCAAAATTTCTTTGAATATCCTGAGTTTTTTTCCAAACTTTAACAGCATTTAATATCTAATTAATTTTAAATAAATCAATGAAAATCAAAATTGTGAACTTTCATATACGATATAAAAATATTCTTTGCAAATAACTGAGGCAGAACATATCGTCATGTTGCCTCGCATTTAAAATAAAGCAATTTGCGGTCATTCATACACCTATATCGAATACAGCATGCTCATAACACATAATTTACCCGAGTGTGAAATTGTTGGTTTCTACAAATAAATATTATAAGATCATGATTCGGTAAGCACAGCAATTCATTAATCACAGTGCCACATTATCAAGGGACGTCAAACCTCAATTAAAGATTTCGGAAATGAGCGAGTGTAATGAAACTATGATATTCATAGTATTTAATATTAAATTAGGCGTGAATTTTGTTTCCACTAATTCTAAAATAGGTTGCTCTAATAAACCATTAAAACTGTATGCACTCCTGAAAACAACTTTAAAATGCGCCGCTTCTCAAAATATTCTTAAAAGTTATAGTTTTAAAATTGAGTAACTTTCATCTTGAAAGTATAATTTTTTTTAAGATCAGTCTTACCTTTTCCATGATACCTAATATCTAATATCCTTTGCTACATTTCCATATTCAGCGTATCAATACGTATGATTCTCGCACTAAAATATTTGCACAGCTCATTTTCTTAAATCAGTACATAACATTCCCTCTATCATATTTTGCCACTGTATCAAAGTTATCGTAATTCATAAAATAATGTGAAAACTGATTTTAATCTAAAGAGTTATTCACTTCAACTAATGAATCGCAAAATGTACGTAAAATTATAATAAAAATGTAAAATAAAATGTTTTGTAAAACGATTTAACTAATGTAAGAACTCTCCGATTATCCGTTTCGTTAGCATATCCAATCATGTCTTTGTTTTTAATCTCATTGGTATAGCGTTTAATAATTATTTCTTTATGAAATGTCTTTGCAAATATTGAATATATTTGGCGTTAATTTTGTAGAAATCCATTATTCACAATTAAAGAAAACTGCGTAATGCAGTCTTATCTCTGTTTCATTTAAATTATTTACTACGACCTAGGTTTCGTTGCATTACAACATTTGTAGGTGGGCAATTAGTAAAGATCGTTGCAAGATATTTACGTAGAAAAATAACGTAGAAAGATTTTTGACACATGGAAATTTTTACTACTTACTTATTTAAATGGGCTGTTAATGTGTTAACCGGCAACCAATGTTAATCGGTAACCAATGTTAATCAGCAACCTACGGCGATGACTCTAAATCTCATAATTTTGAATTAATTCATTGTAAGGTTACACCCTTGAAAGGTAATATATTTGCGCGGTGAAAATAAAATTAATAATGGCAATAAGTTAAATAGAAATACAATTATCCTTAAATGTTTACATGTACCCAAGGGTGTACAGAACCCTCGTAATGCGCGTTCTACTCGTAATTGACATATTTCTTTGATTAATATTAAGTTAAACAACTTACTTTTCATATGAAACTTTGATAATACGAGTAAGTTGATCTAAATATTTCAATTCAAAGGTTTTCGGCGCCAAAAAATGTTTGTATTGTCTTGACAATATTGTATGGCTGAATAATTATTACAACAATGCCTTTAATTGATATCGCACTCCGTTGTTACAGTCGCAAATTAATAATTTGGAAATATGTTGTGTCGTGATATTTTTTAATTACTGGATTTTGCATACATTTTTCCGTCAATGCTCTTGTTAAAATATGTTACTAAATAAACTGTTTTGTATACGTTTCAATTAGGGAAAATAAAGCTTTACTATACAGTAAACCAAATTTTCATTCATTTCTTTATAAGAAGCATCAATTTAATTATTGTTGCCTGCGTGTCAGGTCGTGCACTAATATATGTGGGTCATCTTTACTTGAAGGAATATGTCTATATGTTGAGGGTTTTTTTCTTACACTTTTCATTACCGCTAAATATAGAGTATTTTAATTGCTAAATGTACAGCATTTTTTTCATTTTGGTAGCCAAATTACCACAAGGTTTAGCCGAAGGATATCTGTATGAAAGTTATGACTGTATTTTCGTGACTACAACTATTATTATATATTAAATAACTACTGGCTGCAGAAATATAAATATTGCAAATAAAATCTGCAAATGAATCTTAGAGAAACTTTTCCCATTTAATTTGCAACAAAATCCAAGCTGCTGATGAAAATAAAACTGAAAGGAAAAGAAATATTTTAAAAAATATTACTAACCTTGAAATAATATTAAATTTTTACAGATATTTTTTTATTTATTTATTAAATAAATTTTAAAAGTGGCTAACAGTATAGTCGTCGCTCTAGAAAAACCTAATAATTATATTTAACAATTTTTCGCGACTAACATTAATTTCCCAACTATATGAATTAATTACATTTACTTAACTTAAAACATTAATCTCGTGAACTTCTGCGGCTCCTCCAGCTGATGATGACCTGAGCTGGCTCTTACGAGTGCAGGATCTTGTGATCGTAGCAAACTACCTTAGAAGACGCTCAATACGACGACTAGTTGTCGCCCCCAGGAACAGTCCACGTCCGGTTATTTTATTTCCGATTTTAAACTTGTTGGTGTAATTTCAATAAAAAAACAACCGGAATCAGTGATCGGTTTATTTATCCTCGTCGCATTTTTTTACAAATATTTGTCATCACAAATACCTCTCAGTTGTAGAACTTTCGCGAAATGTTTCATCACTATATATTTATCGCAAGAAACTTAACGAAAGCATAAGCCTATAAATAAAAATGGCAATTTAACATTTTAAAAATAAAATAGAATGAAGCAAAACATTCCTTTGAGAAAGTTCTGTGTCTTTTGAAATTAGTTCGTATTTCATTTAAAATTCAATTCAATAATATTGACACAAAAAGTTGCAAGCTATGTAAATGACGTTAAGATTAGATTGTAAATTAAGAATAAACGTCCTCGGTTTACTGCTTAATAAAATGAATCAAATCTTATTAAATAATGTAACCATTTGACAAAGCGTAAAATGTTATAAATCATACGGATCGACATAAATTATTTTCTTTTTATGAAATTTTATTAATATTTCGAAATAATAATAATTGAAACAAATATTATATAATTCTAAATTATCACAATTTTCTTCCAATGATCATTCAAAAATACAAAGGTTATTATATATGTTACATGTCATATATATATATATATATATATATATATATATATATATATATATATATATATATATATATACATACACACACACACATATAAATGCAGGCATATGTATACACATACGTACACATATATATGCATTATCAATGCAGTATAGGTTTCGAGAGACGGAAATATTTAATTAATGGAACAATTAAACATAAACTTTGATACTTGCATACCGAAATTGTTTTATAGAACCTGATTGATGTACGAGTATTTAAATTCATATGATGTTTATTGATACTCTCACATATCCCAGAAATAACCGAGTATAATCTCAAATTTCTGCGGTAGTACGTGTATTTGACAGGAAAATTGTTAATTCTGGTGTTGATAAGAGGCACCTTGAAACTGATTAGTCTAATTGACATGTTATATTCAACTTTATTTTAGGCTAATAGGCGTGTAACAATCGGCTTTATTTCAGGCTAAGAGGCGTGTTACAATC
Source organism: Druceiella hillmani (assembly GCA_039881145.1). Lineage (NCBI taxonomy): Eukaryota > Metazoa > Arthropoda > Insecta > Lepidoptera > Hepialidae > Druceiella > Druceiella hillmani. The sequence goes on from JAYKKI010000057.1 coordinate 4,417,276, forward strand.
AGGTAACTCTAAAAATAGATGTCAATATCTGTTAAGTCTCTTGCTCGATGCTTGATCTTCAAATGGAGAATATTGTACAAGATTGGCGGATTGTCATATTACCAATAAATAAAAAGGAAAATTTTGTTTGTTTTCGTTTTGTTTTGTTTGTCTTTTAAGGATGCGTGTAAAAAAAAGTATTAATTCCATTGACAAATTACTTTAGCAATATAATAGCTAATAGTTTCCAGATTCTGAAGAAAATGTTTAATGTTGATACTTAGTGAGTTCAGTTTGCATGCTTTCTTCGTTTTATTTTCATATTAAAAACGTACATGAATATAAGAGGTCATCGTAATTGAATTGAACTAAGTTTTAGTTTACGGAACCTCAAAAAGAAAAAATTAGAACCCTTATAAAACCGCTCGGGTTTTCGTCTGTCTGCCTGACTGACGTGATCTTATTGCGATTAATTGTCAACCCGAATTAAAAGTTAATGTTTTCAATTGTTTGTAATAGACTTTTAATATAACAAATATTAGTTGCGAGTATGTGGTATCATCCGCATACGGAAGATTTTCAGAAAACAAATTGAGATCGCAAACATTTTGAGACACCGATCTTAAACACTACTGCATTGGAGTGGAAATGTTCGACAATACATCATCTCTTTTGTCTAAGGCTGTTCCATTTTCGTAAAAACGCTGGAGAAGGTGTACAAGATGTTTCGGCTTACTTGACTAAAGTAGCGTTCTTAAACATTTTGAACATTTAACCAAATAAAATGCTTTGGAAAATTTAATGAAGCAAATATGGATCAGCTTGTTCAATTCACGGTATTTCTCAATAATTTGACGTAATATTCGGAATTGTTTGTATATCTTTACCCTTCACGAAACTTGCTCGATAAAATTCGGTAATTACAGCATGATTTATTACGACTTTTCTGTACAGCAGAAAAAAAATGGTGCCTGTATATATATTAATTCTACCTAGTTTTTCTTCCATTAATACCTCTTATAACAATTTTGGGTAAAATATTGACGGTAAAACTAAAACAATTACACTTATATATTTCAATGTAACCTGCGGAAAATAATGTTTTTCACCCTCACTGTGTTATACACAGGAAATTTTAAAAAGCATATACTTCTTAACATTTCCTTGTAGTAAGAAAACTTGTCTTTGACTTTTACTAAATATACTACATAATGATTTAATACCCGTTTATTTGACTTATATAATGCTTACTTGAGACGCATTTTCCGCACCGGTTTTTCTTAATAAATAATTATTTTCACTTAAACTTCCCTCGTCTGTAATATTGCATTCTTACGGAAAAGCTTATCCGAGAAATATATCGCGTCGAGTGTATGGTAATTCATGCATAAAGTTAATGCTGTGCGACATTGTGTAAGACTTCCTTTATGGAAATTTTTCTCTTAAGTATAAACGTAAAAAAGTTAAAATTTACATTAATGTGAACACGGCGGTTTTACTAATATTGTGAGAAATTTACTTGGCAATATTTTTATATTATTTTATTTCTTATCGCTTGTGTTTAGTTATTGGGGTGGGAGAGCTAGTAAAGTTTTTTGGAACTTCATTTTACTACGATAGGCAATGAGTGAAGTTCCTCATTATCAATTCAATAATTGATACAGCAGATTGGTTAGCGGAGACGTTACTTTTCCAGATCTGGTACAGCTAAAGTGAGAGGAGGTTTAAAAACATACGCTATGTTTCTCTCATAAAAATTTAATCTTATCGTTAAATTGGTACACCACTTTGACGAAGTTGGAGTAAAATAGATTGTCATACACTAATTATAAAATCTCAATTTTGCATAATTTTTAGATTTGATATATCTTTATATGTTATTGTGTATTACTTATAGAGTTTATAATTGATTTGACAAATTGAATTCCTGATTCACAAATACTAGTCTATTAGTACGTAAGTATTTTAATTCAACAATGAGTTTTACGGGGATATACAGAGAAGCGGGCATTGCAAGAGCGCAGATGTTTCTAGATTGAACAAATGACAAACAGAAACGATGTCAGAACATCAATAATTATGGTATGTACATTTTTATATATTTATAAATGGTTTGATTTTTAAATATTAATGCAATTTGAAAAAAGAATTAAATTAGTAGGTCTTAATTAAAATTTCCGAAGAGTGTTAACTGACAACCGTATTAACAATGACACAATTACCAAAATTTATCGGGCATGGAGCATTAAATTCCACAACGTCGTCTAAAATGATGTGGACACTTGTAAAATATGAAAGATTCCAGATTTTCTAACCAATGTCTTTGGAGAAGTAGACTTGCAGCAGATACACAAAAAAAATATAATTGAAACTAATAAAGGTGGACTTGAAAAACCAACGACTTTATGTACATAAAGCAAGAATCACAGCTACTGACCATGATGACACAGCATTTAGACCAGTATATTGGTTACAAAGGTTCATTGGTCTCCATTAACCGGGTGCCATTAATTTACTCAATTAAAACTTTATGTAACGCCCCCTCTTTCATAGGTTTATTAGTTGCTATAGCAATTATACCTATAGTAATGATTGCTATAATTGATGTCATATTGAAAACGTCTATTTTTTTTTGATATTTGCATATTGAAAAGGTTGAACTAACGACAAATTAAATTCCAAAAGTTCTGGCATAATACCAAGATACATTGAAAACGAAGATATGACGAAATCATTTTCGAATTTTTTTTTACATTGAACCAACCTACCCAACATCTCCCTCCAGCCAGACTGCCAAACCGATAATAAGAGGACTGACGGCAAGTGATACGTTTTCCGTATTACTTTATAAAACGGTGTTCGATAAAATGTTTCAGACATATTATAGTAACGTATTTACAATAGGCAATATTTTAGTATTTATGACATTATCAATTACTTAAATATTATTAAGATTTATTTTATATATAATTTACAAAAATATTGTAATAAATTTATGGTTTATTATAAATAATTTTTCATTGATTGTTTTACATTTGTTAGTCTCATCATCATACAACCTCTTTTTTGATGCCCTTATGTATACGTAGAATATTTTCGATGTAAAGTGAAGATACACACCGAGATTATTGAATATACCGAGATTATCGGACGTACTGAAGTTACAGAATTTACAGTTTTTTTAATGTACCGGAATTAGTGAATTCACTGAGATTACTGAAAGAAGGGTTTTAATTTAAATCTCATCAATCAATCAATTTTGTAGCCTTCTATCAAAATACTACGATAAACTTTGGAGAGAACAATTTATAAGGTTTTGAACTTAATTTTGATTTATATATCTATGTTTTACCTTGGCTAATGGCGTTTTAGTTCATTCCATAGTAATATAGTGCCCCACTCCTTATCTCATGCGGCGCCGTTGCTGGTTCGTTCCCATTTGCTATTTTATTTGTTTATGTATTCTGATGTCCACATATATGTATGTATTTACAAGATTTTGGACGAATTATTGCTACATAAACAAGTTTTTCCGGCCAATCATATTGGTTAAATATAAAATTTCTGTACTTTATAAGATTTTAGAAATATATACACAAAACAAATATTAGGTTATTCCCGAATTGAATGTGCACTCTTTATATAAAAAGTAAAAAGCGTCATAAAAAATAACCAGTAAAAAAACACTAATACAAAAGAATGACTAAACAATTATTACCAATTTTGTTGAATATTACTAAAAAGGTTGTATTTTTAACCTCCTTAATTCTCTGAATATTTAAAATATTTCACAAAAACCAACACATTTTACTGTTTCTTCTTTTATATACGTAAACTAAACAAACTATTTTTTGCCAACAATTTTATTCCCGCCATAGTTTTCTTTAGCAATAATGTCTTGTAAATACAATAATTTTAACTCAAAATGTTAACAGGCTTGCGGACGTAGATCTGCGAGACAGTTAAAGAAACAGGAACAATGTGGTGATCTGAGATTATTGGCCGTCCAAGCAAAAGAACGGATTAAATTTTTAATTTCTCAAAACGTAAAAAATAAAATTTTCCGTTTCGTTTTTTAAATCAAATCATACGCATCTTTAAGGATGGCGCTATGATAAATAGACATATAATATCCTTATAAAATGGATGGCAAATATGGTTACAGACGTCGAATCGAAAAATGGTGTGCAAAAAGATAGTGTAGATAGTATAGGTAGATTGAAATTTCTTTGGTTATATTATGGATTAACGCATATAGCAAAGGTGTGAAGTTGATAGCATTGCTATGTGATTAATCACATTAGCCACAGATAATGGTGAAATATTCGTAAAACGCCTGCATTAAATTTCTTTTAACCTTGAGTCAGCAAGTTTGGCGAAAACAACTAAAGATTGCTTTCACACTATTGTTATCTCACTTTACTTCTCGATTACTTGAATTACTTGAAAATTTAACATTATTTTTTCTACACGTATCTCATTTAATATCTAAAAAAATCTAGAAAAGATTTTTAATTTTTTTGAAGGCCAGTTTTAGATCAGTAAGAAAGATATTTACAAACCTAATATAACGTGATTGACCTAAACTGCAATTCGACTTGCGGCTAGTGTTCTAACCCTTTGTATAGCAGACACCTGTACAATCTAAAAATATATATGAAGTCCGTTCCAGTTGTATGTGAGGAGTGCCTAATTTTTGTCTATAATGTTTTTTTATGAACCGTGTTAATTTAATGATGTACTAGTTCATGAACAGAGAAATTATGAAAAGAAACAGAAAAGAAAAAAACTATAACTTTTTAGTATTACAGAATAATAATATTTTATAAATTACGTTAATTAATTTTATAATCTATTTGTTGATACCTAGGTTTTAATTTAGATTTAAATAATTAACTTATTAATCACAAAAATACTATCTCAATAAAATTTAATGTTGGGTCAGTATAGACTCATCACCTTATCGTCAACAGTCACAATTATTTCTATGTTTTTTTTTTTTGAAATTGTGGAGCCAAGAATTTTTCATGAGGAATTTTTGAGAAAAGAATTGCGTTAAAACTCGGAAATTGTTTAATTGGGATTTTAACAAATTTGTAATTAATATTTAAAATTGTTTCAACTCTTTCTACATTCACCATCAATGTTTGTAATTTCCCAATCAAAACTTTTAACTTCACGTAAAAAACAAACTTCGAGAATGTCTATGATATATAGCCTGATCACAATTGCATTGATTTATCAATTTTCCCGCGACGTATTAAATATGACGAAACTTCTAAAATAGCTTTGATTTCATAAACATATATTTATTATTTCATACCTGATATCATAATATACACGATGCCACATAAAACAATTATTTTAAAATGAACTAAATTAGTGCCATATACAGTTATGAAATGTCATATTGTATTACTTTTTAAAAATAATAAAGATAATAATATAGTTAAGTTTTCAATGTGTAATTGGATTAAAATTATTACGGGAACATTTTCTTAATAATTTAAATGTGATATGTTTCAACTTACTTAATTGCATATTTACTTAAGAGTACTTTTTTGATATGACCTCTTGCCTTTACAAAAAACCTGTGAAATCCGACAACTTAATAATTTCTTGCACTAATAAGTATTATCCGCACAAGAATTACTAAACATATTCGACTACTGAATAATTACTTGTACTGGTATCTAAAATCCGGCAAGAAATTATAAAATTATTTCTTACACCGGTATCTATAATTCAGATAAGAAATACTAATAAATATTCAATTACTAAATAAAAGTGCTGTCAAAAATTAATTCTTCAGGCTTATAAAATGTTTACCCTCTTTTTATCACCCATCTATATTTTGAACCAAATTTTACTCTCAATATTAACAATGAATTATTTAAACGTATGTTATGTGAAATGTTAATGGGAATTTAGTTTGTATACTGATTTTTAACCATAAAGTACTTATATTTATTTTCCAGGGTAACTTTTTAATCGTATTTTACTAACATGGTTACAACATTCAAATAGTTTTTGCTAAAATGAGAATGATATATTTTCATTGTTATTATACAATGAATTAACATTAATTCAAACGCAACTATCGGAACTAAATACAGGTTTATTTACGGATAAAAATTTTAAGAAAGTGCCTTTATCAAAATAAAATTTCAAAACGAAACAGTTTTATTGCAAAGTCAAGATATCAGTGACATATTTAATAAGTATTGCAAAGACACCTAATTTAGACATTCCATGATTATCTTAGTCTGAGTTAATACAATATTTACAATACAATAGTTACTGAAATAAGTTAGTTTATATTCCATCCAATATATAAAATAATTAATATTTGTCCGATGGGAATTGTTCCTCATTTACATAAAAGAAAAGAATGTTTTTGCCTTTTACTAAATTTCGATCCGCAAACAATTTTTTATTGAAAACTTGTTTAAGAAATTAACCTATAATTGCCACAAAATTAGAACATTCTTTTTATTATTGTGAGCGTATGTGATATTATTACGAATTATACAATTGTCCAATTTAATGTGTCATTCAAAAAGTTCCTGGTTAGTATAGGTTAAATCGTGACAACAATTAATGTGGTAGACATAAAAGAATAAATGCTGATGACGTATTGCGTTGAATTAGTTCGTAAATACATAAGTTCCAAAGTTATAGGTTAATGCCTGGATCATAAAAGCTACGTATTAAGTGAGTTTTATAATTATAAATCGTGGTTTTAAGATAGAAAGCACAACTATAAATTAACACTAAGCCTTTGTAAAGATAAAGCAATTGACTGCTCAACCACTCGCTTTGGAACGATATCACTCTCAAGCTTTGAATTCAACAATACGAGACATTCATAAATCTTAAAGTCGACTTTAAAAAGAGAGCAACACATCTTAGTCAGGCTTATTGCCATAATAGTAAATAGAAGCCGTCGGCATTTCAAGCTACGATTTACATTTAATCGTTTAAAGTTTGAAATGAATGGCTTTTTTCAGGAAACAAAAAATAAATAACAATGAGCTAAAAACGAGACTTTAAGTCGGTTTAGAAAAATAAAATTATCGGCAGGATCAAAAGATATTATTCACCACGATATAAGTTATTCATTTCAATATAATCTCATATTTAATAAATTAAATTACTATTTGTCCAGTATATACAAGCCGTCATAATTTCACATTGGTAAATCCTTTCATGCTACACAAAATCAAAAAGCATGATAATAGAAGATAGGGCCCCAATGAACTCTGAGAACTGAGAATAATGTGCAACTGTTCGGTGTGGTAGACTCGTAGTATCCTTAAAATAAAACAGATTAAATTACCTGTTAATTTGTCGGAACCAATAAAAATATAATTTTTTAAATTGAATTCTTCTTTGTTCTAATACGAATAACTTACCAAGTTTAAACACTAAAAAGGTATATTGGTGCGAATGTATAAAATAATGATGCAAGAAATAAATAAACATAATAAAATAATCACGCTATGTTTAGGCTTTTGTGCGTAGTGACACGATAAATGCACATTATATGGGAGCAACATAAAATATACGCTACGCTTTTCTTTTAAATGTTGCTAAAAAGAAATACAATTTAATAACGGGTTTTCCTTTGCTCAATATTTAAATAATACGCTTCTTTAGATTATAATTAAATAAATAAATAATGTTAAATACTTTTAATTTGCGAACTATATAGTATTATTTACTGTACTTAAATGGAGCGTTATCAGTTTATTAATTAGATTACTTATGAAGAAGATAATACAAATTGCAATTTAAATATATACTCTAAGCACTATTAAAATTAGCTTATCATAGAAATATGGAACAAAAAATATGGCTAGACAAAATAGAATCAAGGAACTAAATTTATTTTTACTTAAAAATGCCTTAGAAGTAAATTATTTTTCTAACAAGTGACTCTTTTACGAGTAAGTATTACGTAGTCGAGTACATGATGTATTTATGAAAAATATTATAAATTGAAATGACGTCCAGACACTCATTCTCTTTTCAATTTCTCACACAAGTATCTCTTAAAGATATACATTTCCATGCATAAAATATTATAGAAAAATAGTCTGTTTTCAATGCAATACTTTTATATTTTTCACTTTAATTCCAGCAAAAAAATTATTTTCAAAAGACTACAGTTTTGCCTTTAAAACGATTGATAAAAGATAATAAATTAATTTCTTAAAGCGACATTTTAATAAGAAATGCGTCTTCTATCTTACAAAAGGAGAAAAAAACTGATATTCGCTATTAAACATATTGAAATAATAAATGAAATAAACATTTTCCGCCTTTTAGTATTATAGATGTATCACAATAAATGATTTCTTTGAAACGGAGTTTCAGAGGAAGAAGAACTTTGGGCCTTTAAATTTTTTTTAATTACCACAAATCCTAATTTCGTACTGTAAATAAATCAGGCACTCATGTTCAGACAAATATTTCAAACGGTTGGCTAAATTTTATAATTAAAGATAAAAATCATAAATATAATAGGTGTCAGGATGATGACAAAACAAGTCTTGATACTGCCAAGGGATTATCGTGAACCGACATTCGGCCTTAGTGTAGTGGTAGGTGACACAAACTTATTATTGAAAAAAACTAATTTATCGAAACCAAAAATGCGCTAATCACATTCTAAAAATATTTTTATGTTAAAATGTTTTGGTACCATTTTAGATAAGCTCTGTATCGAACAAATTTGGATAATAGTACTACTGGTTTATATTGATATACCTTTTAGTAGAAACATAGCCGGTGTAAATATTGTTAATATAATTGCGCAATACATCAAAAGTTATACACGCGGCAAAATAAATAAAATTCATAAAAATACCGGTACAAAAATAAGTACCGTATAAGTATAAGTAACGGTACAAAAAATTATTAATTAATTTTGCAATATGCTCTAAGTCAAAATATAATGAAATTAAAACAAATATTAGTATTTTTATTTAAATATAAATTAACAAGTAAAAAATATAAGTTGCACAAAGGCCAATATTTGTGTATATAATTTATAATCATGTATATATATTGTATATTTTCTGTAAATTATCTAAAATACGAAGATAATTCCCAAAACCACTGTCCAGAATCAAGACAAGAGAATATTAACAAATGTTCATTACGTTTCCTTACTTTGTTTGAGTTTATTATTAGGAAATTTCCCTGTAAATAAGCTGGCAAGATTATAAAATTTTACTGCACCGATCCATCTTCTTAATTCCAGACATTAATCATATCTTACTTCAAGCTTTTCAAAGCATGTTCCTTTAGGAAATTTCTTTGTAAGATATTTGTTTAAATAGCAAAAAAAATTAAAAATCCAGTAGAAGTTGCACGGACACGCTCCCACGTAGGAGAATTTAGACAGGTGTATAAGGTACGATAGTGTATATTTTCGGTTTAAATGGTTCTTCATACCAAGAGTTAATTTAAAATTTTTACTATTAACGTCTTAATATCATTACTGTGAAGGTTGTAAGCATTCTATTAAATCTAATTAAAGTCGTTTTAATTTTTACATAAAAACTCATGGGTATTTCCGATCTTTCCTGCTATTTCTTTTTCATGCAGATATACTGCAAACCCACTTTTTAGACCTCAAAAATGTTTATGTTTTTCTTAATTTTATTCCAATTTCTGTAAAAAAGATTTTTATGCTAGTTCTTAATATTCAAAAATTTGTTGCCTTTAATTCACGTATTCGGTATTCGTGTTTTTGTAGTACCGCGATTTAATTAATTATTGTTCGTTTACTTTGTTATTTTATATTTTCTTCACGACGCAATTGTAATCATATTTATGGGATGGACAATAGGTTTTTGAAAATATATTGATCTATACTAAATTCTGATTATTTTTTTACGTATCATCATTCGTGTTATATATATAAGTTTTCTAGCTTTGACTGCGCTATATAAGTAAATAAATGTGTAAATCATTTATATAAACTTGGGCCGAAAAATTCGCAAATAAGTACTTATTCACATACCAACGATTTGCTAACTCAATAAGAAAAAATGGAAAAAAGGAAAAGCTTCTCCGTTCATTTATCTCGGAAGCCGTTGAAACTTTAAATTTGGTGCTAGAGTATACTAACCCACATATATCTTAATATTTGACATCCAAAAATATTCATATATAAATATTAGAACGCACAAAAATGTTTCGTGGATTTTTTCACTTCTTATAAGGCGTGGTGTATCAATTGAAAAAGGAATTCGTAATGATTATTTTATTTTAAATATTCGTTTAAAAATGTTACTTGGGGTATTTCTAAAGTTAATGCCTGAAATGTTTACAATAATTTCCTCAGAAACCCTTTTACGTAAAGATACAAAATGTATATAATTCGGAAGCACATTAACCCGTATATATTTCGATAGTTAACGCTTAAACATATTTATTATGAAATTTGTGAGGCGACAAATTGTACCCGAAAAAAAATTATTTTTCATTTCGACTATCGTGTATCGCACTCGATAGTCGTGTCCATTCGTTATTTATTCATACCTTGGGTATATTGTATTAAACTACCCACATTTTGATTGATAGGTATGGCAGCTGTTGTTTTGGTTATTTACTACTTTTTTTCACTTTATGCTTAGGTTGTTAACTCATACATGTTTCATTCGCATTCGATCATTTAAAATAATGTCTAGAAAGTATATAAATTCACCAGATATATTTTGTTTTGTATACGGAAACTGGAAACTACATCACGCTCAATTTTCAAGAAGTTTTAGTCAGGACTGTTGGAAGCATATCGTTTATACTTAGGATTCAGTGCTGAAGAAAATTTAAATAAATCTTGGAGTTCAATTTGTTTGTGTTTAAGACATTTACGTTTCCTTGCAGATGGCTTCAAGGTAATCTTAACGTTTCAAATGCCCTTTGCTATCTCAACTATATGGCGGGAACATCAAAATCATGTAAATAATTATTACATGTGTCTGATAGATTAACTAAAAGAACAATTTATACGGACATGAACGAGTTATTCGGATACGTAATGTTAATATCAGTTTAACAGATATACTACCCACCTTTGTATGTTTATATGTGCCCAAGAGTACACGGAACATTCGTAGTGCGAGTTCTATCTATATTCAATAGGTTTTTTGGGGGTAGACATTTATTCAATGTAAATTTTTAAACTCAGTAAATTTTTTTAAACCTCGTGTCTATTAAAACAAATGATAATTTTCTGGCGATATTTTGCTCAAATAGTCCATTCCATTTTGAGACTCGAATTCAACATGTTTTTTTAATAGTTAGCATTTGAGGTTTCCCCTGATTTCCCAGTTTTCACAGTTTTCGTTTATACGTATGCATGTTTTTATCTTATATGTGTAAAAAAATAAAAAAAATTTTTGAAAACAGTTGGAATTTAATTACTTTTATATCTTAATATTTTTTTCGTGAAGTAGGAAAATTTTTCATGTTAAGGTAGTGAAACTATCTAAGCATGGATTCGTTTTAAGAGCAAAGTAAAAAAAGTACTGTTCGTCACCTAGTTATATTAGCAATGAAATCGGAAGTATGTGGCCAAAAATGTTGTCTTTTAGCAGATAATTTTTATTTGACTTCGAGAAACAATTATTAAAAGTTATACGAAGGGTTCATAAAACAAAATATGCGTTTTTGAAATAGTTGTCTGTTTATCTTCGTATTTCTTCAACCTCACTCAAAAACTGTCGAATCAATTTCCTTCATTATTACGTATCGCAATGTGATTAGCATAAATTCTGAACTTACACTATCTTAAGATGACATAAGCAATGATAATTAAAATTCTCATTATTTCGTTTATTGTAAAATATTCCTAGCAAATATTAAAGTAATGTTGCTTTAATATTTGCTAGGAATATTTTACAATAACCTAAAAATTTTGCAAAATTGTGTAACATATTATATTTCAATTACTGAACACGAGCATCAACCTATATGTCCAGAAATATTTTTCAAATACTTACACGAGAGGATCATATATGGTGTATGAACGGATATTGCACGCGCATAACTTATAAATAAGTTTTGTGAATAAACCAGTATAACTGCAAAATATGACAAAGCTTCATGTTTCTTTACTATAATGTTTATAAGTTAATTTATTTATACCGCTATAACTTAGGATACTTCCAGTAAACTTATAGATCTAATTTAAGTACTCGCATTACAATCGAAACGTATTGTCAAAAGTTGGCTAATTTTCAAATGTTGGGCTATTTGCACTATATTTTGAAAACACATAAAAGTGACGTTACAGATAAATATGTTTACGGTGGAAATCCTGACGGGATTGAAATAAGTCAAATTCAATATATGCCGTATGTAACTATTACCAACAACGATATTCAATTTTAAATTGAATAAATCACACTAAATAACTGGTGTCCAGAAATTGAGAGCACGAATCTCCAATGAAGCAACAACTGAGAATATATTTATTATTTTTTTCAAAAATATAACAAAAACCAAAATTACATTTCCTGTACTTCGGTTTTATGAATAATACCGTAGAAATTACAAAACTGATAGAAGTTATGTTATACACGTTTATACGAAATAATTTAAACAGAATAGTAAATTGTTCTAATACAAAACAAAATAAATTTGTATTATAAACAAGTAGGTAGAATATTTAGAACTTAGAAGATAGAACACTTAGAACAATGGTAAACTACTATAAAAGAAGAATTTGTTATAGTAGACCATCACACATCAAAATATTTGCATTTTCTTGAATAAAAAAGACAAAGGAACAAAGCAAGAGGTTCATTGTAATAAGCAAAAAGCAATATGTGCAAATTAACCCCAAATATAACACTTGTAATACGTTTTTATATAGCAACAGGAATTTTTGTTATATAAAAACAGGAAATTATTAAAATATTAGAAATACATTCAAAACACAGACATTTTTTATGATTGCGTTTTTGTCGTAAAAACTCTCTATTAATGTATAATGTGACATATCTGTTATGGAACTGACAGGGTTCAAAATTAAGAAGTCAAAAATTGTACCTCTATCAGAATAATGGTTCAAGAGTTAATTTGCAGTTTACTCCTAAATCTACTTGTAAGGATTGATTTGAATGATATTGTAGAATTATTGGTAATAATTTTTGCCTTTAAAAAATTATAATCAAATCAGATCATTTAAAAAATTATAATGCAATAGGAAATAGGATCAGCATTTATTTTTTAATCTTTTTTTTAATTTTTTTTTCTTTACTATTATTAAATCCTAGCTTTTTCCTGCGGTTTAGAATTTTGTTTACTTTGGCAAAGATTTTCTCCTCAAATATTTGCAACTCAAAATTACTTTTAAACGGGAATAAATTAATTTACAATTTAGACCGAATTTTAAGTTTAATCGCAATAAGATTTTACGAAATTTCTATTGATCCCTTCTTATATCTGATGTTTGGTTCATAATTCACGAGTGCAAATATTCAAAATCCAATTTCAAGTATCTTACAGAACATTTCATCGGAACTTACAAGAGCGTAAATTTTAATTTGGATCCGAAGCAATTGTCCCAGTAAGAATTTCATTTAAATTGATACTTTTATTTATTCGCGACGATCTAGCAACACAGACAAAGTCCCTTAAGTAATATGCGATCAAAAATATGTATTCCAATTTTTGGTATGAACTACAATCATAATCTTAGTGAAAGCCTCGTTCAAACTGATGTAATATTTTTTACGAGCCCACATAGGTACAAGGGTAAACGAACAAACCGAAAATCGTTTTAACAAAGTTACTTTTGTTACCGCATATTTTGTAAAATTATTGGGAATAAAAGGGTTTTTTAGAAATCTTTTCTTCGATCGCACAACATGCAAGACATAAAAATTATCCATATATAATATAAATTTTACCTGCATGACTAGATAAATTAGATTTTTGGTTTTCGTACAGCGGAAGGGTAAATGGAACACTAATATGATATTTTCTGTGTCCATCTATCCGTCTAAAACAACTGTTTTTTTAAAGCCGCTTAACCTAAAAATATGTAAATAGGATTAGTCATGCTGTGTATAACCGCGCACATATATAAATAAGGAATTCTCGAAAATACTTACATGGAAATTTTAAACTTAGTAGTTTTAATAAAAAAAATTAAAATTAAGTGAACAGCATGTAGTAGTATCATTCGAAGTTGCTAATTATATTCCCTTATGGATTACGTTATAAGGGTCTTAAGAATAATACGAAATATTAGTGTTTTTTTTAATTTTTCCTATTTTATTTATAATAAATATATTGAAAAATACGCAGAAAATATGTCCCCACCCCTTAGTTTCGAAATTACGGAATTTAATATTATGACAAAATGAGGTTTTCAGACGGGTATGCAAAAATTGTGGAAAAATTATAATAATTCCAAAAGTTATAGTAATTGAGGTAAGTATTTACAGTAATATAGTACATTATCATTTGGCATAAGTAGTTATAAGAGTTTCAAAAATATTACAAAATGTTTTTTTCCAAAATTTTAGGTAGCACATTTTCGAGGATATACTGAAAAATATGCAAAAATGTGGTCTTACCTTCCTTTATTACTGAAACAACTGAACCCTTAATTATCAATAAATAACAAGTATCTAATAGTCTACGCACAGATTGTAGGAAAACCATAACGATGATTCCATACCATATATTTATTTATATTGTCATCATAAAATGTGTGTCTATGATAATATTTTATAGTGTCCGTTAGTAAATATTTGTTTCCCTAGGAAGGTCATATTAGATATAAAATTATTTCACTTTCGACAAGTCAGACCCCTACTTAGCTGGTTTTTTATTATCTAGTTGCATATTAATTTAGGTCTTCAGCTAAATAATCTTTACATCAAATATTCACATCAAGATCTTCAGTTATAGCACCTATATAATATTTTATGCACAACATTGTGAATAGGTTTACAGATGGACACGATGTAATTTTCCTGGTTTTTCTATGGAGCTTTAAAAGTTATTGTTCTTCAAGTAACCTGGTTCGTTATTTTAACCAACAAAGAAAAAGAAGGAAGTTTAAATTCTGACTTTGTTTTTTTGTATATATTTACATTCTCTCTCCAGCATTAATCAACCAATTTAGATGTTTTATTATTTGAATCGGTATACTGCTACTGTTAAAGATTTTCAGGTCAGTACTGAGTGAAATATAGCACTTATTTGGGTGCATGGACATGAGGGAGAGAGAGAGGAAAGAGCGTTGACTTGGTACTGATTTCAATCTCTAGCAGTAACATAATTTGCATATTTATCTACGTACGGGAACAATATTGCACAGCAAAAATTCCAATTAACTATACGAAATTTAAATTATTTTATATATTTCAGTGGGTTTCTCATTTGGTGCTTATTTGAGGTCAATTATTTTTTCAATTAAAGGGTTTTGTATTAAAAATAAATTTTTAATCAATATTTTTGAAAGTCTCTTTTATTCGTTATCAATGTGAATATTAATGAACATTTAGTAATTTTTCCTTCGGGTTTACAATTCAGATTTAAACATTAATTTGAAATTTATTTAAATTCTCAATATTAATATAGGTAATTAATTTGGTTGTAACTATTTCAAAAAAGGATCAAATGCTGTATGCCTAACACCTACGAATGAGATTATAAATATTCTGATATTTTTGCTTCTTATAGAAAATTATAAAGGAAATTTATATTATTACAGGACATTTTTATTATTACATGTAACACTTAATAACGCTTGTCAAATATGTGTTTTATGTAATAATATTTAAAAAAGTTTTTCCTCGAAAATTAATTAAAATACCTTTTCACTTCATATCATTTAAATAAGCTTTTGATATTTCTGATCTATGTGTACACTATGTTAATTTATTTTTATTTTCATTACTTTTGTTATAAATTAATTACCTTTATTATAAATTAAATTGCGGAATTAAAAAGTAATTCTTTTGAAAATTCTATTAATATCGGATTAGAATAAATATTTTAATCGTGAAATTAAAAAATATTTACAATTATTTTCGTAACTTGTTTGAAACTAGCAATCACACTTAATTTGTAGTCGTAACATCCAAAAGATCGATATAGAATAGTTAATTTCACATACTTAAAAAGTGTCTGTATCTCGAAAATTAAGAGATTTTTAATAATGTTAAATTATGTCAGTAAACCAGATATCAAGTGATCTATCTCTCCTTTTTGGTAGGTTCTTGATGTAAGAGATAGAAGGAGTTCAGAGGCAAAAAGATCTATTTCTATTTTAGTTATATTATTTAAATATGGAGTTTACAATGGGACCATAAATTAACAGTTTTAATAAAAACTACAGAATTTTATAAACAAATGATATAACTTTCATTAAAAATCAAAGAACTGACTTGTTACAAGTATGACCACACACTTTACCAAATCACTCGATGGTAAATAATTCAGCACTTGAACATGAGACACTATTATACCTACATCAAATTTTAAACCAATAAGTAACCATTTCTCCCATAACCACGACACGTGAGTTTTACGTTAGAAACTTTACGCATATGACGTTAATTTTAAGTAATAATAGCGAATATAGAAACTAGTTATCACTGCGGTAAATGCAATCTCAACTCAGTCAAGCAAAATTATTGAGAGTGAACTCTCTTGGACAATAACAAACAATTGTCCAAGAGAGTCCCAGGGAGTGCGGTTAATGTCCTTTACACAAGTCTTGCCAGTTCATAGGTTTGTTACACCTGCTGCATAATTTATTTTATGTAGAATTTAGGTCATCGTTAACAAAATAAACGAGAGACAACAGATTTTCTCCATTATTCAAAAAAACTTCCCCAAAGTGAAATACAAAATAAACTTCTCAAAATTAATACAAAAAACTCAAGACCTTTTCTTTACAATAGAATTTTAAAAATCTGCTTTTTTAAATAATAATTTAGGTACAGTATCTAAAGGCAGTTTAGATGTAAAACAAGTGAATTACTTCACTTACCGGAAAGTGTTTTGTGCAGGTAGTGTAAGAGATTAAACCGGAGGAACAAGTTTGTGTACGATATATTCCTTTTTTATTTTGTTCTCTCCGGCTTACCTTGATGAGAATATGAGAGCTTCATAACAAAATTTTCCCGAAGCCATTACTTTCATGTGCAAATTGTAGAGGGACTGAATCTGGTTTTTGTTTTTTACATGCTATCTTATATATCTTCTTCTGTGTCAAATTAGTGACAAAAGAGCCAGCCAGGTATTATAATTGGTACAAAGAGGATTCCGTATTTGTTTATGTCTTTTGAATACAAGTGAACCGAAATATTTTATTTGAAAATTCTAATTAAATATTGGTATCCAAAATATTTTCAGAACTGCAATTGTGTCCAGTTATACCTCAATCAATAAGCTATAAGAAACAGATTGAAGTAAATACTATGTATATAAGTAAGAAAAAAAAGTATAGAAACAATAAGGCGAGGATCTATAAAATGATGAATAGAATACTTTCTTGTTTAGTATAGAAACCTAACTACAAACCGAACTCATGTGATAAAGATAATACATTCTTTCTTATGAAACATGGATATTTACGGAACTTTAAAACGATTTTGCTCTTTAAATTTTAAGTACTTTTTCGTATATTCTGGAATATTGCATACAGTCCTACAATACGCATTTTGAAAGTTGTCTAAAGATTGCAGAGAAAATGATGCCCTTGGATTAGAAAACCCATTTTTTTCTATTATCACAAGGATTCATAAGAAGCCTAAGTATACAAATAAGTTTCTAAGAAAAGTGTAAGTTTTAAGGAAATATTATTGGTAAATTTTAAAGAGTTCCTCTTCTTCTTCAATCCTATGTATGCCCGATAGACTTAAAAAGAGAAAAAAGGTGAAGGAAATACATTTTCAAAAAGGCTCGAATTGCATTGCGAATGACATGAGTTATTAGGGAAAATGAAAGGGCGAGAGGATAGAAGGACTAAAACCCATGAAGATAGAACTATTTCAAATATATTTCAGGATATTCATGGAGAAATACTTTCCAGTGTCAAGTTTCAAAATGACAGTACACCGCTTAATCTGCAGATAGATATATGGTCAGTAACCTCACGAAATGTAGTTCGGATAATATGTCCTTAATATTATTCCAAACTAAAATGGGCTAAGTACTCCAATTGAAATCCAATCTAACTAAGTACTCCAGTATATATTTACGTGAACATAAAATATTTTGAAGGAAGAATAAATGGTACAGAATAAACGAGTAAAAAAAGGAGACAACAAAAATGGAGTTAGGGTTAAGTCTTTTTGAAACGACATTTATATGAGTGTATTGATCTGGGCATCTTTGTTTACCTGTGTACAAAAATTGGAAAAATTAGATTAATAAAGTCCGACTATTGAAGCAATTTGATTGTCAGTCTAAAAATTAAAATAATTCAATTGCATTAAAAGACCAAAAATTAGAGCCAAATTACCAGAGTCCAATAAACGACGCACTTTGATTGCCAAATTTTAACAAATGAAGCACTTCGATTGTCATATTCCATCAATTGCAATGCCTTGATTGTCAGAGTTTAACTATTACAGCACTTTGATTATTAAAGTAAAACAATTGGGGTGCTTTGATTGAGAGTTCAAAGTCCAGTACTACGGTGGTCAAAATCCAACTATTTGAGCATTTTAATTAATAGAGTTAAAAATTCTGCCAATAAACATGTTCTTTTTATTCTGTTTATCAACACGCAAACGTCATATTAAACCTGCATTACTAAATTTTCTTTTTCAAATTATTTAAATAACCTCAATATAATTTATTTTCCATATTTTTTCGCTGATCAAAACTTTTAATTTTTTGTTAATTTTGTTAACACGATAGAATTTCTATCAATGGAAGCATTATATTATGTAGGTATTTCAAAGAAAATGTTGGCTAAACAAGTAAAAGTAAATTCCATTTAGGGAAATTACATTTTTCAAAAGGTTGTCGTAAAGCAAAGGTAGGTGGTAAATTTTATAATAAATAGCAGAACGTTAGAAGATTTACGATTCAGGAGCCAGAACACAGGAAGATGCAATTTTGGGATATCTTTCAAAACTAAATAAACATTGACCTACAACTCTTTATTTATTGCATTTAAAAGACAATAAACTCGCCATTTTACTTTATTTCAATCTCTGCAGGTTTATATCTTATGCTATGTATAAATTTGGAAAAACCCATTTATTTATAGATGAAACATCCAAAAATTAACTGAAACAATACCACTTTTTGGTTGCCCAGATCATAAATTGCACCTCTTCTACGTAATGAAATCAACAACTCGACGCGAAAGACAATAACAAGTTTCAAGAATTACAGTTTGGATCTATACTATATTGTAGGAGAAATATAAAAATATGCAATTTTGTTTTGAATCGGTAGGACAATGTAGAGTCAACATGAATTTTTAGTTTAAACCCTGATGCCTGGCATGCTCTGCCGAATTGAATAACCAGAATATCATATTAGACCAGTCCTTAACTTTACTAACGTATATAGGTAGGATGTTTAAAATATCCAAACGACTTACGATATCAATGAAAAAAACATTTTCTGGAACATCTTTCGATTTCTACCACATACTTATAAATTAGATGTTTTAATACAGCTTCGATCGTCTTGGCACGACCGTAAAGAGTACATAAGAGACCAAGTTTCAATGATGTCAAAGATTTTTTCATAATCCACAAAAACTAAACAGCAGCTCGTTAAGCTCTAAACTATTTTGTAGAATTTACCTCAGAGTGTAGATGTGGTCTACTGTTATGTCATCTTTTAAATCTCTACTAAAATCGTCAAATCTGCAGGCGAGACGGTTTGTGGTGAATAACTCTCGAGAACAACTTGTAGACGTGGCTCAAGAATGTAATCGGTCTGCAGTTCTCCTGAAGTGTATAATCTCCTTTTTTGAGCAACAGTACAACCACACGCCTACTTCTCGACTTGGGCACCGTTTCACCGAGTACAATGTCATTAAGTAGTTCTTGCAATTCTATAATGACAGGACCTAATTAAAGAAAATATGGCATAATTTTATACCGTCTCCCTTAAAGCTGCTATTGTTTTTTTAAACTGATTTATGATTGTAATCATAGATCATAGTACTTAAGAATGATAAGGAAGAATAGTTGCTTCTAACTCTCAAAAAAAAATCCAGCAATATAAATCCCAATTTCTATTAATAAAATAATATTTGAATTTTTGAGAGGTAAATCCTTAATCTACTAAATTCTTTACAAACAAATCATTGATTTAATTATTTCCTCTAGACAGACTATTTTACTCCTAAATAGAAACAAATGCTATATACACTTAAATATTAAGAGAAAACTTAACTTTCATGTTAATTTTCCTTTCAGTCTATAATCTTGACAAATCTACGTACAAATATATGTATAATACAGCCTCCTTATACCGCAACATACGTGAAAATAAAAATATTCAGAATCCGCCCATTCGCGGCACCCCTTCATGAAGATGGATCGCAGTATTTTATTTGTTTAGGCAAATTATGTCTGCGTTATGATGCCCTATGATAATTCAGTGTCGACTACAAGGCTGTTAAATAATATAATACTTTTAGCGTATAATTTGGTAGTAAAAAAATGGTGAAAGCTTAATAGCTGCACAGCTATTTATATGAATTTTTAATTTATTGTTGAAACTGGTAATATAATTTACATCAACTCAAAATTATACTTCCGTAAAAGTGAAATGTTTATTTAAAATAAGTTTAAAAGCCATTTAATATTCAATATAGAAACACTTCAATGATATTTGGCTTTTAAATATTATTAGAACTCCTTAATTCCAAAGAAAAGAAAACCACTCACGTGTTCGCTTGTTTGTCAGTCAGAGCTGTTCTTCTCAGAAATTGCTTGACGCAGTAACTTGAGATTTGATACAATAATAAAATATATTTATTTGCACGTATATCAATAATTAAAATTCAGAAATAATTCCATGAATTTTTTTGAGTACTAATATAATGTATGTATGTAATGAATGGCCTAGTTAGAAGGGTTTTACATATAATTCTTATCCTAATTTTAGGTAGTATATCATCAGAGGTATATTGAAAAATATACAAACAACGCAAAGGTTTTATGAAAACTATCATGATGATCCTAAAATTGCTAGTGTTTGATATCCTGGCGATAATTTAAATGTACACCTCTACTCAATTTTATCTTGTATTACTAATATTTTTTGCGCTAGGAAATTCACATTTGTGATGACTTGATAAATAAAATAATTTCACCTCAAAAAAGACACAGAATCCTCAACGTGCAAGCATCGTACTTTAGAGCTTTGAAATATCAGTACTTTTTTGTACTCGATTACCCTGTTACGGGCACATAAATATAATAGGTACTTATACTTATTAAACAATAATCAATCATAAGTGGCATGCATACTTGCTTGTTAGGTGTTCGGTCGGGTATAACTAACGTAAACACTATAAATAAGATATTCAATATTTTTTTTTGCTCGTTACATATTAGGATTTACAGTGGTGTCTGTCCGTACAAAAATATGCTATTTCACTGAGCGAATAAATTTAGGCGTACCCATATTTTGCTAAAATCTAATAACAAAAGTGAAGTTAAGAATAAATATGGAATATGGATAAATGATAATAAGACATCATATTTTCTTTGTTCTCTCTTCTTTTATCTCTTAATAGTTTTTCTCTTAATAATTTTACTAATTAACGGACTGAAGAAATTAGGACTCCGCGGTTTATTTAATAAAATATTTAAAAAAATATATAACTTATTACCGAGAAATTAGTACTCATTTATTAAATAGAGGACTCAACTACGGCTTTCATTAAATCTGCTACATGATTACTTCAATTATATAATATGTAAACCACCTCAATTTTGTTGAAAAGTTCATTTGTTTTTACGAATGTTTAATGCTTTTAATATGGGATTACTAAATTTAAGATTGATATCGAGCGGTATGCAGAGCATCTGCCTCTTAATAAGTGGAGGTACATAACACTCGACGGCCACGAATATTATCAAAATGCATCTTTCTGCATGTTCTAAATATTCCGAACTAATAATTAAATATGTACTGTTTTACTGATAGAGTTCGATCGGGATGTAGCCAAAAAACTAATTTTAAAAGAACAAACATCTACCATAAGTAGAAATGGCATAATTGTTCAGTGTCCATTGTTAAGAAGGAGTTTTTCTTTGGAATATTCAATTCGTTCTTCTCAAGGAAACGTGAACATTTCGACTGTTTAAAAATATTAGAATAATTTTTCGGAACGATTTCAAAAAAATAAACAGTAGAGATGTTTTCTAAAATATAGCTATTGTCTAAATAAATTAAACAAAAACTATTAACTAACAACATAAATGTCTGTATATTAATTCTATGTTAACAAAATCGATGCCTTTTTTGCTCTTTTTGTGTTTAACGCGGCTTTTTTCGACAAATCTGTCGAGTCTGCAAGTATGGATCAGTACGTTATATCTGTTTATGGATAATTCAACTAGACACAATCTGTACATTGCTTCATATTCTTGATTCAATGAGTTCGGCAGAAATATAATTTTGTAATTGTTATGAAAAATAATCTAACTTTTCATTAAATTGTGGAAGATTCAGATTGACAATTACCACTTAAAATTAAAAAGAAAAATTAAATCTGTTACCTTACATAAAATTAGTTTTAATTATAAATATCTTCAAAATGGGTTCATAACTAGATTTACCGAATCAAACAGTTTGAATTTATGAGTGAATAAAAGTTCTTCGGTGTCAACATAAATAATATTATGTGATGTAGTAAAGAAAGGAAAAATTGTCTAGATATACCAAATAATAAAACATTTTTGAAACCGTTATGTCTACGCATTGAATATTTTGACCACATCAGAACAGATTAAAAATGGGTTGACAATTTCCATCGGTATCTTTTAACGAGTAAAATAATATGCTCGAAATACAATCATAATTTAATTTTCTTAATAAAATTATTCGAAATTGATTAGCGCATTGCTAATAAAAACTCTTTTGGATAGACGTAAATAATGATATGGGTTAAAGTAAAATGAAAATAAGAAAGTCTATAGATATTGAAACATTCTCGGAGTCCTTGTATCGGCAAATTGAATATTTTGAGAGACGACCTTTCAAGACCAGAGAACACAATAGTTGAAAGTTACGAGCAGCATTTCATAATAAAGAGAAGCCATTGTTCTGCAGGGATTATATCGTTAAATAACCTCGCTTTCACCTAAGAAGCTGAAAGTTGGTTATATAATATTGCAAAACCTGTGCGTGTAGAAAAGTTTTACAAATACAACCAATTCATTCGGATATTTGTGTGATATTTTTAAATAATGAACTACTATAAAAAAGGGGAGAATTCCTTGTAAAATAATATTTTATAAGGTTATATTTTTGGTAATATTTTTATGGGAATACTATAGGTGTTTTTATTTGTTGAAAACAAAATCTTTTTAAATATATAGTATATTTAAAAATATTTTGTTTTCAACATCAACATTTGATCAACATTTGAACATTTGATCATAACTTATAATTGAATTGGTTGATTTAAGTCAATGTCTATATATAGTATTTAGATTGATTTCTTTTAGAATAATATCTATTATGATAGTGAATGTTAAATTCCTTCTTGTTTAAGAAAATAAACATGAAAATCTTAAAGTAATAATAAAGTTGTATTTTTTCGTAAAAATGATTTTGTTGTAATATTTTACATTTGCAAAATTGTATATTCTAATGATTAACATTGATAAGGACATACGACAATAATTACATTTTACAAATCTTTATTCCTATCAACTATACTTGTTTAAAAAATAGTAACAAATTTTTTGGAATGATATTGAATAACGTGTAATAAATATTCCATAAAAAATTAAATATACATCTAAAAATCTGATAAAACAAAAAAATTGAAGAAAATCGCATTTAATATTTAGATTTACGTCTTTAACTTTTCTGATAAGATTTATAAAGTATCATACTTTTATATTAGTAAGAGACATTACGATAGGAAAACAATTGAAATACTCTCAGTTTACGTAGTTTTTCGTTAAAATTGTAAACTAAAATAAATCAAAACCAGATTACTTGCTAAAAATGACAATTCATTGAAAAATTTTATGGTGATGGATTACGCGATTATATAATCGTATTATTTAAGCACTTCCAGCTGAGCTAAGAAATTAAAACTTGGCATTTGAATTCAACAAGTGTATGATTGGTAGATACCTAAATAGATAGTAGCCAGTTGTTTATATAATCACTATTGATATTGCCTGCTTTTATACAAAATTACTAAGCAAAGAGAATGAGTAAAAAAATATTTAGCAAGTGTACCTTTAATTCATCGCTCCTATAAATAAGTCATTAGCGCAGTAAAGTACTTGTGTCTGCACTCAAAAGTAAATATGTTGATTTAAGTAGTAAGCAAAGAAAAGTAGAGGATGCTGTGCTTGTGCGTTTTCACAGTACGTATTTTTTAAAATTGTTGTTAAAATATTGAATAATCATGGTACATGCATCTGAAATAAATAAGTTTCATTATATAAAGAACTCCATACGTTTCTAGTTGGATATATTTCCTCTGACGGATATTTTTTTAATACTTATTGAAGTACAAAAAAGTAAAATTGTAGGGAAAATATGCTATTAAAATTCCATATTAAATTTAATACTCTACATTCTGATTTTGTTAATAAATTCAAAAGGATTTTAATGAAAACTTTTTCATTTGCGTAAATCAGAAAAATTAAATGTTGGTTCATATTATAAAAAGGCAATTAATTAATTTGAACTCTCAGTAATTACATAATCAGTGTGTGAAACTGCAGAATCAGTACTCAAAAGAAACTAATATAATCTATGGCTCTAAAAGCACTTATAAGTGTGGCTTATTCATTTTTACTTATTTCTGTCAGTTTTTTGCCCATAAGTGTTAATAAATAATTCAAGACACAGAGAAAGAACAATATTTCGTATGCAAAATTGTTCATTTTTTATATACGCGTTGGCATGTATTATTGCAATAGGATTATTCCTACTGTGATGATATTCAAAAGTTAAAAGGCAACATTTTGTAAGTTCACTGAATCCTTAGTACGTCTGATATTGATATTATATTGTAAATTTTTACATATCATGAAATTAAAATATTTCTGAATTTAATTTGCTTATCAAAGCATTACACTTACGCAGTTAGTACAAAAAATAAACTTTAATTATTTTTCATACATAATATATTTTGAGGCTTAAATATGACAGTACGTTTTATTTATTTTCCTTCCAAGTTCGAGGAACGCTTGAAAATAAATACTAATATGTAAAATAAATGCAATTTTATTAGAAATTTTCTGACGTAATGCATTTTTTGTCATGGTTAAAGTTAGTTCTGGTAATAAACATTTCAACTGGGTCGCCTTTATTATAATTTTTCAATCAAAACCATTGCTAATAAATGGTCCTTTAATAACAAATGGCGCGGAATATTTAAATCTATATTATAATCGACTTGAAGTTACTATGCATTAGTAATTATATTTACCAAAAGGTATTATCGAACAAAAAGGAAATATACAACAGATAAGCCGGCAGTACAACCAACATTATTTTCACTTGACGTGGAAGAGCTAGTGATAGTTATATTAAATTACTCAATACCTTTGTACGAAGTTTTTAATTGAAGAGATCCTTGTAATACGCGACGATAATAAGATTTGATAAAAATTTAGCACGCAAATACAATATAATTGAAATTATATTAATGCTTAATGACTTATGTATGCACGTTATTTTAAAAAAGTCCTCTCCAAAAGGTATAGTCAACTATATAAATCGATAAATATGTATATAATATATACAATATGCAAAATACGTAGCTACTATATAAATTAATCAATACGTTCAAGTACTGTGTCTAGTATCCCTCTTCAAATTATCAGCATCATAGAGAAGGAACTCGACACGTCTGTGCCAATTCAGTGAAGCCGAAGGCTTTTATTGACGAGTAGTGCCGGCGGCAATCTTATCTTCGTTGTAGGAACGTAGTACGATTTAATTCATAAAGTCATTTTGTATGCGGTGTTGTGGTAATGCTGCCGGAAAACGTGAGAGGATTTTAATTATTTTAATGCTTTCTTACATAGTACCGATTTTCGATTAAATTCGCAAATTTGTGGTGAAATCAAATTTGTGTCACGTAGTTGAAAAAAGTAGAAACTTAATTTTAAAAAGTAGACAAAAGCACTCATTGATTTTGCTTAAAAATAAACTATCTAATGAAGAAAATTTCAATCTACTCTGTACAATATTTTGATCAGATTTATAGTGCTACCACTTTTGGCTATATGACGTAAGATTTTATCTTTAACCTTTTTCTAGTGGTGATTTATGGTCAAAGGAATTACCGAATTTAATTCCACTTACTCTAAAATATTATTCTTTAACAACAAGGAATAAATAACAAATAGAACAAGCATAATAAGCGATGCATTGCCATCTGCACGCCACCACTGGCGGATATAGTAAAACGCTTGGATATGCTCGCCAGATCGTCGCTAATGCTCATAGAGTAAGTTGTTATGCACATTTTGTTGACAATTTTCCTTTTAATGTTTCAAATATGGTGGCATGTTGCCTGAACATGTGCAGAAACAACAGTAGGGGTAAAAACGTAAGTAATTGTACAGTGACATACCACTAGATTTTCTATTTAATAATCAATAAAAAAAAGGTCATACATTGCACGTTTCAAAATAGTCGCAGCTTATTGCGACAGCATTGTCTTTGTATACTGGCACGATAACGTGAATACGAGTATCGATAACTTTATACTTTATAATTTATACGTTACACTTTATATTTAATACTATATACTTGATATTTAACACCTTATACTTTGTACTTTATACTTTATACTTAATACTTCATACTACATATTTCATATTTCATATTTCATATTTCATACTTCATACTTCATATTTCATACTCCATAAATCATACTTCGTACTTCATACTTTAACCTTCACAGTTTATACTTTATACGTTACACTTTATACTTTATACTTTATACTTTATAATTTATACTTTATGCTTTATGCTTTATGCTTTATACTTTATATTTTATATTTTACACTTTACACTCTACACTTTACACTCTACACTTTACACTCTACACTTTACACTTTACACTTTATAATTTATACGTTATACTTTGTTCCGAATATCGTTGTATATGTATGTGTGGGCAGGAGAGCGAAAGAGCACGCTTAATGATGCTTTCGTTCGATATGACTTTATTTTTTCCTTCTCATTAATTCATTATTTATTACATATTATGCGATTAACGCTTTTCGTTTTTTCTTTTTAACAGCGATATTATTTTTACATACATTGTAATTAAATTGCTTTTTAATGTTCTACTATTATTTTCAAAACATAAGTTATAATTTTTAATGCTTGTTTATGCTTCAACTCTCATGAAGCATTAAATTATTTATGGAAAAGAAGAACTTTATTACGTTTACAACATCTTTTCAAGTTGGCATGAGATCAGCATAAATTACTTAAGACTAAACGAACGGACGGTTGATGATATAGCCGTAGCTAAACTGCCTCTCTTTTTAATATCGTAGAGGAAAAAAACTGTTTATCATCAAGTTACTAAAAATGGATTTTTGAAGGAAGGGACTTAAAAATAAAATGTCTTCAAACAAGCAATGAATGAAAGAAATAGGAAAATTTTTAAGGACATATTTATAATGTTAATTTTGGATTGTACGTGTTATTTTATAATAAATTTATTTATTTATTTAAAATTCCTGTTTTAATTAATTTTTACAGAGCTGTCCTATTTGAAATTACGTTTTTATAAATTTTTTACCTCTTTTGTTCTATTATACTAATGATAACCTTATATCTGTATTAAATTTCCTTAATGCATTTTATTATAAAACTATTTTCGTAATGCCCCTCTGTCTAATGACATTTTGAGATATTTTTCTCTAGTTGTGATGCTATTTGATTCTTGCACAACGATAACTTGTTTTATTTGTTTTAGTTTGGTCCCAACAATTTCATTAATTTTAATGGTTAATGTACATATATGTGATATTATTACTTGATTTATATTATAAAGGCAGTAATGTTAAAGTATAAACCAAGGACAAAAATATACATATCGATTATATTGAATAAATTATTTGTTCACGCTTTAACTCCAGACGATGAAGTGAACTGGGACAAACATATGATCATTTTACAAACCTCCTTTGCATATCCGGCAATTCGGTATAATATATATCCGGTAATTTCACGCTTAGTGTGTTTTTATTTCTTGTTATTTACATGGTCTACGCCTAGGAAAACTGCGAATTCTACGTTGACCTCAAATGATAGGGTATATAATCAAGATAATATTTGTGGCATACCAAAATTAAATTTTCTTGGATATTCATAAAATTAAAAAAATTTGTAAACTGTACTCCACGGTCTATATGTTATGACCTGAAACGTCCACTTGCTCGATAAGTATGTGATGGGCAGTCAAAATCTCTTGTATCACAAAAATACTTGCAGATTTCAATTGCTAATAACTACGAAATTAATAAGGCGTTAAGAACAGTTGAAACCAAAACGAATAGGGCATATCTGTCTGTATTTGCAGCGCAGAATTTGTTTTGCCTGTGATGTCATTGAACTAGTGTAGGTGCATGCGATTGATAGTTGCGAAATAGCGTTGTGTAAAGTTATTAATTAGTGCATCGTGAAAACGCGTTTAGATAGAATGTTGATTTGCAAGTCATCATGAAGTGTCGTCAATATGTTAGATTGGTTAAACAATTGTTAAAAAGGAATTAGGAACAAATAACTTTCAATGTCACCGAGAATCTAGTTATGTCAATGCCTAGACGAATACAGGCTATAATTGATGCAAAAGGAGGTCGAAAGAAACATTAGTTTTGGTTTTTTTCTTGACAAATTTTTTCGTTGTTTTCGTCCTATGTCTTTGAAGTTTAATTATATATAACTTGTAATGTTCTCAATAGATAATGTTGATTACAATGTTCTCAATGTTCTCAATAGATAATGTTGATTACACTTTTATTTCATAATACATGTGTTTATTTAATGTAAATATTTATTGTTTAAAAATGTATTTAGTAAGGTGAAAGAAGACTTTTGTGTCTCACTGTATATAAATTTAAAGGTACAAAATATTTATATATTATATATGTTAATATGAGTATTAATTTCCACTATGTAAATATGTTGCTTGGTATGTTTTTACAGAAATTAAACATCGCAAATTTCTCAAAAACTATTATATTCAGAATTATTGATATTTTTTCATGATCAACATTAGGTAAATACCATTTTTTTCACAATATTGACTAAAGAAATTTAATTACATGTCTAAAACATCTGACTAAAATTCTGTGAAAATAATTTTGTAATTCTTAAAACTTTTATTTCATATCCCACACGGTGTATCAGATGGAAATTTTTCATTATTAATTCATTTACCACGCTTAAAATTTCTAAATTAAAAAAATTATTTTATGTCTATTTATTTTTACTTTAGTAATACTTATCGGAAATATTTTTGGTTGGGGTTTGTAAATATTGAAGTGTGTTAGAATCGTACTCGAGAGAGAAAACTATGATAAAATAATGTTTACTGTTTTAAAGCATCTATCATAGTAAAGTTTTACTACCACCCTTTTACCCATAGGTGACTAAATATTTTTCTTTTTAGGTAAATATTAATACACTGAAATGAGTCCATACGAAAAAACGGAATATAAAACTTTGAAAGATTCTATTCACTTCATTAATTTACGAAAGTAAAATCAACGGTGCCAATTTTCTATCAATGTATTTGCAATTATATGAAACTGTGGGAAACAAATTTGGGCGTTTCATTATAATTTATGTAACACATTACGAACTACTATAGGGGTTTATGTTTGACAAACAAAAACACTTATTCAAAATTAAATAATTTATTGCATTATCAAAGGTCTATGAAACGACGTCCGATGCAAAAAGGTGCATAAAAATTATCTCATAAAATTTAAATGCATGGCAAGTTAACATCATTTTCATAACCTTATTGTTGAATTAATTGTAATTGTGTATCTGTGAAATTTCATCACAAAAGCGTGAAAAATGAGCTTTGAAATACAAAATTATGCGTATAAGGAGGTATAGTTGCTGCAAAATCTTAATTTCAATAATGTTAACGACTATTCGTTTCAACCCGCGTATTCTAGAATTGTCTATTAAATTTATATTTGTAGTCCCATCTTTTCTATAAAAATCTTTACTACGTGTTAGACATTAGCTACAGGACTAAATGAACCCGTGCTTCGAACGATTTTCAGCGGCTATCGCTTTTAATTCTGCTTGTGTAGATACTGACTGCCTGGCTGGCTTAATGACAATTCCTGAACTTTACATCTCACAAATAGACTTCTTATTATGTAATAAACCACACACTTCTACGTACTGTCTATTGCTATTCTGCAGATTACCCTTCAATTCACATTAGAACTCTAAAATAACCTATATTGCAAGAATCTATAATATACAAGTTGTACAGTTTAGGAAACAAATTTGTTTACAAACAATGAACAAGGAAGAAGTACAAGATAAAAAACTTTAAATTCGTTGACGTTAATTCGGTTAGTACACGTTTATTGTATCTGTCAAAGAATGTCTCCCCGCGAATCAAAATATAACTACGTTACGTTAAAATATAATAATTATAAAAGTAAAAGTGCGTAAGATAATTTAATTAACGAGTTTCGGTTTTACTTAGAAAAAAGAAAATAGAAGAAATTCTCGTCCTCAGTTTTTTTCTCATTATTGATAATCGTGATTTCTATATCGAAAACTGTGGACTATTTTTTTTCATCATTTCCTGTCTTCGCTTGATGGAGTAACATGTTTCAATATAGAGTAGTTAGTGTAACTCTGGTTTCGATATGTCTTATATCTGGAAACGCAAGTAACAATTAATTCGTCAGTATTACATAAAACATTGATTATGAAAATAAAAAAATTTCAAACCTGTTAATGATGTGTATACAATATATATTGCATTCAATAACATGAAAAAATAGGCAATCATAGGGGCTGTCTGCAATTTTTAATTTTAAAATCTGCCATAAAATATTATCGAACAACTAGAAATCCGTTTTACCACGGCAGTAAAGTAACTACTCAGTCGCTATGGATCAAAATATACTCATTACTGACGTATTGTAGAGGTCAAATATAAAAGAAATTAATAATATTAAATTTTGAAACAAAGATATTGATACGAATATTGGAAATATTTAAAAACAAATGCTTAGTTTTTGAGTCATTTTTCTATATTATAATATTAATATATCTCGTACACACCGTCGTTAAACACAGCGATCCTCCAATAAAACAATAATCAAAGTAAAACATAATTAAAACAATGTAGAGTATACACACATTGAAATTTCCACGTAGTTATTTTAATTTTACATTTATAGGTATACACAGCAATAATGTTGCATAACACGTCACCCTTATAGCTACAGAAATACTGCTATTACAGTATGTCGGTGATGCAAACGTACACTATTTTACCCATCTGAAAGGCCAAACGCAACAAGTCATACTCATAGCCATAGATATACCATTAACATTAGCATGTCGGTGACGAGAACCCATAAGATTATTCCCCTACCAAAAGTCACTCAATGCGTCTAAACAAGTTTCTATTAAGAAATATAAAAGTATTATATTTTGATAAATAAATTTTTTTATTTCTTAAATTACATTTGCATGCAACAACTACTCCAGAATAATTAATTATTGGGCTAAATGGGCTTCAAGTCTCATTAAACGGAAACTCATGGTTTAAACGACTCGTTGACCAACTTTCTATTGAAAACTGACTGGATCCGACGGCCCGATATAGTGAACCTGTAGTGGCGGTTTATTGCGCAAATTTTTGTATGCATTTTTAATACTACAGCAGCTGTATACGATAGTCAGGCTAGAATTGCGGACTTAATTCACATTAATCTGATTTAGCCGTTTATGATTGCAGCCATGTACGGTCGCCGGAATAGTGTTTATGCGT
The DNA here is from genome assembly GCA_039881145.1 of Druceiella hillmani. Classification (NCBI taxonomy): domain Eukaryota; kingdom Metazoa; phylum Arthropoda; class Insecta; order Lepidoptera; family Hepialidae; genus Druceiella; species Druceiella hillmani. Next base: position 4,449,485 of record JAYKKI010000057.1, read on the forward strand.
CTTTAGGCTCGTGCGAATTCAGGTAACTTCCAAACGCTCGAAGCGACCATTTTGCACCTAACCAAGTGCTCATTACTATAGGAGTTAACTGGGATGCGATGGATATGTTTTTTTCAATTGACTTTAAAAAACCCTTTAGGATAAATCCCACCTAAAATTCAATTTCCAGTATAATCTTATGAAATTGTTTTTTTTTATTCGTGGAAAAAATTTATAAAAAGAATAGGATTCTCGTAAAAGTTATGGAATAATTGAAAAATAAATGGCTAAAGTAATGTCTTAAAATTCAATTTCTCTAACAAACATACTTTTTAAATCTGTACAGAACTTTTTAGAACTCGCAAAAATGCATTTACGATACAAGAAATATATTATTCATTAATAAAAAGACATTAAATTTCTTTCAAGGAAGTAATATATATATATATCTATATATATATATACATATACATATACATATATATATATATATATATATATATATATATGTATTTTTTTTTTCTTTTTTTTTTTTATTACATATATATCAATTACAGTTGTAAAATTCTTTCTGTTATGAAAAAGGGTAATGTATGCATGAAACAAATCTAATAAAGCCTTATTAATAAATATTTGAAATAATTAAAATGTTAGTGGTAATTAAAACGAACACCGCCTATACTCACACTCTAGATACTTTAATTACGTCGAAAAAGAAACCCCCCCTTTTGACAGAATACCCATGCAATCAAACAAACTCGGATAATGGTATTGCTGGTTCACACTAATGTATCTTTTAGTAGGTTCACAGCCGATAAAATTTATTAATAGAACCATACAAAACATCAACTGTTTTATTAAGCTCGTAGATTGTATTACAGTTGTCTTCTACAAAGCATCCAATTAAGTAAATAAATTTAAAAATAAATTTTACACAATTCCATCGCGTCTGATTTCCGTCACCTGATGCTTCGTATGCGCTTCGTGAAATGATGAGTAGATGACATATGTACCACTCTGTTTTATGTCAGAGGAAGACCCAGGAGGCCTGGCCTTATTAAATGGGCATAGTATCACAATTATTTTCTTCTGGTTACAATTAACCACCTCATTACAATGTTGCAAATTACCATAGTATATGAAGCAGTTAAGATAGTTCACAACATATTAGGACTATTTAAATAAATTAAAATCACGTAGCATTATATTATTGTTTTGCATTTAGACGAATGAAAAATAGACTCACTTGAATTAAAAATAAAATAACGTGAATAACAAGCACAGGGCGGAACGCATGTAACCCAAATGAATTGTGGTTTATAGTCACTAAGAGACACTAGTTAAGTCAGTCTTCAGAGGTATCAGTTGTAGTGGGAAGAATTCGGACAGCAATACGCCTTTCCCACGTAGACCACCACCAATAGACCGAATCAAGTTTCGAACACAAACAGATGTAAAAACTTGAATGCTTGATCTTTTGGTGAATGTCAGTAAAATTACACCAGAGAGTTATTTTAGAGAACTAAACATAAAATAAACTTGGTAATGAATATATTTTTAATCTTTTCTTAACATAATGTGATTTTATGTCACGCAAATTTCGTCTCCTTGTAGTAGTGAGCATATATTCGATTAAAAGAGTTGAAGAGTTCAAATGCACCATTTTTCAGGAAAATATTTTCCGTTTTACAAATTGGGTAATTGTAAAATTACATTTTAATTTTCTTTTTTAATAAATTAGAATTATATTTATATTCTGTTATAAAAATTATAAACATATCAAGATATCGATATCTCTCTCGGTATCTCCCCTAAATTGCAATGGAATGTAATTATGTCTTATTAGAGTAGATGTTTGGATTATCTAAAAAACATTCACAACTTACTATCAGGCTTGATTGCTACTTACATAATACTGCCAGAAATTTTTTCCCTCTGATAAAGGAATAGGAAGATATAAAATCTGTTTAAAAAAAAACTCAAGAGTTCCCTTAAGTAAAACATTTACAATTACTTCAATAAGAGACGAAAGATAGATGGAACCATCAAGGTCAGTTACATCCTATTGCGTAATCCCAAACGGTATCCCTGCAAAACAATTCACAACTTACATCCTCGACGGCCTCGAATAAGGATTAGGGCAAATAAACGGGACTACGGTGGATAATGAGATTACGTCGACCGATTTATTATTACGTGATTGTGTTTTCGCAAGAGAAATAGAAAAATACTGAAACTAAATTGCTTGATTAGTGTTTCTGAGTTACAAGGATCCTAATTTTAAGAAAACGAAATTCTAATTAAACATAGATTTGATTGAACAATTTTTTCGTTCACCAGTTAACATTACATTTAGATGCTGATTTCACTAGAGCTAATTTTTTTAATGAATACGTGTTTTTCTACTTCTTCATAAAATGTAGTATCAAAATTTTGGAAAACTAAAAAATACAAAAAGACCTGTTAGTTAAGCTTAGAACTCGAAAAACGAGAGTTATATGAGAAATCTATTGGCACTTACGAGAGAAATATACATATATAAGTATTACACTTTGCCTAGGTGTAATGTTTATGTATGTATATTTATATATATACATATAATGATACTCCTATATAAATATTTATTTAATTTCTAAAATTTCCAAAACGGAATACTATAGGAATCACTTTCGTGTTCGTTCATTCGTCTGTCACAAACAATTTTCTGGGAAATTGTTCGAGGTTAAAATTTTAATTTATCACAGAGCTAGAGTGTGGTGGTTCTATTATAGATAGTACGGGAAACTGAATGATGATTCTGGAATTATTTTCAGCGGGTTGATTGGGAAATAAATATTTTAATATAAAAGTAAATATTTTTATTATTAAATCGGAGATGTAACTTTGCTGCTGAAATAAAATATGGGTTTTGTTTAAAAGCAAACATGTTGGAAGAGAATATGTTGGAACTTACCTAATGTAATTTAGAATAGAATGCTATGGTAAAACAATATGCTGTTGCATCAAATATATATGAGATTGCAAGATGTTATAATTTTATATGAATGATTTTATTTTTTTTTATTAACATTTTTTTTAACCTTTTTGTAAATGTTTTCGGGCAATAGGGAAGTCGATGCAAAACAAAATATTCGTTATGACCTGGTTTAATCGCGGAAAACCATTTCAGAAAAAATTAATTTAAAAACTTGAAAAACCTTATCACAATTAAAATGAATTTGACTTCAACTTATACAACATTTTTGACATCATCACTTTGAGACCAAAAGACTGCAAGTGCAAATGCACGTCAAGTTTGTAAATAAAATCCATTTAATTTGTTTTTTTTCACAGACTGGGATTTTATATGATACATTGTTCTAAATGGTACATAAAACGGAATACAAAATATGATAAGTATCTTACACACGAAATATAATTATTTTGTCGAAACATATTGTTCACACAATAAATATTGCACAACTTGTACAATAAATATCGTTAAAAAGACTCCAATATTTGGGCACAAACATTGTTAACTTTCATTAATATTCTCACTTACATACCTTACTTACCCAATTCAACTTTACTAATTTTTCATAAATACTATTACTTCTCCAAGTATATTAATTATTAGAGTATAAATAAGTCTATGGACGGACCTTGTAGTTTTTCCTGCGGTTCTGTATTTCTGCAACATATTCTTTTTTGTCGAACCCATTTAATCCAGTATCGAATACTTCAAATATAACATTTGAATTATGGTTATATTTTCAATGAAATTATATCAATTGGATACATTTTGGATAGATTGAGATATTATATAAATTGATATATTTAATAAAAATCAACATAATATTTAGAATTAAAGTACAACCGTTATTAAGTACTAAAAACGCTTGCTTGGTGGAATAAAGAAACCAAAAAATTATGTTGGTAAAATACATAATAAAAAACGAGTCTAACAAATTTTATATTTCTAATACAAAACTTTATCGAAAAATTTTTATGTCGATGAAAGTGTGGTCTTTTTATTATAATTCCATTATTAGGATTACTTTTCACTACCAAATTAACGTCATTAAATTTTCATATTTTTGTATTCGAGAGTTCCAAATTCAAAACCATTTTAATTTCCTTCGATTATTCATTTAATTTTATTATAAACCTTATTTCGAAGAATATTGTAAAGAGTTAGCATAATAAATATACATTCGAAGGAAGTCAGGTACCTCTTGGGAATGTTCGCTAATTTATATTTATTGGCCCTCAATTTTCAATCTAGTTCCACATAAAGAGTTCGATTTACCTCGAAATTGCTCCGTGGGGATTGTAACCAATATTTTCCTCGTAACCCACTGCGTATGTGATTTGACAATTATTTAATGGAGTAGCCCTGGAAATTGTCCAAATTTTACTTATTAATATTTTATTTATTAATATTTATTTTGCCTCGTTAGAGGGAATAATAATACAAATTATGATTAACGAAAACATTACAATACAAATTAGATTGTTTAGATGGATTAGAAGAAAATAAATTATTTTAAGGATTGAGATAAATTTTTAATAGAAACTGTTGCACATATTTTCAAAAGAATTTTTAAATATGCATTATTTATGATTTAAAAATAATTATTTAAATGGATGTTCATTGATTTATTTTATCATTCCGATCATTTACAGATGATTTAGGAGTTTTAAAAGATTTGAAATTGTTTTCTGAATTTTTTTTCAATTTTCGTATGAAATTTTTTGAATAAACTTCAATACGGATTACAACGTAATATTATAAGTACTTAGTGTATATATCTCTATTATAAATCGTCATAAAAATAAGACTGTTAAGAGCTAGATCGTCATGGCTTAAAAAGTAGAAAATATTTTTGTGAGACCTTTTTTTATTATTAGACGAAATATATTTAAAAAATTTAGTAAAACTGTATTTATGAATATATATATATATATATATATATATATATATATATATATATATATATATATATATATGTATATATATATATTGATATATACATATGTATGTATATACAGAATTGGTCATCGCGCTCTATTAAGAAAATATTTTCCTTGTTAGTTGTTTATTTCTTTTAGTTAAAGTAACAGGACAAGTAAGTAAGTAGTAAGGCAGAATTCTAAAAGACCGACTATTCAATTCTAACAAGTTGAATATAATTTTTAGGCTACCTATACATACATATATTAAAACGTGAGTAAATATTATTCATTTTGAAATTAATATTTACACATAATTCATATGTTTTATTCCAGATATTTTCTATTTTATAAATATTTCACTAAAATTTTAATTATTTAGTTAGTGGTCTTGATCATTACATCAAGAAATTAAAATTTTTAAAAATGTAGTCTAAAAAGCGCTATCCGTGGAATTGTATTGTCGTTACTGTTACTACAACGGTAATCTCTTGTTCAGTTGACGAATGCTCTTTTTATATAATATTAATATACAAGGAAACATTATTGCCTAATAATAGTTCTTGTAATTTTATCGAAGAAGTTTGTTTGTAAAGCATCAAGCTTTATCAATTATAACATTGACAATGAAAAAATGCAATGAATTGTGTACATGCATAGTCATACATTTTATACAATGTACAATTCTTGTTGAATATAAAATGACAATCACTTCAATTGCCGCAAAAAATATTCGCATCAATACAGGAACAAGAAAAAAGGAAAGCTCACCAAAGCTCTTTCGCATCACGCGTCCAATAATTCCAAACGGTATCCATGGCAACCAATCCCGCTTGTATCCTTTGGGATAACCTCCAGCGTGTATTAGGGCAAATAAACAGGTCTACGAAGGCCAAAGCCAAGGGACTAGGCCGGCCGACTTAATTATATTCCACTTTGTTTTGGAAATAAAAATGTGGAATACGAAATAAAATAAAATTACGGGAAACATTTTTGCAAAAGTACGTTAAACAATAATTGTTTTAGTTAGAATAAGAGTTTAGACGAAGTATTGCAGTTATGGGCTTTTCATTCACCCAAGTTCTTTTGCAATGAAAGCAGAAGTTCGTTTCTATTATGTCGGACATTCCAATTATTTCAAATGCAATATTAATATTTTGTTTCAGTTTAAATTCTAGAAAGTGTTGACATAATTTATTTTTGTATTGATATTATTGTGCTGTAAAATTTTTAACGGATTTTTGTTCAAAAGTATTCAATAAACATAGGGTAAAAATTTTGCAGCCAGGAAAGAAATAAAAACTATAAATGCATGTCTCACTTAGTTTTAATAACTTACTTAAAAACTGCTTCGCTTTGTTTTATTAAACCTTCTGTCCGATGTCTGTTACAGTTTTCTTATTAAAAAATCAAATATTGAAAAATATTAGGTTGAAGGAAGCCGTAGCTTCTGTGAAAACTTTCTTTATTTGGATTTTATTCTAACCAAGATATTGTGATTATTGATGCGTGTGCAATCATTTCTATTAATAAAGAATTGAAAGATGTACAGAGAAGATTTTTGTTATAAAATAAAAATAATTAAAGTAACCTAATCACATTTAAGCCATATTTTTATAAGGAAATATTTTTTGCATTGTTTTTTATCTATTTTTGCACCCACTTTAACAACATTTTTATTTATTTGGTCAAAATATGGCCTGTTTTTCATGGCTTTACGTCAATAAATAAATATAAAACTAATTTTAAACTATCGTTTATTAAAAAATGAGTATGGACTGACATAAATAACTAATACCAAGCCAAAACTTTATGATTCTATGGTGGTTTGAATGATTGAATTTAATAGGTTTGCTGTGGATATTTTGATTACCGCGAGCAAAAGCCAATTATTTGTGATCTGATTACCAAATCGATCGAGGAAACTTGCAATAAAATCACTTTCAGACCTTAAACAAATTTATGAGAAATTTTATAGGTTTACGAGACTGTGACAAATAAGTAATTAAAAGTTATATGTAACAAAAACAAATAATGAATTAAATTATAAAAATTCAAGGCAATACACACCTTATAGGAGTTTGGTTTGGAGTTCTCTAGTTTTTCTAGGACATATGTGACGATAATTGAATGATCCTTTTTCTTTAAGTTAGAAGCATATATTTCCAGGGTGATACCATACAAATGTGGTCAAGATCAGATTATCCAGATATAGGCAATGGAGCCCCTACATAAATGACAGTAAATCGCATGTGATTGAAGACAAATTGTTTATTTATATTTTTTAACAAACTAGATCAAGGTCTGAAGATAGTGGATTTTTGCCAATGGAATTATTTAACTGATTCCAGTATGTCATTTGTGATTAAAATGTGTCTTTTTAATTAGTTAAATATTCGTGTGCCAATCTGGGACGGTGAACACGACCTTCTGGGTTTCTACTATTATGGATTCTATTCATATAAAATCTCACTTGTGAAAGACAATATTCACGGTGATCACCATTCTATCTTAAAATATTCTATGATTATATTTTTCTATTTTTTAAACGATTTTTGTTTTCCCTTTTATTATGTAATGATCACGACACATTCATCAGACCTGCCTTGGTTTAAATGTAAATCTCTAACAAACCACCAAAAATCTTTAAGATGAAAATAACCAACTGAAATCTTATAAAAGCAATGTTCTATTACTGAAACTATCCATGGTAACCAATTGCCTATTGTACTGTAATATGTTTGCTTAGTGTATTGTAATACAACGTTATGCCGTAATCGCGACACGAAGAAAACTACGAAGAATAAAATCTACCTACCTATGCTGAAAATATAGGAAACGGGCAATTTAATTTTTTTGCTTCTTTGACTTTACGGTTGTATAAAAGCTAATTTGTGGAAAAAATAAAGTCAATTGAACATTTTTCTAGTAAAATGTATCTTGTCACACTAAATGAAATACTTTGAGCTAATTTTATGGTGTTTCACCGACATATTCTAATGAAAATTTATTATAAATAAATATAGTATTGACACAATATTTCCAAAAAATATCGTATCATATATTATTATATATTTGAATGTTATGTTGTATATACATTTTAAATATCGACCATGAATATTAGATATGTTTGCGAAAAATAAATGTATATAATAAGTAAACAGCAATAATGAAGGAAATACATAGAATTATTAGAACATAAAACTGTAAATATTTTGGTGGTGATAAAATTATTTATGTTAGTGAAAAGTAAAGCTAATACTACAATAAGAATAACGTAAAAAAATTACTATATTATTAAATGCAATGCTTAATGAGGCAAAATAAAACTGTCGTGGAAGTTCTGCTTTTGCTGTAGAGTCAATGAAGTACACGGAGTTATTTCGTTTTAGTCAGAAAAACAGTTTAAATATCAACTTTTTATTTTTATTAAAGTTTTCTTACAACGCATAGAAAAATTATTTGTTTTTATTTAAAAGTTATTTTATTGTAAAGTGTAAATGTGACTTATTTTTGCACGTAATTCATATAAAGAGGTTTGCTTTGAAGTTTGGGTACGGAGGGCAATAATGAATCGTGAGGTAATTTTCAGTAATGAACATTGCATTCTGCAAAGTATTTGAGCCGGAAAATACTCTTAATCTATCCTTATCAATAAATCTTGAAAAGCTGACACTATTATATAGTGTCACCGTTTTTTTTATAATTTTTGAATTTTCAGTTTTATAAATTTTTGAGTTCGAGTTTTTAATAAATTATATTTTCGCGATATTGTCGGAAAATTTTAAAATTTGGGAACAGTTAACCACTCTTTTGGCTCAGGGCAAAATAAATATAATCTAGGCATATAACTAACTTTTGGTGTTATTAATCTTTTTCCCTGAAACAACGAATTTTTAAAACGATTTCCATAAGTGACGCACGTTTCATTATTGTGCAGCTTATAAACGTCGTAAACAACTTTTTATCATTCGTATGTCTGCTAATTAGAATAAGATATTAAGAAAAATGTGGCTGAGAAATTTTATAAACTTAAAAGGATATCCCCATAACATCATTAGGAAAGTTTTGGAAAGTATATATACAAGGCCGAAATTTTTATATATTTGCTATTGTAATAATCATCTGGAGCTAAATGTATCCATATCATTAAAATTTAACTAAGACACGAAATTTACATTTGCAAACAAAATATTAGATAAAACTTTCCCAAAATTAAATACTTTTAAGTTTTCGTACCTCAAAGGAAACAAAAATGAAAATTTTGTAAAATCACTTACGTATCGATCCGTCTATTTCTCTGCCACAGTTTCACACATAGAAACATTTTAATGTAGAAATTTGGCTTAGCAATAAAACATGTTAACGTGCTTAATGATGAAACATGTGAAAGTTTAATAGTTAACAATCATATATTCATATGAGAAAGGAGGGAAATAAACTATTTACTTTTTTCTTTTATTTATCGTGTTAGCTATAAGTTGAAAGTGTCACTAATAAGTAATAATAATAACTTATTGTCGCCGTAGTGTGTTGAGTTGATCACAAGGCATACGGCCTATGACTGCGCGGCGTATCGCGAGGGCTGGATTGGTGTTCTGGTTGACCGAAAGAGATTGTTCTAGTAGCAATAAGTTTTTTACAATGTTTTGTAGAATTTTGAAGATATAACAAAAACTGTTTCCAAAAACATAATTCTCTCACCCATAATCTCTTCAACTTTTACAATAAAAATGATGAAAAAACGGCGTCGCTAGAAATTCACATAAAGTTTACCTGAAAACTGCATTAGTGATTCTAAATCTCGTAGATTTTGTGTTGGTTATTGAAATATACATATACATATTTTAATAAACAACACTCAAAAATATTAATAAGGAAATTTCAAGTAGAATTTTATTTTGCTTAAAACGCTTAATTACTAAACCAAATTTCAAGATTCTACAGCAAGAGGTTTGCAAGAAAAGCCGTTGTGATCGACGGATAGATGAATACATTGGTGATCTTAAGAGGGTATCTTCTGCAACATGGAACGATTGTAAAAACATGGAGTATATGCTTTTTTCTTCTTTCACCGATTGAAAAAACCACCCGTGAATCTTCTTGGTGTGTGCTCTGCTGTATGCTTGTTGAAAAATGTCATCAATTTTTATATATTATTACGACTAATTTCTTCAGTTTTTAATGTAGTTTAAAGGCCTTTTTAAAAAACTATCAAACTTATTTTGCTTCATAACAACTGAAAAAAATTTCATTCTTGACTTCGTTATGGCGATTCACGATTTTATATTGGATCAATTACGTCTGCAAAGTAGATTGATAAGAAATAAAATATTAACGCTATGAACCACGCAGCGCTTGTCCACGCAAAGCTGCAGAAAATATTTGATGGAGAGCTTGTATTCCTGCGTCACCATATCGATATATCGATTGGTTTTCACCTTCAGTTTTGAATTTCCACAAATTTTTCCGACATCAAGTGACTAACTAATATAAACAAAACATGCATATTTGATGAGTTCTTCACTCCACGCTTCTGCTCAAAATGTTCAATCTAATGTAGCATGCATTTTTGCTGCACTTTTTCTACTATCGTCAAATAATAAAGACTATAGAATTTGCACATATTTCAACTATAAGCAATTTGTTTCACATTGTGGAAAACAGAGTTCCAGAGGTATTATTTTCAATGATTTAAGAAATCTAGGTTTGTTACTATTATTAGTCTTATTGCATTATTATGACTTACTGAACTTATATATTACATGAATTAAAATTTATCAAGGAACTTTTCGGCTTAAATGAGTTGCAGTTTACGCATTATTTTTAATTAATTTTTTTTATTATGTATCATATAAAAATATTAGAACTAACATACTATATAATTAATATAATCTATATTTTACTTTAAAATTGACGTTCACAAAATATTGCTACGAATTACTTATCGGTTATACTTTGTTTATTCATTCATGTAATATGTATACTTGTCCAATAAAATAAATGACGCATTGTTCACCATTTATCCACATCAATTAAATATAACCCATACTATTGCTATTAGTTTTATTTATTCGACTTCTTATCAATAACCTATCGAAATTAATATGAGGAGGCAAGACAAAGATATCTTATTACTTACAAGAGTGGAGTATTATCTTGAAAATTTAATAAGATCCCAAGTAACAGATTGTCATGATAGTCTAACCAAACTCTGCGATATTATCTTCATAATAATGAGTTTTCGATGAAATGTATCACGAGTGATGTAAATAATGATGCTTATGAATACTAGAGCTTAAATAAGGACATAACACAATACCAGAATTATATTTGTTACTATATGATTAAACTATGATTAAGTTTAAACATTAATTAATTAATTTAATAATATTTTAGTATATTTACAGAGCTTTTTAACCAAAAATAAGAACAAATATATATGTAGCCTAAATCTTTCTTAAATATACTTTATTTAATATATAGAAGAGTTATAATTAGTAATATTTATCATAAATCATGAATCTCCCCTCTAAGCCTGAACTAATTAAAGAAATATTTAATTCGAATTTTTGAAGCTCAAAAAGTGTACATTACTTAAATCTAACGAGAAAGTGTCATGGAAATGACACCATCTCGTTAAAAAAAGGTCTCTTTATAATTTAGTAAGTGATAATTCATATTTGAATTTACATTCGCAACATTGGTTTTACTCCAAGCGGCAAATTTGACACTCTTGTGATACTCTTTGACACCCTTGTGAGTGTATTTTCTTTCGAATGAAAGGGTTTGTTAAATAATCTAATCAAATATTTGTATGGAGTATGAAATTCGCAATTTTCTTCGTCAAAGAATACATCATATATACACTATTCATTGGCTTGGAACATGAAGTGTAAATATATGCTCATGTTGTTTCGCTTCAGAACAACAGGGAACGGAAGAAACCAGGATGTTAGATATCACAGAGGGCGTAACTATCGCTGCAATACTTTCTCAATTACATTGAAGTATCTTCATTAGCTACACGTTTTCCACATCCAAAGTTTGAATATATTCGGCAGAGAAATATTTATTACGTTGTTAATGTTTCTTTCTTTACTCATTTAAATTGCTATTTTTCTAGTCATTCCCATATTCCTGAGGAACCTTGCTTGGATTATCGATAAATTGCTTCCATCGGTCGATATATGTATCGGTGCACTAATTGAATTGGTTTTAAAACAATTTTAAGATATCAATATTCGAGAAATATCCAATTAGCGCGTATCGGTCCGATAATATTCTGGAATATTTTTCCAAGATTTCCCATCTGATAATTTTTGTTTTTCGAAGTCCTATACATTTTTTTATAAAACTCAAGATTTATTTAACAAATGGGTATGAATACAATCAACCATTTTATTGATAGTAATTCTAAAGACAAAATACTACATAACAATTGATATAAATAGCTAATATAAAGCAACAACTTTAAGATATTTAACGGCAGTTCTCGAGTTTATTATTGTAATGAGAAGCTTTATTTTAGCGAGCAAAATATCTTATCTTAAAATATGTTATTTGAACATCCAGAACAAAATAAGTTATTTTGCAATCTCTATTGTATCTCTTAAAACTTTGTGTAGTAAACAGATATAACATATCGATATTCTATTTGTAGAGATAAGGATACATTGAAGCCATATACATCTAACTTACTTACGATCCAACGTGAATAAAAAACAAACGAAAGCAAATCAAAACGTCCCAGATACGTTCATTATGGGTGGAAACCAATTTTACTTCATATCGTACGCAAAGACCTCAAAAGAAAATCAGAACACGTACGCGTGAGCGCGGAGGACAAAACTGAGGAACTATATACCGATCGAATTATTTTGTTCCTTAGAGTTTTGGGAATAAAACCCGAGAAATGAAAGGGAAGTTTTTTTAATTTCCCGATAATACGAATGACAATTGCATTAATAAATAACTCCAAACAAAAACTACTGTGATGTAAAATCTTGCTATCATATTAATGTAAATACTATATAAATGTAAATAATTGCTATCATATACCACTAAGTTCGCAAAAAACTAGTTCTTGCTCTATATTTAACAGAAATTAAACTGCTCTTTTAGCCTTTCGTTCACTAATTGAATTAACCAATCTATAATTTTCTTACATTAAATTTTACCACACAACATTTTAATTCAGACGACAAAATATATGTACTTTGTAATATATTCATATCAGCACTTGTTCTGTTTTCCGCTCACGTAGATCTATTTTCTCTACCCCATATAAAATTTCGAGTTATTTACGGTCATAAACATTATGGCCGATTTCTAATTGAAACTTTCACTCACTTAATGGAAATACTAGTGATTATGTTGCGACGAGATATTAGAAATGCTCGCTGTCACACGTTATTGTTTACTTTTCGGCAGAGTATTGTTATTATTGTCTCATTATTAGCTTTTGTTGATGTTCAGCGTTTAAGATTGCCGATACTAGCAGCAGATATTCAGATACCAGTAGCATGTATGGATTATATATTCTTTAATCTATTTTGATAAGTTATCGAATAGACGAAAATTGTAGCTGCGGATCAATATTTCTATTACATTATTATATAGCGATTACAAAAGAAAAATGTGCACGCGCGCGTGTCCATACGCGCGTGAGTGCATGCATGCGTGAATGTGTTCGTGCGTATGTGCGTATATGCGTGTGTATGTGTCTGTGTGTGTATATGCTCTCTCACCTTCGAAATATTCATAAAACCTCTTAATTAAAAAAAAAGATTTTTCCAAAGACGTACGTAACGTTCTAAACTTATAATTTATCAACCTTGGGTGTCTTCTGAAAATATAAAATATTTAGTCATATACCATATCTGTATTAACACTTCATAACATATTGTTTGTCTTCCATGCTATACCTCGTAGACGTAAAAACGTCGTATGTCGTATAGGGAAGATAATCTGAAAAATTTAGTATAATATCAGAGGTGGTTACATTTTTTCTAGTGTAACAATATTATATTTATTATTATTATTATTATAGCTTTTATCGAATATTATTGTTTTTTGATACTTATATATAAGCTCTTTGTTTTAAAAATATCATGAGGAAAAAGTAAGGAATACTAATTTCATTCTTCTTAAACCTTTCATACTTTCTTAAATCCAATTTTATGTAGTCACATGAACCACAATTGATTCTAATAGTTTAGAATATATGTCAAGTTCAAAAAAATTATCAATTTTCCAGCATAAATATGACCGCATACGTTTAAATAACTCAGTAATCTGATTGAAAACAATAAACTATTACCATTGTCACATGTCATTACGGTTGCGGAGGAAATGATTATTTTGGCGTAATTTAAGGCAAGTGCCAATAGATACAAGAATTTGAATAAAAGTTGTGACATAGTGTGGTTTGTTATATATATTAGCTAAATAATAAATGGTCACTAAATTTAGCATTCCTGTAGTTCTAATAGTGGAGTAACTTATAGGCTCCATTGATATTTGACTTCGTTTATAAGAATGACAAGATTACGTAAGTATTTAAGGATATTTTTATGTTTGTAATTCGATTCAAATGAACGTATAACTCAAAAACACATAAATTGAAGTGGGATGCAAGTCTATCGTTTTACTCAACAATAAATAAGCAATAATAACCAATAATAGGCAACAATTTTATTCAACAATGAATACTGAGATATGAAATATGTACATTGAATCAATTACTTTGGTAGTTAGAAATAAGGAACTGAAGATGGTAAAATACTTACTATTTATATATGAGGGTGTCGTAACCCTATTATTGACACAAAGACTAATTCCGCCACTTTATATGAAAATCCGCGCTGACAAAGCCGTGGTCAAAAGCTAGTTAATCTAATATTTCAGTACCAGGAAATGTCCCTTTTTTGTGTACCAGACACAATTAAATATCTGCCTCTTCCTTTGCTCATTTGCTGTAAAATACAGCCTTTTCTTGCCCGAAAATTGAACATGGAAAAACTTGCTTTTATATTCTTAGTTTATTGCTCGCCTTTTAAACCAACGATTCCGGAGAGAAACAAGCCTACGAGTCAATTAGATAGTTGTTAGACTAATGTGCCATAAATACACACACACATATATACACACACACAAATGCATTTTTTTAAATCACGAAATCTAGCCAGACTATTTCAGGTTTTGAACTTTTAATTTTCTGAAACTCCTAAAGTTAGTTATAAAAATGCGAGGCACTGAAATATTAGATTAACAATGCTACATACATATGTATATAGCTACTTCTCAATTATTTTATTAAAAAAGTAAAAACAATATTTTTACTACAGAAAATAAACTGCAAAATCTAGAATTACCAAAACCATATTATCATCGACTAAGGTGTAACAAAGATTTTTATACAACGTTACGTCGCACCAGCCACTTAAACTGTTCTCTTTCGTTACTCCTTTTGTTCCGGAACTTTTTGGTTAATTATAAATTTTTAGGCTAAAAATAAAAAAAATCGATCTCAACATCTCTATTCATAGAATAACCATTAATTTACGTTCTAGCAATGAAATAAAATGTGGGAGTATAAAAATGAAAGTTATATGACACCTACCTAAGAGTCATATCAATAAATAATATATTATAATTTTTTCCGTTTTAGTGAGGATTTTTCTTGAATTATTGTTGATTTTTCATCAAAAAATTTTTATTTATTCATATCACAATAATTATATTTATTGTGTTATATGATTTGCATATAAACTTCGAGAGATATCAACATGTCAGACTGTGTCATTCAATTTTACAGTCCAATATTTACGATCACCGTTTTGTTCGAGGTATTAAAAAAGAGAGAATAAGAGACTCCTATTTTTCATAAAGTCGAATCTTCCAATTCTATAGCAATATCCTTTATGCGGGCAAATATTGAATCGATGTTTTCTACAGATGTTTTGGTCAAACAGACTCCAATATTTTCGAAGCGTCTGCATAAATACTCATATAGCTTATTGAAGTAAAAAAGGACCTCAACAAACTTTAGAAGCCGGTATTACATATAAAATACACGAGAATCATCAAGATGCTCTGTCAGAAAATTTATGATCTAGAGTTTTCTAAAATTTAGTTATCCCATATCCAACAAATAAGAACTATTTAAATCATTTTATTTTAATTTCACATTAAGCAATTATTCAAAATATATCTATTCATTACAACATGAAAGTATATAGGATATTGCTTTCTTTGTAAAGAAGCTCTGCTTAACTGCAGTGTAAGTCAATTCCAGACCCTCAACAGGTTACCTGACCTTTAACTCCAGTTGAAATTAAATTTCATCTTTCAATTTACCGATACATTTTGTGCAATCACATTATTTAAAAAAATCCTCTGAGAATGATATAAATTATGGTTAACTATAAAATTGTACACGGGTATAACCGAGTATGGTTTTGATACAATATTTTTTTTGATATCGGCCTTATGCTTTACTTCTTATTTTTGTATTATTTAGCTCAGATCACAATCTACATAAAGAGATAGATAATAATGTCATATATTGCGTTTTGATAAAAATATAAGGTATTACATATATAACTTATGGTTCCTGTGAGACAGCTGATGATACCCAAGGTAGTTTTGGTAATGCCAAACTTTTTGAGTGTGCTAGTCTACGGAGTGAGAATTATTTTATTTTCAACCCAATGGTTTAATCCCTGTTGTCGATAGGCGTATAAATATTCCACCCCAGCAAGTCTCTCTAGGGACGGCAGAATAAAATGCCGCGCGCGTGGGACGAAAGCTAAAGAGGTCGTTCGAAAGTGCTGAGGATAATATTGGACGAAACGCATCTAGTGGGAAATCTGAGTGACTAATATCATTAACATATATATTGATACATCAAAAGCCTACACTGAACTTGTTACTGTTTATGAAAATATAAAATTTATATCTTAGTTTCAATCTATTTATTGAGAATATCTGAATCAGAATTCTTACATCAAAGGTTAAATTATCGTTCCATTAAATAGTCCGACATTAATTTTTTTTATCTCAAATAAATTCTATGACCAGAATAATAACTTAATCCTCTAGATGATTATAAGCACATACGTATGATTCTTACTTCTTCATAGGTATAAACATTTTTGAATTACTAATAAATTTTTTTTAAGTTTTTTGAGTACATTTCGTCGATAATTCCTTCTTATATGTAATCCAATTTATGGTATAATACATAATTTCGGGAAATTTTTACTTTATTATCGGAATGGTAAGGGACTTTTTTAACAAAACTTGCATGGCTCGTGACACCACGATAAAGCAAAGTCTCAATTATTTTCCCTTATTCTTAATAATTAATTTTCTAAAGTCAATAAGACATGGTCAACAGAAAATAATGTGGAATAGGATATATCGAAATTTATTTAACTTTTAAATTTTATACAGCTGGCGTAATATAAAATAGCTTACCATTTTGGCTTTACTGATAAATGTGAACATTTTTAAAAAGTAAGTAGTCGTTTCAGATTCCTTTTTTATCATTTCGATATGTACCCTATATATCAAAATGATAAAAAAGATACCCCCATGGAGAGACTTTGTTGCTCATTTTCCTGCCCGTCTACATGTCGTGGCTACTTTTAAAAAAAAATTACTTAATTATCATTATTAGTTATTTAATTATCCACAATAAAATACAATGGGTAACGTTTTTAATGAGTGGTTGTTATTAGATTATTTTTTATTATTATATTTAGCTGAGTAAATAATATTACTCCTATATATTTATATAAGAACAAAGTAATGACGCTCTGCAAAACCATATTTTGTTGTAATTATTAAGAAAAAACACCGCCTAATACTACTTTTGATTTTATGACCTTCAAGAAATTTCCTTTCAGTTTCATTTTTTATTAACAATCTTCTCCTACGTGTGCGACTTGTAAAAAGGTATATTTCTTCATAACAAAAAATAAGCGTCGTCAATACACAGTAAATATATAAAAAAATATGTTAAAATTTGTCGTCATAAAAATGGATTCGTATGCATTGCGAGTTGGCAGAAGAGCATTAATAATCTTCAGCGATTTTATCGAAACTTTTATGGAAATAAAAAATTAATGAATTTCCTAACATTTTAAAATTCACATACAGTGTAACTATACTAAACTATTACATTAGGCCTACACTAACTTTGGGAAATTAATCGACAACTGATATGTTACAAAATCCCACACACCACTAAATGGTTCGATCGGTTACAAATCGTCATAGATTGATAAATGTACATAAGACAACATTTTTTCGTTTTTTTCATTGCCGTACATTTAAAGGAAAAAAATTGTATATAGAGAACAATAAAATTGCATGAAATATTATTTTCCATTCTACTAAGGTTGCCTATTTATTTTATTCTCACACTTTTATAATCAATATATAAATATTGACGTTTTAAGGAAATATTAAGCAATTTCATAAATTATAAATTGTGCCTGGATTTTTCCTTGCCTTCATTTCAAAACTAATTAAACTAATCACCAATTTGAATCAGCGTCCTAGATTATGAATAATAATATTCATTTTTGTAAAATATTGTCACATAGCGTTTCTGAATAACACACTACAACAATAAATTTAATTTTCGCATCATCCACACTAATTTATGCACAAATTAATGGGAACTTTACACCAAGTTAATTAGCAAGTACTCCAAGTATATTGGTAGTAACCCTATTAACTCTCATTGTATTGATGGCGTATCATAATGAATAATTAACACGAGCGTGCGTGGAATATATTAATTATTGTTCGTTATACAAATCCCTGACATCCAATTACTTTATACTGAGAGATAATTTAATAGCGGTATAGGAAAACGTAATTATCTAAACAAATTTTTCATTTGGTTATGTAAGTTTTAATAATGATTAATAACTCTGCGAAATATTTTATTCGTAGTATACTCTTGTCAATAATATTACGCTTTGACTTTAAATTAACAGCAACTTTACTAGTTTTAACTTCCAAATGCTCCTCAAAAACAATTGAACGGACCGCCATAGCAATTGTGCATATGCAATTTAAACATATTTTGGTTTATAATAATCGAAGTTTCCAGTTCTCCCCTCAAATAGTTTTCTAGCACTTAGTAATTTCATTGGGAAATTTTACTAACAACTTAATTTTTCCAATTTATAATTTTTATTGTTTTCTTTTTCTTAAAAGTAAAATCATGTAAAGAGGCACGATAACAACTATATTAGAATTACCACGTAGAAATACGCTCCTTTAACCCATTACTTTCCAAGGGTAAAAATAAAGACATAGTTATTGGTTTAATTGTTCATTACGTTTATAAATACATCCAAAAAGAGCAAATTATAGTAAAAAAAAATATTGATTAATTATTTTACATTCCGCAAAATGTTGCATCTAAGAAACGTTGGGATTACTAAACTTCAATTTTACAGGCAAGTCTAACAACGCTAGAGTATTAGCGTGAGTGAAATATTTTAAAACAATCAGCATGAAGATGTACTTGACATTTTTTACACATATAAATTGTTGTACTTCTACACTGCCGACATCTTCTTCGACGTTTACTTTCGTGCTCTTCTATGACGTGACCAATATTATCGAAGCGAATATTGGAACGTAACGCGTTTTTGGACGGTCTTCCTAGATTTATATCGATACATTTTTGTCTTCATCTTTTGACCAGTACAATTATGCAGCAGGCAATGAATGATATCCAGTCAGTAATAATATACCAAAAATTTTTGAGTTCTGCTACCGTGAGGGTAAATAAATGACGGTTATGGTCACAAGCATATTTTTTTGAAAAACCTACAATCTGTACCCAAACTTCATCACTAAAAAATAGGGAAAATACTTCAATAGGTGTTTTTGCACCTACACATTCTTCAATATTCCGTGTCATTGCTGATTCGTCACTTGTAGGAAAATGTTGGATGTCCTTTTTTCAGTCTGGAACACATTTTGGTGTTTATTCGGAAGTCTTGGCTTTTTCGAAGTTGAAGGACCGGGCTCACATTACGTATTTTCAGGCTCTGTGGGTAAATCGGTGTGGATTTCATACGTTCCAGCGATATCAGTGGGCACAGTACTGTCATAATCACCTAGCGTGTCATCATCTAAGTTTTCCTCGTCTGTAAAAATGACAACCGTCGGGAAGGATGTACACGGCATCGATTTGATTGGCATCTTCTAAATCCTCTTCTTCTAATATACTTATAATTCTTGGGAAGATAGTACTTGTTGCCAGGCCATAATGTTTTAACTTATTATTTACTGATTTGTATACACTCACTTATCGTTTTTTGACGTCACTTTTTGTTGGCCGGTCAAAAGAAAAATACGTATACCTACAATATTTTTTAGTAATCTAAAAAATATTGTAGGTATACGTATTTTATGGACTAAAAATATTTTTTTCTAAAAATTACTATGCGACACTGTTAGCTTCACGTTTTATAACCGACTAACTAATAAAACAAAAGTGCTTGTACCCTTTGAATACTGAGAACCCATTGTTTCCAATAAATTTCAAACTTCAATGGCAAGCAGTGTAACAATAACAACTGACTATTATTTCTCCCAACGTTGCGCATACGCAACATTTCCTGGAAGTCTAATATAAACAACAAGTGTAACTAGTTTTGTCCAGCAAAAGGGTTTATATCATAAATAAGATATTGCTTAAGCTTTATACAGTGTAAAAAGTATAGCTTTATTTCAATTTATATTTTTTATGATTGGATGAATCTGTTGATTTTGAGATGATTCAATTAGCAGTTTTTAAAAAATAAAACTGCTATGTATTTGTATTTATAAAAACATTGAAAAAAATTTGAATCCATTTTTTAGTTCTACTTCTCGAGACTGGCTTACATTTCATAGAATTAATTACTTATTTTAAAACAAAAAAAAATCACATTTAAAATGTTGCGCTAGCGCAACGTTGGGTAAAGATGGGTTAACACTGGTCCAACTATTTTCTTTTTAATTTAATGGTGTAAACACATGGGGAATATTTCAATAATAATACATATGAATAATTCACATAATTTGAACATTTTTTAAAAAGTAAACTTTTTCAAAATAAAAGATATATATAGATGATAAAAGAGATACTTACCAATCCCATATTTCATCATTTTTATATCTCTGTAGTTTCGAAGGAGGTGAAATATTTTATTTTAACATATTTTATAGAATGTCTTTTTAAATATGCAATTTAACATTTTATAGAAATATATGTGTACTCCTCAGAAAAATGCTTCAAATAATATTTCACGTGATATACAAAAAGATAAAAACATTTTTAAGACTATATTTACCCCCTCTTTAATATTTACTGGAACATTATAAAAAGGTGGTATTACAAAATATTTTGATTTATTAGATGTATTTTTATGTCAAGTTTCAAGTTTCTACGGTGAATGGTTTCTCAGAAAATCACTTTGGAAACAAAATGTAAATATATAGCCTACTATACATTTCCTAGGCGTAAACAAGTGGGGGATATTTAAAAAACTATAACATTTAGAATGATCGATATTGTTGTCTTGCGTGAACTTCTAAAAAACCATATTATTTTCATAACTTCTGGTTAAGTAATTTTGGAAATAATAGGGGGGGAGACATTTTTTCACAGATTTTTCAACATATTTTTCTTTGATGATATGGTAACTAAAACTATAAAAAAAATATTTTTGAGGTCCTTTCAAACGATAATAAATATGGAATTTAAAAAAAATAATTTTTATTCGGATTCCTTAAAATTTCCAAATAAATATTTTAGAGTTTTAGAAATGTGTACCGTTTGGTATAGTTTATTACTTGTCAAATTTAAAGTTTCTATGCTAAACAGTTTCTGAAAAAGGCGAGTGTGATAAACAGAGGGATAGACAGGTAAGTGGTCTTAAAAGGGATTTTCTTCTTTAAAGAAACGCTTTAAATTTTTTCCTTTTGAGGTCCTCTTCTCAATTGTTCACTCTTGACAGAATGGTCGTGGTTGCTCCGATGACTAAAGTACTAGGTTGAGGGTGCTTGTACATGTCTATTCTTCATACGGTCTTCCTGGTCTGAACTGCCTCATTAGCAATGTCCCTCTATTTCTGCCGGTTCGCTGCGTTGTGAGAGGACTCAGTCACGATAGTTTGCGTTACTGATTTAATTTGGTCCGTCCATCGAGTATATGATCGGCCTCTAGATCTTTTGCCCTCTACGTGGCCTTGCACCATCAGTCTTTCGATCGAATGCTCGTTATTAGATATGTGGCCAAAGAATTTTAGTATTTTCAGTTGCACAGTTGATGAAAGGTAGAATTATTAGTGCGGAGAGCGGTCCAAGGGCTCTTCAGTATATGCCTCCAACACCACACTTGCTAGGTTTTGATTTTTCATCGATCCTGTAAGCGCAGCGACCAAGTTTCAGCTCCATAGAGAAAGATTGGGAAGACAAGACATTTCATTGGTCGGGGCTAAATACTAGTATTTTTTTATCCTCTTATTTTTTCAAATCTTATTGAGCTTTTCAACTGCAGATCGTGTAATCGTGCATATTTTCTTTATTTCTTGCTCGCAGCCGCCTGCATTGGATATATTGGATTCGAGTTATATGTAACTCTGAACAATGTCACAGTTGGAAATATTATGAATATTCGTCCGCCCGGTCCACAATCATCATTTTTGTCTTATTAATTTATGGTTAGGCCGAATTCAAGAATGTTTGCTTCTAGCCGCGATAATAAGTCTTCGACATCTTCTTTAGTCTGCACCAGAAGTGTGGTGTCATCAGCATATCTTAGTTTATTTTTATTCAATGACATGCCTTTATTCCGTTCTTCAAGAACATACGGCAAAATGTATTCAATGTATACGTTTAATAGCAGTAGTGACAGAATACACCCTTACCGGACGCCAGCTTTCAGAGTCGACTTCGTCCACTCGAACAGCTGCTCTACCTTCTACATACTATCTTTGCACGAGGTATGTGAGGATTCCTATATCCCATAGTACTAACCAAAGTCGGTTCCATTTAACTGTGTCGAAGGTTTTTCTGAAATCGACAAAGCAAATGTAGAGTGAGGTGTTAAATTCTCTGGCTTCTTCTATCATCTGGCGCAGTACTAAGATTTGTTCTCGTGCACCTTTTTGTTTCACGAAACCAGCTTACTATAAGGATAAGGATTTGTCTCGTATTAAGGATTTGAAGTAGTACTTTGATAGTATGCGAAATAATATAAATCAGTCGGTAGTTGTTGCATTATGAATAATGTGACTAATTTTCGGCCACCCCGTCTCCCACACCTTACAGAAAATATTATGTACGTTATCAGTCCCTGATTCTCCATTGCCTTAAATATTGTGATGGGAAATTAATATATTCCAACGACTTTATTGCTTTTTAGGTCTTTAATAGCAGTACGAACTTCGTTTCTTAAGACGGCCGGCTGTCGCTAAAATCATATTGTCTGCTGTATAAGTGGTAGAGATCGAACTATTCCTATCACAAAAGAGGGCTTTCCAGTAGTCCTTCCAGACTATTACAATATTACTTATTTCCGTGATTGTTACGCCATCCGAATCTTCCACAGACCAGGTCTTGTGTTTAAACTGTTGGGTCGGATATCGTACTTTATCGCGTAGTTCAAGTTTCATGCTTGTCAGAGTATTCTTCTAGATCTTTACGTACTTTGGCCAATGTATTCTTCTAGATCTTTACGTACTTTGGCCAATGTATTCTTCTAGATCTTTACGTACTTGTCAGAGTATTCTTCTAGATATTTACGTACTTTGGCCAATTCGCTATTACGGTCTGTTCTACAAGCTGTCCGTATCAAAGCATTTATGGCATTCATTTGCTGCGTAGTTGCTCCACACGTTTTCATGATCCGTCGTTACTATGTAACATGTCTCCATGACCTTTGGTTTGGAAGGTTTTGGTTGTGTTTCCACAATTGCCTATTTTAAACATTTTTTTTGCGATAGCCACAAAGCATTTGTATCTTCTGCATTTTCTGTTTCAGCCAGTCAAAAAAATTGAGGTACAGAACCCCAAAAATAAAATTATAGTGAAACGTAACACCGCATCCTAGGTTTTTTTTATATTTCATCTTAAAAAATTTGTCACTTTTGATTGGAATGATTTTTTATTGATCAAAATATCCTGTTTCAACGTTTAAGGTAAGTTCCGCAGCGATGTTAAAAGTTCTCAAAAGTTGACAAGAATATCAATTAAAACCTGTTCAGAGTAGTCAGTTGTTCTGAAACAGTTCTAATGTGAATTAATTTTCATTGCGACTCTACTATACAACTTCCTGTTTAGTAGAGTCCTTAATAATATCCTTAACAAAAGCTGTCTTAAAAATTTCAAACTTTTTTCTGTTTTCGAAAATTTTCTTTGTCCGCGTAACGGATTATAGCATTTAAAATGAACTAAAATGTTTATCAAATATAATACAACTCAAGGGGGTGAATAATTCTTCAGTGCATCAATTGAAATAGAGCAGTACTATTTGTGGTGTGTCGTAGCAAGTAACAATTCCTGACTTGGTGCATTGCCGAGAAGTAATATGGTTTTAAAATAAGCAATTTTCTTTTAAGCATATGTTCCTTCTGAGTGTGCCAAACATTTCGAGAACCACAGTATACCTAAAACACTAATTGTCCATGCTGCTGATATAAACATTTAAATATAGAAGTAGTCCTTTGTCATCTTTTTATAAGGCACGGATATCCTGTAATACATAAGTATAAAGCATCATAGGTTTGAATGCATATTCACCTAAAGGATTTTGCTCTGCTTTGAAACCTGACGATGATTTATCAATTCTAGAAAATAGTGTGGTGTAAAGTAAAATAGTTTTATTGACATACAATATTGGTTATTAATATAATTTAAAAATTCTTCAAGGTAAATGTCAGTAGCAAACTTGATAATGTCCCTGCTTCATCAATATTGTTACGTTGTTTAATGAATGTCTTGTTATAAATGTAGTACATTTATTACTATAAATATTATTATTGTCATTTCACTAGCGAACTGATCTTACAACACATTACAAATTAACTCTGAATGTTACTGAAACACAAAGATCGAAAAAAAATATACAAAAAATCAAATTTATCTGCTTCATTAATAACTGTCTATCATCGGTGCCTCTATACAGATGTTAATATAAATGTGCACGTTGGTTTGTTTTTTTTTGTTACATGAACAATTACATTGTCAGTCATTAATAAATTTTGTACAATAACTCACCAATTTTCTATTATAAATCGTTTTACGTAGAAACACAAAAAAAAATTATTTTTGAATATGTATTAATTTATTAGGAAATGCCCAACTATATTTCTTTCTAAGAAATAAAGTTAATGGATGTTTAAATAATAAAAAATTGTGTTTTCTATTTGATTTTTAATTTTCAGGTATCAAAGTACAGTCAATGTTCTCTAAAATGTCGAAGGTCCAGTGGAAAGATATATCTCGCTATAAACATTTTAAAATCACCGTATATTTTTACGTCATTTAAAAAGATTTAGATTTATTGAAATAAATTCATGAAAATATATTTGATCATTTCAAACAAGAAATGTTTTTCATTGGAATACTCAGATATCTCCATAAATTTGGCTTACTGGGAACAAAGCCGCAGATAACAGCCAGTCGATATTGAAATTTTTTTTCTTTTAATGGCGGCTTCACTTCCATGCCACTCTGCATTACGTTAATATCAAATTTGTGAGTATATCTCACAAAAAAACGTCCATTAAGTGAATGTTTTAAATTTGGCACTTACCGCTCAGAATTTGTAGTCATAAATAAAACGAAAGTACTCAAGGAACCTCGAAGTAGCGTGCCTGAGCACTAATTGGAAGAGCGCGGTTCTACAAGTGTAAAATATTTCTAGAGGAATGTTCTAAGTACTAACAACGCTAGATATATACAGGTATATATATATATATATATATATATATATATATATATATATATATTCTGTGAATGTATCATTTGAATTGTTTTTCGTTAGTTTCAATAGCCAAGAATTTAAAAAAGTTGTCCAAAAAATTATGAATTATGTGGTTTGTATTATTAATTTATAATCACATACGCTTGTTAGTAGATAAATGATTATTCCAAATCGGTTTTCCCAAAAAAATTGTTTTCGTATTATTAAACACATTTATGTAAGTTTGTATTTCTTTGAATTTTATGTACTAGTTACCAAATTATTTCGGATTTTCTAGCCCCTTTCTTTCTTTTCACGATTAAGAGACGTTTGAACAGGACCAGCCGACTGAATAAAGTAGCCGACGTTAATATGTTACTCATTAATATACTTTTGTTAGGTGAATAGAAAACCGCGTTTTTTTCTTCAGTCATTTGTTAGCCTCGTATAGCTGCAAAACTATCCTCCGGATCTTTGAAATATTACCTTCCTCTGAATTTGGATGCTTCTTGGCTTTCGATGTAATAACTTTTTTATTCGTTGATTGTAATTTAATCTTTAAATGTAGTCAGTCATGATGATTGTTGAGACACAATGAATCTTAAAAAACTTTCGTCAACATTTGTAACAATTCGTTACTTTTTCTATTTCTCTATCGGGAAATTTTGCAAAGACATGAAGGTACCCTCAATGTAGTAATAATCTCTTAATCTTATTACATATCATTATCTTTAATAGGAGAAAATAAAAACTGTGTGATAAAAGCTCACTTAACAAAATTACGCTACTTGAAAAGTATTAAAATTTATTCAGCCCTTTATTGAGATATCGAAAGGTTCATAGTTAGATCTGATTAAAATTCTCATGACACAGCATTTAAATGAATAAATAACATAATTGTATATAAAATGGAATAATAGGAATTTACTCGATTATAAAAATTTAGTACAAAAATATATCAACAGCAAAATTATTGTTCATCCGTCTTAAAGTCCCTTCGATTTAATAAGAAATCTACGCTAGTTGAACTGAAAACGAAATTAATTATGGGATGTGAAAATTCTTCTTTTAATAAAAAATCTGTATTTTTAGCTTGATGAAAATGTTTAGTCGAAATCAGTTAACTGCCCGGATTTATCCTGGCAAAAGGGACTGTGCTTTAATTTAGTTGAAATCTCTTTTATTTATTAATAACTACAATTTATGATTAATTTATTGAGGTAATTTTCCGCACATTAATTATTTATTACAGGCTTCAAGACCCGATCTCGAAATATGAAAATGCTTTTAGAAAATAATCTTTAATAATTAGCAATACACATATTGCAACTTTTTTTGTGCAGTTTATTTTTAGGTACAAGTCTTTTAACATTTAACTATGTTGACAGTAGTTTTAAAATATTACAAATAGACCAACATAGCGTGCGAGGGAGAAAAATCTTTTGACTTTTCTGCAAGATAATGCGCGCACACCATTGAAACTGATTTGAGAGGTTATATCCTTCCATAGCTCCTTCTTCCTTACCGTTCCGCTGGAATTTAATATTTTTACATAGTTTCGATTATAATTCCCAGAAAGTTGTTTCTAATAAGCAACGGCATCTTATTCAGTGTTGAACTGTACATTAGGACTACCATAAATAAAGAGATGTTCCACATGTAAACATGATTTACACACTTACTTGTTTTATTTCGTATTTTTTATTAAATTATTGTTCAACTAGACTTGTTAAATATACATTGCATCATATACATTCCATTTTACGTTTAACTGTATATTTTTAAGTTTTACAAATAGAACTATGAGATATTGCATCCGTTTAATGTATAATTTTGTATATCGGGATTGATATTATTTAATCGACAAGTCATTTAGATATGTTAACACAATATTTAAGTGAAATTAGAACTAAAACTGAGAAACAAAAAAACATTTAGATACATTAAATTATTTTAAACAAAAAATTAAAGTGACATTAGCTTTAATTGGCAATTAATTGCTTGATGTGTTGCAAAGGCTATTCAATACTGTAATGATTGTTTTAACATATTTCAAAATGAGAGTTAGGAAGCCAGTTTGCTATTTATTGGATGTGCCACCATTATCGTTCATTCTTTGAGACTTAAAAATAGCTGGATTTTTAATGAAAATATCAAGTACAAACTACCTATAGACTACCTTCAATAGGTCAGTAAGTACTTCTATGATTTTATGAAATAAAAAGGCAGAAATTATAAGTGAACTTTTTAAATGTAACCTATAAATACGACCATTTGAAAATATTTTTCGGTACGATTTAGGCGCAAACTTAATAATAACCCGAGGACCATTAAATTTATATCTGTGTATAATAATTTCTTTGTGTGTTAAAATTAATTTCATATAGTGTTAAATTGAATACAATTAGAAACTGCCTAGAAGTTGATAAAACTGCTATTTCTTCATAATTAGCCTCCACAGAAATTGCTTTAATACTCCTTATCTGTTACATGACAAAATTGAAAAAAAAGCGATTGAGCGGTAATTTTGTCAATTGCCATCAAGGCGGTGTTAAAGACGTATCGTGCTCGGTATTGTTAGATAACCTAACACTTCGGACGATATACAATACTTTTTAAATATATTGTCTAGTACATAGGTGAACTCACGCTTAAAAAATTAAACAATTTATATTATATGAGGTTAGCATAGATTTATTGATACAATCGTGACCAGTTAAACAATTTATAAATAGTAAAAATTTCACCAATCATGGTAGGAATTTTCTGACTTATCCATCAAAATATATAGAATACATTCTATATATGTTTAAAATATAGTCACTATTTTGGAGAATGCTAAGAATTTTAAGATAATAGTTAATAAAACACTTTTAGTAATAAAAAAATTATTCACATTCATTTTTCTTTTATACTTTATTATCCAATCATGTGAATAAGATCCTCTGAGGAGTAACATATATCTGTTAATAAACTTTATAATTGAAAATTATTTGATAAACAGTCAAGGTAGGAAAAAAATTATCAAAAGATAGTTTAAGAACGAAATGGTCAAAAGAAAGTTTACGCAGACTTTTAAATAAAACTATTTATAAAGGCCAATTATTTTTATACCGACTAACAAAAGTATACTTGAAAATTTTGTTCCAGAAATATCATTGTATGAGGATTCGCTTATCCAGATTTTTTTTCAAAATGAATGTAATTTGTTTATTGACAGTACTTAAAGTTTATTTTGGTAAAATGTCATCGTGTTTAACATTAAAGTGTTGGAGAAACTCTAAATAATATTTTCAATAATAACAATTATGCAGTTTCAAATAAATATTTTTCTTAAAAAGATTTTTAAAATAAGCTATGTTGTCTGTTGAATTTAGAAATAGTAAAATGATTGCTTTGTGTTTTAATAATTTCACTGTGTTTTATAATTAATTAAAGTATATATTTTTACGCTACAAATTTTCGTTTTATCGGTAATTTTATATTTTATATCCTATATAAAAACAGTCCGATTTATATTTTTCCACAGCACAAATAATGCAACTAAAATATATAAAATTGAGAAATAAAGTTTATAAATAGTGGTATTGCAACATAAAAGATATTTCATAATATTTTGATCAATAATTCATTTTTGAGGCATAAGTTACACTTATGGAATTTAATCTTCCCCAAAAAAGAAGAATTTAATTTGTTCCTAACTATGGGCCCTAGTATATTTGTTCCTCCATAAATCAGTAACTTCTGAAAACATTTACAATGGAAAGGACACGACAGAATTATAGTTTTGATTAATTAAAGGCTAATTTTTCTTTCAAAATCTGAAATAGTTCGGATGTAACGGTTTTAATTAGGTCTTTACTTGAATATATGGCGTTGTCTGTATAAAAGGTTCTGTAAATTTTATTTTAGCGTATATTAATTTATACTCTATATACCTTATTTTAAATCTCAGCTTGGTTCGCATTAGAATAGAATTTAGGGATTAATGAACGCAAAACAATTTGAAATAAATTAAACAGAGATATACTATGGTCTACATTGCCACAAAAGTTATATTCCAGTAGTTCGACAAAAGGAAGCCGCAGTCAGAAGTCAGTCAATATTATGTTCTTCATATTTATAAATGATATTTTACGATTTTTTGGTTATTTCATAATGCGACGCTTGAAAATTTTGGTTTCCCTTTTTATATAAAATACGATAAAAATGTACTATGTTATGTTTACCTTCCACTCAAAACGAGAAAGGTTAGTTTGAAGATCAAAAACAAGTGAAGAATATTATATAAAAATGTTTTGAACGTTTTACAAACAAAACAAAATGGTCTTTAAAACGTTACTTTTTGAATGAAAACCACGTTTCTTTAAATGCAATTTTGAGGCCTAATTTGCAATGAATCTGTATTAATACATACATTTATATATATATGTATATATATATATATATATATATATATATATACATATTTATATATACCCAAATGTCTGTCCTTAATTAGGAACAGAATGTTTTACTATTTCAACTGAAAATGAACGATAAATTAAAGAATTTAATACATACATCAAAATAAATGAAAATAACAGAAAAAGTTATTTATTCAGCATTTTGGGTTCCAAGTACGATTACTAAATGTTTGATTTCAATTTGGGCAGATCGAGGCTATATCAGTACTACGTGAATCAAAAGTTAGGCAGAAAGAAAGTTTTACAGAAAAGTTTTATATTAGCGGGCGAGAGATATTATTGCATGATTTGATTGAAAGTTACAATAGTTTGATTTTATATAACATGTATATTTTTTTACGTACGGGTAAATAACTAAAATTAAATGAAGAGAAAAAAAGTTTTTCGAAAGCACCTTAAGCATATGCCGGGCAAAAAACTTTCCTAGAATATCCAGCAGAAAAGCCCGTGATTGCAAAAAGTGCAGTCGCGGTAATTTTTTCCCCCGGACAAAACATGGAGATATATGTCTTACTCTCCACTAGAATAGTAAGACATATATTACAATTTTAGCATATTTTTTTTATTAGGTCTGTTCCCAAGACCAGCATTATTCTAGTCCCATAAGTAAACTAAATATGTTATATGTTTTTAAAATAGTTGTGGGTGATGCATTTTTTCAATAAATTATCAACATTTAACAATATCATTGCTCGTGCTATTTTTTTGAATAACTAAAACAAATTTAATCTAAATACTACCCTTGGTAAAATTAAAGTTTTACCAAGGGTAGTATTTAGATTAAATTTACTACTAGTAAAATTATTATACGCAATCGTAATTCCAAAGTTATTCCAACACAACGTTTCTTAAAACCGACTTCTGACCTGACGCAGGTTATTTTACACCATTTATAAAGTGGCATTATTGAAAAGAAGCAGACGACGTCAAAACCCCTCTGAACCCCCAAAGGGATGAAAATGCAAAGAGAGACCTTTGATCACGGGCTTAATCACGACATCCCCTCAATAACGTGAATGGTTTCGCGACGATCTTGTTATCGATATTTCTCATGAGCGGTGAGAATATTGAAAAGCTCAGCTTGTTAGGTTCAAATATATTTTGAAATGGTTTATTGTTGATGTGAGGATGAAAAATAATTTCTGTGAACAAATAGTTTCAAAAGCGAAGTGATTCCGGCCTCGAATAATGTCCGAGAAAGATTTTTTTATAATAGTTTCTTCAGATTATTTTATTATCTAATTCTGAGTGAATACCTACCGTGAATTAAACTACAAAGTCACGATAGTACAGTTGTATTATTGTACGAAGATTTATTTTATGATTTATATTATTATAAGTACTAAGCTGTAATTTAATTGTATCTAATATAAATATTAGCTTAATAGAGTATATTTACTTTTTTGGTTTTCTCCTTCTCCAATGAACGTACCCAATCTCAATTCAATAAAACTCCATTTATTAAATTTTATTTTATTTCATCGCACATGAACGAATTTATTATTAAACTTGGAATTTATTGCGAAAATTATATTATCTTATACATTTTTATACCTTCGAATTTTTTTCTTCTGATGTATACCCAGGAGGGTAGAATTTTTTTGATATAGATAATGCTGTAGATATTCTAATATAAACTGAATACTAAATTAAATATTTTCATGAAAATAAAATAAATACCATTACCTTACAGAATATTATAAAACTAAACAGTTATGATGATTGCTTTTAAAAGATACAGACATCGCTCTCAAAGAATTTAGTTGATAAATTGAGCTGTAGTCTAGCCAAGTAGCAAATACAATGATTTATGCTGGAAATTTTAACCATACCCTGAAGGCAAAATATTGCATTCTGATTAAAATCGTCCATTAGTTCATTTCACAACACAATTGTTAAATATTTGGTCAAGATCACTTTCTCAAAAAAGTTAATGGTTATGGATCGGACTTTCTAATATTAAATTAAATCTTCCAAGTAAAATTTTTCTGTTTCTTCTACAATATTATCTATGGAAGCAAAAACGGACAGTTTTCTTAGTTTTCTTTACATTTATTGTTATTACTTAGTTTCCTTTCTAGCGTATAAGCATACCGAATTACAAAGGAATAGTGTAAGTAAAAAAAATTACCAAATTCCGACCTATATTTTTATAAATTATCTTTTTAATATGGATCCGAGAAAATAAATAAACATTTTTATATAATTGTGTAGATAAAAAAATTATACGATATGAAGATAACATTGAAAGTTGTTTTATCTGTTAGTCACTTAAAAGAAATTAGCTCATATATTTTAACATATAAATGACAAATTTATAAAATATTTTTCCATAACTTTCATAGCGTTGTATCGATTTAACAACTGATGGCTCGAGTTATGTTGGGATATGTGATCAAATAGTTGGATTAAGGTCTCCTCATCCTTCCGTTTCCATATTGTAAACTTATAATGTGATTATATTAACATAGCTAATGTTTGGAGAATCTTAGAAATATTTTGAATCTTACTTACTAATTGTTTTTATTCCTGATCCTTACCCTTTTTGGAATAAGCCAGAATTGAAAGAATGAAATAAGTTATTTTAAAATTATCTGTATAAAAAAAACCGAAAAGGGAGCCAGGTAAATTACTTGCAAAAATCTGTTTTACATGCCCAATAAATCCTATAATATAAAAGTCGTGTCATATAATTAGTAAAATGAATTAGATATGAATTAGAGGTATATTACATTTTTTTAATTCAAATTGCAGAGACATCAAAATAATATATTCATGTGGTCTTAATTTTAATAAAAGTTTTGGAAAGATAAAGTTTTCACTTTCGTGGAAATGAAATCCATATAGATGATGTATTCTAGTTGGAAAATTATTCAAGATGTAATAGATTTATAAGTCTAAGTCGGATAAAATTGTCGTATAACTCCTAATTTAGCTATGATATACACTATAAAATTTTAAGTTTCCTGATTTTGCAGTTAGTGGAAGTTTTTATAAGTTAAAACGTCATTATAGCACAAATTCGAGTAATTTTAATGATTCAGATTAATAGGAACTTTAGTATGGGACTTGCGAAGAATCACATCATATAAATAAGTAAGAAGTACCTGTTGAATATATATAAATTAAATAAACGTTCAACAAATTCATCTGTCAGTCGGTTTTTACGTATGCTTATGCAAACAAGCATACGTAAAAACCGACTGACAGATGAATTTGTTGAACGCGTCATTTAAAAAGGAAAAAAATAAAATAAGACAAAACTTGAACAGCTTTCTTGAGTCCAATAAAAACACTGAAATATAATTATTTGACTTTGGGAACTTAAAAAACAAACAACACTCTGGGCCTATTAACAATCATGATATGTGGTGATTGGCAGTATATGTGTTTTCCCTTATACACAGTCACTAACAAGTTCGCAAATATTGTAGTTCATGTAAGTATAGTGGAATATAAAAAGCTAATTTAAATCCATTTATGCAATCTTAAATGAAACATAACGCATCATTCATAATTTTTAAAACTAAAACATGACGTGCGACCAATATATCATTAACCCCGCGTACATCGCTTCAGAAAAGACTGGGTTAGAGTAGAATTATCCGAATAAACAACTGAATTGTACATTAAGAGAATGAGTTTTACAACGAGAGCAAACAAACCTAATTTCCTCTTTGATTAACGAGTTTTTGCTACTTGCTCTCACGTACAGTATTTGGGTGGTGGAATTTGAGAGCCTTACGATATTTGCACTTGCTTCACCCATTAGCAAGACTTTATTTCAAATTGAAGTGCCTATTTACTTTTCTTTATTTAAGTATATTACATATAAAAAGAAATACATATATATTTCCAGGATTACGATATAAACAAAGTGTGTGACAAAAATGTATAGTTAGCATTTTTTTCTGCGCGCGTTTTATATGTGTATATGAGTATTTAATATATACCATACGAAAAGAAGTAGAAAGGGTGGTGTCATGATGACTTCTTACACTTTATTCGCTGATGTACCATTTCTTTCTTATGTATTCTTCGCATGTTACCAACATTTCACGCATTTTTTGCATGCTCTACGGTGTACTAGTAGATACCCGTTTTTTTTTAAATAATTTTTATGAGATATTGAAATCATCGTAGTATACTGATATACGGTTTCTCACTTTGAGAATTGCGTTTTTTGCAACCCAAAATGTTTTTCATGTGTCTTCACTTAAAATAGTTCTACAAATATATCATTTTCTCATTTCATTTTCCTTTCACGTATTTAGCATTAATTGTAATTATATCCATTATTTTTTATGCTGCAATTATCTACTGTTTGTCTACTCCTAATAAATAAACCAATCAAATACGCAAACTCATATTTAGCTTAATATAAAAATATATAACACTATGTTTAACAATCTCTACAAATCACTGAAAATCTACTCTGTATAGATTCTGTAAGTTTTTTGTAAGCATGTTTTTAGTCCTCAAGGTTTTGAAATCAAGTTCATGCTGTTGTCAATATTTAACATTATTTTTACATGGATAATAACTTCATCTTACCTTTATACAACAAACCTTGCAATATTAAATCAATCTCTCAGGACCTTGTTAATTCTAGATTTTTATATAGAGACAATGTTGCTCACAATATTTATTCAACTAATACATACCTTGAAGGCATATATACCACCATTTGTGTACCCATTTGGATAGGCGAAGTTTACGAATAATATTGTTACAGTATTCACAATTAAATGAAACTACGTGATGTAGTATTATTTCTACTTTCTGTAAGTTCTTTACCACGACCTAAGATTCGTTGTATAACAAAATCTTCAGGTGGGCTATTAGCAAAGATCTTTACTAAGAAATAATACTTAACTAAATTATATATTTTTGTAATCTACTCATAAATTACTTTCATTTGATATCCACGACAAAGGGATGAAAATGAACATTGCATGAAAAAAAAATATCAATTACATTGGAGCATTTGCGACATTAAATTTACAGTTATTTTATATGCCATACATATTTCCGCAAGTATTAAATGATTTATCTCTCAGAGTTCATTATAACTTCAGTAGTGTAGCCACGAAATAAGAAATGGCCGGAAAATGATACATAAACTCACTTGGGCATTTGTTATATTAACATGAATATTTTCAGATAATCGTACTAAACATGAGATCTATGCCCTAGGAATTAAATGTATTGTTGGATTATTAATAAAATGGAAAAGTACGTCAACGATTTTTCATCTATTTATTGATTTAGGATCTCAGGAAAACAGCCACCGCAACTCGTAATATCATTGTACAGGAAAATATTGGTCGAGTAATGAATTTTATACACTCTGTCATAGATAATAAGGATTTCACAAAAATGGCGGTGGTCTATAAATAACAGATACAATGCTAGAATTTCCAGAACACAGATGTTGAATTTATATTCTACAAAATCTTGAGGTAAATACATTTAAATTGGACAATGTTCATGGTTTTTGTTTTTGTACAAGCTAAGCGTATATTGGTTTTAGTTAAATATATTAAATTAACTTTAGAAACCTAGCCAAAAGGCGTATTTTTTCAGAATATATAACTTTTACGTTAAGTCCGGGTAACTTATAATAGAACAAGTACAGCCGCATTATTGTTGTTGCTATTAAATTTTGGTAACATACTTTTCTTTCTATTTGGTTATTAACATTATTAGCTATAAGAAACGTTATAGTTAAAAAGAATACCGATTGGTGAATTATTTAATTTCAGAAAGAAGAAGTAATTAAGACTACATAAAAACCTGGACTTAACTAAGCTCAAAACCCTATACTATTCACTTTGCAAGTGGTCTTTAACTGTCGTAACTAAGAATTGTAAAATTAAATTTGGATGAGATTTCATAAATTTTCTGCGGGATCGTTATTGTTTTATGTCAGAGGCATATTAGTCCAATACAGAAAATTGATTTTGGCTTTTTGTAACATAACCTCTAATTTAAATAGCTAATTTTATCTGTACTGAAATTGCATAGTAAAATGAATACTGAGTTTGTCAGTAGATCCGATGACACCTACATCTCTTTGAGAACAGAATTGACGAACTAACCATTATTTAGACGCTATAATGTTTATCAAGTTTTGTGCAATTCATTTACTTTCGATACCACTTATAAGCTAAATAGACGATATTGAAAAATGTCAATACTTTACGGAAAAGGTAAGTTCAAAATTTTTTACATATTTTTCCAAACTTTTCGATCCATTCTCATAATGACAACCGACAAACCTTAAAATGAATTTAAATGTAATAAATCGTTTTTTTTATATTTTTACTGTCCGTATAGAGGACTGATAACAGAAGTGTCGCAAAGTCTTCAATTTTATTGTACAGATGCCATAATGGAGTAAATTTTTAAAGATTCAAATTGCAAGGTCATTTAGTTCTGCCTCTTCAATTTTAGCCATTCAAGTTTTTGAATATTTTAGAGTAACTCATATCAAGATATTGGAATTCTGTACGTGTTGTTGTTTTATTACAGTTTGTAGGTTTGAATATCAGTGAAAATAATTGTTAAATACAACATCATTAAACACAATGTCTTACTGTGTATTTTTTCGTACATGTCGGTAGTATAATGTAGGATATAATGAAAGAATTTTCTAGAACACATATTAAATTGTGGAAAAATGCCAAATATTAATTGTTAATTCATTTGTCCCTCTTAAAGCTTTTACATGCGTATTTCTGAGTGGCAACTGTTGAAATATGTAGGGGTTAATATTCTCTATCACTACGTAAATTTGAAGTCCATATATTGAACGATTTCTAAGAAAAATGGCGCGAAAATTTTCATGATTATACCTAGAACTACCTGACATAAAGTTATGAAAATAAAAAAGTAATTAAAATTATGTTGGCTGTTATAATATTTTCATAAAAATATTTTTGAATATTAGCTGTTTGGAAATATATGGATTAATATAATTTATGACCGTGCCAAGTTCCTACTTTTTGAGAAAACCAATTTTGAGAGATGAATATACGAACGAATACGTGAGTGATCTTATATCCGATTTTATTCCCTTATTGGTTGTATGATACCGCAACAATTAAATCAATTTTACTATAGTTTTATGATAGGTAATACCTTCAATAAGTAATTAAAAATGATTAGTGTTAAATTATTTTAATTATTTTCATCGGATCCGGTCAGCGGTTTAGTGTAATAACGCACTCGTTGTGTAATGAGTACGGCACAATATCGAGCCGCTGACCGTGAATATATGACCTGATTTAATTAAAACTTTAAGAAACAAATTTATCGTTCAGTATCTGATTAGTGGATATCGGTCATATAATTTCCAAACTGAAAAATATTTGATTTCCGTTGACTCGGAAATTTATTTTTCATACTGAGCATTTTTGAAAAAATTAAATGTTGGCATTAAGTAAAGAAATAATTGTTTTATTGCAAAACAACCGGGGCATAATAACTTAAATAATTACCTTATATCGAACCGCAACTCCTATATATTTGAAGGTAGTTTTAGCGAACGAATTTAATGCAAAATTATAGTAAATTCCTTTTAAGTGAGCAAAATCCCTAAATGGAGAGAAATTATTTTGCAAACTATTTTGTATTTCATAAATTTCTTGTGTATTAAACATGTTTTTTTTATAATTAGTTGATAATACATAAATATAACAAATCAAATTATTAAAATTCGAGGTGCTGGGTACATGGTAAAACAACACATAGCTTGGTTTAGCAAAAAAAAGGAAGTAATGAATTTTATCAATTTTAAATAATAACCATATTTTTAGGTGCTCGATAAATTCCTTGAGTGACACACCATGTCATACTTATTACGGTTAATTGAAGTTTGAATGTTATTGAAATAATAAAAAACAACGCTCTGAATTTCTTAAAAAAAACATTATTTTTAACTGTCAGATGGAACAAGCAGATATTCAAGTGACCATAAATCAAGGATGCGTAAATTAAGCATGCAACAACCTTAAGAAAATATTCACATTTCAACATAAAGACAGACAAATGAAAGCTAATCGAATCGGCCTACATTATCGGTAGAAACCAATTTTACCTTGTATTTTACGCGACTATATCGGACCCAAATCGAAACACGTAAAGGAGGCTGCAAAAGACAAACCTAAGTAACCTAAAACAAAACTAACTAAGTAATCCTGAGAAAACCCCAATTGAGTCATTTTGTTTCTTTGTATTAAAGAAAAAAAATACGAAAGTGGGAGGAAAACAAACTTGTCTAATTGCACGAAAGTCAATTTGTCTAATAAACAACTCCAAATAAAACCTATTAAGATGACAATTCTTTCGCCTGAAAAAATTACGTTGATAGATAATACGTTGAGATTTCACCGGTGTATTACCTTATCGCCATCTATAGGTACTTCACATGTTAATATATTAATATTTTAACAAGTAAAGTTTATTATACGTAACAATAAGCTTTATTCGTTAAAATTTTGAACGTTGTCGTTTTAAGTGTAAACAATTTAAATTCAAATGACTAGCCACATTTTTTGAAATAACGATAAGTAATTAATAAAATTATGGTCGTTCCTTTATGACGGAATTCATATTTGTTAATGAACTAGATGACTACAATATTTTTTCCCTATTGTTTAAAAATCCGCATAGTTTTTAAACGTGACTTGTTTCGTCTATTTCTCATTAAGAACAGAATTTTAAACTTCTTGTTGGCAACTAATATTTTGTTTGTGTTGTATTTAATAATATATTATTATTAGTTATCTAGAAATATAATATTTTTCTTTTATCCTATTAAATCTATATTTTCCTTAATTTACAGCTAAATACATATTAAATGTTTACTCCAAGCTATTGCATAAATTATAACATAATTTTCACACTAATCTTTGCATAATACCATGCACAAAAATAACTGCGTGGGAATAGATGGCGACCTGTCAATTCATCGATGGCTAATCCATCGTGTGAATATACGTTTTGTAATTCTCGACCACCGTATTGTTGACATTCAGCCAGTTCTGCTGCAGGTTGGATGTATTGTTTTTGTAGAGGCTTGTTTTTGCAAACTTATACATTTAAGGGGACATAATGACTCTAACGTCTATAAAAGAATTTCATTTCATAAGCTTGAGATACGGAATTCAAACATACCCATCTAAAAATAAGAAAATTGGTATGCGAATATCTCGGGGTATGTTGTGGTTTATATTGTGATATCTACGTAGACAATGCGTAATAACTACTAGTTAATAGTTCAATCAGACTGTAATCAAAATTTGCCGTAGTTATTCGAGGAGAGTTCGCCAATATCCCTACTCTGATTTATTTAGAACAAAATCAAAATAATTTAGGTTACATCTTTAATACCTGTTGATACCTGAATAATAATCTTGTTATATAAAAATAAATAATATTATATCAATAAATTTGGTAATAATAAATTTTGCCGTTAAAATTTTAAGACTAAGAAAAATCAATCTCAAGGAAATTGTCCTCTATTACCGGCCAGCAAATGTATGAACACTTATAAATGCAATAATTATTTCGACATTTTATCTAATCTTATTTATGAAATTTATGGTAAAATGGACATATGTTCTCTTCCTGAATCAATGTGAAGGGATGGAATCTGGTGTTCTTTTTTTTGCTCTCCTTACTTTTTTTGTTTTTACGTCTTTTCCTGAAACCAAACTTTTGTTTTCATTGCTAACATCTGTTCGCGAAAGTAAACTCTGCCCTCGCTTAGCTTCATCCCCACTCATTGTATGTGATCTTTTCACATCCAGTATATTTTTGTATGGAAAACTTGTGTAAATTTCTTCCTTTTAGACGTCACACAGTAGTTTTTATCGAAGCAATGGGAACTAGTGACAATTTTCTAACTGCTGCTTTAAACCTATCAGTGGATTTATTAATGATAGTTTTAGTTTAAGATTCAGATCATTGGGCGGTGGCAGTTTTAGGTTCCGAACCAAAATGGGTATTTTGAGATTCCGAGGTCGGAAGTGGCATTTTGTAATTACAGTTGTTGAGAAGCTGAAGGTGTAATTTCTATTTGAGGAGAAGTTGAATTTGTTAGTTCTGGCTCTTCAAAAGTTGAAGGTCTCGGGTCTGATATTTGAAAAGATAAAAGTGACGGTTCGAAACTAATTTATGAATTTCTGGAATGTTGGTCACGTCCGAGGGAATGAAACCTTGATTGATAAAAACATTCTTATTAAAGGGGCTAATGATTGTGAAGCTTAAGCCAATAGCACCAATATTAATTGGAGACTCGATTAAATGTAGAAGAAATTAAGTCTGCGATCTCGTAATTATCGACTCTTAACCAGGATTTGATATCATCCACAAATTATATAC
Source organism: Druceiella hillmani (assembly GCA_039881145.1). NCBI lineage: Eukaryota > Metazoa > Arthropoda > Insecta > Lepidoptera > Hepialidae > Druceiella > Druceiella hillmani. Next base: position 4,490,240 of record JAYKKI010000057.1, read on the forward strand.
ATCATTGTAAACGGATTTAAAAAAAATCGTAAATGTTTGGTCAAGCAGCTTTAGCTTGACCGAACATTTACCATGTGGGTTGCATGTGGTGGAGTGCATAACATATGAATATGAGATTTTCTGGCAAATCTAAGTTTTATGACTGGCGTATTTACCAAAAAATCAACAGAACTTGGTTCTAATATGTAGGATTTGAATATTTCATAAAGTGACTCATCCATTTTAAAAATTATGCGACATTCATCCAGCCATTTTGTTGAGCTTCATGGACGCCTTCATTTGATCTATTGATCATGGGTTTTTCATTCATTTTGGGACGTGAAAATATAAAGAATGTTAGTACACAACATACCAGTACTCATGGAAAAAAGTATAGTCAAATATTTTTCTACACTCCGCAGAAGTAAGTTTCTAACTTGTCTGTGGTTTTTAGTAACTAAAATGTTACCAATTTTTTTGGCAATACCAACGGCGATCTCATCATAGTTCCATATTTTATAGGGAGTGAAATTACATTTTTGTATTAAAGTCTCATATATTTTAAAGAACCGCTGTATCTGAGATCTATTAAATCCCACAGTTCTCACTAAACTTGTCTATTCAGCTGTCAGCAATGATAAATCACTATATATTTTAATAAAAAATAATGGATTAATTCTAACTTTTCGGCCAGTTGAAAAGCAAGGGAAATAAATTCAAGCTATTAAAAGTATTAGCACCTTTTCCAAGCTTTAAGGTTTTCTGCCAATAGTTCTTCATGTTCAGGTCAAAAAGTTTTATAAAATTTACCCATAATAAACTTATTAAATATCAGTTTATTATTTTTAATAGCATCAATTCTGTTACTTTATGTAGTTCTTGCTTGACGACAGTTGGCGGACCTGGCGTGCACACAATTCTTTACTGCTTACCTTATTCACCAATACGCACCATAATTTTCATTTTCTGGCATTTTGTGTAATTTTGAGAAAATGAAATAACTTAAAAATTAATTTAAACAGTTGCCGATACTTTTTCAAACTCATCCTTTAAACTCCAATAATAACCCACAGAACTTTGGCATCGTACCATACGTTAACCACGCTCAAAACAAATCTTTGCATTGACAATAAACCTGTTGGGACAGGTCACTGCCGTACGAAGTGTATATTTGTTAAAGCGTCTAACGATCTCAGCGCCATCCATTATACAATGTTTGAATTAGCTACCGGCTGTTACTGGATGCCGGTCTGTATTGAACGATTTCTCCTATACAATTTGACTGTATACATTCTTCGCCAGTGGAGAAATGTTGTACAAACTAGAACATGATCTTTACTGAACCTAAAAGCACAAGGTGAGTAATAATGTTATTACAGCAATTGTTACAACAAATGAAATTAAACTTAATTTAAAATATATCAAAATTACAAGGAATGTACTTTCATAATTACAATATTGATATATTATATAAATCGAAGTTCTTACACATGGAAAACGTAACAATGATGGTATAATTTTATATTGATATCAAATAATTACGATCAGTAAAACACTTTTCTCCTCACAAACCCTCCATATCAACTCGTGTTTTCCTTATGTTAGTGAATATTTACATCTAATAGTTGTTTCGTAAATAGCGAGGATATCAAGGATAAAAACACCGGTAACGCAATCGCCGATGAAAATTTAAACGGCGTCACCTCAAAATACCGCCCGTAATATTGGACGTAAAATATCTAATGGATATCTCAGATATTTGGTATTATGAATATGTCTATTGACCTATCAAAGACTAGTATCGAATTGGTGGTAATTTGCTTGGATATAAAATGATTAAATAAATTTTATAAGGTTGGAATTTTAATGTAAAATAATCTCAAAAAATTAAAAAAGTATTAGTGTTATTTGAATTTTCTGTAATATAATGATAAACAACATTACACACAAAAGATTTATTTGACTATTTACGTATTTATATACATTTCTTAGCAGATTAATTAGAGAAATTTGATAATTTTATGTTATATACACATACGTTTCAATAAATACAAGAATTACCATAATTTGGAACTACAATATACAATGATAAATTTATTAAAAACTTTTATTTTCTTTCATCAGGAAGAAGTCACACTCTGATGCACTAAGATCATTGAACAGTTGAATATTGTGCAAATAATTAAAGAATTCCATTACATTTTGTTAGCAGATGTTGGTGTTTGAATATTTGGTTTTTAAATATCTTTCGTGGTAAAAAACATGTCCTCTGAATATTAATAATAATTTATATAACTATCACCGTTTAACGAACAGAAACGGTTACATCTAATTGAAGCAACTAAGCAAACAATTAAGTAGCCTAAAAATTTGAAATAATTGCATGCAAGAAATATTTGAGACTGAATGATTGCTTTGTTTAAGAACAATAGATATACCCCGCAATATTAGAAATATTTCACAACAATTCAACGACATATTGAGTCAAGTCAAATACAAAACACTATGCATTATTATATAATCATTCGATAAAATATCTATTAGATAAGTTTCCAAAGATACACAGAATAAATTTTATTGCTACTATTCAAAAAAAAACAAAACGGAGTCATTAAAAAGGCTCGGGTTTACATTCAACGCTTGTGATAAGTATCTGAATGGATAATGAAAATTAAAAAAAAAACAAATTTTGCTTCAGTGTATGAATTTGCAATCCAATCTTCTATACAACGAGGAGCCATTTAAAATGTTTAATTAAAAAAAACATGTTCAGAGTTGTGCGAGAATTCAGTTCTTTACTAAATGGTTAATGCCATGTACGAGATAAGTTTAACTAACAGAATTAATTATATCTTCACTTATTTAATATTTCACATCATAAACTACGTATTTGACTTATTAAACATTTCTTATTTAAAATTTGACAATTAATTACTTATTTAATATTTCATATATTATATAAGTAATTAATTGTCAAATTTTAACTATAAAAAAGAATTATTTTTTTCTAATATTTACAATATCATTCACGTGGGTACCTGCACATTACAAACAGAATATCAACATCTCAGTACATGAAGTGTTCTTGCTGAGTCCTTAACCATTGTTGCCATAAGTGTATAGTAAGCGTGAGTATGCGAGTTTCTTGGAACTGGTTGGTTTTCCGCATTTATGGTTTTGAAATTCCTTTAAAGTGGAAAGGACAGTGGTGTTAAAAAAGAAAAGGTGATGTTGGCGTAGAGTCAAATACGTTTTGACATGTCAGGTATTGCAAGTAATACTTTGGTATATATGTATACAAGCGGTAGTGATATCTATTGGTCTCTTCAGGCTAATCCAACTTCTTGTTTTTCCAAGCTTCTGAGACGCAACCATCGATAATATGGTGTGAGATTTTAACCTCAATTTGAACCATTGTTTGCGTATACTGGCATAATTTCACCGCTCAATGAAATAACAGAACTTAATCAAATAAATTAACTTTAAGTGCACCAAATCACGGCTGAAGTGTATTACATTCCCTAAATTTTATGTAACATTTCTAAGTTTTAAAAATACTAAAATATTTTAAATTTTCGTTATTCAGAATATTACAATAGTAATTATCCTTGTACTTTTATTTCTGTTCTCATATTCAAACAGCAATTATCATCCGGCTCTTTCCATAAGCAATAGGTGCTCAATATGCTTGTATTAAACACGTCAGTATATAGATGACAATAATTTAAAATTTCATAACGTAAATGTAGGAAAGTTTTATTGTAATAAATAAACAAATACAACTAAACACTCTCCTAATATCATTATATTTCGCATAAAAATAGGAAAGGACTGCCTACCATTGATTGGGAATATACGAGTTTTCCAGCATTAAAATCAAAATTAACATAGCATTTTACAATAATTAATTAATAACATATCTATCTGTACAAATAATAAATAATAACGTAACTACGTCTCTAACCGCAAAATTTTCGTGTATAAAATTATTACTATATCTAGTCCACAGTGGAATTATAGCTATCTACTTATTTGTTAGTTAGAATTTAATGCATCACAAATTTGTGAATATTGACCATAAAATAAACGTGGAAGATTTGAAAAAAAATTTGATTGATTTAATCGTCCAGGGGTTGCATCAACTTTTACTCCAAAAACGGAATAGTTCAAGAGTGAATTATATCAGCTGCTGTAATTAAAATTCGAATTTGGGTATTTATTGGTAAAATAATTCGACTATCTATATCTAATAACGAAATTCATTTAATTTTAAATCAGTGGAAGAGATTATATATGAATCAAATTCAATATTATTACAATCTGAGTATGCATATCTTCAATATCATTGATGACCTATGGTTTTTAAAGTAATTATTTGATTATTAATTTCATCTAATAAATACAAAATTCGAAGAGATGGTAAAGCAATAAAAATTAGTGTAATTGCTGGTAAAATTATTGAAATTAGTTCAATTATTTGAAATATATTTATAATATAAGCTAGTAATGTAGTAATTATTACTAGCTTATATTTATTTAATTATTATTAGCTTATATTTAATTACTACTAACTTATATTTACTAGCTTATATTTATAATATAAGCTAGTAATGTAGTAATTATAATTAAAATTAAAAGTGTATGGTCATGAAAGAAAATAATTGGTATTAAAGGAGATGAACTATTTTGTAAATTTAAATTAGATCAAGTTTCAAATTTCCAAAAAATAAATAATTCTGTATAAATGGGGTCTAAATCCATTGCATAAATTTCTGACATATTACAAATTTGTTAAAATAGGTAGTTTATTATAAAAATATTCTGCTAGAGGTAAGTTTTGGAATCATTCAATAGAGGAATGTATTTGAAGTGTAAATAAATTTTATCGTTTATTAATTATTGACTCTCATATAATTAATAATATTATTATATTATTAATTACATGGGAGAAAATAACCCTAAAAATGTTGAGGAAAGAAAATTAAATTGACTCTTATAAATATAACAAAAAATTGGGTTTTTTAATAAGGTTGGATTTAATGTTAATCCCGTAAATAAAGATATCAATAGATGAATTTGCTAGAATGACACCTGTAAGCCCTCCTACAGTAAATAAAAATACAAATCCTAATCTTCATAATATAGTGGATCTACAATTAATATGTGTTCCATGTAATGTTGCTAATCAACAAAATATTTTAATACCTATGGGTACTGTAATAATTATTGTAGCAGAAGTAAAATAGGCTCGACTATATACATCTATCCCTACTGTCAATATCCGATGAGCTCAAACAATAAAACCTAATAAACCAATAGCTAGTATTGCATAAATTATTCCTAGAGAACCAAATGTTTCTTTTTTTCCTCTTTCTTGACTAATAAAATGAGAAATTATTCCAAATCCAGGTAAAATTAAAATATAAACTTCTGGATGGCCGAAAAATCAAAATAAATGTTGATGTAAAATTGGATCACCCCCTCCTGCAGAATCAAAAAATGAGGTATTTAAATTTCGCTCTGTTAATAATATAGTAATAGCTCCAGCTAATACCGGTAATGATACTAATAATATTAAGGCAGCAATATCAACTCTTCACACAAATAAAGGTATTCGATCAAAAGATATTCTTGGTATATTAATTACAGTAATAATAAAATTTACTGCCCCTAAAATAGATGAAATTCCAGCTAAACATAGTGAAGAAAATAGATAAATCTACTGATCTTCTTATATAAGCAATATTAGATGATATGGAGGATAAACTGTTCAACCTGTACCTGCTCCATTTTCTACAATTCTTCTTGAAATGAATAGTATTAGTGATGGGTGTAATAATCCAGTTATTTGTTAGTTTGAATAAGTAAATATAAAAATCATTAAATTATTTTTATTGTTAATAGCCGGTATTATGCCGCTTAGTTTCTTGGTGATAAGTGTCGTGGTTGGGTTTTCAAAGAACTGAGTTGAATTGTTTAAAGCAAAAACTTTTCGAGGTCAGCAAGAGATTAAGCGAACTGCAAAAGTCAAACAACATAATCTAAGCTGTGTATAACGTTTGGTAGATAGATTTCTATAAGTCATAACAAACTACAATATATAAAAATATCCCCAAAAAATTAAAGGAAATCTATAAATATCCTTAGCAACTTTCTGATGTTTAAATGAAATTGATAAATTACCCATTAAACTAAGGTTGATCTTAAAAACAACACACCATTAACTCTTTATTCATCGCCTTTTTAAAATGTATCCCACATAATATAATAATTTTCTTTATATTACTCCTATATTTCATGAACATACTTTTACAGCTTCATATATGGCAGAGTAAATATTTGAATACGTCAAATTTTTTTAAAATATTTCTTTTCTTGCACAGCGGAGCGTTGCTTCCACCCCTATAAATCAACTTAGTCGCAACAAGTAAGGGCAATATTTTTTTTTCAATAGGCAGCGCATTTTTCACACGCGGAACGCGGAATATTCAAGCAGCATTATGTGCCGTTTCACGTACACATTTTGCGTAATTTATTGTTTGAATGTATTTAACTGGAATATTTGGAATATCCGGGAATTTTCAAATTAGTTGTTAGCAACATAATATGGATGATAGCGACAAATTTATTTATTATCACTACCCCCTTTCAACGAGCACAGATATACATAATTTCAGATTTCATATGAACATGCGAATATGTCACTTAAAATTTTTCACATTTTATAGTGGACATGGTTGAAAGTAATTCTATGTTACTTTGACGAAAATTACTCTTGATAATAATTTTTTTAATCAATAATATTAAAAGCTGTAAAAGAAGCATGTCTGTACATTGAGAATATTTATAACAATTAGTAGATTATTCTATTTACGATATTTTTTTATGTTACCGTGAGTAGTGTTTGATTGATAATTGTTTAGTCTAATGTTTAATTAAACTGCTGGATATTGTTCTATCTTATTCGTTTTTGCTTATACTACGTTTTAACAAACTTAATTAAACAATTTTTATTTCCTTCTTAAAAATAAAAATTATACTATTTTTATCAGTCGTAACAATTGGATTAATATACGATACTATTTGTGACTTACACCTCTTCGATAATGAAATTAGAACTGAGAGTTTCATGATGATATCATGGAAGTTTATAATAATGCGATAAAAAGAGGTTTATTACATTGAAACGCTAAGTTAATTTCTCCTTAATATTAACATTTTTCTATTTAAAATGTGGAAAATCAAAAGCTACTATATCAGAAATATAGAACAATGAAATACTATGTTCATCCTCACCAAATATTATTTAAATATAATATTCAATTCGAGATCTTTAACTGTAGTAATTTATGTGTTTACCTTATGCCTAATCACTATTTTGTCGGATCTTATTTGAAAAATCTCTTATTCTTAAAGAAAATTTTCTCATTTTCATCTTAAATCTGGCGTTTTTTTCAAACATGTATTATTAGTTTAATAAAAAAATTATTTGTATTATCTATGTAGACATATTTTCTATCCAGCTGTTCATTCGTATTATTTTCCCGTACGTTGCTATTTCATCAATAGATAAATCAAACGATTGTAAAGAATCTCTTAAAACGTAAAATTAACTAATACCAAGAATACCGGTTTCAGCTTTCACTACGGGTTAACTATGTTATAAGTCTTATTAAAAAAAATACTCCTTATTACCGCTGAGTAAACGAAAAAGTCAGAATGAGTTTCTGGAAAAATAAATATTAGAACAGTATTTTATATATTACGAAGCACAACAGTTAAAGTAATAAAATATTGCACGTGCATATTGTAGATCAAGAGAAAAAATGTATATCTCAAATTTATAAATTAAGAAGGAAAGGTAGAATTAGCTTAATCCCCACATCCGGTAATATCGAGATAAATTCTAAATTAAATACTTGTGTTCTAATGTTTTGCCCTTGCATAAAATAAAGTAAATTAAAAACCGATATTTACAATAAGATATTAATTGAAATGCAATACCTGACATGGTATATGACAAATAGGCTGAAATAATGAAATGCCAGTTTGTTATAGAATACCTTTTTCACAGAAGAATCGTAGTTCAAATAGTGAGTAACATGTAAGCTATTTATACTTAACTTGATTTTTTAGGATTTCTATATTAAATAATTTAATAAAGGGAAACAGGTAAAATAATAAAAAAATATAAACGAAACCGCAGTTTATATTTTATTGTTGGTGTGTTGGGTTGATCACAATTCATAGTACAGCGCGCCACATCTTCTGGGTCCGGGTTAGATTTACGGCCGTCCATCGAGCGTGGCTATATTGATGTTTGGTTGATCGTACGAGATTATTCTCGTAGCAATAAGTCCCCCCTATTTATGAATTGTGTACTTTGAAGTACGTAAAAACTATGAAAAATATTACAAGGCAACGGCCATTAATTGTGCGGCGCACCACGGGGACTCAGATACGATTCCCAGCCGCTCGTCGAGCGAGGCTGGCCTTGTGCTCTAATTGGCTGTAAGAGATTACTCTTGTAGCAGAAAAACCTCCCTATATATCAATTGTATAAAATAAAATATCTAAATACTAAATAAAAATATGTTTCAAGGTTCATAACTTATTAACCCCCAAATGGCTGAAAAGATTATGAAACTTGGTTTGAATTAATGTATAGGTATTTTAACTCGTAAAATTTCATAATTAATAGAATAGAACTAACTTCTTCTACTCAACCGTAAATATGTGATACCACAACATGATAATAGATATACGTGTTTTTAATACACACAGATATACGTGTGTTACGTTCACGTTTATTATTGTTCACGAATCTAAAGAAACGCGCTTAACATGGCAAGACGTTTAATATTTTCTATAACATACATATATGCGAAACTATCATTGAGTTGAGAAAAAATTCTGCAGTTGCTTCAAAACTCCGTACAAGCAAAATTGTGAACATAAACTCGTTTAAATGTTACTGCATTCGTTAAGTAAAATAATAATAATTCTCTTTTTTTTTGTAACAATATTTCAACTTTTAACATTGACTTTATTTTGACCGGTCATAAATATATTTTTTTGTGGTGCCAAACACATTTCCCGTTTGCTTGTTTGCAGTAAAATGCATACTTTTTCTGGCAGAAAATTGTACAGGAAAATGTTTGTTAGGAGCAAGCTTTTTTACCTATTTATTGCAAGTCGTTTAAAATTACGATCCCGAGAAACAGGCGTATAAACCAATTTGATAACTTTTACACTATAAACTTATCTAAGTTCTTGTAGGTCACTTAGATAGTTCTGCAAGATTTTATTCAAACCTGCATGACAACACGCTGTTGTTATTCGAATACGTGCGTGTGTGCATTTGTGTCATACTTGATGAGATACGTCAATAAAAATTCGCACAATCGTTATATGAAATGGGGAGTTACATTAAAAATAATAGTTTAATATTTTACATATAAACGAGATCTTCATATAAAGAGTTAACTGAACTACTTACAAAATTTAAAGCATATGAGTCTAAAATTATGAGACAGTGACATGCAGGAATGGACACAAAGGGAGACAGACATATGGCAACAAAAGTGTTCCGTTTTTGCAATCTGGCTAGGAAACCCTGAAAACACACGAAGTGAAACAAGCATCAACTATTTTTAACATCATCGTAATGAAAATTTGTCGAAGTGTTAGAAAATTTGTCTAAATTTTAGTTTTCAAAAAAATTATGCATAATGAGAAATTTGCTAGGCACGTACATATGTATGAGAGATTAATTTTATAGGTCCACATAATCCCATTAATATAGCAGATATGTCCTTATACAATATCGTGCTGGTCGATTAAAACCGTTCTCTCTTTTCATTGTTTTCTTTTTAATGTATGTTGATTAAACATGTATTTTTAGGTCCTTATTAATGAAGTTTGACAAGAAAAATATTTAAAAAACTTTGAGTTCAACATTGCTATAATTATATCTAAACGCTTTGCTTGAAGACCTTTTAAAATTTTTGTACCGTAGGGAAAAAACAGAACGACGAATTTCGTCCATAAAATTGAAAATTTTAAAAGCCAATATATTATTTATTAATTTGCAGTAATACCTATGTTGGCTTACCCAGGTGGAAAACATCCTGATCAAAGTTTTAAGTTGGTATTTTTATGAACAATTTTTAATAGAAATAATTTAAAAAGGGTTTCCGCAATATATGAGGAATGTTATGAAGAGACCGTACTAGAAACTTTAGAACACATTTAAGTATGTTTTCTTTTTATTTTATGGTTGCATTATCTTAAAAGAAGTATTTGGGATATTCCGATCTTCGCTATATTCTGGTCTTCTATATTAGGAATAAATATAAATAAAATAATTTTTGTGTCTATTGAAGAATTATTCTAAACATTTTGAAGTTTGACGACACGATAAGGTTGTTTTGTTTATAGGAAAAGCGAAACTGCTTTATTGCACTGAAATTTAGCTCAAGGCAATTCAGTCATAATGACGTCACCTAACACTGTAAAGTACGCTAAAGTTATTCAAATACCTGTCCGAATTCCATTCAATCTCTTAATTTACACATATGTCAGTTTTCTAAAATAGTGTGTAAAAATTTTTGATAACCAAAAACTAATTTTCTAAAAGTTAATATTTCCAATTATTACAGATTGTCTCCCATAAGCATTTTTATATCACAAGAATGAACCATATATTCCTGCGTTCGACTAAAGTATCGAATAAATATCTAAAACTTTGAGTTCTTTGGTTGTCCGGGCCAAGCCGGGACAGAGAGCTAACATCAGCTAAATAGGTCTATTTAGCAGTTTCATTTGAATGTTTTTACAGTCTTTGTAGTCGAAGAAAAAGTTTCCCAAACTATTTTTAAATTAAGATTTATATTCAAAATTTGAAGACGAAAAACTTCAACCAATGGATGCGTCCAATAACAATATTTTCGAAGCAGGACGTTTTCTCTTACTACTGGTGTCATAAAAAGATTCAAAGTCATTCAGCGAGCTGTGAAATTAAACTGTGGGGTTTCTCTACAAATAAAAAATATGGCCCATAAATAATAGCTATGGACCATAATAAATAGCTATTACCTATATACATATTTTAATGTACAAAATACGGTCTATAATAAGAATCTATGTAAAAAATTAAAGACATATATATTTCTCTCAGGACCAGCAGGCTCTAAGAATAACTTCCCGCCAAGTAACAGGTGAGCTGGTGAAGGTTGTCCGTTGGACGCATGCGGCATGAGATCCACGGTTCTACGAACCTACGGAGGAAATTTTTAATCAGCAGTGAACCTCTTCTGACTAAAGAAGATGAAGCTGCTGGGGTAGTATTGTGACAAAAACTCTGCTTTTGATATTGGAAACTTCTCTGGGGCCAATTTTATCCAAATCCATTCCGTTTAATAAAATGTTAAAATTTGTTAATTACGGAATGATAATGTTTGAATAATGAATAAGTAAATAACACAGATTAATAAATATTAACCACAAATTTTTTTGAGAGTTTGCAGTTCAAAATAATGACATCGACTGAGAATATAACACAATGATAATATCTACATTTTTTATGTCTGCCACATTTCTCCACGAAGAGTTAGAACAACCAATAAATTGGAAAAATTGGAAAAACTCCATAGCTAAGCAATATTAAGAGATCATACGACAATAACTAAATGAATAAGTTACTGTACTGAATGTCAATGGGCACCAGGAAAAAAAAAGGAATTTTCTCAAAAATTTGAATGAGAGGTTCACAGTTATCCATTATTTAAAAAAGTGCAAAGAGAGAAATTTAGGAGATTTATAGGAATGCCATTTTCCGTTTAACTGATCATGGTCTATTTTATTAATATGTTTGTTATTAACTTTACTTCTCCTTTTAGTTAGTCGGTATTGTTCTAATTAGAATTAAGAGATTAGAAAATCCCAGGTAGTGCAATCACAAATATTTAAATATTGGTGCTAGAAAATCCAAAATAGCATAAGATCGTATAAATATGTTTAATGAGATAAACATTATTTTCTGGGTGAAACCTGCATAAAATAATTATTTTTCAATTAAATTTTGTTACTCAAAATTCCGTGTTCATTTTTGGAAAACATATTGTATACTTTTCGTTTGACTGAAACTAGAATAATTGCGATTCTATTAAAAAACTTGTACATTCGGAGAATTTATGTAGCGTTATTTTACATAAAATATTTTTTCAAAATATATTTAATAGCTGTGGAATAGAACCCTTTAAATTACCACTTAGGTAGTATTTTATGGATTTTCGCTTTATTCATGTTTGCAATACATGTTAAATTTCATATATACACTTAACCAATGAAAACTCAAGTCGTCGTACTATGATGAGAAATGCCGAAATTTAGTTCTTGTTTTTCACTCATATCCTAAAAATTCCTCAATTATACATAATTTATATTAAAATTTGCTTTTCTGTCACTTGAATTTTCATTTTACACGCCCTCGACTACTCATTTATATATCTATTTTCTATGTCATTTAAGATCACCTTATGATAGGGTGTATTTATTACAAGCTGCTTCTTAGGGCTTCACTTTAAACCAAACTAAATTTATGCTGGTTCCCGACTACACAAATGTAAATAAATGAATAAAAATGTTTGAATTTGCAGAAAATTAAAACAATCTATCTCGGGGACAAATATATGAAATCAAATTTCATTGCTTATTTTAATAAGCCGGCTAAGAGCCAGATGGTATATATTTTTATTGCAGGGTATGCGAATGCACTTGATATTTAATATTTTTGAGAACATAAATTTAAAAAAAGAAATATTTTTGATCCTTATCAACACTTTATATATGTATATGTATATTTATATATATATATATATATATATATATATATATATATATATATATATATATATATATGTATATATATATATATATATATATATATATATATATATATATTTATACATATATTTACACGCTATTTTAAAAAAGCGACACATTCGTCGCTTTGAAAGTTTAATTAATAATTACATTCTACAAGTCCCTTCACTTAAATCATTATGTCTTATCACCTGCACGTTATAAAAATAGCATGTATCTTTGATTCATTTTCACACTATAAACCATTCGATTGGGCTATTCATTTGCCAAACTTCTTATACAATTAGAATAACAGTGAGCTTATTACTCACTCTAACACAGCCTTTTATTTAAATAACAAAAAAAATTTAAATATAATTTTTGGCTAACATTTAAATTAAAATCAAAAGAAATATAATTACTTGTCCTGAATTGTTTTTTTGATAAACCTTTAACGCGACAGCAAAATAAATCAATTTTCATTTCATTTAGAAGGGAAAAAACGTTTTATCAACTTCGTATAGTTCAGAGTAAAATATTGTTGACCTTTGTCATAGGAAACAGTTTATAGCATAGGAAACTGTTTTTCTTTTATAACTCAATCGTGATGTTACAACTTAAGGCCAACAGACCAAGAAAATAGAAAAGAAATATATTATTATCTGCATTGATAAATAAGCTATATTACCGTCGTCCAACTGATCAAAACGATTACAAAGAAAGAAAATTTTAGAAATGAAAAACATATAATTTTTTTAATTTAAAAATTGTAATTTTTTTCTGAAAAGCTTGACAATCGTAACAAACATAACAAGGTATCCAAATGATAAATGTAAGCACAATCATGAAAATATTATAATTACCAACAATTTTAGAGCCATTTATAAAAATATATTAAAGAAAAATGTTCAAATTCTACTTTTTATGACAAAATTAAACAAAGTGTTCTATGTTTTACTTAAAAATATGCCTATACCAATATTTCAATACGATGTGAATTGCCTCTACGAATATTTCAAAATATTTTAGTCTTTAACAGAATGAAAGGGCTTAACGTAGCTACACTCCAAGCAATTAGAAGTAGCATTGTTGAAAAATTATCAACATTTTATCCCCATATTAATGACGTAATCTTTAATTTAAAATGATGAAGGAAGTGAACGCAAAAAACTTATAAACAAGTCTGATTAATTGCTTCCCCACTTCTATTGTAAAAGAACTTGCAGCCAAAGATGATCCAAAACACCGTATTTAAGTTTTAATTCTGTAAAAAATTGTAATTTCAAAGATCTGATTTGAACATAAATCTATTTTGATTAACGTGAATTATAAATTAAGCTTTCTTCAGAAGCAGGTATAGTATTGAACAAATTCTGAAGAATACACTGTTTGAAGAAGAATATACATATTTGCATAATTAACATTTCATATATAGTTTTTTATTAATAAAAACCATTGTCATATCATCAACTTTTACTATTTAAATGCCTTTTAATAAGGAAATTTAAATTTTTAAATATATATCAATGAATATCGGTACGAAAATTTTGTACTAATTAGACGACGATATATGTACATCAAAAGTATTAACAATTATCGAAATTGCTCGATTTTGTGGGAATCTGCCCAAATATCTGTCAAACAAATTGCTATGAAATTTCAATTGACAATGAACTATCGGTTAAAGGGATTCACGAAAAAGTAAGTAAATACATGCATTACAATAGATAAACAATGACAGCAGAAATTTCTAAATTTTGCATTTCGGGATCGAAGTTTGATTATTACATTTGTTAGATCAGTTTGGGCTGGTTATGGTTGTGTATCGAAAGTTTAACAGGGCATTTTGATAAGGGGGCCTGAATATTTGTTTGGAACAATTCAAAATGTATTTTCAAAGTTATGCTATGGAATAGTTAGCTAATAATCTTATAAATTATATTGAGACTGCAGAATGTATAGAAATTTGTAGAAATTTTGTATTTTGTGCTTAATAAGGTGGAAGCGAACACTTAGAATGAAATAAGAGAGAAGTAATTCCTTCATGAATATTACTTTACCTTTATAAAAGCTTTCTAAAAAAAGTATAGTGATTTAATAACGAGAACATTTTCTTTGTTTTGAACAGTCGACACAAACTATTGATACGAAGGTAGAACAATAGGTTGATTTCATGTAACATGTTATTGAATTATAATAACTTTAATAAAGAAAACTTAGTGAACCGGGTATGTTTTTGAAGTGCATGATGAAAAAAGGGCCCACGACTGCAAAAAGTGCACTTGCAGTGCTTTTATCGGGTCAAAGTCAGGATGGATAATTAGTATCCTACTATTCCTATTAATGAAGTCGATCGTAACCTCATAACATTATTTTTATTCAATTAACTGTTTTCAGACCAATGTGTTTTCATCAATTTCTCGGGTAATATTGTGAAGGGTAATTGGCCATTGATTTTTTGAAGAATTTTTCTACTACTGAGAAGATTTAGCTTAGAAAACTTTCAAATATGATAATTTGAATCCATTATATTATCGTCTTTATTTTAATATTTAATAAATTTAATGTCTTGAAAGATTGAATTATATCGAGGTTATAAAAAGAAAATTTTTTCTATTTATAAGTTACAAGTGTTACTGGTGAAGAGAATTATATTTTTTATTCAAGAATTTATTTCATTGTCGTTTTGAGTCCATTTTCTTGTATGCGTATTTATAATATATTTCACGGCAGATTCTTCACACACACACCACACGGGCACACACACACACACACAAGCATGCGCACAAACCCACACACACACCACACGTGTACACACACACATACATGCACACACACTAACACTCGTACAAACACACACACACACACACAAGCACACGCACTAACACACACAAACACACATGCATATACACGCACGCACGCACGCACGTTAAATGCAGATAATGCAGTTAAAAACTTATTAGTAGACAATGAATGCCATTATCTTCTCAATTTCTGAATATAGTTATTTTTCTGAATTTTTGTCACGAAATTTTTCTTTATATAGAGTCAGTGAGATTTTATAGCAGTTTTTACGATAATTGGAAATCAACTATGACAATAGTTTTTCATTTATTGATTACCAATTATATTTAAAAAACTGCTAAGAAATCTTACTAACTCTATATAAAGAAAGTCTTTATTTATTTTATGCGAAATATTTTTTATTCTCCTAGTTAAAACAGTATATATATATATATATGTATATATATATATATATATATATACATATGTTTGATATAGGACTTATCGGCAATTATCAAATCATGTTTTTGCGTTCTTTGTTTTTGAATTGACTTTTATTTTAATAATTTTTTAAAAAGTTCGTTAAATAATATTTTTAATCACATAAGATGGCAGAAAATATTAAATTATTTTTTACTGATGGATTCTGTGGATATGAAATAAAAAGAAGATACACCAAATTTGACGTTTTAAAACAAATTGTACTTACTACAATAGATGCCGTGACGCGTCTAAAGGTCCACACGCTAACGAAGTCAGGGTACATCGTATTAAATATAAATGCTATTTAAAATAGTTAAAAGTATTTCTTGACCTTCCTCATTTAAAAGTAGTATTATTTTTTTACGTCTATGAGAAATAAAAAAAAATTAAATATGATACAACCCTCGAAAGTGAAATTGTTGTCATGCGCAATTATAATTCCAAAGTTATTCCAACATGACTTTTCTTAAAGATGACCTCTGATATTTCCATACGGGTTACTTCACAATTTTCATAAACCCGCCTTATTGAAAAGGAGGAAGCGACGAAAAAACCCTCTTTGAACCCCCAAAGGGACGAAAATACAAAGAGAGACTATTGGTCACAGGCTCCATTACGACTTCCTAACAATAATGTGACAGGTTTCACAGCGATCCTGTTATCGATATAACTCATGAGCGGTAAGAATATACAAAATTCGGCTTGTTACCCTTGAGTAAATTTTAGGATTATTTAATGTTGACATAAGGCGAGTGTCTGTTGCCAAGTGCATGCACGAGGTAACGAGACTCCGGGGTCGAAACTCGTCCTGAAATATTCTTTTATAATAATTTATTTTTCATATAAATATAATACTAATTGAAAATGTACCGTAACGTGAAGGCTACTACTTAATCTACTGCTCTACCATAACTGAGAATTATAAAACTGCACATTTATGGCTTGTTTGTGAAAGAAACAAATGTCTTGGTCCGTAAGTTACGCAGTAATCCGATAATAAATTATGCAGTAGTATAGTTGTTAATTAGGTAACAGTATAGTAATAACAAACAAACTTGATTATTTCTTTTGCTCATATTGACTAATCATTTAAGGTATGTAATTGCAAATTTATTAAACTTTTTTAAAAGTATTTCTTGCGTAGTGCTCGCACAAGTACAACCATCAATTTTATGGTCAAAATCAGCTTTTGAAAAAAAATATTTTTCATAGATTTATCTACTCATTATTAAACTAACACTTTCATATATTATTTTTAAGTTATTTATGCAGTATTGTTAGTGAACGTAAAAGTACATAGGTTTTTCTCATTTTCCTTATATTTAACGTTAGGGCTTACTTCCCATTATATAAAACGTATTAGAATCGTGAATAAGAATGGAATCGGAAACACTCTTTTTATATATTAGTGTAGATAAGTAAATATGTGGTAATGTAGAAAATATGAAGCTGAAATTTGTTTAATTGTCTTTTAGGGAAAGTTTTATTAAAGAAGAATTTATTTTATATATTTTCGGAAGTCGAATATTAAAATGATCGTCGATAACTTTTATAAAATTAAATTGATTTAGTGGCTGACGGTTCATGTTGTATTTACACCTATATTTAAACAGTTTCGATGAAATATCTTCACCCTTCAATCCCTACATTTTTTACTATGTCAATAATAGTTGGGCGTAAAGAAACTTATCTCCACGCTCAAATATTAATGACATACAACTTATCTTAAACCTAATTAAGCTTTCCTTACTTCCAGCTTATTATATTCTTAGGTTGATTACGGTATCCGAAATAACCCGTCATTAAAAAATAGTATAAGTTATTTATAAAGGAATTGAATAAGAAAAAATCAAAATGGAGCCAGCTGGTGTATTAATAAATGATCTGTCAAGATCTGTTTTACATGTCCAATAAATAATGAATTTAGAAAACGGGAGTCATATACATCTAATGCTTTGTATGTACAGTGAAAAATAAATTAAAGAGGTATAGTAATTTCCCTTCATTCGTGTAATAGAGACATCAAAATATTATATTCAGTTAGTTCAGTTGGTAGAATATTTAGCTGATTAATTTCAATAATAGGATTGAAAATTTAGACATTCTACTTTTATGGAAACCAAATACATACTGATGATGTATTCTTTCAAAATTATGGTTAAGAGTTTTTCAGTATAAAATAAATTTACAACGTCAATTCTGACTCAAACAAAACATTACTCAGATACTTAACTTCTTATTTAGCTACTTTTATAAAAATATAAAAAATAAAAAAACAAAACGCTGTAAAATTTGAAGTTTTTAAATTTATCTTTAAAATAAATTTTAGCCAAAATAGAAGTAATTTGAAAATCATATTAATTACTTAGATTAACAAAAACTTTAGCATGGAAGTTGTTAAGAATCAGTCAGATCATAAAAATGGAATTAATATGCATTGAAAACATACAATTACAATCAACATTCAAACGAGTCAACCCATGCGTTTGTCTGCCTGTTTATATGTTTGTGTGTATATGTGTCACTTAAAAGGAACTCAGCAAATTTAGATAAAACTTTAGCAGTTATATTTCTGTTAATAAAGTATAAAAACTGAAAAATAATTATTTGACATTAGAAAGATGAATATTAAAGAGAAACATCGACCTACTAACAATCGTGACATTGTGGCTTCCAGTATAAACTGTCACAAAGAATTAAGCAAACAAAGTAGTCTGCTCGAGTAAAGTTGCGAATTAAACGTAAATTTGAACCCATATACGTATCTTAAACGGAACATATTGCATCACTAAACTCTAATTTTCAAGGGTAATAAAACACATGCGACTAGTACGCTATGAATTCCGCTTACACCTCTCCAGAAAACGCTGCGTTACAATGGAAGTGTACATATAAATAACCGAACTGTACGTTAAGTGAATGAGATTTATAACAAGAGCAAACAGACTTAATTTCGTTTACGAATAATGAGCTTTTGCCATTTGCTATCCGCACTGTATTTGGTTGGTAGAATTTGAAAGACTTAAACGAGGAATATTTTAAGGGAGGTCCTACTTAAAAGATTGAAATATTTATTTGCTATTTTTTATTCCATTTTTCTTGGAAAGAAATATTCGTATTTTGCCAAGAATCCTAATTCTTGAGAAAATACGTTACTGGCTTATGAATATAATTTATGAGAGAATTTACAATTAACGTTATACATTTGTTTTAAGTGGTTTTCAAAAGAAAATTGTAAACATAAAAATGTTTATAATTTTCTTTTCTCTCTACTTAATTGTAACTCAAGGTTAAATTAGTATATTAGCATAATTATTAAATTATTATATAGGAAAAGTTAAATTAATTATCGACAAGAATAATTGTTATTGTAAAGAAACAAATGGTCTGACAATTTACTTTTAGAAAGAAGTGATTTAAAATGTTTTTATATCACTTCTTTCTATAGTTAAATATTTGTAAATTATTTATTCAATATAAATAACACCTGAATTTTTAACCTTACAATTTTCATTTTGATACAGGTTTAATTCTTATGTATCCAGTATTCCTATATATCCTAGTGCTGTCCATTACATTGTCGCGGGTATGATGTAAGACTTTGAAAGAGTGCATACTAGATACAAAACGGTGAAAAAAAAATGTAAAATAATCTAGATGGCTTTATTTGCCCCACTGACAACTATTTTGTTTTGTTGGTAGGGAAAATGAATTCATTAAAAGTGAAGTCAAATGAAAATACATAATCATTTGGAAGTATCGAAATGCATGAGAGATAATATTCTTAATCACTATGTAAATTGTATGTTTCTATATTAAAGTGTGTCTGTAAAAAATGACACGAAAACTTTTAAGAATAATGCTAGAATTTTCTTACGCGAAATAATGAAAAAATGGAAAATATTCTTGATTACTTCATTTGCCCTCTTGAAGTATTTATATTAATATTTTTGGGCAAAAACTATTGAGTTATATTCATTGTTAATATACAAATTCCAAATTTTTATTTTCAAGTGTATTTCTTTTTTTTTTCTTTTTTTTTTATTATTGCAATCTGTTATTTGAGACATTCAGCAATTGGTGCGTATGTTAGCATGTCTTGTACTGACTTCGTCCTTTTGAACTCATTTCATTTTGCCCCTATATAAGGTCTTGGGGAAGTTTTCTCTTAAGCCTTCTGGGTGCCGTTATTGGGTTCATCAGGTTTATAGCCAGTAGATTGGGATGATTAGCGATTCGGTCTCTGTCTGTCTGTATCATCTCTGAGATTTCTTCTTGGACCAATTTTATGCCAAGCTCCAAATGGAGTCTGTTGTTTGTGACATACCAGGGTGCACCAGCTATCATTCTAGGCGTTTTTGATTGAAACCTTTGTAGTATTTCAATATTTGATTTTACCACGGTTCCCCACAGTTGTAGGCCTTAAGTCCATATAGGCTTGATCGTGCATTTATAAATTAATAGTTTATTTTCGAGCGACAATTGAGAGTTTTTGTTAAGGAGCCAGTACATGTTTCGTACTTTTTGGCCCGCTGCACATCGTTTGGTCAGGATGTGTTTGGACCATGTCAGACGTCTGTTGAGATACACGCCAAGGTATTTCGCGTAATCGGCTTGCGGTAACTGTACTCCATTTAGGTTTACTGCCGGACACGTATCTCGTTTGGTAGTAAAAGTAACTTGTATTGATTTGATTTCGTTAACTTTGATTCGCCAATCTTGCAGCCACTATGATATTTGGTCAAGGCTTGCTTGGAGTTTTTGTGAGGCTATGTCTGGTCGGTGGTCTGCTGCGAGAATTGCTTTGTCATCAGCAAAAGTGCCCGTAACAACACCTTCTGTGACTGGGAGGTCAGCTGTGTAGAGCAGGTGCAGTATTGGGCTCATAACGCTTCCCTGGGGAACTCCTGCTTGGATCGTATAGAGAGACGTAGTTTCAGTTCCCTGTTTAACGTAGAAGTGTCTGTTGTGTAGAGATGATCTGATGAAGTTGTAGTAATTTATGGGTAGGTTCTTATTAATTTTAAACAGCAGTCCCTCGTGCCATACCCGATCAAATGCCTGGGATATGTCCAAGAAAGATGCAGAACTATATTGGTTTGACTCAAAGGCATTATGGATATTTTTGACCAATCGATGGACCTGCTCAATGGTTCCATGTCTCTGACGAAAGCCAAACTGGTGATCAGGCAGTAGATTATTATCATAGATATGTGGCATTAATCTTCGCAGAAATAAAACTTCCATAACCTTGGAAGTAATTGGTAGCATGCTAATAGGTCTGTAAGATTTCACATCAACAGCATTTTTGCCAGGCTTGAGGACCATTATTATTTGGGCTACTTTCCACTGGGGAGGAATCGAACACGTACGTACGATTGCATTGTACAGGATTGTGTGGAATGAAATTCCTTCCTCTGGGAGCTCTCTTAGAATTTTGACAGTTATTAGGTCATAGCCAGGTGCCTTGTTGATATCAAGTGTATCAATAACAGCTTTTATTTCTCTCGTAGTGAAATTCGAAATAGGGGGATCGAGTTGGTGGCATTGATTCAGAAAAGTCGACACTTCTTGCGTTTTGGGGGAATTTATTTCGGGGTTTGGTACAAAGACGCGTTTTAAGTGTTCGGCGAATGTAACTGCTTTTTCCGCTTCACTGGCTGCCCATTCATTGTTCTCTTTGCGTAGAGGGGGTTGGTTTGAGACTGGACGTTTCATATTTTTTGTGACTTTCCACAGTGATAAATCAGTAGCCGATGTCACGTCTAGACTTTTTAAGAAGGATTGTATGCCTTCGTTCTTGTTATCGCTAAGTGCTGATTTTAGCTTAGATTGCAAGTAGTTTAGATGTTTTTTATCTGATGCATGTCGAGACTGTTGCCATTTTTTTCTAGCACTACGTTTTTCAGTCAGGAGTTCACGAATAGACGGAGGACATTCGAGTTTACGGTTTGTGTCTGTAAGTGTTAGGGTAGCAGCCCAGGCAGACCTTTTTACACAATAGTTGAGGTATTCAACAGCTTCCATTATGTTCTCTTCTGTTTTCATAGGTAGTGACTCGTCCAGGCATAGAGCCATTAATTGCCTAAAGAGATCCCAGTCAGTTTTGCGTGTGTGCAGCTTACATGGTTTTAGAGCTAATGTGATGGATTTTTTGAGGGTCATTTCTACAGGTGAATGATCAGAAGACAAATCTAGGCCAGATCTACTTGTGATAAAGCTGCTAGGGAATCCTTTGGTTATGAAGAAATCTATCACATCTGGTATTTTTCTTTTATCAGTGGGCCAGTAAGTGGGTTGCCCAGGCGAGACAACACTAAGATTTAGTTTGTCAATTGACATTTTTAGTTGCCGTCCCTTTGTTGTTACTGTACGCGAGCCCCAGTAATGATGTTTTGCATTATAATCTCCACCAGCAACGAATCGGTGGCCCAGTGTGGCGAGAAACCTTACATAATCTGCTTCCTTAAGTTTATGTTTCGGTGGGCTATAGACAGCCGATATTACAAAAGATCCTACCCAGTCTTCGATTCGCACATTTGTTGCTTGGATCTCTTCAGTACAATATTGTACTGTTTTGTAATGCTTAATATTATTTTTTATAATTATTGCACTCCCCCCATGTGCAGTTCCATCAGGGTGCATTGTGTGGTAAGTCTTATAGTTTTGTATTTGGAAATAACTCTTTTTTGTAAAGTGGGTTTCAGAGACTAGCAAGATATCAATATTATGTGGCAGCCCATTGGCATTCCATAGAACTATTTTTAAGCTATCTATTTTGAGAGATTCGTCGTGAGTGCTATTATTAGGTTTGTCAATGTAGTCAATTGCTGCATCACTTGTTTCAATAAGTCCATTATTTCATGCATATCATTTGTACGTATGTCGCTATTTTGTGGAAGTTGATAACCTTTGGTTAATACGTCTCTATATGTTTGTCGTATGGTATTCTGAGAGTTCTCTTTATGAGCCGTTAGTGTTTCTTGTTCATGAATTTCTGTTTTATCAAACTGATTTTTATTCCTGAATCTACGATCTGGTGCTTTTGGGAATTTAAGATTTTGAAGCTCTCGATAGACTCCACAGCCTTTGTAATTTGCAGGATGGTTACCATCGCAGAGTAAACACTTGACTTGGTCGGACCTAGTTTTCCTTGGGCAGTCAATGGAGAGGTGGTCACCAGCGCGTTTGATACACTTAGGTTGTCGGTGACAATAAGCTTTGGTATGTCCATATTATTGACATTTCGCACTCTGTGGGATTTCCCGTTTTGGTCGTGGAGGTTCAAAGGATACCATACACTGCATTAGGCTTTTAACTTTATATATCCGCTTGTTGTTGTCATTCGGTAATAATTCAATAATGAACATGGGCAATGGCTTCTTTGTGGTTCTTTGTTTGATATTCCAAACGTTTATGCAGCTGTAGTCCATATCATTTAATGCTTCTTTGATGTCATCAGGGTTAGTAGATGGATGCATATTTTTGAGCACAGCTTTGAACGCTCGATCCTGTTTAGGCTTATAGGTAAAAAACTAAGTCTGTTTTTGTTCTAATTGTTTGACGATAATTCTGTATGTATCGGCAGATTTGGTCTAGATTTTGACTTGATCATTGTGGAGGACCTTCAACGCGTACATATTTGGAGCATGTTCATTAAGCATGTTAAGTAGAGGTCGGAAATTACCCACTTTGTCAACAAATATTGGAGGTGGTTTTGTTGTCTTTTCTACAGTAGTGGAGTTGTCTACTTGGGTTTCTTCTTCTGCTAGTTGAGTAAAACTATTTGTTGTTGGTATCGGTTGAGTTTGAGATAGCCAGTATGTATCCAGATTTGTTTGTTTTTGTGTTTTTTCAACATTTTCCGGGCTTGAGTGAGGTCTTTTCTTACCGGTGACTTCCTTCCAGTCATCTTCCTTATTTGTACTTGGTTCTTGGTCAGTACTTTGTTTTGGGTAGGTTGTGGTTGGATAGTTACCCAGAGAATGTGTTCTAGGTCGACTTTCAAATATTACATTATGGCTTATGTGCTGTGGTTGGTTTTTATTAATCTTGGTGCAGTTTTCATTTTTATTATTATTATTCTTATTATTGATTGGATCACTTATTTTTGTTCCCACGAGTATAGGACAATAATACGGTCGCTACCTAGGGTGACGCCTATTCCCGGTAGAGGGCTACATAGATCGACGAGTCGCCTGTTTCGTTAAATTTGGTCTCTAGTGATTGATCTGTCCTTTCAGCCAAAGAGTCCTGTTGGCACGTACCACACCTTAGGATTTAGGGGTTTTTTATAGAGGTGGCCTTCCTCGGGATCAAAGTGGTGAAGCTCAGACCCCCGTTCCTGCGAGACATGACCACAGGATTACGGTCTGGGGCAGCTCGTTTGAGCTATACACTGGTTTTTAATTCAGGGTTGTCTCCCCTAGCTGTATACTAGGTTAAAGCGCCTAGGGCTCGCTTTCGCCCATCATACTTTGCTACTGCAGTCCAGGAGTAGATGGAATGTGCGGGGTCCTAAGGACTGTAGCATTGCCCAGGAGGGACGACTCACTGGTATAGTAGTGAGCCTACCCCCAGCCCGCCACGGCGGTCTGAGGGCAGCGTGGACGTGTATGATGAACTTGTTGGTGACACATAAAACCCAACTCCGCACACTTGGGTGTATGTTCCGGTTTTTGCTCAGCACTTTATAGGTGAGTGTCTTACAGCAAGACCTCCCTAAATTAAATTTTAATTAAAGTATTTCTGAAATTATCTGATTTATTTTGGAATCAATTTAACCCGTTCGGTCAATAGATATGCAATATAAAATCATTATTTTTTTTCAAAACATAATTTATTTCCTTAAATATTTCCGTAAAAATATTTTTGTGTTTTAGCTGTTGAGAAAAACAATCGTTACAGATGGATGGAAGAACAAAACACAGAAGAAATGCTTGAATCACTTAATCACTACCTTAATTCCATTGTAGGTACTTCATATGATTGCGTAATAATATTTTTGACGGATTGAGGCCTCGCCCTAATTTTCGTTTTAAGTGTTCACTTTGAATAAAGATTACTTGCCGTATTTGAGTAATTAATAAAATTACAATCGCTCCTTTATGACAGTTAAATTATTTTAGTTAATGAACTCCATAATACGTATCAGAACATAATATTACCATAATGGTTACCTAAAAGTGTGACTGTTATCTATGTTTTCATTATATTTATTTAAGCAAAATTAAACTCTTATTCATTAGTACATTTCTGCCTTAATGGTATATTTTTTGCTTTATGGTCTGCAAAGGATATAGGTTTATTTCGTTTAATTTTAAGAGAAATTTGAACTATAATTTTATCTAACAAATTTTTGTAAACTATACAAAAGAAATATTCCCTGTTCTTTTAAAATTTCAGCCATTTATAAATGTGACTAATTTTTTGGACCTAATACTCGTTAAGAAACATGTTTTTTAGTATTACTTGCAACTAATATTTCGTTTGTCTCCAAAGGACATGAAACCTTAAATACCTGTTGGCAAAAAATAAAATATAGGAATTTATAAAGAAAACGGACCCAAAAGTAAATATTTGTTGAAACAATTGTCTAAAAAAAATTCATCTTTTTAGGTTTTCTTCTAACAGGCGTAGATTTATTTATAAGCTATGTTAACATTCTTACATATTTAAATGCAAACTCTTAAGGGTGTCAAACAAATTAGAATAGACTCATTACATTTTATATAATTATATAAAACAATTCGTTTACCAATATTCCGGTTCATAGAAATATTAATATGTGTGGTCACCTTACGCACTTGACGTTAACTTAAATCTACAGACAGAAAGATTGTACGGAAATGCTTACCTGTGCCGAATCATCATCATATATATTAATACGCTAAGGTTAAGATGTTACACTCCCTTTTTAGAAAAAACCTCACAATTAATCCACATAAATTATATATCATTTTATAGATAATTGCTTGCTCTACCGGCATCCACAACTAAAAAATGTATTATTGCTATTGTTTTTGCAAATTAATTAATTATTAAAATTATATACACAAAACAGCAATGCTGCCATCTAACGGCTCAACGTCAATATGATTGACGGTCGGTAAAATTTTTGTTTCATTTCAAATCCACTCACGTATAAATAAAGTGGTACTTTAGCTCAATGCTTTTGATACTTGCGCCTCTATATGTCAATTTTAGTAAAATATTTGTTTGATCTGTCATCTGAGTTTCATAATGAAATAAATAATGCGAAAACTTCGCACGGGTCACGCTAGTATAATATATTTCTTTAATTCTTTCAAAAATTGTTTGTGACTGCAAGAGTACGCTTTAAGTCCTTTTAATAATTAAAAATCATATTCCCAAACAATCATTAAATTAAATCTGGTTGCCAGTGTCAGCCGCCAAATCTTTCATATGATAAAGATTCCCACTTTCCATTCATATTTTAGGGTCGTCAAAATGCGGATCAGATACTTTGTTATGTAATGTATTTTAGATTAGATTACCGATTTACTGCTGGTGATTCAACTACTTGCACATGACGAGAATGTGACCTAAGCATTATGGCGTATTTAATAAATTGGATCTAACTATAATTAACAGCATTATTTAAATAAATTTATATGACGCTTATTTGTAAAGTTCCATCTACTTTATTTACAATTATTTTAGCTCTATATACTTTAAGTATTATTCCAAATAGAGGCCGTGTACATTATTACTCAGTCTTGGAAGTGTAACGGTGACATTTTTCACTTCATCAAAATCACAAATCACTCCATTTTTCTTTGACTTTGGCGTTCCTCTAAGAACACACGTTTTTTTATTCAAATAATGGTCTTGTAGCACAAGTTCTGGCCATCTAGCAGACCAATATGCAGATGACCTATCCATTTATATTCATATACATTGCTCAAAAATATCCACACGGATATCATATAATGCGCTATATAATCTTGAAAATAAATATGTTTAAGTGCGCAATTGGTACCTCCTCCAACAAATTTGAGTTAACATGCTGGAGTATGTAAATGTATATGTCCCCATTTAGATGACCTTCGACAAAATATTTTTAAAATACTTTATTTTTCAGAATTACCACCGACAATCTTTAACTCAAACGATCTTGTCGAGAATTTTCTCTAATTAATATGGCAATTACTGTAGCTTCACTGATATTCATTACAGACATTGCAATGTTCCACATGTATAAACCTTGCTTTTTTTCTCCATAATACGTTGGCGTTTTTATGATTTATTAGCCAATCGCAAAATCGTAGACGCGCTTCAATATATAAATCATGTTATGCTCGTGCGGGATGTAACCAGAATAAGGATGTGAACCAGATAAATGTAACAGTTTCAACATGTAATATTGGCTCAGGTTAAAATAGCAAGCAGCTTTGTTTGTGCGGATGCGAGTGTGGCCTTGAAAGGGTTCAAGCCTGCTTCGTCTATTTCGACATGTAATGGACGTCTACTACGAGTACGAGGAAAAATATCGTGTTCTCACTCATGCATAAGTGAGAACACGATATTTTTCCTATTGTAAAATGTGTTATAATGTACTAAATCCTGGCTAGCATACTTTCAACGCATTTTCCTTGTCTGCGTAACCCGATAAACTCTTATTACACTAACTGCATTACTAAAGGTGCATTAATCGGCGGTGGCCTGTCGGTTCATAGACAGATTTGTAATGATTCTCGATCGCCATATTGTTAAAAGTAAGCCGGTTTTTCTGCCTGTTAGACGTATTTGTCATTTTTTTTTGGCGTTTAATAATTACATCGAGATCGAATGACTTAAAAGTCTCAAGTTATTTCACTTGGGATACAGAATCTATATATGGCTGTATAAAAACAAAGGTTTGGCA
Source organism: Druceiella hillmani (assembly GCA_039881145.1). Classification (NCBI taxonomy): domain Eukaryota; kingdom Metazoa; phylum Arthropoda; class Insecta; order Lepidoptera; family Hepialidae; genus Druceiella; species Druceiella hillmani. Next base: position 4,518,237 of record JAYKKI010000057.1, read on the forward strand.
TGCCAATGTCTCGGAGGTGTGTTGTTGTTTACTTTAAGACATCGTACGTAGAAAATGCTTTACATTTTTTATTAGATATATTATAATTAGAACTTATGGTAATTATTATAAAATATGACTCCATAGATCATTTCACTGTAAAGAAATAACGCACTAATGGAGCTTAATATTGATTGAACCTCGATGCTTTGTGAGTAACAATGTTTTTAGTTTAATTAATTGTAACTAATTAAATTAAATTTAATTATAAATATATCAAAATTTTATGAAATATATTCATATACTTTTAAAATTTATTACAGTGATAACAAATAAATAAAATTTCTTATTATATCCATAAATTAAATGGACTGTGAATTTGTGTTGTCTTTATGGTGATTTGTGTTGTCTAAAATTATCTGGAGGAAAATCAAACTATCCGGTATTATTAACATACATATTGACCTTTCAAAGACTAGCATTGGATTGACGGTTGCCGATACGGAAATAAAAAAGATCACATGAATTTCTATTTACCATCAAACATGATTGAAATTTTAATGTCTAAGTACGCCAATATTTCATATTACGGTTGCATGACCTTTGCAACATTTTAATACAAATATTGCAAACGAAAAATTTATATTTACATATTTGTTTAAAAACTCTGTAAATTATAGAAACTATAGTTATGTATTTATATATTTCAATGAACACAACAATTCATAAACTTATCAGTATGAAATATTTGATGTCATTATTCAAGCAATGTATTCTTGTATATAATGGCCATATCGTTTCAAACACATTTAACCATTATACGCCCTTCTTTTTCATGTAAACAATTTATGTGTTCGAAGTCGTTAAAAAAAATAAAAATTTCAATATAAAAATAGTTTTAAAACTGCACTCTCAAAAAAAGATAAAACGTCTAATAAATATTATGTGGAAAGAAATATTAGAAAAATAAATAAATTAAAAACATTAAGAAGCCAAACAAAATTATATCTAATTTCAGTTATATATTCTTTATGGGGTTTAAGAGCTGGATGTTATAACATAAAGGTATGTATAAAATTAAGATCTATAATTGAAAAGTATCATACGAATAAATAGAGAGTGTTGTCATGAAAATAGAGTACAGGAATTTGGGTACCGAATGATAATAATGAAGAAGTCAGTAATGAATAAGATAATAATACATTTTAAACTAACCTATAAAATAAATTGCTGGATGCATTTTTAAAATTTTCTTTAACATTTTTTATAAAATATTGTAAATAAGTTTTTTTCGAAAACATTTCGTGCACTTTTCAACACTGCGTAGCCATTATACAAAAACAATTTATACAAATATGAAAGTCCATGTAATATTATGGTACCTGTCTGGGAAATGGATTAAAAAAATATTTTAGTTATGATCAGCAGTTCCATATCGTGTAAAAAATTGAGTGGCAATTCTTCTAATTCTATTTCTTATATTTTTTACATTTCTTCTCACTTCAATTTAGTAATTGGTGCCATGCCAGCAGTTTCGCGTTGTTTTTTATATGAAAAATATTTTCAATCAGAAACTTCTTTTGTTTTAGGAATTAATATTTATGGGAAAACAGTATTTTAATGTTATACGATACTTTTAATGGTCTTAATGTTTTTAAAAATGTGGATAATTGATTCATATAAACAAATATAATAACCCTCACATACAACTGAAATGCAATTAGTATATAAAAACAATTGTCTAAATTTTCTGTTAAACAAATAAATATAAGAGAGAATTGTCTACGAAAGTAGTTTTATATTTAAACTATTTATATTTTTTAAATTTAAACAAAACTAAAAGAAATCGAAAAAGTCCATCTGCAATGTTCCAATATATAAATTACCCATCGAACTAGAGTCAACCTAAAAAAACCCACGTTAATTACTTTGTATTCAATGCTGTTTTTAAAATTTACCTTACTTAAAACTATAATTCCTTTTAAATTATTATTATATTTCACCAACAAATTTCGATAGCTTTACATATTACAAAGTTTATATTTTATACTTTGTGTTTTTTTTAATATTTCTTTTCTTGGCCAGCGGAGCGTTACCCTCCGCCCACATAAATCAATTCAGTCGTAACACGTAAGGGCAATATTTTCTTTTCAATAAACTGCGCATTTTCCCCATGCGGAGCGCGGAATAAACGTGCAACATCGTGTGTGGTTTCACGAAAATATTTACTGTAATTTATTGATAGAATATATTTAAGTGAAATATTTGGAATATCTGAGATTTTCTGCATTAGACGTTAACAATGCAACGTGGAATAGAAAACGACAGAATTATTTATTGTCAACTACCCTCTGCTTAACGAACATACATAAATATTATTTCGTATTTTATATGAGCATATGGATATCTTATAATAAGACTCCTTTAAACTTTACAATGGGCATAGTTGAATATAATTCTATTCTTTTTTAACGTAAATTAATTTCGATATTGATTTTTTTAAATCAATACTATTAAAAATAGAAAGGCATGTCTGTATAACTAAAATAAATCTGTAAAAGTTAGAGAATTATACCATTAAGGATCTTTTAAACCTAAAGTGATTTTTTTTCGAATTTTTTATGTCAATTTATTCATCACTTTGAGCATTAACTATTAGGTTGATTCGAATGGAAATTTTATTGAAATAATCTTAAGTCTCAAATTAAATTTAGAACTTTTCCCTTTCAAATGTTTCCCAAGGGAGGTTTCGACTATTTGCTATTTTTTTTTGTTTGTGTTTTTGTCTATTTATTCGAATATCACGTGAAAATTGCAAAACAGATTCGAGTTGAATTTTTACTGAAATAACTTATAAGGTATAGATAGAAAAGTATTCTGGTAAATATTTTCTTTTAAATATTTAAAATACTTTCCATTAAATATTTTCTAAAAAAACTTAAAATTCATTTACCAACCCTTAAACAGTAAGACCAAACACGCGGGATTAAACCTTTTGAATAGAAATTGTTGAATTTATTAGAGTGATCAATATAATGTGTAAGTTAAAATATAAATAGTTTTTCGTTTCAATGAGACAACGATTTTGAGAGGAAAATTTTCACAGGAGAAAAGTTCCGCCGCGAAAATAAAAAAAAGTCGTGAGCGGATGTAAAACTAGTCATTACATATTTATCTTAATAACTACTCCGTATTGCGGTTAGTGGCTGGACCTTACACCCGTTATGTGGAGGAAGGGGGAATATTTTATTTCACCTGCCTATAGAGCGTCAAAATATCTTCCTGTATCCTCATCTGCACTTGGTGCATTTGCACTGACTAACGGGTTCTTGCGAGTCGAACTTAGTCTTAATTTTTTTTTGCTCCATTGTCTACGTTAGGTATGCGATTATATATATATATATATATATATATATATATATATATATATATATATATATATATACATACATATACGTGTGTGTGTGTGTACACATGTACCTAAATCGGTCAGTCTACATCTCAAAAATATTCTACTGCTTTTTCTCGGTCTAAGGTTAGTGGCTACATTTTTTTCTGTTTATTTAAGTCGACACGTCGGATGTACAAAAATCTACACAAATGTTTAATGTTAAGTCATAAATTAAATTTATTGGATTACTTGCCTAATGTAAATAATACATAGAATAAAATGTAAATAAAACATAGAATAAAAAGAGGAAGTTTATTTATTTTTTGAGATAAGACGGAAGAGGGAAGGGTTAATTTCGTGTTCATTCTTTCTTTGTGTTATAAAACCTATATTTAGAAAAAGTTTATAGGCTATGAATCTTTCAAAACTTTTTTGCTTGCTTTATTTGTTTATTCGCTTTAAACTCTAGAACTGTGTATTAGATTTTAAAAATTGTTTTTGTGTTAGAAAGCTCATATTTTTAGAAACATTTTGGGTTTTATTTTATTGTTCTATAATTTACAGAACAATAGAACAGTAGAACAGTTTTAAAAAAAATTAACGAAGTTCAAGGACGCTGCTTAAAGCGTGCAATATACAGAAAGACCTACTTATTTTTTGGCTCATCATATTGAGTATTTCTGTTGATATATCTTCGACCCTGACGTTCTATCGTTTTGCGAACGGAGTAGAGGCGTTTAGTAATAGCGGGAGAGGAGGATGCAGCATAATTAAAATAATTCTCTGCTTATGAAATTTTACGGTTACGGTACGGGTAAGATTTAAGAAGTTTTGTTTTTTAGTAATGTTTTATTAATATTTTTTTCACGAATGATTGAAATATATTATTGGTTGGTTATTACATAAGCAACCAATTATGTTATAGAATTTATATAAAAATGGTAACTGAGTGAAGTTTACATCTTGGAGAAGTATTTATTTAGATGAATATTATTTCCCGCCATTACACCAAAAGCAATATAAATTAGTGCTTTAACGGGTTAAAAAGTGACAACCCCGTGGCACTCTGCAAGACCATACTTTGTTTGCAATCACATTAGTAAACCCTCAGTTACATCCTGCTTCTTATTGTACGTTCTTCTACAAATTTCCCTTCCTACCACATGCCCATAAATTTTATTTTCATCTAACAATGCGCGGGATCAACTGGCATTTAATCGGTTTTTATTTACTTCCGGAAAGTACATTTCTTTATACGTAAACAATAAACTATTTCACTTTATCAATAATCAATAAATAGATATGAATTTATCGTTAAACGCCTAATGCTCTCATTATAAAATTGCATAAATATACTTTAACGATTTTTATGAACATTTCTCGGAAATAAATAAGAATTTAATTTTATGAAGTTTAGAAGTAAAATAACGTTTAAATTCTTCGAGATTAAGTTCTGAATATTAAATTGAAAGCTTGTATAAGACAACTACCGATAGGAGAAAACGACCGTTACCAAACGTTTCCATTAGTAAATTACAAATTACATGTTGGGAAAGGCATAAATTCAACAATTTTTCCTTTAAATTTTATGCAGGAAAGTATGACGTTGCGCAGATATTATTTGTAATTTTACAGATATGATTTATTAACTTTATTTTTAAGTTATTAATTATGACCCATTTGTAAAATTTATTGCATAAATATTCCAGTAATCGTTATTAAAACGATGAGCGATTTTATTTTACATAATATGAATATTATTACTTTGAAAATAAATTCAAAGATACATTACGAATTGTCTCCAGACTTTTCTAAATAACATGGGAAATGATTTAAACTAATAACATACGAGAAGTAATTTTCTTGAGGAGGTAAAATGATATTAATATTGAAAAATATTGTCAAAAATAAATGCTTCTATAATAACATATAATAACATTCTTAATTTTTTTTTTGTTAAAATAGACTTCGGTCAAAATCACAGTAATCGCAGGATACCCTGCTAAATAAATGAGGAAATTTCAAAAGTATCTATGGTGACTATTTACTCTCTCAGTATCGACAGTATGTAATAAATAATTAACATGAACACATGAATAATACATTAACTATTATTAGGCATAAAAATACTAACATCGAATTACATTAATTTGCATCATGATTTAATTACGGAATTTGCAGACATAATTATCTGACGAAGTGACCTAGGATTAACAAAGTTTTAATGGTAATTAATCGGCAAAATATTGTATTTCAAAAGGGATGTCATCAATAATAATTGTGGATATATTCGTATCGATTTTAGATTAAAACCTATTTAATTATTTTTGAACTTTCAAATGTAATTTAACAAATCGATTTCTGTTCATTACCACGAAATCATTTTCACTGTATTTTTATATCTGTATTTGATAGAACTGTGTATAACAAAATATAAATTTCCGAACAAATAGCATTAAAACCATTTCTCCTTTTATGAGAGAATAACCTATCAACAATGTCGGATAGATGACGTTAATACTTTAAAACTAAAAAAACGTAGCAAATAAATGTTAGTCAAATTAGATAACATTTTCTAACTCTGCTGCATTCGCGAGTTAAAAAATAAAGAGTTGAAATTTATTATTTATCAAATTCTATTAAAGATTTATCTCATTTTATTAACATGTATTGTTATACGATTACTAGTTCCACAGTAGTGACTCTTATCTCACGTTTCCATATAATGTTATTTTGACAATATTTCATGTTTGTAGTTTATTTATTGATATCTGTCGCAATCCATTTTTTTTAAAACTATTAGTTATAGATAAAAATTTATACATACAATTTATTCAATCATGCATTGGTATTGGAAGAAATGATTTTAATAACTTACAGAAAAGGCTTAAACAAAATTAAAAAGTGTTGATAAATTATTATTTTGGAGAGTTTAAATCACGATGTACTCTTTCTATATTCTCGTTATTTTAAATCAAAATAAAGGAAATTTTTAAATTATATTAAGTTTATTGTTTTTTGTGTCACTTTCTATATCATATAAAGTGCATCGAAATATGTTTCCAAAATAATAAAACTTAAAAAACTGAATAATCTTCTTGTCAATAAATTGAAGCAGAGCGGTAGTATTTGGCGGTAAAACAATAATGCTCGGATACAACACGGCAAGTCGCAATTCGAGGCCCGAGGAATTATCGAATAGTAATATGGTTAAACAATATTTTTTTGTTCTAAATATTTAGCAACTACCCACCATTTTCTTATTTTCTTATGAGCACCAAATATTGGCATTGGTTTTTTGTCCCCCTTTTTCAAGGTACGTGTGTATTGTGAGATTATGAAGTATCAATGGTTTGATTGCGCGTTCAAGTCAGTTATTTGAAACATAATGGTGATTTTTAATTTTAGTGGTATTGACATTAAAACAATTTAAAAACCTCAAGATAAACTGTCAGCATTCAGTTTGTTGTTGATATTCGTTCTCTTATAATTTTAAGTTATTTAATAAATATTGAATTATAAATCTAGTAAATGAACCGTTGATATTTATAGCTTACTATAAATAACTTCTGCATGCTTATTAAAACATTACTCATATTTTGTGAAATACATTGTGTTACATATAAAAAATTATGCGACATGATTTTAGTTGAAATAATAGCGTCAGGAATAACAGACTATCGCAATTATTAATGACGTGAATGCATAAGAGAAATGTTCACTATTATTAAACAGCTCATGACATAACTTTGGATTTAACAGGACGTTGTCCGGTAAATATGAATACTTTTATTATCGTATGAGATAAATGTAACTCCACAAGATAGCGATTTTCATTATTAATGTACAGAGGTAATGTTTCGAAAGTGGTTGAGTAGGGTTATTGGGGAAGATATTATTAGGTTAAACTAAATTTTAAATCACAGTTATATTAATATAAGCGTGGATATCGATATATTAGTTTGTTCATTATCGAATTACTCGCGAGCAATTTGAATACTTCTAACTAAATTATGCACATATGTAAATGGGTTTTGGACAAGTATATGGAAATATTGTCTTTGAGATTCGAGTAATTTATTAGAAATACCTATTTTTTTCTTTCTCACCGATTTGAGTGCGTTTAAATATTAAAATAATATAAATAAAAATTCAGTCAATATTTTCACCCACATAAATTTGGTTTATTACGAAAAACTTGGAAATAACAGTAAATATATATTTTTAAACATGTTTTAAACCTATATTTTCAATTATTTTTAAACTTTTAAACGAACCTCAATAAAGGTTGTATTGACCAATATAGTTTATATTTATATGAAAGAAAATACAATTTGTTTCTTAGGAGGTATGCTGTTTCGATCCATGTCAAGAGCTAATTTGCTTTTGTGTATATAATTTTCTTGGATTTATTGATTTTATCCGGAAATTCTACTAACCCTCTATTTTGTTATTATAGTAACTGTGTTGGAACTTGCTACATTATACTCTTTCAAATATTTTTTCCGTTTAATACTCACTATTAACAGATTAATTTAATTTTTTTTTTCGTTGTTATAATTGAAGCGGTGCGTGATAGAACTGCATGTAATAAAACATATTAAATGCGAAATAAATAACATTAATATCCTACAAACCCACTTTCTTTTTCTCAAAGTACAAAGTGTGAGAAAACAAAGCAATCAATAGCGGATAGATCACATTAATTTCTTACCTTCCACGGAACATAACTAAAAAATTCGTATGAAATTTCGTATTTTTGATAATTATATATGAACAAGGTAAAAAAGTTTTGTCATAAACAGACAAACGCCAATACATTGTTTATCGCTCTATGATAACTGATTTCATTGCAGTGACCATTGTCGTACGCCGGGACAAACGTAATTCTATTTGAAACTCGCTCATTTCTCCGATTGGTTTAGTTATATGTATCGCCTACTCGTCATTTTTGTATTATAAGTTTAAAATTAAAATTTATACCTGAAATTTATTCATCGAAAGATTGGTATTGGCCGAAATGGTTTTAATAACCTACAAAAAGTGCCTCAGCAAAATTACGAACCATTGATAAATTAATAGTTTATATAATTAAAATTGCAAATAATTTTTTTTGTATTCTTGTTTACATTGAAGAAAGTCGGTCATGTGTCGATAATAAACCCACATTATTTGAATATCCATTTAAGAAGAGCTTAAACATTAACTACGCAAAAATTTCCCTGTATACACGATAGTGTAGCAATTTGGAAAATATATCAGTTACAAATCTTTGTTCAATTTAACCGCGATGCAAAGTCATAAATGTTTTTTTTTATAACTTAGAAAAGCCAAAGGTATGATGAATCCATAAAATTTTGAATCCGGGAAGTGTGGAAGAAAATTTATATAGGATTACATGAGATATATTCTACTGATTTAAAAAATGTTTTCTTGAGAATGAAATAACTTTTAACTAGTAGCAAAAAATCACAACGAATCAGAACGCAGCATATAGATTATTTTTATTATCATTTAAAACAATTGTTGTTTTGATCTGTTTTACCTTTTTACAAAATTTGGCATTAACGAAGTCTTGTTATTATATCGTCTATTCTTTAAAAATTTTATTCTTTCCAGGGAAATACCATTATCCATGAAAATTTTTGAAGCCCTTTAGATATTTTAACGCTCTTTGATATTTTTTTAAAGTAGCCGACGTTCGTTTATTTTATTATGCACTGTCTTCAGTTTTGAACAAAAAATTAATTTAAAAATAAAAAAAAATTCTTTTATTAAGGAACTGCACAGTAAATAAAGCAGTAATCACCTATGCTTTCTGATTTTAGTGTCAAACATTGATAGTTGTTTTTTGTCCTCTTTTTGTAAGACACCCAGAAACCCAGTGACCTTTAAAGCATCATAGGATTAATTGCAAATTCTCCAGATTACATATACAAAACAAAACAAAAAATCTAGATTATTCTATTCTTGTTGATTTGAAACATGACATACTTTTGTTTTATATTCGAATATCATTCTTGTTCAAAGTAAAGCAGTTTTATTGACATTAAGATCATAGTTATTAATATATATTTCAAATATTTCTTCACAACTGTCGGGTGCTACCTTGCTGCTAATGCTATTCACCTATACTGTCACATTATTTAATGCATATTGTTGTACATACGTAGTAAATCAATCAGCAGAAATATCATCTTCATCATTCTATTTGAGGATTTATTTGCATAAACATTACTAATAAGCTCTGCATACCTCCTTAAACATTGCTCGCTTCATATTTAATACAAAAATTAATGACGAGATATCTATTAGGAGAAGTAAACAAATGAAACATGAAAAACAATCTGGTTTAGCTGCGTCAGTAATAACAACCTATCAAATTGAATTAACGACACGATCGCGCAAGAGAAATAATCACTATTATTAAATAGTTCACTACATAACATTATAGTATATAAGAGGCTGTCTGATAAATACGAAGATTTATAATCATATGATAGATACTCACGATTCTACGAACAATTCTAACAAGATTGCTTTCCCGGTTAATGTGAGGGGATAATGTTCAAAGTGCAATCAAGGAGCGGTATAGCGGAAGATATTATTAGGCGGAACTAAATTTTTATATCACCGATACGTTCATATTTAATAATTATTAATTATGCGCACACATAAACCGTATTAGGGACAAATATGTTGAAACACTATTTTCGACAATTTAATTTTTCATTCGGAAAACTCAATTCTTTTTCTTTCTGATAAATAGTGTCTGTTGGTACTATTTATCAGTGTGTCAATATTTAAATATTTTTTATTCCATTTGATTTCTGGTTTCTACAGTAGCTAAAATTATTTTATAATCAGTGTTCTCTAGAATTACGGTTTAAGTGTTTGGGTGCATTCATACATCTGACGATAAAAATTAAATAATCACAAAACAATTTTCAAATTATTTATTAGAAATAAGATTTTTAAAATTAATTATTCGAAATAGGACGAATTTTAATATTTTGATCATCATAAATAGACAGTTAAAGATTATTTGGTTTATTCGTGCACGAGTTAGAATTTTTTTTAATCTTGGGTAGTTTGTGAATATTTTTTATTGACTATATTTGGCGTTAATTTTGTAGAAATTCATTATCACTTAATTTTTATTCACAACTAAATGAAACTACGTGATGTAGTATTATATCTACTTTATTTAAATTGTTAACCACCATCTAGGTTTTGTTGTATGAAAACATCTTCAGGTGGGCAATTTGAAAAGATAGCCCACCTAATTCAAATTGTCCACTTAAAGATGTCATAATAATGAAACCTAGGTCATATTTAAAAATTTAAATAAAGTAGATTTAGTATAACATCACGTAGTTTCATTTAGTTGTGATTACACATTACGTAAATGTTTTGTTTCAAGAAAGTGAGTAGACCCCCCGTGTCCATTCGGATACTTTAAATTTGGTAGCAGCTGCTCGGTAAGGAACATGCATATTTTTTGATAAGAGCTTAACTTTTACATCACCCCAATTTTCGTCCACATCAAATGATGTAAACAAATGGATATGTGGACGAGTAATGGATGACTTGTAAAACTGTAAATTCAAATGACAAGAAAATAAATTTTAATATGAATTATGTATACTTTGAAAGAAGATTCCTAAAAGATGGGTAACGGAGTGAAAGCGTTTTTCACATTTTTCATCGGGGTACAGTGCCTTCCTTGTGTTTTCATTTCATAAGTGAATATTTAAAATTCGGCACGTACCGCTGAGCATTTGCGGTAATAAATAAAACGAAAGTAGACAGTGAAACTCGCAATAACGTTAATTAACTGCGAGTACACCTCTGAAAGTGTTATATACTTTTTTTGACCAAATTCTCTAGGCAATAACAGCGTTACAACCATTTTGCAAATGTATGTTTTTTTTAAAGAATCGTGTTATTTTCACTTCTAATCATACTGAGAATATAAATGTCGTCCAAAAAAAATTTTAAAAATATTTGATTTATATTATTCAATATAATTTGTTTATAATCAATTACGATTCTTGGTCTATGAATAGAAGTTTTTAAGTTAAAGTCCCGGTTCTTACCTGCAAGGAATCCATGCGAGTGCTGAGATCAACCTCGTGTAGAAACATTCAGATCAGTGATTGACAATTAGTTTGCGCATATAATTTTAAGAATAAACCAATGATATAATGGTTTTTAATACGTTCTAATGGGTTTGTTCACTTTTTTAGTCGATGATGGTAATTAGCTTGGAATCTAAACAAATATTAATTTGGATTCAATTTAATGTTATTTTGGCATAGGTTTTTTCCATGTGGTCTTTGTGCTATTTTACAAGCCACATCAAAGTTATTAAAATTATGCTACTTAACCAATGACAATATTTTTTCAATGCTGAATGTGATATCGAAAGTATCATTATAAGCAAATATCGAAATTATGATGAATATGTTGATTTAACTTGATAAATAGCATTATTCCGTATATAATGAAACACTAAGTTTGTACTCGATAATAAAAAAAATAGTACCGCAACATGTCGATAGATGACGAGATGTGTATATTTAAATCATTGCTCACTTGTCTCAAGAATTCAAGACCTACATATAAATCCCTCCGTCTTAATAAAGAATCTAAGCGAGTTAAGCTGCAGGTAAAAACTAGTTTAAAATATGAAGTAAGATTGTAATGTATATCAACAATGACTTAGTATTTTATTGTTTATTCACTTTTTACACAAAACTCTTGAAGGGATTTTAAAAAAAATATTGAGGAAATGTTAAAATGCAATCTATACAGCACCTGTTCTAAAATTTCGCATTTGAAACGTTTTCTTTTATTAAAAAATCTGTGTTTGTATCGAAACGAAGCCAGTTAATAAAACTGTTTAGTCGAAATCGGCTGCCTATCCCGGCTTTATCCGGGCTAATAAGGGACTGTGAATGCATTATGTTTTAAACTCTTTTATTTATTAATAATTACAATAAATTAATCATTTACAGCCGTGTTCTAAGCATTTAAGTTATTTATTATGTATTTTAAGGCCTAGTCTTGTGATATGTAAAAGCTTGTAGCAAACTATTTCTAATGATAAGCAATACTCGTCCTGAAACTTTTTTGCGCAGTCCGTTTTACAATTCTTTCGAACATTATTTCGACGCAACCCTGCGGTTTTAATTTCTTTAACTCCAAAGTATGTCTACTGTTCGATTTTACAACAGATAAATAACCTAAAAATAAATTTAATGTTGTCGATTTTTTGAGGTTTTTTAATAGACAAAATGTTATTTTAAAATGGCCACATTCATTTAAAAGTTTATACACAAAAAGAAACCAGCATACTTGGATCCCATCCCTTGTTGCTTGATCGTTGATTACATCTGAGTAATGAGCAACCCATAATTGTTGATTACATCTGAGTAATGAGCAACCCATAAACCGTTGTTGCTCATTACTCAGATGTATTAATAATATTACGTACCCAGTGTCCATTTGGATACCGTAAATTGCAAGGCGATGAGTTTCACGTCAAAGTGGTTAGCAGTTTTTTTGTGCACAGCCTTAAAATAAACAAAAAACTTCTCCTTCTTTATATTCCTATAACAATAAGCTTTTCCTTCCCCATAATCCAGTTCTTCATTTGAATAGTTTCTGTCTAATCAATATTATCTCCCAATTAAATTAAAATCAAAGCAACTTTTACCTTTACTGGTTTGAATTATTTTTTTTATAAACTTTATGTATTATATTAAAATAGGTAAACTTGGACTTCATTTTGTAAGAGAAAGACACCTTAGCGTCCTTTGATATTTCAAAGTAGAACTGGAATACCATTAAGTTCAACGTTCTTTTAAAATATTCCTGACGTTGGAAAAAGGACACCGCCGCTGCTGTATAAATAAGTTTGCTCGTAGTAGATGAAGCAATAATTTCTTTCCAGCAGAGAGCACATTCCATACAGGTGAAATGCGGAGTATTTTTGTAACGTATGTTTATGAAGGTATTTGTGTTGTTTATTTTTTGGAAATATTTTATATGGAAACATTATTAGAAAAGAGAATATTTAAAATGGAAATATTAATATTCCAGTTGTTTTCGATTATAATATAATTTCAGAAAGTATGAAGAATTGAATACAAAAAAATGTGTTTTTCTTGAAATCATTTTCTATTGGGTAATTTATCAAATTACTTCAGTTTTTAGGATGAAATTAAAATGAAAAACATACTTTAACCAATCAATTTTTGCTAATATTAAAAATACCAAAATTTTGGATCGACGTTTGTTCCTATATATCTCTGTAATAACTGCACGGATTGGCATGAAAAGACAAGTGTAGATTAAAGCCACGAAGAAGATCATTGCCAAGTTGGTAATTATTTCTCTACTTGATCACGTATTATTGTGTTTATATATATATATATATATATATATATATATATATATATATATATACATATATATATATATATATATATATATATATATATATAAATATATGTATATATTTAAAAATGTAATAATCAAAAGAAAGTATAAATAAGATACACACACGCCATAATAAGATACATACATGCGTATAAACTCTATATTATTTTTCGAAGTATGAACTATAGACAAGTAGACTATTGTTTACTTTATGTTTGTACCACATAAATGAAATCTTTATTTTAGTATTTAAAAAGTCTAATGTCTTCTGAAAGATTGAATAATTTTTAAAGCTATATAGATATATATATATAAAAAAAAATTTAAAAAAAAATATATATATATATATATATATATATATATAAATTTTCGTTTGTGACATTTCCTTGTACAAAATCAATGATATTTTAATTGTCTTAATATTTTGTTAATGAATTTGGTTATTGGTTATTGGTCGATATGAACCTTATATTTTCACACATCGTTCTTTTCTATAATATCCGCTAGTTCCATAATATTATAAGCTCCCCTAATTCTAAAATATCACATTTAAAATTCTTTAAAGCATATTTTACCGTAAGTATTCTTTCTTCTGATGAGGGCGATACCACATTATACTTGCAAATATATATGTTATAGTATTTATTGTTTTAATATATGCTTTTGTTTACTATAGATGATTTTTGACTAGCACTCCGGCGGTGATCGGCCATACTGTCAGAATGGACATATGTGGTATAACTATTCTCTCACGATCTACACCAAAACAAATTCTTCCGAATTGGAATTAATAATAATTATATCCGGTTTTTGTGCTCCTAAGTAGTTGAAAAGGTAACTTTTGTTTTTTTTTGCCAGTGTATTTTTGAAGGTTTTGTGAATTTTCTTCCTATACGTAGTTGGTCGTATTTTTATAGAATGTGCTATTTCCCTTTTGATTTTCTCTCTTAATTGATATTGCAGTTCTTTACGCTTTTTAGTACTTATAAGAAACAATTTTCCTTAGGATATAAATATTTTTCACCAAGTACTTTTTTGTTTCTATGAACTGCATTTTCTTTTTTGTTGCCGTGAAAGTTATTTAAAAGGGCCTGAATCGTCTTCGTTTTTTGCCCCGTTTTCTAGCATTTCCGATGCAAATTATCATTACACTTTATTTTCAAATTAATATTTAATTTTTCAATAATTTTATTTTCCAAGTTTTTGTAGCCTTTTTCTTCCTTCGATATCCAAAAATATGACATTTTTCCTGATCCTAAACGTCCTTATTATTTAGATTTTTTTGCTTTAGACATAGCTTGCTTACCACGATATTATTAATTTTTTCATTTGTAGTATTAGTTATTTTTTTGGAATTTCTTCTCTCATTTCTTACTTTTGCACTTTCATTCTTTTATTTCTATTTGAATTTTCTTGAGCATTCTTAATATTTCTACTATTATATTCATTGGTCAGGAGCCTTTACGTTATTTATCTTGATTTTATTGATGTCGTCGTATTTATATTTAGATCTGCAATAAGTTGATTGAGCTTTACTATTTTTTTTAGTTTGCGCTCTGGTTTTAGCTTTGTTTGAACGGAAAGTACTAAATTATATAATGTTGTGTAGGAAAAATATTTAACGCGAAGTTTAAAGCTTCATTTTCATAGTGCAGATTGTCGGCAACGTACAAATCAGCCACATCCGCTGACGAGAAAATGGAGCGAAACCCACCGCGCTTAGTCATCGAACGTAAATATCTTGTTAAAATTGTTTATTGTCTTATTGTATTTATGGTCCTCTTTGTAGTCAAACTAAATTTACCCACGTACTTTAATTTACCACTAACGTTTTGTCTTTAATTTGTTACAAAGTTAGGCAAATAATGGTATGTATGCATTATTGGTGATTATCTAACAAGTTACAGTGTATTTAAATATTTGATGTGCTTAATAATTTTGATTAACAGAAGCTTCCTGATAATACATTTTTTTGATGCCAATATCCCAGCTAGAATTTCTAAATTGGATTTAATTATGTTATTGGTATTAGCAATATATACTGATAATATTTATATACCCAGTATTTCATATTTATTTAACTATATCAGTATAAAAAATAACTTTGTAGATTTTAGTGTAATAGTCTTAATCTTAATTTAAGTGCCCTTTAACCATCGACTTTTTAATCAATAACACGGATGACTGGCTAAGGCCATTTCTTAAACGAAATCTTTTAGGAACCAAATTATAAAAATGTGGCGGCAAATGCCCTGATGTCCCGGTTTGGCATCATTATCGTTAAAAGGACGTTGTCGTAAACCGTCGAAGTAGCATTTTTGTAAAAAGTGGGATTATTCGCATTATTTTCTCATAGATATTATACAATAAATTATCTCATAGAATAAATTTATTTTTATGGTTTGAAAATATGTGACTTGGTGGGTTATTATAATATTATTTACATTATAGTTTATTTATCAGCTTTTAATTAAACTTTAGAAAGTCTACTGTGATATACTTTACATGTAAATAAACTGTAGAATTGGTGTGTCTGAAGATTAAGGATAATTTTTAAACAAAGTAAGTAAAGATAAAAGACCACGCAGATATTCTTTTTGGAATGTTTGTCCATTTATTTTTAAACGTGTTTATTTGTACGCGCTTCATGCAAGAATAGACACAACAAATTTGTTGAATTTTTTTGATGAATTTTGTTGGGTATGAGATAAGACATAGGCTACATTTCATCGCAATCAACTAACTAAAAAGGAGATCTTTTCCTTTTAATGCAAAGTACGCTTACTGAAAAAAACTTTTATAATTATTAAATAAGTCACCGGCTTTAACATTTTAATTAACTTAATAATATTTTCTAAAGGCTTACATGCGAACGAATATATATAAATGACACCTGACTAATGACGTACGATATAATATTTCTTAAAATGTGTTTTCCTCAGATAACAGTATTAATACATGTTTTACATCCAAATACAACGTAACGATTCCCAAAAACACGAGTAAGTAATAGTGAAATTATTATCACGTGCAATGATAATTCCAATATTATTTCAACACGATATTTTTTTGACATCGTTTATTGCGGATGTAAGGGTGAAAAATATTTTTTTTGACTAAATGAGCGCACGTGCGAGGGTTAGCATAATGTATATCATATAAATATTATTTTAAGTATTAAACTATAATTTAAATGCACGTAGCATACTCGAATGAACCTAACCGATTTCAATTCACCTAAACTTAATTTAATTTCGTTTTATTTCATCGCGTATAATAAATTATTCTTAAACTAGTAACTTTTCGTGATGAAAAATATCTTATATAACAAATTTAGGTGGGGAAAAATATCCTATATAATTAATTTTTAAGTCTTAAATTTTTCTTTCTGGTGAACACCAGAAGGGCATCACAAAAATCCGGCAAATAATTGTGATGTTGCAGTTATTAACAAGTAAATATTATTCTGTTATTAAATTCAAAATATTGGTGAAAATGACATAAATACCGCCATCTAGTTGAGAATCATAAAACTGTACATTGTTTTCTCTTGTGTATTTGATAGTTAGGATACAGTTAATAATCCAGTGGTCCGAGAAATTCCTCCAATATTTTAAATTTTAGATGCAAAAAATGAAATAATTTTTTTTTCTAGATTTTAAATTTATATTAAAATTATTTCATTGCATTAGCAATGATATCAGCCACAATAAAATTTATGTGTATTTGTATTTATAAGAATTATTTAAGCGATTTTTATTTAAAAAGATTATTTAACTTTATTCCTAATAAAGATTGTGAATAAAAATTAATATTTACCATATTTTTAAAAAAATTAATGTACATTTTATTTTTAACGAATAATAATAACATCAATTTGATTTCTTAGAAACGATACATCCGAATGTTAATTTCCTTTTCCTATGGGACGTAGATTGATGAGGTATAAATGTTTCTTAATGTTTCTTATTAACTGAAATTCATAACTTTCAGAACAATAAAATTAATTATAAATATATTAATTATGCGTAAATAAGTAAAATTAATAATGTTTAATCCTGTATTAAACAAATGGTTAGTTAAATAAATTTGTTTATTTGGCAATAACAAACTAAACAGCCCCACTATATAATATGATCATTTTATTTCACATTTCACTAAGATAGCATATTTCATTTTGTACTGAAAATTGTATTCTGAAAACTAATATATATGAATATTTGATATATAATATACATAAATGGCATCATTACATGACTGAAAACTAAACAAACATTCATTTAATTCATTATGAAATTTAGGATTTATCATGAAAATCGGTAATCATGAAATAAAAAAAATGACGTATAGAAAATAAAATAAAATAAATACTGAAAATGTAATCGTGCAAATGTTTTAATTAAAAAAATTAATTAAACCATAGAAGAATGAAAAAACAATCAGCAAATAAATATAAATGCCAATAAAATATTTAATACCAATCAGGTAAAAATTAAACTAAAACTATCATTGTGTATCTGTTTCCTATCTTTAGATTTTTTTGGAATTTCGGTACACTTAATTATTATTACTGCTTCTTAAAATTTCAATATTTTCCATAAATATGCAGTAAAGATAAAATTTAAAAATTCAAACTAAAACGCGAACTTAGAGAATAATTTTCCATTGAAATTAAAAGTATTCTCATAAAATAGATAAAAACATTAAATATGTTTTAAGTGAAAGAAACCTCATAAGTAAAAACAAAACACCCTTACAAGTCGACTATGATAGCGTTATTCTTAGAGGCAAATTCATAACTGTTGAATACAAAATACGGACGTGAAAACAGAAGACATCGTAAGGAAAATATACTTACAAACTCTACCAGGAGCGATTCTTAGCGCTACAGAAGTAATAGAATTAGTTTCCGAAAGATAGAAAGTTACATATTAACAAAACAGGATCAGATAATTATTACTATAGATTACACAAAAAAAGATTCACATATTAGAGATTACCGATAAAAATTGAGCAGATAAATTATAGATCATATAATAAGGGAATGCTAGACACTAGATAGAAAGAAATTTTTGAGCAAATATCAAAACAATGTCAAATAAATATATTAAAAACTCGCATACAAAAACAAGGTATCTCGTCTACGTAATAGTGTGTATTTAAAAATCAAATGAAAAAAAGAAAAATATGTGACAACACTTGAAAGAACGAAAAAAAATATAGAACAGGAGATAATTAAAACAGGGCCCATTATAACATCATCAATTATAACAATTACATTCGCTTCTACTTTAAAAGTTAGGTTATTAAGATATTCAGGATAAGCACATTTTTGGGAACTTGAGACCAGACTCGGTTATGAAAAGAAACAATAATAATGACAATAATTTGTCCCAAAATGTTAAGACCTAAATATTTTACTGCAAAGGCTGTGACGGAAATCAGCTGCAGTATTTTCAGGGATTAACAGCTCGTTCATTTTTACCCCAAGAGACCGTGGGAAACATTTAAAGTAATTAATAATACATATTTAAAAAGATGTAGTGGGGAAATATGCGCACACCATACCTGTATACATGATTACATCTCTTGGAAAGAAACCGACGTGTTATGATGCTAAAGACCAACATGATATTTGACTTTGCGTTGAACTCTTTCCTCGTGTACAATAATAATAATAACTTGGCATTAAATATGATCTGATTGAAACCCAAATTCCGTATTAGAAGTATGTTCCCGAGAAAAACCCTGAAGATGAAAACACACATTATTAAACATTTGATTCGTTTGATTTTCACAGATAAGAAGAATAGGGCATTGATGTATTACAGATATAGGCTATACTGGCAACTTAATGGCTGTTTGTATGTAGTACTGAAAATTTTGCATAATCCCTTCAATATTCCATGTCTATTTTATAATACCCGCATTGATCTATTTAAAGTAGCTAGCTTTAATATCTATTAAAAAGGTAGGATTGAGTTAGTTCGGGTACTTAGTAATAAAAACCCATAACCGTAGTAAAAGTCACTGTGTAAAAAAATGTATATAATAACAATAATAACTGTAACGATGAGATCATAATAAATCTAATTTATAACCTTCAGATAGTAGATTTATCTGAATACACTTATAGTGCTTCTCAGAAGGCCCCTACAGTGAGGTTTAGAGCCGTAAGCGTTCATTTTCAATCCACTTTGGCTGTAATTTTAAACTCCGAATTCGCTAGGTTAGACTTAAATTGTAATTTCAAACTCATAATTAGAAAAAACTCAACATTTATAGATACGAAAATCGTACTCAACCACGATCTTATCTCAGATATATTTAGGTTTTTTTTTTAATATATTTCTTATAAAATGACTTTCGAAAGTAATAAAGAGTTACACAAGAATTGACAGGAACCTACACATCGTGATAACAAAGAACCTATAATAATGACATTCAAAGATAATAAAACTTTTTTCCTAATCGGTGGAAGAGATCTATCATTTAAATTGCAGTAAATAAAACACATTGAAAAAACCTAAAAATTCATCGCACAAATAGATAAAATAATAAATATGGTGTTTTTAATCACAATCAAATGTTGTTTTGCTTTTTTTGTTTGTGTTTTATTTCATCATTATGGTTATACCACCTATTTCTTTCACTTTAAATGCTATCTAAGAGAAAAAGGTTGGGACTGACAAGCAAGTGGACATGATGACGTTTTTAACATATTGGATAAAAAATTTGAAAAACTAAGATATATAAAAAAGTAAGATATATAATAAGAAAATATAAATTATAAGAAAGTAAAGGAAAAAAGTTTAAAATATGCCAGCATAAAAAACAATTGAAAGCTATGGAAAAACTAACAAAAAATATACCTGAACCGGAGACAGTTACAAAATTTTAGATTGAAAAGTGTACTGTAGTGATTATTGAAATGTGTACTGTAGTGATCAATTCTAATGTCCCTCCATATTCTACCATCACATCTTTTCTGCTATATTTTTCTGCTTTTGATAGGATTTAAAAATTATTGTTCTGTGTAACCACTTAAGTATAAATACTCCCTTATGTGACAGAAAGTACGAAAATGATTACAAATGCAAAATTTATTTAATAATATAAAAATCATTTTAAATATTGGTTTAATCACTAACCATCTTAGTAAATAAATTTATGTGCATAATTTAACTGTAACCTGGTAAAATTCCATTAACTTTCATAACTGTTTAACAATACATGTTAAACAGATTCAAACAGAACTAATTTCACAGGGCTTGTGATCGTTTACGAAATCGGGTAGAAACTACAGCCGAGACGTAAAAAATAAATTGTTATTAGTAAAGTTCTTCATTCGTTCACCAAAATGTATGGAAACCACTTAGTTTTCAATATAGTTAATTTAGGCATGCCTTGCATTCATCTAACTTGCGGATAACCAACCAACAAATTCAATAAGCGACCTTCAATCCCTAAACACGAAACTTTAAGGCTTTGGTCCGTATTTATATTTGTTTTCATATAATTTTCCCCTTCATCCACTTTCCAGTCCATTCAATTGAACCTTGATTGCCCATTAGAGTTTCAATGGATATTGTTAATAGTAAGAAGACAAAGAGAGGTTTAGGTGTTTTCGGCCACATTTCGTGATCAATTTTATGAGTAGTTAATGATTTAATGCGGGTATGTGTTAAAGTCAATGTCGGTTTCATAATTTTAGATTGATTAATTAGGCCAGTAGCCTGGTTTTATATGGCCTTGTAAAAATAAAGATAAGTTGTATCATTTACCATAAGTTTCTACCAGCTATAGATACAATAGTATCGTGTTTGGAAAAATGATAAATGACTCCAATACGGCTTCTTTCTTCAGTTCCAAATATAGAGGGCTAATATTTCTCTTGTCTTTAATTTGGTCTTACAGTATTATTTTACGTTAATATTCAGGAATTAAACCAAACTTTCTAGTTTTCTTGAAATAATAAATTTCATATTTTTGTCTAAAATTTATGTGTTTTCTGTTGAAAGGAAAATATTGCCCTACGAGCTACGAATAAATTAATACATGAAGAAATGGCAGCGCTACACTGTACCTGCTGAAAAACAATCAACGTAACACCACCTTTATTTTGAAATATATGATGCTACAGAATTGTATTCTCCTTAAAATGAATAAAATAATATAATAAAATGTGAGGGTATTTTAAATGTAATTTTTATGTGGAAAAGTGCATAATTTATATGAAAATGCATAACAAATTCTTACGAAGTTAATTTATTCCGAGGAAAAGTATCCCAATAAATGAGGAAGTTTTCGTTAAATATTAATTAAACTACATAGGAAACATAATTGACTGATTGCAAATTGGAAGTGATGTATGAAGTGAAACTCCTCATATCAGTGTTTAGTATTTATGTTATTCTTTATATTCTATTTAGAGGTAAGATCAACATCTTATCGGAGACTCGAATTGTGAGCAAAGTCTAAAGGTAAGTTTTATTACATATTTTATAAAATTCTAGCTGTTTTGTTGGTCGTATTAGTAATAAGCTGTGCAAGGAAGGAAAATACCAATAGAATAAAAGGTGATCAGATGAATCAGATACTTTATAACGAAGCAAATTTTATAACGTTCTTAACGTGATAGTAATTTCTTAATAGACCATTCAATGTTGTTTTTTCTTGTGTGTTTAAAATTGATATAACAAAATAACCTACTTTTAAAATATGGGTCGCAATCATAGATTTTGATCACATAAGATGAAAAATGACAATCATAAGATGATACAAAAAAAGAAATCCTATGTGTGAGTGAATTGTTTATAAAGTGTAAGTTAAAAGCGTTGGTAAATGGTAATGGACGTACTTAATCGAAATCGATAAAATGTGATGTGTATAATGGATGCTTACAAGGTAAGAAATATCAAAATAATATTGTGTTTGCACTGGTTTAAAGGGGAGAAATACAAGTAGAAATAAAAAAATTGTTTACGTTTATCGTTGGTATTTATTGACCCCTAAATATTGCCATTTTACAGTGTCTCTACTATGTTTTAACCATTTTTCTTTCATATTTTAATCGGAGATCAAAATAAATTTCAATTATACTTTCATTAGTAGATACATATAGTAAAAAGGTCCTGATCTAATATACATGCTATTTTAAATCATCAAATAATTTCTGATTGTTTCGTAGGAAATATATAACATTTTCGGCAAAAATGCGTTCGTTGTAACATAACTTTTTCATGTTTTCTTCTAAATTATTTTTAGAATCACAACACAACGTGGTCACATCATTAGATGGGTAAATCAGGTAACCATCGCTTTTCTTTGAATAGCCCCTCTCCACAATTAATGAATCGCAAAATAATTCCGTTGGGATTATCATTGAATTTTTTTTACTGTGTAGCCTAGATATAAATGTTCCACCCATTATACATGTTTGAGACAAACTATCGGTATTGCCTGTTATTACTGCTGGATCATCAAATTTAGCGTCTTGATATTTAGATATTCACATCATCATTTTCCTGTGGCAAATCATTATGTATCGTGTTATAATTTAATAAATTATTATTTTTCTCACAACGAAAGAGTGGACAGTATTATATTTTTTTCATTTCAAAGTAATTGCTACTATCACTGATTTTTATTTCTGCATGGCAGGACAATCGTTTATGTACCGCAATAAAATTTGTGAGAGTTTGGTTGCTGTTGAATCCCATTTTTTGTTAGATTAAAAATGGGAGCACTAAATAAGAGCTTTAGTAGTTTGTAGTCCTATGAGAGTTGTACGCCCGACGAAATTTTAAGTAATTTTTTTTTCTATAAAATTTATATGCAAACATTTTAACGAAAAGCCCAAAAACCTAAGCGCCTTGGACTTTTTATAAGAAGCTTATCACTTTCAAGCTTGAGTAATTGGAAGTATTCGCAAACTTCGTCGATCTTAACAAATGTACCTTGTTTATTACCCTGAGGCAATGGTTTTTTAAAACTTAATTTTTTTAAGTTTTTAGTGCTGGATATGTCAAAATCATTGATATGGAGAAGGAACTTCACCGTTGCTTCAAAATTCTCAAACTCGCATATTTTGAGGTCTTTATTACAAACGTCGATAGCAACAGCCACGGATCTATTTAGTAATTGGGCAGCCAACCTAACTTTTATTTCTTATGTCTCGTAGTCAACTTATTTTCAAGATGTAAACCTTCGCTTGGCCAATGTTTGTAAATATTCAATAAACTTAAGTTCAAGTTTGCCACTGTTACTACCATAAAATGTTTTATGATCTGCACAATGATTGATGATGAATTCTTATCAATTTTATTAGATGACATGGGTCGAAGAAAATATTATACCTTCTGCCTTTGTAAATATAAAATGCTTTATTAGGTCATAAAGTTATGCAAGTACCGAGTATTTAAATTGGATGCAATTCCGCTAAAGCTCATTATAGTAATTTCAAAATTTGCATCATTCAATAAATCTTAACTTGTTTTTAATAGTCCATCTTTTTTGGGAGCTGTAAAACTTTTAGGAGGGAAAAACCAACTGGAAAATTTCAATAAATATTTATAGCTACTATCATGAATAGAAGGATTTCTTTTGTGGTTTCTTTCTCATCACCATGCAAATAATTTTAGACATTCACATAGCTGTCATATTTTATCCTACAATTTTTACCTATTCCCTTTTTTATTTCATCAAACGTTGAATTTACATAAACTCCTTTATTTTACAAATATTAGCAACGGTCTTAAATTATTCTACAATGAATCCTTGCTCTCCGTCTAAACATGAAAACCATTTGCGTAAGGTGCTAACGTGAGGTAAAGAAAGTTCGATTTTTTTCCTTAGTTAAATTAGCTCCTCGGGCTATAGAAATGTACTGTCGATACAAATTTTTAAGTTCATCGTCGTATCCGGTTATGTACCTAATTTATTCTATGCATTTTCATTCACCCGATTTACCAAATTTTGTAGTAATCATTACTACAAGCGATTTTTATGTCATTCCTATGATCTTTTAGACCTAGTCTGATATTAAATTATTTCAGAAATGAATTTAAAATCAATAAACTTTTTGTTATTATTTTCTTCGTTGCCTTTAAATTTCTTATGAGCTAATTTTTTTCTAATATTTTTTGTTTTAGTTATGTACATTTACCAACGAGTCTTTTTCTCCTTGGTGTCAGAACTTAATGGATCATGTAATGGATTCACTTGAGATGAAATATTTGTTGTTTTCTACGAAGACGCTGTCCTTGTTTTTTTCACTTTAATCTGCAAGCAAAATTATTTTACAGTTGCAATCGACAGTAACTTGACTCGCTTAATACTTTTTCCCCACGTTATACTTACGGGTACAAATAAATTGTGTATTGAATCATTAAAACATGACAATGTTTTCTCTGCATAAAATATTTTTGGTCAAAACATTCACTAAAAATTTTTGAATGCTTGTTTGGAGTCCATTGATGCCTGTTTCAAATTTGGATCAATTTGTCACTCAACAAAAAATTAATCGGGAACATGAAATGAAAAATATTGGATTAATTATTATTAGAAAAATATGCAGTAAGGTAACAACAAAATTAAGAACGATAGTGTAGTTCGTAATTTTTTGTAAATAAATTATGAACAAAAGTAATCACTTCCACTTTTAAAAAAAATACTACTTACTTGCTTGTATAAAGTCTCGCAATAAGGCTTTAAAAAAAGCTATCGATATCCGTAATGTCAGCAGTTTGTGAAGTCCTAGCCTAACCAAATGTTTCTTTCTTCTACAGAAAGTAATCTTTACTTCTTAATGGAACACTGAAAGATTTACAAATACTGAAAAGGTAGTTAATATTTTATAAAATAGCGATGGAGTAATTTTATACAAATATTAATAAAATAGTAATATTAAAATTGTAAGTTAGTAAAAAATAGATAATACGATTTAACCTCAATGTTCAGTAGCGTTAGAAAAATGTTCACAGTAATGATTGCCAACTTAACGAATGACAGAATAAATATAATTTAATAAGATTTTTCCCCAAATTTTTAACAAAACCTTAAAAGAAGGAAATATTAATAAAACATAGTACTTAACACAAAGAAATAACCTAAACGTTTTTATTTTCTTACGCAAACAAAATTTAAATAAATGCTGTAAATTACGTGGTCGTAAATTTAAAAACGAAATTATTGCACAGTGAATATTTTTATATGTCTACGGCAGAAGGGTTATGAATTTCACAAGCTATGCCTGTATGTATGTATGTCAGTTAGTTTCTTCCCTCATACTGAAGTGATTTCAACAAATGACGCATCCTTAGATTGGTTTTGATCCAGAGAGTGTCTTAGGGTATATAAAGTTATGAATTTCTCAGGCTCTGTATGCATGTATACATGTATGTTAGTAAGTTTGTTCCCTCGTACAGACTAAACTGCTAAAGCGATTTCAACAAATCAGGTATTTGTAGATTCGTTATAATCCAGAGAGTGTTGTAGGGTGTAAAAGGTTATGAATTTCACAAGTTATGTATGTATGTATTTCATGTTTTTAATTACTTTTTCCGTAGTCGAGTGTTAGTTTTTCTCCTTATATAAAGAAATAATTGCTTTAAATTAATAAGCGTTGAATTTACTTTTGTTGATAAATAATTTTTGTTGATAAATATTTGTTGATTATATATTGAGTTACCTGATTCTGTAGAATTTTTTTATTTCTATAAATCCTTAAGTGTTTCATTTTTTATGTAAATTGAACAGCGAAGTTGGTGGTTGTTTGGAATGTCCCCACAGAAAATTCTTTTTTTCAAATTCTTTTATTTGTTTTATAAAATTAGTTAAAACTAGTAGTAATAATTTGATCAAAAACCATCTATCAATGTAAGGTTATCAAACATTTCAAAGGAAAGCAATAAGTATTAATCCGCAATCGATCATCCCTTTATTTTCATGGGGGCGGTCAGACATAAGGGATAGTTCGAGCCGGATAGGTCCATTTAATTAACATCTTCTCACAAGTACGAGCGTAGATAAACTCGTCGTTTGCTCATAAGTTATTTGCGTAATATACTGGAAGAAAAGTAGTTAAAAATGAGGATAAATACTTGCAGTTCTTTGTATGCAACTGTCTAGTTTATAACCATTATATTAAGAAAATGTTATATAGGATTATATTTGGCGAGTGGTCGCCGTTTGTCCGGTTCAAGTTACACTTTATTTGCTTCTTCTATTAACGATTTATACCATAACATAATGAAATTAAAACAAATCCTAATAGTTGGTGACCCATTGTATCGAAATGCACAACTTAAGGTCGTCAGTAAAAGTAAACTAGTTTATTTATTATATGACGTATTCTAAACTATTCACCATACAAAGTGGGAATAGTTTAGAATACGTACACATAAACAAAAAAGAGATAGCATTTTTAAACTTGATTTACTCTCAACCACATTAGTGTGGATTTGACTAATCGTTTTTGAAAAAAAATCCATTCATTTAATGATAATATAAAAGTTACCGCAATCAGGAGAAATTTGTTTGCCTCATCCATTCAATTTAATGAAATTGTACAGGTATTATATGCCTAGCAGCATATGGGGCGTATTAACATCGTAAAATTAAAAAAAATATATTTATTTATCATGTAATATTATTAAGTCTCATCATATGGTTCAAATATATCCAAATCCATTTCTTATAATATCTGTAAATTAATTTAAAATCTTGCCATTTTGTTGATAATAAAATATTATTGTTGATAAGCAACTAATTACTACTAATTTAAGTAACAAAACTTTTGAGCACATGATGTTTGGAAATTTATTTTCATTTAGACTATGTTAGGGTTGACAAACGTCAAAATTAAATTCAAAACTTTTAATAACGTGAGAAATAAAAGTAATGAGCATACATTTTGTAATCAATCTAAAATATTGAGTTAAATATTGAGAACTACAAAATATGTATTTGAGTACCGTACACGTCTATGTGTATGTGCAATTATTCGCTTTCGAAATTAATATGATTTTCATTGTTTTTTTTTCCTCATAAATGTTATTTAATTTTTTCTTCCTTCAATAAAGAAACTATAACAAAAATGAATAATACATACATGTTGGCTGCAAAAACAGCTAATAAACAATAAGTTTTACAAAAATATTGATTCACCATATTTATCTTGCTAGATCTATATTATTCATACTTTTATTCTCCCAATAACTATATATATATATATATATATATATATATATATATATATATATATATATATATATATATATATATATATATATATCGCATATGCGACGTATTAATATCATGCAAAATACTAATAAGTCTCATCATATTATGCATAAATATCCCAAATCTATTTCTTATTATATCCGCAGATTATTTAAAAATTTTCATATTATAAATCTATGACGCTCTATGAAGCTCTGATTAAGAAGAAATAATTTGTACTCGTGCCATATACAACGAGTACAAGCACTGCTACCTACTGACTGTCGATTACGAATAGATTTCTTTCGGGAGATTCTGCATCGATGCAGGCAAGATCAGCTTTTTATTAAATTTGGTCTTATGAAGCGATGAATCAAGTTTAAAAAAAAATGGGTGTATTTAATAGGCACAATTTACACCAGTGGAATCCCCGCATAATAAGGCAAGATGTATTTAAACGTCAATTCAGGATCAATTTGCGGCCTGGAATTCTGGATGGTAAAATTATCGATCCATTTGGACTATCACTGAGGCTTAATGGAGCTCGTTATCTACAGTTTTTAAGAGACGAACTTGGAAATCTGTTGAATGATATACCATAATATGAACGTGACAGAATATGGCTACAGCACGATGGTGCACCGGCCCACTTTTCGCGACAAGTAACTGAATACTTAAATGCAACTTACCTAAATTGATAAATAGGACATGGCGGTACAATAGCATGGCCACCACTTTCGCCAGATCTCAATCTATTGGACTATTTTTCATGAAGGTATTTCAATGAAATGGTCTGTGAGACTACTGACTATAATCAACAACAGTTAAGACAAAAATTACACCATTTGTCCGAAATTGTAAAGAACAACGAAAGGGTCTTATGAAGTTCAGGAAGAAATTTTGTAAGAAGGTGCTGGTTATGTATAAGAGCTAGGGGAAGGCATTTTGAGCATTTAATGTAATAAAAAAACATAATAAATGCGATATCATTATAAATACTACAGTTATTCTATTTCACCACGACCGAAAAAGTTATCAATGGTATGGGTTTTGGAATAAAAAACATAATATGAAATGACTTAGTACTAGAAAATTATATCTTTTTGGAAGCTGTGCGAAACGTATATGGTTTTGAAAATCTTCCACAAGGTTACTGTAATTTTTTTTTCCCTAGTATTGTGCAAAATCACTTTTCCTTTTTGTAATTAGCAAAATGCACATTTTCCGTGTTTAATTTTATGTTTCCAATAATAACGACTAATGAACATTTTAATTGGGAATACGAATATTCTCTTAAAGACCTGGGATAACAAAAAGCAGAAATAGTAATAATATCTATGAAAATATCTTTTTCATGAGCAGTAACAAAAATTTTAAAAAAAAGTAAAAAAATCGTATCTCTACAAATATTAGGCCTAAGGTAATAAAATTTATTGTTTAATAACCCCCTTTATCACTGACATTTCGTTTGCCCACTCCTTACGAGAGACGCTACCTTGATTAATATAGATTTAATAGCAGCTGGCCTTAAAAGGACCTCAAATATATTTTAAACATATCTTCGCTTATCCTACATTTGGTCTACCGGAAATCTTTGGACGCTTTTAATTCATGTGTGTTATAACATTGCGACAACGATGTTTTTATTTCTTGTTAATCCCTTAAGCGCAGGAAAATTTAATTTTATTTGATATATAAAGGGTTTTATTTAATTGTTACGGCAATGTTTTTTTTATTACCATCGGAAATATATGTTGAAAATAAGCATTTTGTTGTTTGAGCCTGTAGTAAGGAAAAAGAAACCTTAAGTGTTGTTTGTGTAGCACGGAATAAAAAGAAACTTAAATTTCAAATAAGGTCGGTCTAATAAGCTGAGTAAGTGCAAATATCGTAATAGTTAAGTCTTACAAATTCTACCAATCAATTACTGTACGTGAGAGCCAATGGCAAAAGCTCGTATTCGTTGATAAATCTAAACCTGTTTACTCTTCTTATTCGGTTATTTCTGTGTATAATGTTGTGACTCAGTCCTTTGGAGCGGTGTAATCAGGGTTCATGACATAACGGACTGAAGTTTTGTACCCTTGAAATTTAATGTAAAGTATTTTTCCATATAAGATTATATAAATATGTCTAATTAGCTTCTTATCCACAAATTCGCTGGCGTGAATTGGTTTATATATTTAATTGATAGTTACAGTGGTCAATTGAAGAAGGCATGTAGTATTTTAATATGTTATAATCATTTATTTATATCTTCAGTTTTAATCTTCTTGATGTCACATAAGGAAATTTCAGTTTTGCAAGTCTACAAGAACAATAAAAGCTAAAGTTTTTCTAAAAGTTAGTTTTTTTATATGCAGTGAATACATAAAACATACTCTTAGACAAGCGATGGACGTGCTTGTAGGTTTGAATGTTGATTGTACTTATATTATGTTCAATACGTATTCCTTATTTCTGTAAGTCAGCTTATTCTTAACAAATAATCTGATACTAAATTTTTTGTTGGTTTAGATCATTAAACTAATTCTTAAATTTCGACTATTTTGATGTTCAATACAAATGTTCACTATAAATAGCGAGAGTAATTTATTGGTGTTGCTATTTTATGTTGAAAAACTTTTACCATGTAAATATAAATTTGCGAAACATGTTACTTTAAAGCGCACAAAATAAATAAAATAGAAGTTATTTTCACTCACATTTGAAAATTAAAACTTATTTTGTTTTAAAATATCCTTAAACCCAAATGTGCATACCTACCTGGGTTTGGTTTCCACGAAGTAGTAAAATTTTTTAAACCTGTAATTCTAATAAAAGTTAAGTGAATTTACTTAATTTTTATACTCTTTCGCTGCGGTAAACAATAAAATACATCTTTAAACTATCTTATATTGTGCACGCAAAGTGCCAGTTATATTTGTATTGTTCGTTTCCAAATTCGTGATATATTGGACATATAAAACTGATTTTTACAAGTCGTTTTTTATTAACATACTTTAAGTTTTCTCCATCTTAGGTTTATCTTTCATTAACTTTTATTCATTTACACTTATAAAAATCAGGAATAAAAAAAACATAATTTTGATATTCGATGCCATTCATACATTGAAAAAATGAGACCATTTTTTTTCTAACAAAATTTGGCTAAACTGACAGATATGGAAATTTCAGCATCTTGTATCTCTCATAATTTATACTTGATTATCTACACTATTATATAAAATGGGTTTGTCTGTTGGCTATAATTCGATTAAATTTTTACTGATGTGATCATTTCTGATTCACGGTACGTATAAGCCATATCTATATCAAACAGAGCCGTAATATTAAGTAAAATTAAAAAAAGGATTTTTTGCTTCCGCTAATAAAACTCTAAAAGATACTTAAAATAATATCAAACAGAATAAGTTTAATAAAAAAAACTCGATTTGTAACAACTTATTGTTTGCGAAACGGACGATAGTACAAAGTTAATGTATGCGTTTGTGCGGCACTGTGCGAAAATTTTTTGGCTCGATTTTAACAAAACTTTGATTTTACATTTCAAAGGATTAGTTAAAATCTGTTATATAACGTTTGCCACTCAACTATACTACAGTTTAGTTTATCAACAGATTAATACTTAATTTATTTACAGTTACGACCGTTTCTTTCACCACAGATATGCAATATTATAATTCCCAAGTAGATAGCGGTATTTATTTCATTTTCAAGGATATGTTTAATTAAATCAGAAATATAGTTTTACATCTTAGTGATTAAAGCACCATTATCAATTCCTGGAACTATACGAAAGGTGGTAAATTTAAAGATACACAAATTTGCAGTTAGCTTTTTTCATGTGAAGGGCGGGATAAGTTGCTAGTTTAATAAATAAATTTGATTACATGCGATGAATTAAAAAAAAAATAAAAAAATAACACTGTGATGAATTGAGACCAGCTGCGTAAGAAAGGTTAAAGTAGATAAAAGTACATTAGTCGGTATGGAATGTAAAGCGGAATCCATATCTATGGCATATTTATTACATTGTAACCACTCGTGATTTTTGTGTCGCCGCATGTTCTAGTTTAGTATCACAGAAAAAATATTTTTTACCCTTATATCAAGAATAAATGATCTTAAAATCCATTTAAACGTAACAATCCGATTTGATTATATATTTCTACCCCTCATAAGGAATATTGATAACAGGATCGCGGCGAAACCTTTCACGTTATTGTGAGGACGCCGTGATGGAGCCCGTGATCAATGGTCCCTCTTTGTATTTTCGTTCCCTTGGGGTTCGGAGTAGGTTTCGTCGTCGCCTGCTTCTTTTCAATAATGCTGGTTTATAAATATTTTAAAGTGACCTACATATAAATATAATATAATATAATATAATATAATATAATATAATATAATATAATATAATATAATATAATATAATATAATATAATATAATATAATATAATATAATATAATATAATATAATATAATATAATATAATATAATATAATATAATATAATATAATATAATATAATATAATATAATATAATAGAAAGTGACCTACATATAAATATAATATAATATAATATCAGAGGTCGATTTCATAAGAAATATTTTGTTAAAATGGCTTTGAAATTATGATTGGGTATGATAATAATTTCATTATCACTTACGATTTTTTTTCGTCAAACTACGCTTTGGCTCTGGATTGTAGGTAAAACAAGCAATGACACTATTAAATATTGATATAAATATTGAAACCTACACTACAACTATGTTTAGTATCATTTAAATTTAATTACAATGCAGAAAATATTTGTGTACATTGTTTATTTTTGGACTGTGGATTATTGACTATCGTGGATTACCGATATATTTTTGAAATGTAAACTGGAATTGTTCGTGTCAAATAGGGGTACACGCGAACATAAAAAAGCTCAATATATCATTAATGTAATGTATATAATGTGAAATGTGAAGTTTAAAAAATTGTATAATTTCAAGTTCAAAGTATCAAAATAATGAAAAGTAGAGGCGCGCGGCGATGGATGGTGCCGCGTCCAGAGCCAAAATTGCAGTTTGTAGGTAGGGAAGAACTTCACTAAGTTTAGCCGCTCTGTGCTTTGATTGGCTGAAATGATCCTTGCACGCACCTGCGTTGCGGGCCACAAACGGTGGCGCGAACAGCAATTATTTTCTGAAATAAACCTAATTAAAATATTTCAAAATTGCGAAACAAACCATTATTTTACAGTTAATACAGATTGATTATGGCCTTACTTACCACTCAAAGCCTTACTTACTCCCTTGGGACCACTTCCTACCATATATACTCATAGAAAAACTTTAATTTTATAGCTATTTGATTAAATAGCAGCTAAAAATTTAAGTTCCTTGAATTTTGTACCTGCTATTTAAGACTTTTTCATCTGACTATCGTTTCGTTTATACTTTAAAATTTAATTACTTTAACATTAACGTTAGAGAGTTTAATGTTGGAGAGAATAATAATGTAATCAGATATTAAAGGAACTACTAAGAATAAGTTAAATTTGAGGAAATGTGAAGTTTATTAATATGAACAGTTTCCAAAAAGGGAAAGTTAATTTTTCCTACACTCTTATAATATCCGTTCGAAAATAAATATTGATGGTCGGACTTTCTTACGAAAATTATATTTCGACGGTCGACCCCAACGCCCTTCTGCTCTATAACGATGACAAAGACCGGAACATTAATCACTTTGCCAATACATTTTAAACGACGGCATTTAATAAATGGCCTTACGCTAGTCACCCGCGTTATCGGTTAAATAAGTCCAAGGTCAAAGGGCTCTTAAGTAAAGGCTAAGGCTGTTAAAGTGAAACCTAACAGATTTATGTATTTGTACATATCTATGTAATTAAATAAATGTCACATACAGGATATAAAGTTATTGTTAATTCTTAAGATTTGAAGTGCAATCTGAATTAAGTAAATTTTTATGTAATTGTGCAAATAACAGGGCCTTATTATGAAGCCTCGTGTACATTTTACTAATTGTATAATCTCAGAATAAATTTGCCAATTATGTAAAATAAAATGTAAGTTTTAATGCCAATATTAGTAACGTCAAGGGTTTAAGTATTTTATATAAACCAAATATTATATTCAGATTTTTGGTTTTTAAAAGTAAAACTTCATACGTGAAAACAAATTTGAAATATTTTCAATCGACATCTAATTAAACATAATTTTTGGCATTATTATTTTATAAACCCAATATATGGTAAAGAATGTTTTCGTTATATACTCATTATATAGTCAAAATATACATGGCGTAAAATAGACATATTTTATGTCACTCTTGAAGTGAACATGTTCGCCGTCACTCTTGAAGTGAATATATTCGCCGTCACTCTTGAAGTGAACATATTCGCCGTCACTCTTGAAGTGAACATATTCGCCGTTGCACTTGAAGTGAACAAATTCGCCGTTTATACAATTGTGCGACAATAGTATTATGGTATTTCTTGATTTGGAGAAGAAATAATATAAATAATAAAACATCTCTTCAAAATTCTGTGATCGAAGAAATATATTAAAAATTAATCTCAAAATCGAAGAAATGTGTTAAAAATTAATCTTTAATCAAAAAATTGTTTAAAATGATTGGATTTTTCAAAAGCCCTCTAAATTTTTAATTTAAATATTGAAATAAATACTATAAAGTAATGGGTCAAAAATGTCACGTTTAAATGTTTCCCATCCATCAGCGTTATAAAAAATTCGTGAAAAATTAAATCGTTTATTTCCGTTCTGCATGCTATTATAATCATTTTCGTAACGACCATGACTTAGAAATAAGATAACTTTATAATTTCGAATCTACTAGTGAAACTAAAATAGTAGGAAACAATAATCACAATAACAATAGTAAAGATGAACCTGCTCAAAAAATATGAATTATTAGATACAAGCTTTCCGTTCAAGCATTACCCTAGCACAAACTGCACTTTTGACAGCCATGACTCCTTTTTTGCTCGGTATATTTCCAAAATAAGCCAAATTTATTGACCCTCTATTAAAACAGCTATATTCATTACCCATACATTTCAAATGTACGTATTGACTAGGTGCATGACATCAGCGCCGCCTGGCGTCCGCAGCATTATAAGCGTTTTGATTTTAATCGTATGCTTCAAATGTGGCGTTAAATATATGTCATTATCATTATAAAACTTGGCTAATAAGTGAAAGTACACGTAAAGTATGTAAGAAATTAAACGATCGTACAAGTATCATTCATTACTCATGTTTTATAAAACGTCAATTTTATTAGATTGACATATCCAATGGAGTGATCTGAAACTCCCTCTGGGACAATACTTACCTGTAATATAAAATATACATAATATTTATTATAGATATCAATTGTCTATGTACTAAGCATTGCAAGTGTGTCAGAGTGTCTGCACATAGTCTACCTCTTCTTTAATATACTGAAGTGTTCTTGTACCCGGAATATCTTAATTCTAGATTCTCAGCCTTAGGTGCACTTGGTCTTGGACTTCCTTCTGAAAATGTTGTTCACTTCACTAAGCTCCAATTATTTAGACTTGTAATATAAAATATATATAACATTTATTATAGATATCAATTTTCTATTTACTGAGCATTGAAAGTATGTCAAAGTATCTGCACACCTCTATCTTAATTTACTGAAGTATTCTTGTACCCAAAATATCTTAATTTTAGATTCTCAGCCTTAGGTGCCCTTGGTCTTGGTTTTCCTTCTAAAAATGTTGTTCGCTTCACTAATCTCCAATTATTATACTTCTTCAGCGTTTATGCTATCAAAATGTGGAAAATGGTAGATCCCGGCACCCCAAATACACCGTCAATCCACACATTCCAAAATTATCTTAAAAGTAAATTCTTTTGAAAAACCTTTCGTAACTCCCCATATTTTCCTCTTTGTTTTTTTCTTCTAAATTCTACCCCTCTCCCTTATTCTTGCCAATGCATTTTTATTAATTTTTCTTTGTAATTTTTTAACATCTTATTTTTTTCTCATGGTTTTAACGGTTTTTTCCACAACAGGTCCCATTACAGGGTGCTTGGGTTTATTGGAAGAGATTGCAAAAGTCCGCCTTATGTTATTCATACATTTAAGATAAATAAAGTGTCATATATAGCCATGTCAGTATATATAAAGACATTCATCTGCGAAAATACGAATTTATGACATGTAATGTACGCTAAGGGTTTTGGTGTTAAAAGAAAGCAAACCATACAATATTGTTAATTAGTTAAACTTCACTGGCTTAATTAAATTTTATACGAATTTGCTTCCTGTATTCTCTTGTAAAATAAACGAATTGAGTCGTATGAAACACGCTGTTCTATTGCATTAAAGGGAAAAAAATTCGTATGAAATTAACAACACGCCATTTTTTATCTCATTTTACAACTGATAGTAATCAAAATTTTGGTTCTTTGTCTAAATTTACTTAGAACTTTATAGGATAGAATCAAAAATTTACTCATCAGTATAAATGTTTAAAAACTTTTAACTAATATTTTCGTCCCAAGCAGAAGCAACGAACCTATGTCTTCAATAGGTGGTGCGTTTCTTATCTGATACATATATGATGAATGCAATAATTGATTAAAAATATGTTCATGGTATATTGAACTGTTTTTAAAATGCAATATATATTTCTACCTCCTAGTTATGGAAAATAACAATATTGGTATATTTGTAATATTTTTTCGTGGTTTGATATTGAAATGAAGTAACGTTTTAAAAGTCGTAAAACAGACATTTGTAAAAACAGACTCTACCACAACTACTAATATTAATTTTGAACATAGTGTGTTTCGTTTAATACAGTTAATAACAATTCATTATTAATCAGCGTATTGAAGTGATCAGAACAAAGTTTTATTTAAAGATAGTTACTGCTTGTGTCATCTTTTAAAATGTATTATTTTGCAAAGAATATGTGTATTGTTTAGGTGTTCAAAAAAAACGTTTAGGACAAAAATTATCACAGCATCCATATTCTGATTAATTTAATTGAAGTTAAAACTTTAAAATAAATACTACTAACTTTATTTATTAATTTATTATTAAACTACAAACTTATACACACACACATATATATATATATATATATATATATATATATATATATATATATATATATAAATATAAATAATCATTTTGATATTATTTTACAATGGATATTAGATCGGCAAATCAGAAACAATGGGAGATTATTATTTTAAAATAAATGCAATTTCATACGCTTATTATATTAAAGTATTCTCATATAAACAAATTTTATCAAAAATAAAACGTAATTCTTAAAATAATGCACTCCGTATTAGACAGTGAACTCACTTGACTGATGGCGAATCGAGTTTTCCAGTAAGAAGGAGACAATAGGTTGTTGTATAATATGTTAAGTATAATATGTTATAAATATGTTATAAATGTTATGATATGTTATAAATGTTATGGTTAAATATGTTATAATATGTTATAAATACTTTAGATTCAATATCAATTAAATATATATTGTGTATGGTGCACCTAAAAAAGTAGTTCACTTTATATGTTAGAGAGAGATGCGCATAGTGCGCCTAAAAAGTAGCTCACTTGTCGAGTCTTGTTTATCCGATTCAGCATCATCAGTTCGAACGTTACGCATCACCAACCTAAACTTAACGCGTCACCGACCCGAAAATAACGCGTTACAGATCCAAACGTTAAGTGTCATCGATTCGAGCGTGACGGCTTAGTTTCGTTCACTGCTCAGTCACTAAAGAAATTTTCACTTAAAACTATTAATAGTATAGCAAGGACTTGTTCATATTTTCTTTCAAATATGCTTTGAATTTGAAACGCTTAAGTGAATCCGTAGCAGCTTGTTAAAACAATACCTTGCGTAAAATATGTAAATAAAAGTCAAAATATTAGTGCGATTACTTTTAAGTGTAATGCCCATATTACATTTTAACTTAATGTAATAATTATATCTAACACGAAGATTTTTATTAATTGAAGTGCGATGCTCCGTTACATTCGTGTACAGTTGTAGATTTATATTCCCAGTCGAATTGGTTCATTCTCATCTTTCGAAATTGTTGCGGAAAATTTAGAATTTAAATCGAATTTCAACAGGAATTTACATTAATGCTAAGTTCTTTGTATTATTATCTGATATTGTAACTACGTTAATTTGAAATTTAACAGTGGTATATTGATTTAAAATGAAATATAGTTTTTGCGCAGTAAAACCGATTGGCGTTTCTTGCAACAACAACGTCATTTAAATTCATGTCGTCAAGTTCATTTTCATTTAGAATAATTCTCTAATATGTATTAAAAATAAAATTTTATGTTTGTTTTTATTATTAGGATATAGGATCACTTTGGTAAAGATCAGAGTGTTCAAAAAGCTTTTTTGAGTTAATGCAGTCGTTAAATTACAGTAACGCAGTCGTATAATAAAAAAAAAATCTTTAGTGTTCTAAGAATTGGTTGGAAAGATTCTGAGAAGTTTCTGGGGACTAATTCTAGTACATTAAATTTGAACATTGTAAACTTGATTAAGTATTTTTTTCACTTTAATATTAACCTATATATTGCTGCAAATACCCAGGCAATGTTGACTTCCATTCGACCAATTGAATGTGTCATTTTTGTGGGCAATAACTTTTATTCTTCATTACTTTGACTACAAATTTTCGAAGTCTTTGGAAGGAAGTGCTGAGCGTGAATAAAGAACTGGAAAATTGAAGGATACAGATTTATACGCACTTTGTTTTGATGATACCTCCTAAAATTTAAGTGCTAATCAGATAGAATAATTAGAATTTTATAAAATAACGGAATAATTAATTTATTTTGATAAAAACTTATTAATTATTTAAAAGTAGCATCTTCACCAAGACGGAAAAAATTACATATGTTATTTACAATAAATATTATTGACTATGGACAGGTGTCGTGTGTGTTCGACCCGCATTTGGCTGGCCTTTGTGAACATTTTTAAAATTATGACAGTATTGTATGTTCACGTCCATAATTTCTTATAAATTCACAGAATGAAATTTTCTAACATTCGTCTTAACCACGTATTGAAAAAAAAAGATAAATTATAGGAAGAGTACAACGGTATATGTGGGATCGAAGGAAACTATATGATTCAAAGTGGTAGGATTTAAAAAGAAAACAAGAATTACTAATACATGTAAATATCTAAAAATTAAAAAAATCGATAAAATATTTATTTAAACTTCAAGAATAATACATGTAATAGAAATGGTTAATAGGAGATGAAAAAAGTGAACGAAGCATTTTTGAATTGTAAGCTGACTTAGAGTGTAATGGAACGATGTGTTAATCACAGGTCACTGAAGCACATACCATTACCAGTATATTTTTTAAGTTATATATGTAAATATGTATATATAAATGTATATGTATATATATATACATATATATATATATATATATATATATATCCATAAGTTGCGAAACGTATACACTATACTTGTTCTTTAAAAATTCGACACGTATACATATATAGTACTTGACCAGCTTCGACACGTATATATATTCCAACACAGCTGCATTTTTCATATATATTTAAATAAGTAAACATGAAATTCCTCTCAAAATTGCATAACAGGTCGGAAATTAGTCTATACGTTTGTTTCTCCTTGGGAGTGCTTTATTTAATGATATTTTTCAGGAATAATGGACATTTTTCGAGAGCAATTGACAGGAAACATAGGAGCAAATTTTTCGTGTTCAATTTCTTGGCAGGAAAAGCGCATATTTCATAGTGGTCAAGTAAATAAGAAGGGAGATGTGTAAATGGTTTGGTAACGCAAAAAAAGGTATTTATGGGAGCAAGCGACAAAGTTCATTGTTTGGCATGTCCTCATTAAATAAAATGAAATTTAAATGACCTCATTAAAAAAAGAAATTTGATTAGCACATAATTTTTTTTCCAACGATATCTATCTATTTAATTTAATTGTCTTATTTGCTACTCTTGTTTTCATATATTGACATCATTAGAAGGAGTTCAAACGATGAAAAACACATTGATAAGTTTTCTCTATATTACAGACGAAAAAATACTATGAGTAATACCGTCTCTGGATACAAATATCAGAGGCTATGTTAGCATAAAAAGGGGACCAAGAGGTTGAGTTAGTTTTGTAGAGTTTAATATCCTGTATATTGTTGTTAAGCAAAGATCCCTAAAAGAATAATTTTATACATTGACAACTGCATGAACCTAATTACTAAATTACGTTAGCGAGTAAATTAAGAGTGCATTTAAAAATACTTACAAATTACAAGTACCAATTATTACCAGATAATCAGAGACTTACAGCAATGCTTTAATGTAATTTCATATTTATTTAACAGAACGAGATTATGAATCTCTTCTAATGTATTTCGTTCACATATTAATTTTTGAAAAAGACGTTTACACTTTTCATGTGAAATGTAACAAAATAAGAAAAAGTAAAGGAACACTTCAATCGGAAGTGAGGCCTCCCTAATAGGCTGAGCGAGGGTAAATAATGTACAGTAAGTCTCCTAAATTCTATCGACCAAATAGAGTACGTGCGAGCAAATAGCAAAAGCTCGTTATTCGTTTAGGAAATTAAGTCTATTTGCTCTGGTTATAAAACTCATTCGCGTAACGTACAGTTCGGTTGTTTATACGTATAATTTTAATGTAATCCAGTCTCCTCTGGAGCGATGTAAGCTGGGCTCATGGCATACTGGATACATTTTGTAAACTCTTGGAAAGTAAATAATTTAGTGATGTGCATTCTTTCATTTAAAGTTGTATAAATATGTTTTAATGAGCTTCTTATCCGCGTCTTTGCTCGCGTTAATTACTTTGTCTACTCAATTGATGGTGACAGTGGTTAATAGAAAAAGTCATGTTGTAAATTAATGTGTCATTGTATTGCGCTTTCATATTATCATTAGTTTTAATCTTCCTGATGTCATGTGAAGATATTTCAGTTTTTTTGCAAGACTTCAGAAACAATAACAGTTAAATTTTATCTAAATTTATTCAGTTTTTCTAAGTAATTCGAATTAAAAAAAACAGACTCATAAACAGAAAAAACGGATAGGTTTACTGGTTTGACAGTTGATTGTATTTATTTACATACATATATATATATATATATATATATATATATGTATATTAAATAAGTTCTTCTTACTTTTTGATATCGTTCATTTGAAGTGTTCGGTTATAAATAGCAAGAGTAATTTCTTAATCTTGCTGTTTTATTATCAAACAACTTTATTATTTAGGAATGAATTTAGAAAAATATGTAATTTTTAGTGCCTGTAACAGCTAAATTAGAATTTGTTACCTGTCCTATTTGACTTTTAAACATTTAAATTTATTTTGCCTTGAAATACCCTTAATCATAATTGGTCAGTCGTACAACTATATGGATTTGGCTTCAACGACATAGCAATTTTTTTCAAACCTGTTATTCTAATAAAGTTAAATTAATGTAATTAATTCTTATGCTCCTGTTGGTCTAATAAAAATGCAATATCTGTTTAATTCATCTAGTATTGTGCACGTAAACTGCTAGTTGCATGTAGACTCTTCATTTCTAAATTAAAGATTTATCGGGCATATAAAATTTATCAGCAGGTCGTTCTTAGGTTTCTTTATTTCAAAAGGAGAAAAGGAACCCTTAGAAGATTACTTCATTGTCCGTCTTTCCGTCTGGACTACGTGTCAAGACACTTTTTGTCAGGAACGCATAGAGGTATCAAGTTGAAATTATTATCAATTACTTAGTTCTATGGCTGTAAATCAAGCTTTTAAATCAAGGCATTCAAAAAATATAGTTATTTATGCCGCACATTTTGACACTCGCAAATAAATTAAAACCTATATAGTAATTCCCTTTACCTAGAATTATAAAATTTGGCAAAAAAGAAGGTTTTACAGCACAAATAAAGAAAAAAATCTGATTAGGTTTAATTGGTAATATGTTTAATTGGTAATATGTTGATATTACATAAATTTCTTTTTAAAAATGCGAAAATTTATTTTCATTTGTGAAAAATATATTTATGTACTAAAAAATTAAAATTTTGTAAATAGTTTAATCGAAATATACTGTTAATTTCATAGTTATTTTTTTATAAATGCCTAAATGTGTACGGAATCCTCGAAGTAAGAGTTCCACTCATGCTTGACAGGTTTTTTTATTGACACTATAACTCTTTTAACCGTTTATTCTTACAAAAAACTGGAATAAGGAAAAAAGTAATAAGTCAGGTCTACGATATTGTAATAGGTTATATTTTATTGAGTGACCTAATTTCACAGAGCGATTAACAAAAGTTAACTAAATAGTATATTGAAAATAAAATTTAGAAACCTAACTTTCCTAACAGTCCCGCTTTAATAAAACGTGCCCAGGTTAAGATTCACCACGCATAACTAGTAGTCATCAAATAAGAAACCTAAGAATGAAACGGTGAAGAAACCTTCCCAAAACTGCTTAATAATACGTTACAACATAACACCGGTCAATAATCATCAACAAATATAGTTTAGTAAAAATTACGAACGACCATTTTAATGTTCGGTTTGCAATTTTTATGTTGAATTGCATGAGACCATTTTTTTTCTTACAAAATTTACTTAAAGAGACAGACTCTTAAATAGGACTTTCTGCATCATTTTCTGTTATCTACATAATGTGTAAAAAGTATTAATTCTTTAGCTGGAATTTGATAAAATTCTTTCTGATATGCATAAAGTAGCATAGCTATACACTTCTAATTCACGATATTCATGAGCTTTATTTAATTGGAACGGAGCAACAGCCAAGAAATCTGAAAAAAACATGTTTTTGATTCCACTATATTATAAGAAACTTAAAAACAATGTAAAATGCTTGCTGCGCGCACCATGCAAGAACTTTAGTGACAATTTAATTAAACTAGTTTTACACTTCAAAAGATTTGTTAAAATCTGTCAAATCACGTTCGTTACTCAACTTAACAATTGCTTTATTTATTAGCAGATTGATATTTAATTTATTGACAAAGATGTCCGTTCCTTTCAGCATAAATGTGCAATTTAATAATTATCAGTTAGATGGTGGTATTTATTTCATTTTCATGGATTTTTTAATTAAATAACATATTTATCTTTACATAAGAATTACAAGAGCATCATCAGGAACACTTGATTTTACAACAAATAAAATTTGAAAATATAAAAATTTACAACAAGGTTTTTCAGATGAAGTGCGGGAGAATTTGCTGATTTAAAAAGTCGATTTGACTGCAGACGATGAAATAACAATAAATTAAGTAAATAGGATTGTAACGAACTGAAATTGGTTATGTTCATTGAAGCAGGAGACAAATGCATGTCAGTATAAAATATTGGGATAAATTTATATCTATGATATATAATCATATTATACCGATCTGTGATTTTTATGTCGTCGTACATTTTGACTTCGTACCATAGAAAAAGTGTCATAAAGAAATTATAATAAAAGAAACTATTTTCAGGACCAGATTCAACCCCGCGCTCACATTGCCTCTTGCACGCATTTGATGACGAACTATTTACCACTCTTATATCAGCAAAAAAATTCTCTCAAAATCTATTCGAACCTAACAAGCCGATTTTTTACACATTTTCAATTTTCATGAGGAATATTGATAACAAACTCGCCGCGAAACCTTTCACGTTATTGTGAGGATGCCGTAATGGAGTC
The DNA here is from genome assembly GCA_039881145.1 of Druceiella hillmani. Lineage (NCBI taxonomy): Eukaryota > Metazoa > Arthropoda > Insecta > Lepidoptera > Hepialidae > Druceiella > Druceiella hillmani. The sequence continues at coordinate 4,562,072 of JAYKKI010000057.1, forward strand.
CGTGATCAATAGTATTCCTTTGTGTTTTTTTTTTCTTTGAGGTTTTGGAGGGTTTTTGTGTCGTCGCCTGCTTCTTTTCGATAAAGCGTATTTATAAATTTTGTAAAGTGACCTGCATGTAAATATCAGAGGTCGGCTTCATGAGAAATGTTTCGTTAAAATAACCGTAACGCAATGACTGCGCTTGATAATAATTTGACTTTTACTTACACATTTTTCATGTTAACCTAAACTTTGGTCCGGAGTTGTAGTTAACACATGCAATAACACTATTAAATGTTTACAAAACATTTTGGAAATTATATCACAAATATTTTAAATATCATTTATATTTAATAGAATGCTGTGTAAATTGTTTGTTTCTGAACTATGTTTTACAGATGAGATCACTTAGTTTCAAGCGGTCAATTGCAATTATTTTCTGAAATAGACCTCATTTAACATATTTCAAAATTGCAAAATTTTTCACTAACTATATTATTAGTTTAAAACGAATAAACATTCTAATACAGTCTTCTCCAAGTATCACTTCCTCGCGATATTAATTTTTATATGAATAGAAAAAAACTTGAATTTTTTGGCTTTTCGATTAAATAGCAGACAAAAAATTAGCTTTTTTAATTTTATGTTTTTTATTTACTCGCTTTATTATTTTTCGACTCCTTGGGTTAAGACTTTCTCTTCTGACTAATGTTTTGTTTATATCGTAAAATTTAAATCTGTAAAATCTGTAACAGCTACAGTATATTATACTGACATACATACAATCTATATATATATATATATATATATATATATATATATATATATATATATATATATATATATATATATACAGTATACATACCGATACACATACCTAAGAAGGAAACTGACTGGAAAATATTTTGAGACAATAACAATGTCACGAAATATATATTAAAATACTTCTAAAATAAACACATATAATTTTGAAGAAATGTGTAATTTATTAATTTAAATGGCTCCAAAATTTAGAAAGCTAATTTTTCCTAAACACTTGTAATACCCGTCAATATAAATATCGATGAACGGATTTTCTTATGAAAATTCTATTTGACCTTCGAGATAGACCCCAACAGGCCTTTTTCTCTATAAAGAGGATATAAACCGGAACATTCATCAATTTGCCAATAATTTAAAAAAGATTGTATTTAATTCATGGCTTTAAGCGAGTCACCCGCCTTATCGGTTAAATAATTCTGTTATGGCTGTTAAATTTTAATTTCATTTTTTGAAATGGAATTTGAATTAAGCGAATTTTTATATATTTATATAAGTAACAAGACCTTTCTATAAAGCGTGGTGTTTATTTATATAGATCTGTTATCTCGGAACTAATGCATTTTTTATATAAAATAAAATATTAACTTAAATGATAATATGAGTAACGTCAACGTCAGAACGGTCTAAATATTTTAATTAAACTGAATAGAATATTAAAATGTTTCTGTTGTAAAACTAAAACTGCATAAGTGGCAAACAATTTCAAATAATATTTTCAATCGACATAAAATTAATAACAAAATTTCACAGTCGGGTACATGGCACATGAAATAAATTTTAAGTAAAGTTAGTTAAAAAATCCAATATTTTGTAAAGAATGTTTTCATTAGACTCATTGCAATATAATGAAAATACATATGGCGTAAAATAGATATAAAATCGTACTTGAAGTTGATATATTCACGATTGATCATGTTTGTATTAATGTATCATTGCGATTTTTATTGATTTATACAAAAAATTATTTTTTGAATGAGAAGTGAATGAGAAGTAATAAAATATCTTTTTGCTGTCCTGCCATTGAAGAAATATGTCGAAAATTAAATTGATTCTTAAAACGAAAACATATTTTTATTGCTTGAATTTTTCTAAACACAATTATTTTTTGGACTCTATTTGTGACATATAAATAGTAGTAAATAATAATTAAAGGAATAGTAGTAAAAAATGTAATAAAATTCACTTTCATAAAACTGCTTAAAAAATAAGAATTTTAAAATACGATCTTTCTGTTCAAGCTTGGCCCTGGCAAAAACTGCACTTTTTGCAGTCATTGCTCGGCACGTTTCGAAAATGCATTAAGTCTCCCTTCATTTAAATATCTATTTATTACCTATGTATCTAATATATATATATATATATATATATATATATATATATATATATATATATATATATATATATATTATATATATATTACATGAAATCAACCAACGACAGTAGTTTTGTATCACAGTCAGGTAAATAATTTTATGCCGAATCGAATAAAATAAAATTTTTCTTATTAAAAAAATTGTGGGTTTATTTTTAAAAATTCTTAAATTATACTAATATAATTTAATTTTTTTTTAAATTATTTAATTCTTAAATTATAATAAATAAGGTATATTTAGGATTAAGATATTTTTAGTATTTTAGGTATTTACGGTTTTAAGGTATTACGACTATGAATTTAAGAAAGTTTTTATAAAAGTCATGAAAGACTTCCTATATTCTACTGTTTATATTTTACGCTAAGTATTAGCTTATTCTTAATTAGGCAAAAACCATAAAACCTAAATTTATATTTGTATCTTCCCATATAAACTTCCTAACCTAACTTAAATTTATTGGATTATCAGCCAGTAATACTGTAGTCAAAACTTCAAATTAACAATTTAATTTATTACGAGTAAACTTTTTTCCCGTTAGCTGAAGTGCCTGTTAAATGTTCAATATACTTTATATTGGTGTATCCGTAACCTGTCCAAACTGACTTGAATTTAATAACCGAACGTCGATCCCGAAATGCAAAACTGAAGTAGGATTTGTCATTTTTATTTATTTTGATAAATGTTTTTAAGGACAAACATTTGGATGGTTTGCCACGAAATTTGTGTGAGATGTACTTTGTGTTGTAAACTTTGTTGTCAATAACTTTAATTAATGCGCAATAATTAATATTTCCATATCGTATAGAAGATTTACGGATAGATGGGTAATACAATTTTTAGATCTCCTTCTTAAAATACATTTAATTAGTGTATGATGATGAGGTGATAAGGATTTGTAATTAACACTTTTATTATGCAGCGAGGCCTACTTTAGAATTTGTTTAATCTTGTCGACATCTAAACAAAAATTTTGTATTTTATGATACATCTAAATGATAACAGATCGGATGTATAAACTAAATTTTTGTATTTGTTTTATAGGAAGCAATACTGAAAAACTTTTCTTTTCATCTATGGTAGCACGTTACCTTACAATGGCAATTATATTCAGGTACGGATATTATTTTTTACGATTCTTACTTCTGAGTCTTCATTTTAAATTCTAAATTATATACATCTCACCAAGCAGAGATAAAATGTCAAAAATATATGAACAATGTTCCCTGCTCATGGCGTAATTAGGTTACCTAATTTCATTTTGTTTGCGGTCTTGCTAACTGTCAGAATGTACACTGAGGCAAAACGGAATTTGGAATGGTAATAATAAATAAAATGGACACTCAGTAATTTTTGTTTTTTTTTAGAATAAGATCGAAACAGGACAAATTTGAAAAAAATATGATTTTATATCCCCTCCTAGTTTCTAAGCTTTTAAATTAGATTTATTTTTAAGGTTAAGTAAAAAAATGTACAATTTATATAATAAATATAATAGAAAAAAAAATATTTTCCTAAAAATTAATATTTTAAAGATTAATTTTTCTTTTTAAACATTTTAACATGAATGTTTTCCCACTTTCCATAGAAGGTAAAATTTAAAGGCATTTTTTTTCTTTAATCGCACAGCTTTGACAAAAGCTTTGATCGCAAAATACTTAACAAATTTTGGTGATTAATGACAAATTGGTGACAAATTTTGGTAAATTATTATGAATAAAAAAAAAGGTTTTAATTTGAAAATTTATATTTATATTAAGATTTTATAATTCGAGAAATTCCATAATATTTATGCCACCAACTTATGATTTATGATTTTTCTATTGGTAAATTTTATTTCATTTTATAGAATAACATTTTTAATCTTACAGTTTTCAAATTGGCATTAAAGGTTTTTTTTGTTTCTAAAATTCATATTTGGTAAAATTAAATTTTGATTATAGTTTTTGTGATGATTATTTCATCAGAATGTAAATGTTTAAAAAATTGGATTTGTCACGCTAAAAACATAAACAATAAATCGTAACAAAAAAAATGATGGAATGTGAAATATTTCTAAAAGACAATCTTTTACGATCGTCTTTCTTTAATCTTTTACGTAATAATACGTATAAAATATATTCATAGTACCAAACCAATAAAATTATGCTTTTAAAAAATAAACCATCTAAACTATTATATTTGTGATATTAGTTAGTAATATTAAATTTTATAATGATAAAAAAATAGTATTTTTACTTCATCTCAAAAATGTAATGAATTTATTATATGACCGAAAAAACAAAACCTTTAAGAAACAATTTTTTTGGAGTTCACCATTTAAAAATATGTTACAATTACCAAGTAAAATAAATTGGAATATTTCCGTTTAATATATTCCACTTTCTCTAAAAGTGCAAAAAATAAACAACAATGAATTTCATTATGAAGGTAAAAGACTATTCCGTGCTCGCCTTAAGAATGCGCTGTCTGCTGCAAAGAAATGATTACTTCATATACTGCAAACTGATTTATACAGCGGCAGCGACGTTTCTTTGCCTTACGTTAGGGATATTTTCTAAATAACGTTGAACTTAATAGCATTCCGGTTCCTCTGAAATATACAAAACCGTTAATTTATATTTTTCCTGAAAAATGAATTCTAAGTTGAATTATTTCGAAGTCACGCTCAAGGTTTATATAAAAATTATTCACTGCGAGTAATTATACTAGTTTTTGTTTTGATTTTAGTAAGTATTTTATATTGTTTTGATTTAAGCAACATCGATTGAATAATAATTATTTAAATTAGGGACTCGATTATGTTGAGTGAAAAGCCTACAGTTATACTTATTTTATAAGTAGGAAAGTTTTGTTTGTTTGCTTTTCAAGGTTTTGTCACAAAAATAGTATGTCCTCTTCCGAAATGTTCGATCCTGACAAAACTTTCGCCATCGTATGGCCAATAAAGTTTCTAATGGATGTAGGGTATAAAATATGTTTATAATGTAAGTACTATGTATAACAAAATTTAAAAAAGAAGCATTCGACAATCTTAAACTAACGTTCGAAAATTTTGTAGAGAACATTAAAATAGAGCTACGAGCATTTGTAAGTTACAAGTTTGGGCCATATCATTTTGTATTCGCCTAGAGAATGTAATGAATAATGAAAATGTTGAGAATACAATAAATAAATTATCTGGAAATGATAATGTTTACTTAAATAAAGGAAGTTACAATACAAAACTTAAAATATTTTAGCTCCATCCAGTTTCACTAGAGAGCTAAAACAGATTTTCATTCGAGAAAACTCATTCTGTACTAAAAGTAGACGTAATACCTTATCTACGAATAAATGCAAAGCCCGTGAGATACTTTAATATTATATGGTATTTTTAACATGGCAGACGTTTATTTGACGGCTCATTATCATTAGAAACTAGTCGATTCTGTTTCGATGAAATTATGGCCTCTAAACGTGCTTCTAAAATATCGTCATTATCAAAGTGCAGCATGGCCGTTAACATCTCCCGTTTAAAAATTTGAAGTAATTTCTGCTTTGTTTTTAAGATTTTATTAGAGTTTCAAAGTGTCTAATATAAAACTTGTTCAGAGTCGTAAGTTCTTCGAAAAAAAACTTCTAACTTGTATTATTTAACAAATACAAAGCTCTTAATAATATAAAAAGTTTTCAACGATTGAAAGACTTCTTTTATATCATTTTCTGTAGCATTTAAAATTAATTGAAACGTATATCTCAAGTAATGAAATTTAATAGCTTTGTTTGTTTAGGCTATGACTATTTATATAAATTAACTTTATTGATTCGACTGTTGGTTGTTTTTTTCATTTTTTCTTTTACAAACAGAAAAACATGTTCCAAGGAAATATTTATTATTTATTCTGAAGAATTATTATACGCAATTCTCTCAAAAGGCGCTTTATTTACAAAAAATGGGAAAAACATGATAAAACTGATACTTTTCTTGTGAGAAATAAATTGAAAAAATGTTTGGAAGAATATACTATTTGGTTTCATTCCACTTTTAACTAATAGAAAAAAGTTATCAGAATTTTGGGATGAAATCATCACATACAAGAAAGAAAATTATGATATATTAATGTCTAAATCGCACTTTGCGGGACAGAAAACTTCGCTTCTTGTAAACTGAAATAACATATTTACATGCATATATACTCAAATGTACTACAGCGATCAGTTATTGAATTGCAAAGCATTGTATTTGGAATTACAAAAATAATTAAATAGGTTTTAATGAAAAGTTGAAACCTAATTTTCCTGCAAGTATTTTGACGATATTGCTCAAGAAATACAATATCTCATCGATCTATTTGTTATTATTAAAACTTTGTCAATCGAGAAAATTAAGCTTGTCTATCCTGTCATTAAATAATTTCTTAGCATTACGTATGTCAGTGCTCCCACGCTGAATAACAATTAACATATTACTAGAGGGCTCATGTTAGTTATTCACTATGATATGACATCGATATTGAGAGAGTAAATAGGGTTACCATCAATAATGCGGATAGTTATTAAATTGGTAGATACTCTGTATTTTTTGCATAAATTAGTATTTATGAGATGATAAACAAGTCAAGAGTATTGTAGCATATAATTTTGAATTTATTGCTGACAGTATTTTTGTAACATCGATGTCATTCCACTTTACCAAGGATGCCAATTTATGAGTGTTATCAGTTTAAAATACTTTCCATGTAATTTCGAAGAAAACAAGATTGACTGTGAAGAAAATTCTCGGAAAAATTTTGACTTATCGGAGTATTTATATTTAAAATGATATTTTATATTTTATTTAGCATAAAGTCCCCCAACATTGCGATAAGAAGTATTGCTTGTAAAATATGAAAATAAGTTAGAATTTTGTACGTCTAAAATAAAAGGTTAATTACAAAATATTGTAAATAAAATGTAAAATTATATTTCATGCAGTTTTGTTGTTTCCTGTAAAAAAATTTTCTTCTCTAAATAATTTGGCGATGATAAATAGTGAAAAATATTTACCTCTGTACCTTTACCAATTTATATCCTACTCCCAACTCGCGAAGTATACGTGCCTATATTCATGACGACAACGTTAGGCATTTAATGAGAATTTTGTATATTTCCATCGTACATTGAAATGTACTTTTCAATAGTTGATATAAACTACTTAAACGTAAGTCTAATTCGCGTAGCTATGAACGGACGCTTTATGCAAAACAGAACTTGCGAGACTTTTGTAGGAAAGTAAACTGTCACAAAGTAAAAGTCCACAAAATCAAATGCAGAATTGGATTGAGGGTTGTTGAACTGATTGCAAAGTAGTATGGTCGTCCAGAGAATCATGGCGTTGTTTCTATTTAACTCGTTAAGATAAGTCATGTATATTGCGTTTGATACATTATTGAGGAATACAACTAAATTATTACTCGTAGAATGTATATAAATTTTATACAGTTTATGTAAACTTTTACATATTTTAAAACAGTTACTAATAACAGTATTATACATGACTTATCTTAACGAGTTAAATAGAAACAACGCCATTATTCTCTGGACGACCATACTACTTTGCAGTCAGTTTAACAACCCTCAATCCAATTCTGCATTTGATTTTGTGGACTTTTACTTTGTGACAGTTTACTTTCCTACAAAAGTCCCGCCAAATTTCCTACAAAATTCCCGCAAAATGACTTTTGTATACAGATATATTCTATAACATAACTGATATTTATTTACGTTTATTTTCGTGTATCTTCCTCGAAGTCTCATGTATTCTAATCACTTTTTAAAAGAAAGTATACAAAAGTGACTAAATAATGTATATTACAAGATATAACTTCTTAAATTTTAACTATAATATACTACCACCTTGAATTATTTTAATTCACATAGCGACGGCGTTTAGTGACCGGTTACCAAACACTTCCGCTCCATATGCCAAATCACGTCGATCGTCGCGGTCGAGGGTATATTTCTCTCCACATTGCTCTATTAGAGTAATGTTCCCCATTTTCGTTACATTTTTTATCACTTCTCTGCCCCTGTAAATTATAGTATGATGATACATATTCAATTATGTGTCTTAAATGATGGGATTTCTACTAAAAAAATGCATCAAGAGTGCAATTCTAGAAATTAACTCGGACAAGCAAACAGGACTAACAAATTTTTTTATTAGTTTCAGGTACATCGTGTTGTTTTTCAATAATTTTCAAATGAAAATGTAAGTATTTAAACAATTAAATATTTTTTGAACTTCTTACTTTTGATAAAAGATGGAAAAAAAAATATTTTTTTTGTATTTTTATTGATCCACCAAATATAAAAAAATTAAAGCTAAAATTTAAAAACCGGTTTAGAATGCCATAAGCATAACTTCATTTTACCTTCATTTACTAGATTAAGGGAAAAAAATATTCTTGCTACTTATTTTCCGCCGAGGTACAGAAAACACAGCAGAACTTGGGTCGATACGTCTACTTAGAGAACTAGGACAATTTCCAAGTTGATGATAAGAGTGTTTAAAAAAAATATCCGTGACATATGGACGGACCAACGGAGAGACAAGGAAGTCTCACCATGGGGATTCTTTTTGAAACATTTTGATGTGTAAGTTAAGAACGAAATAAAAAAAATAATGAATCTTTTCATTCTAAGGCTTATTTCAATTATTAATTAATTACAAATCAATACATCTTATATTGAATTGTTGTCGAAAATACGTAAATTCTTCATTTGTTTGATGCAGACAATATTGTACTATTTAATATTACAATGACAATATGAAAACTGAAATTCAGTATAAATTTTCAAAAACTCCTATTTCATATTTTCTTCTATAGTTTATGTATTCAGAACGAGAAGTGGTGGTTAATTTAATTGTTTCTGCACACCTTGGTTTTTGGCATAGTATACGAGATATGTTAGTTTTGCTCAAAAGACTTCGCGATAATTTAGATAAGCCTTTGAAATTTTCTGAAATCACAACTATAAATGAGATATGTATAAAATTGAGAACTTATGTGTGAGTGTAGTAATTTCTAAAGAATTAAGATTATTATGAAATTAATAAACTGGTTGGAGTTAAAGAGATAAATGTTTTACTTTCTTCACTGTTTAGCTGGTCAAGATTATAATTTGTGAATTGACGTGACATACCACCATCATTGTTTGGATAAATTAATTTTCATAATATCTGAATAAAATGGTCTAAAGATCGTTCACCGCAGAGAAAATTTGTTTACTTATTTATTAGTACCTCCTCGCTAGCTCCAATATTCCACAGTCGATCTAAATTAGTAAAAAAGAATTCGCATTACTATTTTCATACATGTGGTTCCTCCAAAAACACTTAATTAAATTTTGTTGGAATATTTACTACCGTATTATACACGATAACAAACGTCAAAATAAAAAAAACAATACTTTTACAACATAATTCATGTGTTCATTCGTCTGATAAAAGGTTTTTTTAGAAACCACTTGACGTAGAATTAACGTGACATTGATCAAAATTAAATATTTGCGAACAAATAACTCGATTATTCCTAACAGTTAAAATGGTGCTGGTAAAGGTGAAAATCGAAAATAATATTCATTACTATTTGTCACCTTTTTAGTACACACCGCACTCTGGGAAGTATTGGGTGTTATGTGTGATATTTTTTTTGGACTCATTCAAAAAAAGGGCGTGTTTTAGGTTTTATTTCAACGATAATTTAATTCCTTATAGCGTCTTTATTTGTCCGATATCTTTTCCCGGACACCGTATATATATATATATATATATATATATATATATATATATATATATATATATATATATTATATATCCGACGCTCCGACGTTGTTTGCACTTTGTTCACAAAATGAGTAAAATATTTATAGAAAATCAATGCTATTTGTGCCCAATTTGGTAACTCTTATTATATGCAGTTTTATCGCAAAGCATATTGCATACGAGTAAATGGAAAAAAAATACAATGAAATTGATCTCGTTATAGTGAGCATTAAATCGAAATAATATTTGGAGGAATATAATAACAGCGTATTTCACTGTCGAAATTTCCACAAAGGTGCTATTCTGTTTCTTTGTTTTTTTTTACTTTTAAGGAAAAGAAGTTTGTGTGTTTGAACTAGAGACCTAGAATATTAAACAGTTAGTAGAATTTAAAGACGAAATAGTTAATACAAGAGAGTTATATAAAAAAAAACAAAATTACGCTGTGCGGGGATGGACACTATGATTTATGTAAACAAATTCACATATTTATATATGTATTGTGTCGACCAATTCAACTTATGTTAAGTTACGTTTGGAAGTTTACAAACAATTAAACAGGTTTTAGCCGAAGCCTTAAATATTCGCTAGTTACGAAGTGGCTCTAGAAATACAATATTTCATCGACCTGTTAATTATTATTAAAACTATATTAACCAAATTTGTTGTTTGCTTCGATATTTAAGATTGCCTATACTACTACTAACTCATCACATAGAATAATGTATTCAAAGTAATAATTAACACACTACTCGCGAACGTATGTTAATTATAAATTACGATAAGCCGTCGGCACTGAAGTTTACCACCGATACTTTGGATACTTGCTTGTTAATTTGGTGGATTCCCCGTAATTTTTGCACCAAATGGTATGTACGAGATGACAGTATTGAAGTGACGAGATGACAGTATTTATCAATATCAATGTCGTTACCTGCTAGTATTGACGTTAATTCATGTGTGCTGCTAACTTGATTTATTTTACAAATTATTTCGAAGGATGCATAAAGGAAAATTGTGGAATGAATTTATAGCTTGTGGACTTTTTCATTTTCAAAATAATAAAAATTTACAATTTATATAATATAAAATCGCTCAATTTACTAATAACAATTATTTAAGTACTTATTTACTGATTGCAAAAAAATTACAAATTACTTATAACTTTAAAACTTAAAAATAAAGTAAAAAAAACGTCCATAAAGTAAAAAAATATTTATTTATCCCAATTTTTTTCCGTTGGGCGGTGACAGAAACCAAACAAAACATTGTGTAAGACCAAAATACAAAAGTGAAACTTTGGAAACCAATATAATCGTATTGTGCATATTGTATATTTTGAATACAAAAATTAGAAAACAAAAATATCATACGCGTATTGTGTTAAATTTTTCTAAAATAAAGTAGTATTCAAAATAAAACGTAATTCTTGAAAGGATGCACGCCGTGTTAGAAAGTGAACTTGCTCGGCCGATGCCGAAGGTTACCGAGTTTACCCACACAATGCAGTGCACATTCGATCGATTATATTTCATCATTCTTGAATGTGAACCTGGCTTGTCCAATCTCGAAGGGAACCGAGTTCACCCCATTTAGCGTCACCGACCCGAACCTGACGGCTCAGTTTCGTTCACTGCCCAGGAAAAGTGCGCAGTTGCGCCTAAAGTAGTTTTCATTTCAAAAATGTTGTCTTTGTAGCTTAACCAATCTATAACGGTTGTTTAACTTATTGATCTAGTATAATATTCTCGTATCAGTGGTAGCTTTGGGTTTCAAAACGTAGTATACTAAAACTTAAGCATTATATTTTACGTAAATTTTTAAATTCAAATTAAATTCTTTTTTTCCACAAAATATTCATCTAAATGGCTCAGTGACATTTATACCTTTTTCCCTTCTCGCATTACATATGCAGCCATTTTTATAATGGGAACTTTAGACATTTGGTGATAAGTTTGTATTTACCAATTGCATATTGGTAATGTGAGTTTTTAATTTTTTACAACTCGAAAAATTGATTTTTTAGTAATTAATAAAAACCTATTAAATATAGGTCGAACTCGCGTACCTAGGAACGGGTGTTTAATGAAAATGTGGTAGAAAAGGGAATATTTAAATAACTTAATCAGAGGCAGAATTAGATAGATTTGCGTTAAAATTGAATTAAAATGAGGACGTATGGCTTTGCAGAGCGTCTACGACGCTACTACGTTACTACTAATTAACCTGTTAAGGCAGGCTATGGATATTGTAACGAACTTATTGCCGGAATATGTTAACTCATCTAAATATATACGCTCAAAGATATAAATTTCATACATCTACTAATTTTGTTACATTTATATATAACATGACGTGGTCGTTGTTTATGCTCATCATCTTGTCTATTTGTCTCAAATGTTTCAGTTATGTTACTCAAAAACGAGTAATGAATATTAAAAAGAACCTTCTTAAATTACATCACATAAATAATTTGATATGTCATATAATTTAATTTTGGGGTTTGGTAGTAACATTTTTTATAGTTTTGGGCACATTGTTTCCATTTTCCTATAACTTTTAAGTAACTACGCAATTACTTAAATCATTAAAATTTTAATCGTCTTTTATCTTTGAAAGTAAGAGAGGATCGGGGAATCCCCCTATCCTATCTTATCCTATTTTTGCATATTTTTCTTAATACCTAAAAAAAAAACTTTGAAAATTAGATTTCAAAATAAATGTTGTCTATGCAAAAAATTAACGTTCATGTATCATCTCAAACTATTGAGATGAAGATAAAGCTTTTTTATAAAAAAAATTAAACCGCCTTCAAACTATTCAAGACGCGCACTAAGAAATATACAATATTGAAATGATACTGCTAATGTCAGAGTCTTGTGAAATCGATGCCATGTCGACGCTTCTCTTTTTCTCTTATGTATACCCACGCACAAAGATGAGTACTAAGTGGCCCTTGGCACCGACTACAAAAAATCTCTGTCAGTGGCAGTATTTTGCAGGTTTATTTATGTTCGGAAACGATATTTTATCTCAAAAATTGCAACAAGTGCTCATATTTTACTATTTTCTCTTATGTACACCCACTCACAAAGATGAGTACTAAGTTGCCCTTGGCACCACCTACAAAAAATCTCTCTCAGTGGCAGTATTTTGCAGGTTTATTTATGTTCGGAAACGATATTTTATCTCAAAAATTGCGATAAGTGCTCATATTTTACTATTTTATGTTTTTCAGTACATTTTTTGTTCTGTGATTATTTGAAGTAGGTACAGTTAAAAAAATTTAATATTTTTACTTTTAGTACCTATAACGTCATGTGTTACCTAGAACGCGACGGCTTACGATTAATTATATCTAATTATATCTATTATATATGGATAATTTTAAAGTATGAAAATTGTAATCAAGAACGGAGGCATGTTTCCACAACTTGGCATAATTTAATTTTTTTCTGAATAAGCTAAAAAAACAGTAAAGTGATTGACAAATAAAAATAACTTAAATTTCAAAAAAGCGTGGAATGCTCTCGACTTTTATTTACGTAGTGATTTTACCTTTACAGCTAGCCATAAACAAATTTACGGTAACTGATACAAGTTAATTATAATGCGGCTTACATATAGTAATCACTTTTGACAATAAATAATACGCGCACCAACGTAATATCGTTATAATTCGTAGATATCGATAAGTATTTTTTAATAAATCACTTTCCTATCAATTTCAATATTTTTGCTCGATATCAGAATTCAAAAATGTTGCTTTCGAATTTTAATTCTGCTTTCGTATATTTATATATATAAGACTAATATTTTATTACGATGACTTCTCCTCCCCCCCCCTCTTTTTACTAGGAGAATATTAAGTTGCATTTGTCTATTTATCAATACGAACGTTTTCCTTATATATTTTCTATGATATTAGTAAAAATTTTCGTCTAAAAAAATTTAAAATATTATTAAATTAAGGTAAATTCCATTGTTAAAGAATTATCATTTAATTGAGCAGTAAGAATATGTCAGCTGGTGCGATCAGTGGCTAAATTTGTGGTTAAATTTACAGTATATCATCGGCAACTGTTCTCAAAATCCTGGAAGAACAAGATCTCCTTGTTCATAATTATTATTAAAACCGAGAACCTGCTCAAGGTGGAGCGACAGCTTTTAGAGACGCCTCTTAAGTCTATATTGAAACATTAGAATAACAGGAGACCTGTCAAAATAAATTTGTCACTACCGCCAATATCGTCTTCATCACTTGCCGCCTCTGCACTAATATCTCATCGACGTCAAAGAAGTTCTAAAACCACAAATGCTGCAAACCAGCGTGTGACCACCCGCATACCTTAACACACTTTCACCAAAACCGCTTTTGGACCCTGTGAAGCATTTCAGGTACTAAGATAACGACTACAAAGATTCGGCGGAGCTGTAGCCATCAATGACGCAGAAAACCGTAACTGCTCGTCCCTCAAATGTAATTATAATCACACAGCCCTCGTATCATACGACTGCCATAGTTGAGTTTGCCAATAATATAGCAATTTATCTGTAAATAAAATGCACAATAACCACTAATACTCAGATGTTAAATTTCAAAGCTATCACACGTTTTTCAGTTCCTCAATAACAATTTCTTTTTCTTTATTTAACAAGAATTAAAAAACTCTTTTATCGATTCGTTTACCTGTAGAACTCACCAAGCGTCACTTTTGTGAGTTTTATTTGACTAAACACATTTTATCTAGACCATAAATTACATATATTTTCTCCAAATATTTATATCAGCACCTGTGAAGTAGCAGTTCAGTTTTACGCTCACATACATGTATTCTCCCGTTTTTATGGCTAGAAGCACTAAGCTAGGCTTTGAATTCAAACATTCACTTATTTGAGAGAAACTCGAGTGACCGCACCACGATGGAATATCGAGAAGAGTTTTCGTCCCACACGGTTTTAAACAACTGGCACTGTTATTATTGATCCGTTGTTAATTTTTCATTTTCATTTTTTGAGAATGCAGATATCAGTTGAATAAACGAATGATCCTTATTTCTTTTATACTTTTTTACATCTTTATTATTCAGTTGTATAAAACGATAAAGTTTGAACCTCAAATGGCGTGTGATGAAATTTATTCATTTGTTTCTACATTGTTACTATACGAATTTAATTTCTCCTTTAAATCGTTTTCGAACTTCTTATTCCCAGTAATAAACGCGAGAAATTTATGAAGTTCCAATACCCAATTTTACTGTGGAAATAAAAATAATATGAACATTTAATTTACTCAAGGTTTGCTATATTTTAATTGCCTTGACATTCAACCTTACTGTTCAGACTACTTTAATGACTTGTTAGTTTCCGTCCCGTTGCAGGCCAATTTCTACCCATTTCATAGTTGAAAGTGGCTATGCCTCGGATTTACATTTATAATTTTTGTATTTACCACTATCCGAATAAGGTTTTTTTCATATTTCGATGGTGGTAAAAAAATCCGAAATTTGGTATGCGATTTCATGTACGCGTTTACGTCGTATAGCTCTGAGCATTACAACTCATAATCTGGCCTTGGTGAATACATTTATTTCATTGGGAATAGTTTGTAAATCCATCGATTTAATCTAATAACAAAAAATCATTTGACTATTAAGTATAAGACTCAACAAATTGCCCCCTTTCAATGTTTTCCATTTTTCTCATAACTTCAGATAAATCGTAATTGCCTAAGTATACAACGTGCATACGATTTCGTTCTTCACGTTTGTTTTCCAACCAAGGCGAACCTCAATATCGTCACCTCTTCAATGATATTAAATAATTATTTTATTTCTCAAAAGTTTCATTTCCTGTAAACACGTTGTCTATAATAGCAGATTATTGCGATAGTATCAACGTGAATGTTCCTCAATATATAATTTTTTCTAAGATAAAATATAAGAAATACGAGTAAATAATTTTTAGTAAAGGCAGGAAGTTCTTAAATATTTTATAGTATTCAGAGGTTACTTTCATAGTTCGGTAAATTTAGGTTTAAAATTATTAAATTTCCCATTTAAATGCTGACCAAGCTATGATTAGAGGAACATATATAGTTCTCGAATAATGTTCGAGTCTAAAGTTCTCTAACATTATTTATATTACCAACATTAATCTTGAAATATTTGACCGACTCGTTTATTATTAGGAAGAGAGTGTTATTAAATTTTTTTAAATAATAATGAAGACAGTATGTTGCTTAAATCATCAAACATAATAATCCAGCGTTTTGATTAATAAGAAACATCCATCTTGTGTCCTCATTTTATTAATTTCTTGTGATAGGTTATTGGAAAAGTAAACAAAGCTGGAACTATAAATTGGAATACACAATTATTGATTATATATGCGAGTTATGGGCAATGTGCCATTTTTGTATTTAACGTTGTGGATTATGTCAGCGAATAAACACAAAATGAAACATAATTAATTCGTAATATTATATTAATGTCAATATAACAGAATGCCATAAATGATAATAATTATTGCAGCGTATTATTACTAATGATAATACTCTCTACGTATAAATTATACGGGAGATTATTTGCTAATAAACAAACATTTAAAATTGATTTATTTTTCGTACAAAACATATAAGTAATTCATACAAGGTATAATGACTTGTAATCCGCAAAGAATTGTAAAATTTTTCTGCTTGCGATTTCAAAATTCTTGACTACGAATATTCTTTGGTTAGTATTATTTTAAAAGTACCATAAATAACTATTTTAAAAGTTATTGTCTGTGTCCATCCATGTTCGCCAGTGTGGACGTCGATCTGTTCTAAATAAACAGAAAAATGGTTGAATAGGTTTTGAAACAAAACTATAAAGGTCATTCCTGCTCATAACTACTTTATTGATATATCTTGAAGCGTTCCAAAACTGTGTATAAAAAATGTAGTTGAAGAACACTAAAAGAGCGCTACGTTAGACAGGCAGACTGTAGTCGCTATATACGGGGAGTATATGATTTTAATGCGTCTTATTTTACAATTATATGGCAGATATGATTATACTTTAGTGATAACGGTAATATCGAAATTTGTATTTAAGTGTATTTATTTTGTCTGAGCACATATACTAGCTGTAGAATTGGTGTCATAGTCAAACGGAAGGGACCGTGGTGCAACCGAACGTGACAACGGTACGGATAATTTTGCATAGGCCATGATTACATGTGTAAGTTGGTGTGTATGTGTACATCACCGTTGTTGTTACTGAGGTGGTATATCGAGTTGAATACATTGATAATGTTACATGAGTAACTGTGGATAATCTTTTGTTGAATATAAGATTTACAAGCTAATTTCAATTCCATAAATCATCTACTTAATTGTTGGCTCGTGCAGAATATTTTGAATAAAAATAGTATTTTTGTTTATTGAATAATAATAATGTCATAGTTAATTATGGTATTTTTATTATTTAAAAACACGAAGTTATTTCTGTGCACATTAAAACATTTTAGTTGTTTTCAAGATGTCGATGTGAATGATGAAATAAAATTAGATTCGTTTTGAATATAAAAAAATCTTCGTATTAAATCGATTACCCTGATTAAATGTTTCGTTTATTCTTTTAGACAAAACTGTTTCCCTGTTACATTAGTTACTTTATGAATTGAATAAAGGCACATGTATGAATTTTTTTTAAATAAAATTTCTTGAAACAACTCTTTTCCATGTAAAAGGAGCTATGATTTTTTCTATTGCGAAATCATATACTAAAGTGTAATTTGCTTCATGCATTTCTATTGGTCGTTTATATAAATTACATTAGTATTTAATATCTACCTTTCCCCCTTTAATAAAACCCTTCTTTAATTTTTTATTTTGTTCGGTTTATTTTACGAATGGCAATAACGATGTAAATATCATTAATATTCAGATGAACAATATTTTTTGTTTTTTCTTTTTGTTTTATTCTATATATTTATATAAAGCGAATATAAATAGCTTTGGATAGAATTAAAGGCCAGTGGTCTGTCGTTAATTACCTCAAAGGTTTCTTCTTAATAGTTTTTATTTGGAATTATTTATTAGCTTTTGTATAATTCGAGAAGTTAATAAATTCTTTTTTCTCCCTATTTTCGTATTTTTATTTCCAAAACACAAAGACACCGAATAATTCCATTGGAATATTCTATATAACGCCCATATGTTTGTCTTTCAGTGTTCTCGTTCACGTGTTCCGATTTTCGTCCGAAGTTTTCTCGTAGGATGCAAGGAAAATTAATCTCCATCGATAGTGAATGTTTGTAGGATATTTTAATTAGATTTTATGTGTTTTTCTTTATGGTGAAATGTAAACACATTCTTTAATTTGTACCTGTATTAATTTAATGTATTATTACCTCTATAGATGGAAAATATTTTTTCTCTACATCATTCACAAATACCATTTTCTTTTCATTTTGGTGTCATCCAAAGGCCCATTAATTATGATAAGTTTTATGTTAATGTATCAACTCTCTGAGTATCATAAATTTGAGGCATGGTATTAGGTATTATCCCAATTTTTATTCAAAATTTTTTCCTGAGGATATTTTTCAACAGAAAGCCTGTGTATTTAGTTAATATGTCTAGGGCTAGTCTTGAAAATAAATTTCCAAGTGATGAAAAAAATCTCACATCAAAAATGTTGGAAAGAAAATTTCCAGTTCTTTATTCGATGGATATCCGCCTAAATTGATCAGATAAAAATGATAATGTTTTCTCTGAATGTTGTGTAAAAAAAAGTTCAATCAGTGCGATACCGGTGCCGGTTCAAAGGAAACATTTAATCGAAAATCCAAGATGGATTCTTTAAGAATGAGGGAATGAAAAGAAAAATAGAGATTTGAGTTAGAAAAAAACAGTATCGGTTAATCGCAAATGAAACTTGAATGGTACAAGTATCCTACACCATAAATTTTGCAAGGACACCGATGAAGATACATAGTTAATCTGAATCACTGCTAAATACAAATGGATAATTATAATAATGCGTATATTAGGCAATTAAAAAACTGTTTAAATTATAAACATATTAATGATATTCTCGAGTATAAAAATGTTATTTTGCATTTTCGAGGCAAGAAATAAACCGGTATATAATGAAAAAAGGGTTTACACACTACACATGAAGTGTTTTCATTCTTTTATGGATATCATGTTTGAGATGTGTTTCGGTTTTAAGCAATATTTTATAAGAATTTTAAAACCCTAAGATAATTTACCAAATATAAAAATGATTTTGACGCGGTGTTAACTGAGAGATTAATAACAATTTTAGTTTAAGTTTTGTATCCACATTTTTTACCATATTTAAAATAATCAAAATAAGACACTGTAGACCGACTGCTTTACTTTTCTGTTATTTGTAGTATTCGTGTATTAAAATTGTAACAGAGTGAATTTTGCACATGGAAAATATTTCAAAAAGAGTGATGGATTTAGAAAAACTTTTTTACAATTTTTGTCTGTCTGTTATTTTGTGCGTCAATCGCCCAAAATAGAGTGGATGGATTTTGAAAAAAATTGTAATAAATTTTTTACTCCGAATTTCACGCGTACATTGACATAGGCACAGTTAGTTTGAAATATTTGCAAACCACTCGATATTGTGTTATCGCTCACTGAAACTAATTTAAATTGATTGCATCAATTGTTTTATTAATTTTTAAAGCAGGGGTGAGCGATAAGGAAGGGTATTTTTTGGTAAAGGTAAATAAAATAGGAAAGCATAACAGGATTGAAGATGATTTAATAATATTCTGTTTTAATAATATCTTATGTAGTAAGATAGAATTTAAATATAATTCTGAATGAGTTGGTATCTTTCTATAGATAAATATCTTGCCCGTTACCAATTTTGCCCTAAAGTAATGAACATATATTTTAAACTAAAATAATATAAAATACGAGAACAGGGTAAATGGTTATAGAGAACATGTAGATATGTACGTCTATGAAGGCGGAGCGTATTTATTAATTATTATGCGTATTTGTAATTTATTTATGATAAGTTTTATTTTTTTAAATCTTTACTTTTTAATCACTTATGAAGTATATATCGGTTATTGCATAATGGTCTCACTAACATGTATCTATGTATTACTCCTATTATAAGTGACTTTTGTTACATAAAAATATTTTTTTTAATTACTTTAGGTAAATTTCAAACTATTTAAGCATATAAGCATACAAATTGAAAACCATTTTTTATACTTGGTTAAAAAATAATAAAATTATATAACGTCATGACAAGATTACATCGACGGTAGCGTAAAGCTTTTAAAATTACTTACGCATTCGTGCATCTGTTCCTTTGTCACAACCGTTTGACGTAAAACTTGAGACAGCATCATCTAAACTAATCCACAAATATATCAATAGTCAAAACTCAAAATGGTTTATGTAGAAATTGAAAAAGTGGTACAAATAAAATATCCGAAATTGTTTTTTTTTACTTCTTTTGTCTTATGGGATATTATTCAAAACACCGATATTAAAGGATTACGTGTAAAATATGTCTGGAGACATCCTTGACAATACCAGACAGGAAAATATGTCTGTCTGGTATTGTCAAGGATGTCCATAAATATTTTTCTAAAAAACTTTTGAAGTAAAAAATACAATTTGAGATAATTATAAAACTTTCTGATATGTTTATATCAAATAATACGGAAATATTTGATGTTGTTTATAAAGTATTTGAATTTTTTTTTAAAGCCGTGCCTCCTATGAGCCACTAATTGAAAGAGGAAGTTGCATGTGTTACAGAAATATTTTTTTTAAATTTTATATAAGCTTGTTTATCATTAGAAAATGATGAACATATTCACAACACACATATCGATCCTCTCTCTCCATAACTACTAAATTCAAAATTCTTAAAACTGCTAATTTTACAATTGTGAGAAACAACTTCCTCTGAAATTTACTTAAAGTTGCTGAATTCAAGAATTCAAAATCGCTTTAGTTTCAAGATATTCACGATATGTATGCGCCTGCAAATGATATATTAGACAAAATATTAACGTGGTGAAAAATATACACTTTAATGATTATATTTGCCTAAATTTGTAAACAATGGGTTTATATTTCGTTCAATGAGCTTAGCGTCATAAATAAAACATATAATTTCATATTAAGAAGCTATACTAATGTCGAGACATCTAGCCTTAAAGTTTACACATTTCTCCTACAATTCATTTGTCCGCTCCGAACGTGATAAGGCTTTTTATATCTTGAAACGTAAGCAATACTTTTGTTTTATATTAAAACCGGTAAATGAGTTTTGCAAATCAGGGGACGATTTACGCCAGACCACATATTATAATTCAGTTTGAATTCGCAATCTTGGCCAAAATATTTTGTGTATTTACAGAAATACATTTCCACAAAGGCTGAGAGTTTAAATTAGATAAATAAAAGTTATCTGAAATTGGGGACGGTGACCCATTTCTTTGTTGATAATTGAAATAATTATAGTTAAGGTTATCTTTTTTTTAAAAAGGTAAACCCTATTACTCTACCTTGTTAAGTTCTATCTTGTAAATGTTAATTTAATCGACCTAGTAAAAATTTTCAAAGTTTTTATAAATCCTACAATATATTATTTCATATAGGTTTTTATGGAACTTGTAAATTTATTTAAAACGACAACTTAATAAAATTTGTAAATAAATTATGAAAGGTACATTTCTTTTTAATTTTTTAATTAAAAAAGGAAACTAAGGAAATATTATATCTTTGTTATCTACTTTTGTGCTAATACCAAATATATTATTATTTATATGTTATTATGAGTAATTTATTTTATTTTTAATATACGAGTAGTTTAACCGCCATCAAAGAAACTATTAAAATTACTTCGTTTCATAAAATCTATCAGAAATTACATATCATGCTTTCATTATCGCAAAATACTGTCTGTTTCAGTTTCATTTCTCGTAAAATGCAGATTAATAAGAAAATAAAACGTTACTCTGTGTTCCCTTCGTTACTTATCTAGTTATAGACAATTTGAGAAAACTTTTCAATGAAAGCTCGAACTTATGTCACTATAGCGACCTGTCGAAACTCCCTCCGAAATTGAACTCCCGCAGATCTGCCCCACATCGAGTGAATAAATAATATAAAGATATGACACGTTCATCGCTTCAGGCTTCTATTGAATGTATTCGATCGAATGTAGCCTTAATTTCTGTAGCTCTATTTCTACTGTAGTCAAAAAATAGAGTTACGTAATTTCACGTCTTCCAGCTATATGTTATATGTATATGTAACCTGCACTGCAAAATATATTTCTGTATTCTTAATGCGGCGTTATTAAGGTCGATACATATGTACAAATATATATATATATATATATATATATATATATATATATATATATATACATATATATATATATATATATATATATATATATATATATATATATATGTCGACGTTAATAAAATATGGCTATGAATTGATTCGCAAATTGTTACTTATACCATGTATGTTCATTCATATAATAGGACAAATTGATCTATATAAAACATATACATTGCTCGTTGTATACTCATATGATTACCTTGTAATCCAAAATAACGCTAGCAGCTTTGGTTTCTCGCCTAAGCATCAATAACCTATCAAATAAAAATAATAATGCGAGCAGAAAAGGTCTGTTATTAATCACAACGCTGAATTAATAACCTGAACATTTAATAGGCGCTTAGTTAATAGATTATCATAATTGTTTGGCATTGTAGAAAATATTTCGCAAGTGATATCAGTAATAATGGTACTTGTGAATATTAGAAGGCTTCAATTAAATAAAGTTATAATACAATACCATAGTTACATTTGGTCTTTTAATTATAGTTTCATCAGTAATAATCAAAATTAAAATAAACGAAATTAATGAACAAAATAAATAAATATAAACGAAAGTAATAATGGTTTCTTAACAAAAACAAAAAACAAATAAAATCTGACTTAAACTATTGTTAAATATATCCTATTTAAAACGTAAAAGTGCTAAAATTGGTATTATTTTATTTTTGTAAATCGCAAATCCCACGTGTCAATTTATATCTTAGACAATTAATACGATTACTTTGAATTTGTGAAACTTAAAAACCGTACTTTCCTTAAATCTAAATAAGAAAGTGTCTTTTGAAAACGTCTTTTTATTACAGAGTTTATTTTGCTTTTGATATACTGAGGCTTTTTAGATATTTTGAAAACGCGAGAGTCTAGCAATTATCCTCTTTTTTTAATTAAATGGTTAGTATTTGCAATTTAAACAAATTACATTTCAAATCTTTTGACTTGCAAGGTTAGATACATAACCTTTTAAAATGGCACAAATTATTAAAATAACATTTATCACATAGTATTAAAATAACTCATAGTATTAAAATAACATTTTTCAAAAGCAAGTGAAGAATCGCATAAAATGCGAAAAAATTAAACCTTTTAATTCTACACCTAAACTACCAATATTTATCATACACAGATTCCATCGTATCTGATATCACTTTCCTAATTTATTTGTAGCTTTTGGAAATATTACAAATAATGTAAACAGTATTTGAAAAACTTAGAAACTACTGATTACTTATTGATGTCAACCAATTAATGGTTGATGAATACTTTTAAACTATAATAGGATAAAATGTGCCCTTTTTAAGCATATTTATTAATACGTACAAATTGTTCAATACATACTGAGATGGAATTGTGTTGGTGCTAATTTCAGATCGAATATCGAAATATTTTCCTGACACATTTTCGCCATAAATATTTCCCTGACACATATTTTTGTATCAAGGAATCAATGAAAAACCTTTGATACATTTAAAGACACTCAATTTCCTATTTCCAACAATGGAAGCTTCCTGGCTGTATGATCCATAGTATTTTCTATAATATATAATATGAGGTATGTAATCTAGCCCTTGAGATAGTGGAATACGAGATCTGTAATCTAAGCATTGAAGTGAGTAAATTGCTTAGAATCTAACTTCCAACGTGTGCTCTTGTTTCTTCCATTTTGCAAACAGAACAAACCAGAACGTTAAACATAGCAGATGCGTAATTTCAGATGTCGTAATATCGTATTGCCTCGGTATTATCTACCGCAAATATTTCAGTTACTAATTTCTCTGGTATTTCTGCGCCTATACTTTAGTAGTAGAAACTCACATCAAATATTCGAAAATTTTTCAATAAATATTATTATTTGCTGAATTATGTTTGATTATTTATTATGGGACCTCCACAACTTATATTGATGAAAGGTTATTAAAATTTTTGAAAATCAGGAATATTACATACTTTGTAAATAATTTTTCAACGATACACATAAAAATCCTGATAATCCTGTGATCTACTAATTATTCGACAGAAAGTCGAATTTCTTTTACATTAAACATAAAAATAGCCAATGTGCATCTTGTAGATTATTTATCAGGCATTAAAACTAATATATTTTCAAAGGCATGGTAATTTTTTCCAATACTATTATTTCTTACTAGCATGCTGTGTAATTTTGTACATTCGTAATAGCTTGACAAATTCGTGTTCAACTTGCACGCTAAATATCCGGTTTTACATAAAAAAATTAACACGAATACCGCGTCAAATCCTAAAATAACATTTTCAACAGCACAAAAGCTACTCGAGCTATTAAATTTTTTTTAAATAGTTTAAGATGTTATATTGAACGATCTCGATCACTCTAAAACCGTTTATACGTTTAGATGCGAACATACTGATTTAAATAAATCCACTTATCTGCGAATGTTACAATATTGAAATTACGAATTATGTTACAATACCTTTCTCTAGTATTGATGCATACCGTAGACTTACATAAATTTCCACACCTTTTTTGGAACATAAAATGTATTATTTATGTCATACAATAACTCATCCAGGCAACATATCCAAAAGATTTAGGAACTTCTGTTAATAAATTAAAATATTGGTTCTTATTATTATAACCGTGAAGTCATTCCAAAATATTTCAAATACTACAACACGTAGACTGACATCAATTTCAATATTTCTTCTTGAATATTACGAAGACCTGTTTAAAATTTTCTGCAAGTGTTCTATCTTTAGCAAATAATATTTCGAAGATAGCCGTTCGTAGGATACTATAGTCTTTGTTATTTTGTATATAAATTCCAAATACGTTTACCATTCTATCAATTTTTACATTACATTTAGATGTAACACATGGAATTCCATTAGTTTTTGCATACGTAAACAACTTCGTAATTGATACCATTTTCCGATATTTCTAGCGCATAACGATTTGGCCAATTATATGATCACTCTGCAACTTACCCATATATAACTTATAAACGCGATGCACCGTAAAGTATATTAACGCTTCAACAAGAAAATATCTTCATCTTCTAAAATAAAAATACTCGCCTCGATAAAGGAAGAAACCTAAGAAAACTAATTACAGACTTTTCGCATTATCCGTCAAGTAATTCCAAATTGTATCCATGGAAATCAAATTATTTGACCTAATCTACGCTCGGAAAGAGTACAAGTGTGTATCCTTGCCGAGTGTAGATTAGGAAAAAGAAACAAGACTGCAAAGAAAAAAGTCAATGGACTAAGTAGTTCATGTTAATATCATTTTACTTTGGTTTGAGTATTTATGCTCCAGTTATGCGAAGTAATATCCAATATTACAAAATTCATAAAAAAAAAGTTTCTATAAAAGAAAGTAACTTAAAAACTATTTTAGTTAGGGTAAAAGTCTAGACATTGAACTTATTGACTTTTCCTTAATCAAGGTTTTCTGTAATGAAGGCAAAAGATCTCGCTATTTTAAAGAAATTCCAGCTATTCGTAACTTTTAGAGAGATGGAAGAAGATTTTTTTTTCTTATTAATATCGTTAGGTTCCATAACTTTTAATGGAATTTATCGGTAAATTTTCAAGAAGGGAAGATTAAAAACTTCACTATAAACATATTTCATAGAAAGGTAATAAATATTTTATTTAGTAATAATATATTCAGGGTTGCTGTAGTCTATCATCGCACAATGATCGGACAAAATTTTACGTTGGAGAAATTTCAGAATGTTAATTTAAATTCTCAATGACGTCGCATTTTTTAGCATTAAAACGATCATTTTTAGGATTTCATATCTCAAAGAGAATCTGTCACACCGGGTTTTCTCAGGAACCAATTCACATAGAAAATTTACATACGAATAAAACATTTATCACTGACATATCTTAATACATAAAACTCAAAAATATTCATTTGGAAATTTTAGGGCGGACAAAGTAAGTACTCTAAAAAATTGTTACAAATTACATCAACGCTGTAGAGTATCCTCGAATAGGACTAGTTATATAGGTTTCATAAATTATTTTTATAATTTTAGATATTAATTCTTCAGAAGTGAAGAAGAAGACAACTAAAAAATGTGTAAAAAATATATACGCTCCTCCCCTCCCTTATTTTTAAAATTACTCACTTTAAAAGTATGAAAGAATTGTGAGTATTTAAAAGCCCGAGAAGGGTGAAATTAAAAGAATTGGAAGTGTCTAAAGGTTGCACGAGAACTACAGTGAAGCTATTAAACGTCGTGATTTCTGCAATGCGCAACGTAGATTTTACATCTATAATAGAGATGGGATGCAATTTACTGTCCTTATAAACCATACAAAGTTCAAACTTAAAATTTGGTAACGAATATCTTATTAACTTGCATATTTTGCACTAGATACATTTTAACACTCTATTAGAATTACAGAGGAGGTAAAAAAAGTCATAGAATTTTTTAATATCATGAGAATAGCCCATATGATATCATTTGCAAGGTTTATTATGAGGAATATAAAAATATGTTTCACAGTTGAACTTTTATATTTTAAAATACATTCCAAAAAATACGACAATACAGCATTCTTCCGTTCCTTATTTTCGAAACTACCGAGTTAAAAATCATGAAAAAATAGGGTTAATAAAATTTCACTGAAAAGCTAGAGAAAATATCCAGGATAATCGCTGAATATCCTTTTATCCTTATAATTATCCTTTGTACTAAATTACAAATGTTTTATTGAATTGAAAATATTAATCACCAAATGATGGTGTACGAGTTCGCGTCACAATTGGTATTAATTAATTATAACTGGACATATTAAATTAAGTTTGTCAAAACGTTTCAATTAATTAACTTTAACAATTAACAAAGCAATGAATTCAAAATATTACTCCTCAGGGCAATTCAATTTATTAAACTATAAATTATAAAATACGCAACGTTTTTTAACACCACTCGTTCGACCATGTTTCTAGTTCTAAAATTTAGCCTTAAATTAATTCATATAATATCAAATTGTAAAAAAAATTATCAACATTAAGAAAACAAAAAGGAAAGAAGAGAGAGAAAAGGAATTTTTGGAAAATATTATAAAAAGCTTTTTTTTTTACTTTACTTAAGGGATGAAGCTAATTTATGTATCATTGTAGGAGGTAACCAAGAAAAATTACTAGCAACGACGTCTTAAAAGGATCCATATCCGCAGAAATATTGAGTCAGTATCTATAGAAATCGATCACATATTATGTATTGGCCTAGAGATGATTATCCCTAAATCAAGTCTTAAAAAGCAAGTGTTTGACTGTGCTGAAGTTACGTTGATTATTTTAATTCTATTTTCTTGAATTTTTGCAAAACAGAAACATAAAAAACGATGCTGAATAAATTTGTTGAGTACCCGTAAACTGGAACTCGCAACATTTAACGAGTGGACTTAAGCACACGTACGTAATATTTCTCGAATTAATACTTCTCGATCACTTTCATTTCACTCTCCAAAATTCTGTACACAAACATTTTTCAGTACTAATTACTTTTTCTTTCTCAGTATTAAGTCTTGTTTCTATGTTAAACGGCTTCTGGAAAAGATGGTGTGATGCTTTTCAAAAAAATTTTTAGAATTATATTGCTTCTAACTCCAAAAAAAAACAATTTTTAAATCTCTGTAATTAGTTCTTTCAATCGATATTCTACATATCACTGAGAAAATAATTATTCGTTAAAAAATCTTTATGTTTACTATATATTTTTTCCTTTTATTACAAATAATCCTAAGAATCAGTTCATATTCGCTAAAATTTGATGAAATATTACCTCCTGAATAAGAAGTGGCAGATAAAACGATTAATTAAACTATTTTAATTATTCTCTGAATTATCATTATGTTTTTCGTGCCGACATTATCTTTGTGCCACTTTCCCGATAAAGGATGCACTGGCCCGTCCTCTAAACCTTAAATATTTATATATAACGAAAATTAAATTAATCCCTTCCACTTATTTTGCCCACACAGTTGGCTGGTCACCTTTTCAAACCTGCCTGGTAATACCACACGGCAGGCATAAAAAAATTAAGTTCTAGATTAAAGTATTTAGTGATGCTGGCGCTTTATGGAGTGAACTTTATGTAAGTATTATGAGGTAAGAACGACGACCCTGCTTTCACGGGAGTATCAAAAATTCTTTGCTGCTAATATTTCTACATATTTATGTAATTTAAGCCTAATGTTTTGAATTGTTTGCTATGGTGGAGATTATGGTTTGATTTAGAGTTAACGTCAATCGATATTACATTTAGTTTCCATTTCTGAGTAAATAAACATCGTATTTTTTAAGAAACATTGACATTTCTCGGATTCAATAATGATATTCCATATATTAGTTAAATCGACATTATGAAATGAAGTACTATCAAAACAGTTATGTCAGTAATAATTATTTATCATTAATTTATAACGACTAAAGATTAAAAGCAAAAATTCTCGTTAGTGTGAATTAAGATATTTTTAAATTTATCTTGAAAATTCTTCCGAGTTATTATTTTTGAAGTAAAACTTCTTTACGCACACTTGACTCGGGGAGTAAGCTGGTGAATGCTTGCCGAGAGCGTTACGAAAAGTGTGATCGGGCGAGGCGAACGGAAGTTGAGAGGGAGATATAAGTTAATGAAGATAGAAAGAGAGTTACGTTTCGTATATTACTGTAGGGACAAGAGAGAGAGGTGCGAGCACACATTTTCTTTCTCTCTTTCTCTCATAGCCAGTTATGTTTCGTATATCTAAGATACGGTGCAAGCCTATTGTCTGTATCACACTGTAGGAGCGAGAGAGAGCAGTGCGCGCGCACATTTTCTTTCTCTCTTCTTCTCATAGACAGTGCATGAAATACATATATATATATATATATATATATATATATATATATATATATATTTATTTATATATATATATATATATATATATATATATATATATATATGCGATAAAATTGTAAATTCATTTTAAAGTTCATATTTTGTGATTTTGAAGGTTTACTTCAGTCGTGTGATCTAAAGCACACTCGTTTTTTTTAATTTATTATTTAAATATAGATTGTGGATATTTGTCACATCAATAATAAAATTATCTTTTCAATTGCTAGAATCAGATGAAAGATTAGTATCTCTGCCAACCTGCAATAAATACTAATTATTATTTGAAAGATTAACTATTTAGAAGATTTGTCGATACTGTTTTCTAACAAAAAGAAATCGTTTAACAAATTAGTTTGACAAATTAGTGCAACACAAACACACCCACAAACACACACACATACATGCGAGTGCGCGCGCGCATACACACACATATATATGCACACACACATACACTCACACAGATACACACACACATACACACACACACACACATAGTAGCAAGCTTAATATGTTCAAATAACAAGATACTGCTGTTTTCTTTAGTATATGAAATCCTTTTTGCACTAATTATACTTACCAAACTGGAAATCTATATATAAACTATATTTGTATATAGTATTATATATAGCAATGTCTACGATGTTTCTGCTATATATAAACTATATTTAGTAACACTAATTAAATCAATAAACATTTTATACTTTCCAGTTTTAAGTTTATCGGTTTAGAAGTGTTTGAGTTATTGAAATAAGGTAGGTGGACAAATACCAATTCGTTTTGCTTATAAAATTACCTGTTTCCAGTATCGTACTCACTAATAGAACTTTATAAATCAAAGTAAAGAAAAATGAATGCTTAAAAAATTTAGATGTGAAAATACGTCCTTATAAGGTCACAATATTGGAATTCATATATTTACTGAATGTACAATTATTTTTTCAATAAATAATAACAAATATATGTGAGAAACGATTATTTACCGAGGGTAATATAGGTCAACCTTTTTTAAAATTCTCTGTAATTTAAACATATGTTTACTCCACGATCTGCCATTTCTTGACTGTTTTCAGGGCGAACATACTCACGAGAATCAAAATATCAACGGAGATGAAACGCTGCTAATTTCGCCATTTAGCACTGTACCTAGTGGAACATATATCGGTTGCTATGGACCTGTCCTTACGAAGTAATATAAGTCTGTGACTTGTCCTGTTTTTAATTTGTTCAATTCAGTTGTACGTAGACCGGCGGTTCGCAAAGGCGCGGGGTTCTTGAAATTAAAATTGCTAATATTTTCAGTCATATCGATCAAAAAATACTTTCTAGTATTTTTTCACATGAATTAACCATTCACAAAACAAAAGAAGGACACGTGGAATTACTTTTTACGCGTAATTACGTAAAAATGTTACAAGTTTCCAAAAAATATTTTCTTTTGTTGCACCCTGAGAAGCTATAGTACTAGCAGTGCTTTCGGTACCAATTGTCAATTAGTTGTAATACCTTGATTCACTCGCACTGCAAACACACTGCATCACTTTGGCTCTTTTGATTAATTTTATATATAGGAAATTTGTGACTGCAGCTGTGAGTTCTTGTGTACGTGTGTTGTACCTATGCCCATTTTGTATTTACATAAAGTATATATATATATATATATATATATATATATATATATATATATATATATATATATGACCTACTAAGATAGTTTCTATAACAATGCTTCAATTCACTTTGATTTACTAGCATTTATCGTAACACTTAACTAGTGTAGATGTTTTAAGTGAAAAAAAACAGTAAAGTACGAATAGAACTTTGTAGGGTTTTTACTAGACTCCAATTTACAAATGCCTATAAATATTTAAAGGTACATTGTATTTCTATTAAAGTGTTAACAATTAATTTGCTTATTTTACACAGCGTAAATATGTTGCCTATAACATTTTTCATTGGTGAGAAAAATGGTGAATTCTGAATAACTATGCGATTTAGAATCATTATATCAAATATCCGTAATAATTTTCCGGTAAACTTAGACAAACTTAATATTAGTTGTTTCTTTTTCTGACTTTGCAATTACGGAGACGAAAGGGAGGTACTGTTTTTTATCATTTTTAGCAATTTCCGTTAATTGTGGAAGTACATTCAAGGTAATATTTCTTGTTTTGAGGCACGCTAAATGAATGAATTTCTAAGACATCTTCATATAAATACTGTGAAGTGTATATTTGATACGATGGTTTTCAGTAAAATTTATTATAAGGTACACATATTTGGCTCCAAATATTTAATACTTGTGCGTGCATAAAAAAAAACAAACAAAATTAGCTGTGTACATTTATTCTGTTAGTTTTCTCATGAAGTCACAAAGATTAAAAAAAAATGTTGCTCACATTTAATAATACCTCTCTTTAATTAACGGACAGACTAATGGTAATGACATATTGACGAATTTTACAAGCCGTATCAAAATTTAACCTGAATCACTTATGTAAAATTATCACATGTCGTCTTAAAGAATTCACTGTATAAGGAACAAGACTTTATGAGACATAATTTAATACCTACTTTGCTTAAACTTGATTTGCCTAGTGCTCAACGAGGTGATTTTAATTTGCTATATTTCGTAAAATATTACAAAATGTAGTTAATTTAATAAATAAAGTAGTAATGAAAATTATAAATATTTATTAATATTTAAACTAATTATGGGCTTTAAAATTTAATAATAGTTATGGAGTAAGGTTATTTCCCTGCCTCATTCGCTTTGGTAAAATGCTTCTGTGCATTAATAAAAATTATGTCAAAATTCAATATTGCCTTCCTTTTCTTAATATTGAAGCTAAACTCTTAATGAGAAATGCAAGCAAAAATTAAATTATAATTATAATTAATTAAACAAAAAAGTTAATAATTTTTTAATGCATTGTGGGAATACTTTGTTAAAAATATGATATTTATTATACAAATTTACGTTCTAAATAAAATAACTTAACCGCTTGTGCTTCATGAACTTTGGGTAAAAGTTAAATTTCTAATACATTTTCATTACGCTTCATCAAATTTGATTAAAACATTGATTTTAATAACATTAGATGCACATGCGCTGTTAATGTTTGCCTTTCCCCATACAGTTAGGTCTTTAGATCGACATTATCGAATTAGTTTACTTAAATCATTTTATTTTCATAAAAATACTTATTTCTTTCTTTCTGTCTTGGAAACCCCATGCCCAACCCACATATTTACCCAAAACGCTGAATATATAGAACAAAATAAGTATGAATAGCTATCAAACAATAATGAATGACACAAAAAGTACTAAACATAATGAACTAATGAAATAACAATTTTAATAAACATCATTTAGAGATAAGAATTTTATAAAAATTTTAATAAACATCATTTAGAGATAAGTCGTGACCTACAAAGGGACTCCATAACCTTATTTCTGAAGCGGTCAATGAAGCAAAAAAAATCTCTAGAAAAATAATTTAATTTTATTTATCGTATTTTTTAGCTTACTGATATTATACATTATATTTCGCCATACCCTTCAAAAAAGTTCTCGTTAATATTCAGCAGGTTTAAATGGGGTTAAGGTCCATAATTT
The DNA here is from genome assembly GCA_039881145.1 of Druceiella hillmani. Taxonomy (NCBI): domain Eukaryota; kingdom Metazoa; phylum Arthropoda; class Insecta; order Lepidoptera; family Hepialidae; genus Druceiella; species Druceiella hillmani. The sequence continues at coordinate 4,594,944 of JAYKKI010000057.1, forward strand.
AGTAACTTATTGCTGGAAACTTATCTATATAGCTATGGAAATTACTCTTGAAAAAAGAGAAGATCGATTTCAGGCTCAAATTTTTTTTATGAAGAACTGAGTAGTGAAACATAATTATTATTTACCCTTACTAAGCACTGCCGTGACAGTGGGCACCGATGTAATTTAAGATTATACACATTATTATTAGTTTGATTTGGAGTCGATGCTAATTTCAAACATAATTAAATATAAAAAGGAATGAAGTTTGATTTGACTGGTATATTTACTATACTTTGTGGTCTGTTTATTTTTATTCGGACTTGGTACCGACCCAACAAAAAAGTGGGTATTTAAAAGATATAGCCATAATTTTTTATAAGATTTAAAAGATATAGGCATAATTTTTTATAAGGTTCCTATTTAAATTAAATAGTTTATGTTTTTCAGTTTTGAATTCTTTAATAAAAATGTCAATGTTAGAAACCGTTTTTTCCCTTAAGTATTCACTTTCAATATTGTTTTATACTCTTTCACTTTCAATATTGTTATATATTATGTACGATGCTATTGAACGTGATGAGTATCAAAATCGTGAAATAAGTAGACTGTGAAATCACAATTTCATTGCCTAGGCAGATATACGCGTATTCTTTTAAATTTATTATCGTTACCTTTAATATTTCATAAAAATTAACAGACCCTCATTCATCATCTTGAAGTCAAATAGGTTGATTTGTTATATTCGTTTGTTATGTATAATTTGACATTTTTTTATTAATGAAAAAGATATCATGGTGCGTTGTGTTCATATTTTGAAAATAAATGGAGCCGAAGGTTTTCATAAAATCACTTTAACGCGTTTATTACACTTCCGTAAAAATAAAATTCAAAACAAACATCGGAAACTTCAAAATAAAATAGCACTAATAAGATGTGGCTATTCGTAATACGTCTCCATCAGGGTGTTCCCCTAAATTTCATTATAAATATGATTTTCGTTGTTACTTTCTTCGCGTGTGAATTGAAAAAATTAAAAAAGATATTTTGTTAAAAAAAATTATAAACATCGAATCTTTCTTCTCATTGTTCAAAACAATGGACTGACATGTGTCTATAAGAATCATAAACGTATTTCCATGATTTTTTTAGTCACTGTTTTTCGCTATCTTACATCTAAATCATCTTACTAGGGAATAAATTAACGGTAATAAGCTTAATTCTCCGTAAATCGCTATAAGAAAAACTTAAATAATAATTTGTCAACAAGGAAAGTACGCGTTGACAAATTTGTATTACAAGCGTGTTACAAGTCGTATTACAAGCGAATATCAATTAAAATCGCCTTCAAGCAATTTCGAGGTAACTGAAGCTTTTTAGACGGTACATGAATCTTATGCTATTTGCTCTATGTTAATAAACTGTTGAATATTTTCAGACACTCGATATTGTTTAGTAAATTCCTTCATTTGAAGCAGTCATATCATTGATTTGAATAAATGTGTTTGAGATAATTTACGTTAATCATTACTTTTGAAGATCACTTTTGTCTGTGTCAGTTTAAATTTTTTTAAAATTACTAAGTTGAATACGCGGTGCTTCTAAATTATAACAAATCGGCTTATATAGTTTCCTCAGTAAATAATAAAATGATTGCAATCGATATATCACAAAAGTGTTTTAATTATTTGGATCCTGTTATTTTAAAATTTCATATTGATTTCCTTTGGTAGCACGAGAAAATATTCAAATTGTTACCCACTGAGTCACCTCTTTGAAAAATAATTACTGGTTGTGCAATTGTCCATTTCAGTAAATTTCATTTAATATATGCTCAATTTCAGTTTAAGGAAAGTTAATAATTTATTTTTATAGAAATTCATTTCCATTTTAATAATTTTATATATTCGCCACATTTTTGTCTTACGGCTTCAAGTGCAGTGTCTAGGGGGTATTTAACATTGGGTATAAATTAATTTTTCTCTAGGATTACAGTGAGCATAATCAGTAACAAAAGCTTGATGAAATAATATTCAAATTTGAACATTTTGTGTTTTGTAGCATTAACGGAGTAGTTTTTAAAAATGTTGAACCTTTACATGTATAGTTTGGTACCGAAAGGCCAGTTATTTTCGCCTTAATAAAAAATGTTAAAGTTTTCTTTAACCAATCCATATTAATTTTCCATTTTTTTATGGACACATAAAAAAAACATCTAGCGATATATTATCCAATATTTTTTTATACATATATCACAGGAAATGTGAGTGGCGTAATTTATTTTCTATTAATAGATATTTTCTTGTTGAATGTGATGGTGTTGTAAAAAGTTTTATTTTTTCCACCAAAATTTTAAAATAATTCGACTAATAAATTTAAATACACAAAAATATGTAATATACTTAAAAAAATGTATAACATTTTAAGTTATCCTAAATGTAAATCCAATAAAATGGCAAGTTCCTACAGGCGACAAAATACTGTACGGACATGGAAAGAAATATTCCATTTTTGACATAGCAGTAGCATTAGCTGTAGCTTGTCATCATACTATTCCACGGATATTATTCAGGAAACCGGCAACGGTGTTTATTATTTAAAGTTTTTAATATGAATTAATTTTACAATTACAGAAGAACTTATAAATAATTTGTTATATAGACAAGGTGGTTAAATTGTGACATAACCATTATTAGTATATAATTACAATATTGATTTATTAAGAATATTTTTGATTCTTATTTTTAATAAGATTCTTCTCGTCAGTTAAAATGGATAGTAGTGTGCATTGGATTATTACGATAAGGTGAATAAAAACTCAAAAATAAAAATCTCACAAAATCTGCTACTTTTTCGTCCTTGTCTCATGATGCATGGAATTAAGCTCTCAAAATCTTATCTTTAGAAAATTGTAGAAGGGACCTGAAAATTAAATCTTATATCAAACAAACTCGTCGTCGTAATACAACTTTAATAAAATAAAGCTGAACAGTTTTTCATGCAACTTTTTAAAACTAACATTGATCTGTTTTTCAATTTGTGTTCTGTTCTAGGAGTAAATTGTTTCTTAATAATTTTGTTTTAAATAAATCAATTAAAAGTTTTATAACTGAATAATATTAATAAAGAATAAAGTATTTATTTCACTTACCTTCGTAAGATTAAAATATAAATGAAAAATTAACTATTAATTTCGAAATAATTGGAATTTACCGAGCAATAAAAATAATTTCTGCCTTCATTATCACTTCTACCAATACAAAAATAATTTGGATGAACAAAGAACCGATAACCAAAATCTATTGACTATACTCTTATTCTAACTAAAATAAAATTATTTAACTTATTTTTATAAAACATTATTTTATATCATGTTACTGGAGCATCAACGTATTTCGCATTTTCATTTCCAAAACATAGTAAGATGTAATTAAATCGACCAGCGTAGCCCTTGGCTTTGTCCTTCGTAGCCGTGTTTATTTGTCCCAATCCATGCTCGAGGCTATTGCAAAGGATATAAGTGGGATTGGTTTCTATGGATACCGTTTGGAACTGTTGGGTGCGTGTCGCGACAGAGCTTTGATGAGCTTTTCTTTTTTCTTCTTCCTGCTTTGATGTGAATATTTTTATTTCGGACGGATAAAGGGGTGTGTCATTTTATATTGAAATGTTTACATAGTTCAAATTATATCGGAATAAATGTACTTATAAATTTTTATTTTGACCATAAAGTCTGTAACATTAGTAATAATACTTTGTAATTATACTACTATGAAGGAGGTATCATTATAACGATAGTACATTTTCAGGACAATTACTGCTGTAAGTTATACTATTAAGGGACACTTGCAGGTTTGGAGTTTGTAGATATCATAATTGTAATTTTGTGACTTGTTGGTCGTTATAAATAAATAAAAATTTTTTTTAGGTAAATATTCCTTCAAATATAAAATATTAAAAACTAAACAATGAGTTGTGTGCAAACAATAACTTTCTCATGATAATGAAAATATGTCTCACAATATTTAAACTTTAAAAATATGTCTGACAATATTTTATACGTTTCCAATCACCAAAAATCGAGCTCTTAATGTACAACGAGTGCTATCTGCACTCGTTGTACAATTTATTTTTTAAAAAAACTTTTATTTGTAGATTGCTAAAAATCTTATTAAAGTGGGTTCACAAGTTTTAATTTAAAGACAACACAATAATTCAGGAAATATTTTCAAATCTCCAAAATCTCCTGAACCTCTTAGCAATAATCATAACTTAAAAAGAATTTAATTCATTTTAATGTTTATCCTTTAACTACAATCTATGAACCACCCAAATACCATCTTTTTTAATTTATTGTTTCATATACACATAATTAAAATCGTATTTTTTAAAAATTTATTTCTAGAATAAATATTTAATATTTAACGTATCTCTAATTAGATAAAATAAACACTGACAATTAAACTAACAAAACAAAATATGGATAAATTCCTGCCCTACTTCATTAAATAATAGTGCAAATTACAATTTATTTAAACGCAAAAACACGCAGTGAGTTACGAGGAAAACATTAGTTGAACTCCCCAAGGAGCAATTTCGAGGTAAGTCAAACTTTTTATGTGGAACCGAATTAAAAAATAAGGGAAATACGAAATTGGCAAAAGATCCCAAGATATACCTGACTTGTTTTGAACATACATTTATTATGCTAACTCTTTACAACCTTTCTTTAACTCTTATTTGGCAAACAGTTGAATGCTAACTATAAGCGTTCCGTACACACTTAGATATGTATTAATATTTAATCGTATATAGTAGTTTTATAGACTTATTTACATGGATGTAATAAAATATATGGATTTCTGTATATATATCCGATTGTGTACATATCCGATAGTAGTTTTATGGACCTATTTACATGGACGTAATAAAATATATGAACTTTTTACATACTGCAACCATATTTCGTAAATTGGGAATTACTCGTAAATTATTAGAGATTAATTAGAATTGATAATTTTCGTTTTAATTTTTCTATACTACTATTTTGAATAGTTCTTGGATATTCAAAAATAATAGATTAGCTCCTGGGGAGTGAAAATACGTCACATTAGCAATAATGAGGATTTCAGAGCTTGATATTTTATTAAAACACTTATCAAAATATGTTCAAGTTATACTCCCAATATTTATACGACACTTATTCAAAGATACACTACACAATGGGGTATGAAAAAATGTCATCTAAAGTCATATGTAGAATTTTTTTTATAACTTTTGTGAACTTTATGAATAGTTAAAATAATTTTAAATTTTAAGTTTACAATAATAAGTGCTCTGTAAGTAAGATGGCTGTAATATATGGACATACAGATAAAAAAACAGGTGACTGCAAAACGTAAGGTTTATAAAATTAAATGAATAAACAAAAAAATATAATCATTTATATTTGCAACTCTTATATACAAAGCACAAACATTTTGAGAACGCAAATAGGTTATTGAGAAGATAAAAATTCATAAAAAAATCATAAAAATGTTTTTAATTTATTTTTATTACATATTTTACCAACATGAATTTTCGGATTTTTCATTTACATCTATCTAATTCTATAACGATTATTAACACTGAGTAAATAAGAGAGTAGTGGGCCACCTTATTTTGTGTTTAAATGTTTAGATAAATTGGAGATCTTCACAAAAAAAATAAAACTCGAAGTTATTGATGTATGTCAGAATAACTTTTATATTTAGTTTTAGAATAAATTTCTAGCTGCAGCTCACATATCACTCACGCATTATGCTTATTGTTCAAAGTTGTGCGCTGTGACGTTATGTTGGGAATAAGAATTGTGGGAAATTCTCCGTCGTGTGACTGCAAAATTATCTATTATATATTGTGTGTATATGTACACAAACACACGTGCGCGCTCACACGCACACACACGCACACACGCGCACATGCGCACAAACATACGAACACACTAGCGCACGTACGCTCGCGGACACATATTTATATATACACCGTGTAAGCAACCCCTGTATGAAAACGAATACCAATGAATCTCCTGGTTGTATGTAGATCATTGGTGAAAACTAGAACTGGCTTCAGGAAATCTTAAGGGTTTACAAATTATAGCACGATAAAAATTTTAAAAAAACTGTCTGCACGAATCCTTACATATTTCGTTACTTATAGCTTACGGTCAGGTACAGTCCAGACGCTTGAACGTGGCAAATAAATTATATTAATGTGAAAATGGGTTGTTTGACAAGTGAGAGAGATATGTTGCTACTCTCTTCTCGTACACGAGAGGGCATTCATGGTTGAGGTTAGTTGTTAATTTAAATTTAGTCGATGGCTTAATATCCTTGTGTTCATCCATGTTGTATAGATAAGCTTTTAATATATTGGGTTATGATTTTGGAGGGTAAACATGCCACGCGCGGCAACTGCTTACTGCTCAAGAGTATACGCAAATGGTGTTACTATATAGTGAACATGGTAGATGTGCGTCAAGAGCATTAGCTGCCTATCGTAGGCAATATAGGGAAGAGCGGTCCCCGCGTAATGCCAGGACTATAGTTTGCGCAGTCCAGCGCAAACAAGATGACTATCTGTTGAACGAACGGGATGCTGAAAGTGTACAAGCACGTCAAGTTTCATCATGTATTGAAAAAAAAAAAGTCTTGGAATATTTCAGGCGTGATCCGATGATGACAACCACACGGAAAACAGGAAGACACTTTCGCATTAGCTTCAATAGTGTATATAAAGTTTTAATTAAAGATCGCCAGCTTCCGTATAAATAGAGAAAATTCATTTATAATTACCTCGCGATTACGATGTTAGATTAAGTTATACAGTGGATACCAGAACAGTGCGGTCGTGACAATCAATTTATTGGTAAAATTTTATGGTGGGATTATATTTTAATTTTATGGTGGGATATATTCCAAAGAAATGAAATGTGGAACCGAAAAAATTATCAGGTTTGGGAATGCTCGAATCGAAATACTATACTTGAACGTGGACATCAATACCGATGGTCGATGTATGGGCAGAAATTCTTAGCAAAAAAGTAGTTGCACTGTTTTTCGTCGATGGTACGCTAAATATTTATGTCTTAAAAATAATAAAATTTCCGACTTTTTTATAATATTCCTATGCAGCAGTTGAATTCCGTATGGTTTCAACATGACGGAGCATTGCCGGACTCCGTTGTCGAAGTTCGCGACAGACTAAACGAAATGTTTGATATCCAACGGATAGGTCGATTTAGACCTATACGTTTGCCTCCGCGTTCACGAGACGTCACTCCATTGGACGTCTTCGTGTGGAAATGTATTAAAGACTTAGTGTTTGAGAAAGATTGCGACAGTAAAATAGAGATGCGTGCGCGAATTATCGCTGCATTTGATAAACTTAAAAGTACCATAAACCGAGACATTTCTTTATTTAATGCAGTCCACGAACAAACAAAAAAAAGTGTGCAAAAATGTGTCGAAAACGGAGGGCGACATGTTAAAAATGCTTGCGTTATTTCATTTGTTCTTTAATTTTAATTCCCTTGTGATTTTACAACATATTTTTAATAACATTAATTCTACCGATTGAAAAATCAGTGCAATCATAATTTGATCTATCATCCGTGCACACCCGTGGCAAACATAGATGAATGATTACTGATTTTATTTTTAGGTAACTACAAAATATGTACATACTTATATACAAATTGTCACTGTAAAGAGATTAGTACTATTGTGTTATAAACTACTACTAGTAAATATAATGTGACATATACTGCGGTATTTAAAATCATCTAGCACCCTTAATTACAAAGTCATAGTGGCAAACGTATTCCATACATACTGTACATAATTACAAGCAATTGTTAAAACTTATAGATACTACAATTTAGTCACGTCACTCCTTTGATCTTGTTCAAAATACCGCCATGGGTACAATCGTAGTGATTGACGACTCTAACTCTTAGGGGACGCTGAAACCTGCGTGCATATATATATATATATATATATATATATATATATATATATATATATATATATATATATATATAAAATAAAATATGTTTTTTTTATTAATTTTATTCAGCTGTAAAACGTTTGATTGACATATATTAAAACAATTATCAAGAAAATATTACTGCTAGAATAAAACACAATAAAATATTTCAATTTCATCAGAATGAAACACTAGTCAAGCTATTTCGTTACACTATTTTTCTATTTCTTCGCAAAAGCACAACCAAGTAATAATAAATCGATCGACGTAATCTCATTATCCATTGTAGTCTCGTTTATTTGTCCTAATCTTTATACGAGGTCGTCGAGGATGTAAGTCGTGATTGGTTTCCATGGATGCTGTTTGTAATTACGGAATTCGTAATGTTACTGAGTGTCAAGTACTTTTATCTATTTTTCTCTTCTTGTTGAATTAATTATAAATATTTTGTTTAATAAATATTTTTCTCTTTAGTTTTTTTTTATTTTATGTCCTTCTATTATCTGACGGTAATAATTTGCTTAACGTACAATAACTACCTGGATCAATTAAACTTCAATGCAATCAATTAAAACCTGATGGTATAGAGTGAGTGGTTTTTAACTAAACCTCAAATTTAAATTTCATCTTTAATTGATTCCCCCATTAAATTATATAGAATCAAGTTCTAGTTGATAGAATCAAGTTTTATTGCAATTTATGAAAGTAATTCGTGTTTCGGACGCAAAATTTTGAAACATTTGTATTTTTGCTCATTGGTGATGATCTACGGTTAGGAATACGATTTTAATTTAATGAGGAGAAAATTAAAATTAATTTTAGAATCACGAATTTACGCAAAAAAAATTGTCTTTTGATAAATTCTGAATTCGAGTTTACATATGGCGGACTTCTTGCTACGAAAACAATCTCTTACAGCCAATCAGAACACCAGTCAAGTCCCGCTCGATGAGTGGCCGGGAATCTAACCCGGGCCCCACGATGTGCCGAACTATCAAACGCCATACGCCTTGTGATCAAACCAACACAACACGGTGATCAATTCAACACACCCTTGTGATTGAATATAAGCTATATATTGCAGCAATGCGAAAATAACGTGAGATGAACTAAATCTGTATTAAATACAGGGAAACCCAATGCACTGTGGTTTCTTAGGCTCGTTATCACTAATAGCTTATGAAAATAGGGATAAATTCCTTTTATATTTTTCAAACTTTTTTTGAGAATTTATGGGGAAAGCGCGGAGAAAATCTAAACTATCGAATAATATTTAAATTTACAAGTATTTAAATTTTTTTTAAAGAATGCTTAAACAATTTATTAAAAAACGAACTCTTTTTAATTCTATTTTTCGATCGGAACGAATATGAAACATTGATATGCCGGGTTTTTAAATCGCACGTATTTAAGACATAGATAAAACATTAAAGACAAAACATTATATTTTGGTATTTCTAAAAACCACTTCCACTTGAAGAGGTAAACGAGAATTGTTTCGTGAAAAACTGTTTACAAATGAAGCAGGTACAATCTAATTCCAATATTAATTTTTAACACACTGTCAACAATATTTTTAGTTTCATGATAATTTACTCAATCCTTATTAATAATTTCGTCGAACGATTTTAATTATACTAAAATATCCATTTTCTTTAATATATATTTTTGCAGCACTGATGAAAATAAATAGAATCGAGAAGGTCTAAATTTAAGAAATCTACAAACTCAACAAGGTAGTGTCTAACCTACTCAGACTAAATCAACTAGAACTGCTATGGTGGAGCTTCTTTCGTGGAAAGGTAGGATTTTCTTACTCCTCCCATTCAACCCCTTAGAATTTGTAGCTTACTAGTAACGAGGAAAAGAATCTAGGTACTGAATATGTTTAATCTAAGGCTTCCCCTTAAAGAGAAAATATATTATTCTATCCAATATATGTATTGTGTATCTGATTTATGGGCCAGGACTATGTGAAATTCCAAAATGATGCTTTCAGATGAGCCACCACTTCCTGCCTTTAAGTATCATCATTCGGGGTACAGATTTATTTCGAAGTTTAAAATATTTGAAACACCTGTGGTAGAGATAATTTTTGCTATATGTGTCTAATCAATAAATTAAAAATAATACCTTTTGTAATACATCGTGGCTATTTTTCTATATTCGATAAGCATATTTCTTGTAATATTGTCAAAAATTACACGATTTAAAAAATTATTAAGCGATGAAAATTTATGGGGACTTACAGTATTATTAAAAAAATAATCATGGTTTGTTCAAAACAGGGGTTTGTTAAACAAGCCTATCACAGGGTTATATAACCATGCTGTAAAAAAAAATATTAGAATCATTGAAATCTACCTATAACCGTATGTTAGATATTTATATAGAGATTAAGATAATAATATTCCTTGTTTGCACATACTGACGTATCGAAATTATTAAAATTAGTTGTTATTTGTATAATTATCCATTTATTTATTGAAACTTAAATTTTATTTCCACTTCACGTAACAAATCATAAGAGCTACTTCATTTTATCGAATACTTCACCTTTCCACGAAGAACTTTTTCTACAATTTTTATGAAATTCTATACGCTACAGTATTCGTTATACTTTTTATTAGAAGTACTCACTAAGAGCCATAATTCTGTATTTTAAAAATGTACCTTGAAATTGGTAAATCACCCTGTAAAGATGTCGGGCTAGAAGCTTCAAAATTATTTAGTTCTGAAGAATGCTTCGTTATATTTTAAAAGACTTACTGAACGAGACGATACTCGATATGATAGGTGAAACATTTTCTCCTTTTTTTGGTTATGCGGACGAGTGGGATGCGCCAATTTTTTTTGATCAATGTCAGTTCTGATTTCGGATTACAAATCTATCTCTCTTTCTAACTCTCTCTCTCTCTCTCTCTATATATATATATATATATGTATATATATATATATATATATATATATATATATATATGTATATTATCGAAGCTAATACGAATAATATTGGTGTTAAGATTTGCACATGGTTGGAAAAAACTAATAATTTAACATAAACCTTGAAATAGATTTTGATTATAATTCATACTTTTATTCACAGCGCGAACATTTCCAGGTGTAAGTGGCTAACAAATTCATAAAATAATCACACTTGAGTCGTAGTTAAGTTAGAATAGCTAGAATATTTATTATTCTGTTTATTTATCACTTCGTGTTTACTTCTATTCAATAAATAATAAAAATACCTCACAACGTATTTTGGTTCATTTTTCACTAATTTCTAATATAATACTAAACATAATTTTGAGAGAATATTTCACGGAATCTGTGAATGTATTTGATATTTGTCTGCGCTGCTGACGAGCAGGAGGGTAATTAACCAATCTTGAATCTAGTTAGTGGGACAGTGTGGGGAAGTGACGGGGCTTAGGGTGAACACATAATACGCGGAAGGTATAGGTAGTCTATTAGACTAACTTATAATGATCTAACGTTAAACACGTTTAGAGTACAGAACATGGCAATGTCCTGATATAATTTTCACTGAGTTAATGTTCAGCACTTTAATCTAACTCTATATTAATTGTGGATTAGTTGGAATTTAAGAGTTTGTCTTTGTTAATCGCAATGTAAAATTTCAATCAAATAAAATAATAATGTCTTAATTTTAGCGCTGTTTATATGTCAGTTTTATAAATTAATATTTTGACTAATTGATCTCACATAATACAAAAAACCGCTAAGAACTGCTAAGCAAAATTTTCACTTTTCAAATTGTTCTACGATTAACATGTGACGGCATGTACAGTAGCCTTCGAGTATTTTTGGTTTCATAAAATAAGCTCAAAATCATGAGACATTTTTAATTTTCATACAAAAGATTTGAAATATCCCGTATGCATAAATTTTGTATACTCTACTACTATTACTATATTTTCATACTCTACTACTATTACTATTGGAGAAACCAATATTATTTACGTTTAATAAATTAAATGCATATATTTAAATTAAGTCAATAACCCTTACTAAAAGGTCTTGGACTATTATGACCTAGTGATACTGCATTATTTCCTTTCAAACCTATTTTAATATATTTTATCATCTTTTCTGAGAAAAATTCTAACTACCCCTAACATCATATACCTCATTACAATTCAATTGTATCATAATATTAACCGGGGCCCTCACACTTCCAACCTTAATTAAAAAAAAATTAAATTAAATTTTACAATATTTCTGAAAAAAGTATTTCTTCCTTCAGAAAATAAAAATAAATTAACAAACTCTAACTAAATTACTTCAGGCAGGCGTTTTACTTTTTATTTGGTTTTATGTTAGTAAATGGGTGATTTTTGCTCTCTTTCTTTCAATGAGGCCTATTTCAATGATAGTTTTACTTTACATAATTATTCTTTCCAAATTTTCTTAAAAACAATTTGTTCTCAAATTTCATTTTAGTCTTCCTTTAGTTCAAGATAAAGAAAAAAAAAATTCCTACAATATGGAGTAAAAACGTGTTAGTAAACATTTATATTAATTATTTGCTTTATTGCAGTTGTATTGAATAACAATCATTGTTAGTTTTTATATAAGTAAACAATTTTTAAGTAACATTACGTTTTTATCAAATTATAATTCATATTAATTATTACCCAAATTATTTAATCAAAATAAATAGGAATGTTTTGATGAATTAACACAAAATGTTATGTAAATCGTATAGTATCATATTTTAACATACTTACTTCATATAATATAGTTACTTCTTACATATTCTTCTATATAGTTACTTCTCACATTTTCTCAATAACATAGTTACTTCTTACTAAATTACAACATTTATTGAGTTGTGCCCTAAAGTAAAAAGCACTGTCATTAAATATTTTAAAAAGTTGCCTTAAAAGTAAATATAACGCCTATTTTTTACACAAATATGTATTTATATATTTGAGTGCATGTATGTCGAAATATTTGAGTTTTGAAAATTAAATTATGATATATATGTTATAATTTAAAACGATATTTGTGTTCTGCCACAATATTTTGATAAAATATAAGGCTTGAATAATGTGCATTCAGAGATGGAAAAATATAAAATAAATAAATTGAAAAACTTACGTGTACCTACAACTTTGTTTTCAATAGATAAAATATTATGTAAAAAGTAAGCATCAGGGAAAAGGAAATTTGAAATAAAAAAAATCATTAAATCTGAGTTTGGTAATGAAGAAATAAAATACATTTTAATATATTTATTTAGCTACGGTGAATAGAATTTGTTATTTATTCAGAATGTTTAAGAGTTTACTGGGAAGATAGAGAGAATACGATGTCTCAGGCATTTAGCAGCATGACTAAATATTATATAGAGTAAAATAATACTAGACATCCTTTTGACTTAGCTGCTCTCTAAATTTATTTACCATATTTTACACATTGATTTGAAGAATTTTTTATTGAATATTCATAAACCGCAAATATTATTTTTGCAATAAATGACAAACTAAATACCATAACTACGTATAAATGTTTATGTAATTTCATCACATTTTTGAAAAAAATAGCTGCCGAACCTTCGTATAAATAAAATATTTCGCGCCTCATTGAACAATAAGGGACATATTGAGTTCGGGATGAAGGTAATTTGTTCAACACAATGTGATTATTGTGTTATTTGTACGAATTTATGTCGAACGTATGTAGCTAATGACGTATTTAATTGTCTATATACTACTGAGATATATTGTTTATGACAATAATGTCATAGACATATGTGGGGATTCATTTAAGTATTACCTTATATCTTACACTTTTGGTATACATGTTTATTCATTTCTTTTGCAATTGCTTGCTTATGTATAGTTCACGACGTGGTAGTGGTACTATGTGTTGGAGTATTTATATTTAATTTTTTTCTTTTTAATTATTTTTATCAAATCACCACTGAATCGTTCTCTTGACTAATGAATATTTACTTACTAGAATTTTGCATGTTAAATTAGGAAATTGTTTTCATCAAGTCTGGTAAATGTCGCACCCAATTTAATTTGTATTATATTATCAACATTGACAGCCAGATAAAACGAAAGTTAGTAAATAACATACCGGGTGGCTTAGTACATTTTCAGAAGTCAAAACATCTCAAAGACGAAAATAATAAGATAAAGGAATACTTTTTATCCAGTAGTTAAAGTATTAAAAATGACTTCGACATCATAAGTATTAATCATTGTCCTTTAAGAGGATGCCATAGAAGCAGTTACACGAAACAGCCTTGCGTTCTTCTCAGCTGTACTGCCTCAAACGAAGGAGATGTTTATTGCAATCAAACAATTTCATTCCAATTGTCACCTGCATGAATAAGATATATTGCGATTTCCTGGAAAAATTTGAGACAAAGAAGATATTTTACTTCAACCCTTTCATCATTTACCTTTTTTTGTGTCTTATTACTTGTCTATTTTGGATCATGTTTTTGAAAATATATACTTTTTTTACAGATTCTTTGGTACACAAAATTATTGAAGTGTTCCAGAAGGCTGAAAATCCAAATTAGTTTTTTCCACTTCATAAGAAAATATTTCCGTTGTTGCAATAACCTAGGTATCACATTAGTTTACACTAACATATAAAAAGTCGAAAGTTTTATATTTACTTGCTTATTTTTCTTTATTTTACACTTAGATAATCTGCCAAATTTCAATGAAATTTTGTACGTAAATGCATGCATGCTGGATTAAAAGAAAGGCTACATGTAATTATCCTTGTGAAAATAAAATGTTGTCTGTACATTTATTTGATTGTATTTATTTTACACTTAAACCATACAAACGATTATCTCCAAATTTTGTGCATAGATAATTTAAATCGTAGATTTAGAACAGAGATGATATCTTTTACAGGTGTATTCGAAATATTGAAGATAAACACAAAACAATTGCAACCGTTCACCAAAAAGTGAATGTATTACTATTCATTTGTGTGAGTGAAACGTGTTCTGCTATTTGTATTTGTGTTCTGTTTCACTCACACAAATGAATAGTAATGTATTACTATGCATTTGTGTGCGTGAAACGGGTTCTGCTTAACATACTAAGTTCATAGATTTTTCATAGCATTATATTTTAGTTTGGCACTATGCTAAAAGGTAGGTTTGGAAAGTGATGTTCAAGAGAATATTTCCTTCGTTACTTTATAAGGAGCCAATCAAAATATAAACCTGACTTTAAAAAAAAAATTATTTTCTCCGATGTCAAGCGGTCGAAGGAGCGACCAATAGTGCCAATAGACATATTTTCAAATGGACTAATAAATAAACTAGAATGTTTTTAAACCCTAAAATGTAAGAAGCATTTTTTGATAAAAGCATATAATTTTAGGATGAATTAGCTTTTAGCATCTTTGCCTGTTTTCCATCTTCTTCACATGGTGACATTATTTCCAGTTTCTTATTTTCTTGAAATAGGCAGGAATGAAATAAAATATTAAGCACTATGCCCGTTCTTATCTATCAGAGATTTCTAAACATAATACATAATCATTTGCCTGAAGAAACAAATTGCCATACATCAATTATAGATGATCTATTGGATTGGTCTCTGAAGCCTCATTTCGATGCTTGGCCTTTCCCGTACTGAAAAATCCATGCGTCTGATGACTTTTTATTATGTAAAGCAACAAATATTTAACTTTGATTTTTATCGTAGAAAGTAATGTTCTTTAGATATAAATTTCCAAGGTATCGCAAGATGGTTTTGAGGTCGGTTTGTTTGTGTTAAGTGTTTTTCAAATCAAGATTACCTAAGAGTGGTAGCATTTACACAACTCTTCACTAAAATGAAATAATTGCTTTTAGTACAATATAATATGAATTAGTTAGGTAACATATCTTTGCCCCATGTGTCTTCACAGAATTTATTATAAACAATAAATATTTTATTTCTTTGGTTTTGAACATATTTACCTGATTACTATTTCATCAATTTTTAATCTAGAATGAAAACTATTTAAATAAAATTCGTGTTTCTTTTGTTCAGGAAACAAAAAAATCTGTATCTTTAAACATGGTTATTGCGAAATAAAAGATATAAATACTAAATCTAAAAAATGAAATGCTTTTAATACCCAGAATTGGAAACCTTTTCTTAATAGAGGATGGAAATATATAAAATATATAAATTTTCTGATTTTCAATTTGCAACATAGTATCTCTGTTTACTCCAGAATTGGAATATAAAATATTTAAATATTTGAATTGGTACTAATTTGAACGTAGATAGATTTCCGCGCTTTAGTTTTAAAATAAAATACAGTCGCCTAGTGTTAAATAAACCTTTTATATCCATATATTCTAATCTTCTCTGCCGTTTTCATTAAAACTTAAAAGATAATTATGGAAAATGATTAGAAATTAGACTCTTCTAATAATTTTAGAATTAAAAAAATTAAGCTTAATAAAACAATTAAAATTTTTTTTAACTTTTTTTATTTCATTATTTCTCTGTAAATCATATTTTAAAATGTTGTGAATATCATTATTTAAAATGATATATATATTATGCTATATTTTACGCAATAAACAACAGAGCGAAAAAATCCTATTTCACATAATTTTCGTAACTTACGGTGATTAAAATAATTAATTATTTACACGTATTATTATTTTAAATTTAAATATTTGACAAACTTTTGTAATAACAACTATCCATTAATACATAATAGGTTTAAGTAATATTTGTGATAATTTCGACATTATATTAAATTTATTACCTGAATAGTATTCACAGGTGATTAAGTTTGACACTTTACGAGCCATGAGGCCATGCACTTGTTATGAATTTTCACAATATTTCTAAAGTATATTTGCAGGCTTTAATATCCATGTATAAAGAGGATATAGAACCTATTTAAATATATACAGGAATTGTATGAAAAATATAAAAGTTATCTTGTTCCTTTATTTAGTTTATTTAATATATGTTGATTCAAATACAATTTTGTGATTATTTGATTCGTAGTTTTAATTCATATTGTACTGATTGTTTTTCATTCTATTTTGAAACGATAAAACACGTTATTTTGTTCTTTTCAGTGAATTCTATACATTGAAACCGAATTCACAACACTTCTGAAATAAAGTGAAGTTTAATTTATTTAGAAATTATGATTTTTTTACAAAATGTTTCACTTTAATAGAATGGTTTAATAATAAGTTTTCACATGATAAAAAATCGTTGGTCAAAATGATTATGAATCACAGTTCTTGAATAATTAACATGGCCAAATTCCGTTTGGTACTAATATATCAATTCTCCAGTTGATGTTAACTGTGTATTAAATGAAAAAGTAATAAATGAATAAATATATATAATATGTATTCTACAAGAGGTAGAGAGAAACAGATAAAAATGGAAAGAGAGACAAAGCGAGAGAGAGATTGAGACGGACTGAGAGAGAAAGAGTGAGAGGGAGAGACAGTGAAATCATAAATTAGAGATTTACTCATTTTATTTTGAGTAAATTTTAAAAGTAATATTCATATTCTTTGATCTTGTATTCCTAATATTTGGTTTAACACAGGATATACCGCCTGTTTTCATTATGTTGCTTTCTTTGCCAGAGCGGTTTAAAAACGCAATTATTTATCTCATACTGTACTTCCTGACGTAATCTTATTGTATTTTTCAATGCCTCCAAAAATTTTAATAAAACCTAGATATCGTATAGGTTTAAAACGCTTTTTATAATAAATCTAAAAATTATGTTGTATAAGTGATAATAAAAGACGGACGGTTGAAAAATCCCATATTCAGAATTTCCTCTCGTGAAATATTTTAGAATGTACTAAGTCATTTTAATTTTGATTGAAAGTTTAATGCATTATTTAGTAACTAAATATATTTTGATAATATTTCCTTCGAAATATAATATAAACTGAAATAACAGTATTGAAGTAAATTCAGGCAATTACAGCCAAAAATTTTAAAAATATATATAATATGTGAAAAGCAAAAAATAATATTGGAACATATAAAATAAAACAATTATTCAAATTTTCTCTATGATTACACACATCCCAATTATTCGGCTTAGATATTATGTGATTCAGTTTAATTTATTCTAAGCCTCAAATATATATTAAATCTAAAATCTCGAATTAGACAAGGAATAAACCAAGTAAGAAATACGCACTAAAAGTATATATCATAAGGAACAATATCACCTTGTAAATTAATAATAAATACATATATATATACATATATATATACATATATATATACATACATATATATATATATATATATATATATATATATATATATATATATATGTAGTCAAGTCCTGATAATGAACTGGGGAGATATTCTATTGATAGGAGCTCTTAAATGCATGAGAACACCATTAGAATATTTGAGACCCTCTTTCAATTTGTCTTGCTTTTATAAGTACTTTAGACACAGATGGTGAATGGAATCTGACGTGTTAAAAGGGTTAACAAAACTGGTTTCTTTAGTTTGAATTTATTCAATTTGTGTTAGCATAGGCAAGTAAGTAACAAATTAGTCAACAATTGTATACAAAGACATGAAGCAACAATGATATTAGTAGGTGACTAAGTATTGTAGAATTTAAAAAATAGTTTTAAAAAAAGTTGTAGATAAGTATATAAACACCAACCCATTGATAATCACATGTAATATGTCAACCAGGGGAAGTGTTTAAACATGAAAGTGTGAAATATTTTCTTTTCTTCTTTCGAAGCTATTTTTTTGTAAAAAATATTTTTCAGTTAGATTTGATAACATTAATTATAATAAAATATTTCACTTTCGCCTTAAGCGGGAGAAATTTTATATTACATGAATTTTAAAGCGGGTCACAAGTATTAGGAATTCAAGTGAAATTTTATACATATAAATATGAGAGTTTTATAATATCCGAGATATAATGAAACATAAATATTTTGAAACGAGTTTGCGGCCTGATATTAAAACTAATTGAAAAAGTTTCGTGTAGCTATGAGCGAACGCTAACTCGGTTACTTCAATACGAGATTGCCCATAAGTGCTGGAATGAACAGAGTTCGAAAAGATAAACTTTCCGGATGTTATCGTCCTCATTAGCGTGGATGTGATTTGGAAAGGGGTTTTGGATCCAGATGTGATTTGGAAGATAGTTTAAGACCTTCAACGCGAATACTCGTTATTAGATGGGCAATATTTGAAGGGATTTGTTCTCTAATAATTTTTAAAGTTCTTCCCTAATATAAGTAAAGTATGTAATGTAGTATACACTGTAGATAATGCAGATTTTTTCTTTAAATGTAATTTTTTTAAAAGAATTTCTTTAAATGTAGTTAAGTTCATATGTGATATGAACTTAACTACATATAAAGATATTTTAATAAAACATCAAATACATTTTTTTCAACAATAATTTCCAAGGAAGAGAAAGTTAAATTAATTCACTGTACATTATATATATATATATATATATATATATATATATATATGTATATATATATATATATATATATATATATGTATATATATATATATATATATTTATTTATTTATATGTGTGTGTGTGTGTGATCTATGGCATCGTAACTCCAGAAAGGATAAACCGAAATCAATGCATTTTTTTAAAGTCTGGTATCGGTACGATTATTCTATGCTATGTTTGTGGAAATTAATCAGCCTTTTTAGGATCATCAACTGTTATTAAAAATGGAGTAGAGATCTCATTCAGTGTGGCAGCAAGTAACAGAAAGTTCCAATTCAAATGTTTACTTTTAACGGTGGCTTTCAAGCTTTGAAAGTTCGAGTCTTATTTCTGACGTAAGAGTAACGTTTTTTCTGCAGGGATGTGAGCAGATTTCACAAAAATCAAAACTATATAAATTATCAGTTAATTGCTGGAAAAAGAAGAGGAGCAGTATATGTGTTCGAGTGGAAGTAAAAGCAATTGCCATAGAATCTCATCCAGAACACTTGTTCATTTAGTCTTGTTTATCTGTTTGTCTTTTATGAAATATTATCTGAATTTTCGAAAAGATTTCTTAAGTGTCGTGACTGTAGATATAAATTTATTGGAAAATGCGATTGCTAACGAGAAATTGTTAACATGATTTTTATTAGGCTTTCACAGTATATCCTCAAAATATCCTTACATTATTCAGCATTTTAAAATTTATACATAGGTAATTTTTCATAAATTCTAAAAATTACGCCACAATATTGTCGTATCCGTCTAAACGTTAAAGTTAACTTTACTATGATTTGTACGTAAAAATTAAGCCGCTTCTGTACACAAATCGAACTTCTAATAAGTAATTGTTTTATACATTGTAGGAAAACTTTAATATAAAAAAACCCTTAATACCTTCAATTTCCAAATTAAAGCCATATATTTGTGTATTCTATGGACTATATTAATAAGAGTGGTACTTTTGTCACAGTTTAGATTTTACCTCATTAAATTTAATTGAAATATTGGATCTATTAAAATAAGATAAACATACACTGTTAACGGCCACATTTTAAATTACAATTACAGTATCATCTAGTCGATTATTAACTCGAATATTATTATTGTTATTAAAATACTTATAATATCATTATACTAATTCCAGGCAGTATTTAGTTCCAAGATATTTACACACGCAATGTAATATTCAAATTTTGTCATGCAAGATATCTTATTCGTTTTCTGTAAGCATTTTACTACTACAAGAAAGATCGAAATAATGTCCAATAGATTGATTTGTTCTCGATTCATTTAGTCTTTTGATTTATTTGGGCTTAGCACCGACTACAAAAAAAGTAACGATTATTAAATATGAACTTGAAATACATCGCTGTTTTACAGTACGTATGAAGGGTAAATAATCATATTATTGTTTCTTCTCACTGCTTCGTTAAAAATTAATTCCTGTAATAAATTCTTCCTTGTTTACCTGTTTGTATTTTATGAAATAACACAACAACAGGTTTAACAACAGATTTAACGTTCCATTTTTGCTAATATTTAATGATATATTAGAAACTTATATTTGAATACGTGTAGTTCCAACAAACAATCATAGCAGAATGAGAGACGAAGAGAAAGATGGATAGAAATTCAAAGAAAATTTCAAAAGAGAATACTGAATAGAGTAAACGTTGGCTTTTACAATCGAAATTTATAAGAATAATTAAAGCACAGAGTCATTCTCATTGCTTCAGCTTGACACACGAGTGATTAATCTAATTAAAAAAGAAACACATTAATAATTAGTGGAGCGCTGTTGTACATAAAAGAGTTCCATCGTTATATGGTTATGCGCCGTAATCATACTTAGATCAGTTAATAAATAATTGCTTTCAATTGTGATTTACTGCCAATAATTGAGGAGTTGCATTGTATCTACCCGGAGTGCATCGTTAAATCTTGAAGAAGTTAAATATGGAATCACCCTCGATTTATACTCTTCTAATTAAAGATGATCATTTAAATAGATTTGCAGATGTCATGAAAAAATGTTAACGTGCTAACGTAAGTAAACAATACAGTAAAATTGTGAACCTCTTATTTTTTTTAAGTCTTTCAAAAAGTAAATCGTATTCGATCTGTAAATATCCACCGACAATGATTTTTTTTATAATCCACTATTATGCAAGATTCAAATCACTGTAATGAGTACTGAAAACGTGCAGTAAGCATATTGTGATATCTCAAAGTCATCTAATGAACAGAGATGGGTTTATTATTTTAAATTGATTACTTATACCTTAAATTTGAAATATGATTTGAAATTGATTATATTGATTTATTATATTGGTTTGTTATATATAATTTGACATAAATTATTGAGGAAAAAGATGCATTCTGTTGAAATTCTGAAATTGAAAATGAAATTCGATTTTTTTATCACATTGTACTACTCCCAGAAAAAACCGAATTTTGAAACAATCAAGAAAATCTTGTTAAAATTAAAGAGAGCTAGTGAGAACTAACGATTCGGAAGTTGTTTTTAAATTTTCTTTATAGGTGCGATTTATCTCGTTATTGTAAATAAGAAAAATTAATAAAAATATTTTGAAATTAAATGTTGCTAGGAAATATACTATGTATAATAATCATAAATATATTTGTATGGTTTTCTTCCTATTCCACTTGATCTCACATCCAATTCATCCTAATAAAAACAATGGTATATGCTGCTAAAATATTAATTTGTCAAACTTAATAATTAATTATAGGTGAATAGCAATAAAATTCTTAAGGAGCAATTTCGAAGTAAATCAAACTTTTTATATGGAACATGAATCTCCAGCAAAAATTAAGAAATCTCTAGTAACTCTCAACTGTTTCTAGATTTTTTATTTGATATTTTTATTCGAATATCTCAGAACGCTTTTTTTAAGATCAAGCGGTCAAAAGTGATCCGAATAACGATCAGTGAAGTTAGGTCTGCTTTAGTTTTGATATTTTTTTTATAAACTGATATCATAAATACACGTGTTGTTAATTGGGATATCAAGCCGATGTGAACGTTTCTATGGATTCCGGAATAAAAAATAGGACGGTGGTAATCAATACGTTATAAACTTCTTTAATTTGTCGCTATGGCATACCAAAATATACAAACCTATCCAAAGGGGTCTATTTTTAATATAAAGGTATGTGTGTGCATGCGTGCGCGAGCGCGCGCGCGCGTGTGTGTGTGTGTGTGTGTGTGTATGTGTGTGTGTGTGTGTATGCATAAAAATGTTATGATTCACGACAAATATGTAATTATGGACTCATAATATATTTTGCATGTCATTTAAAAATAAAACAATTTAAAGAAAATAAACAATTAACATTAATGTAAATTAGTTTGCACCAAAATAAAATTCTATTTAGTTCTGAATAAGTGAATTGGATTATATTATATGTACATTTCGTGTTTCTTCTTGTTTTGCGGCTCTAGAGGATGTTCAAATTATTACCGCCTGAGTCACCTCTTTGAACAATAATTGTTAGTTGTGCGACTATACACTTCAGTACATTGCATTTAATATCTCCTCAGTTTTAGTATTAATTTATAGTTTATTAGTTTAAATTCAAGTGCAGCAACTACAATGCATTTAAATATTGGTTATTAATTATTGTTTATCAATTAATAGAAGTAAAAGAGTAAAACGAATAATTGCATGGAAATATTTCCGTTTTCTTTGCACACGTATGGAAAAATATCGGACGACACATTTTCTAGTTTTTTTCTTAGTTCACCCGAAAATTATGGGTGTGTTAATTTATTTTCCACGTTTTGACATTTTCTTGTTTAACAGGATGGTTTTCTAAAAAGTTTAAATTTTTATTTGCGAGTGTTCATTTTCTTTGATAACGTTTTAATATCTTAATAAGTTCTTGGGTAACGAATTTAAAAACTGAAAAATATGGAATATAATTTTTAAAAAAAACTGCTTAAATTAAATGATCCTTTATTTAGATCCAATTGAATCTCAAGTTACTATTGGTGGTAATCTACTTAACTAATACGGAATTCCTAAATGGCATATTTCATTAATCTAATTCCTAAATGAAATATGCCATTTACGAAAACCCAAAAATACGAACGTAAATAATTTAAAACTTTTAAATGGTTTCAGTGTGTTAGCTTGTGTATCGACAAGAAATCTCATTATTTGAGGATGTCCATTTGCAGATAGAACTTCTTGTCGCAACAAAAATTAAAATTATCTTTCAAGCCTTGTTCTATTATGGATGACAAGTGGTACTCTGGACAATTTTTTATATTAGCAATGTATGGACAGACGGTGTTACTTTAGTAGTTTTGTTGGTTTTTTAATAAAAATTGCTGTGTTTGGCTGCGTATTATTTTCAGACAATGCGTTGACGGCATTTACTACAACATAAATTGAATGTTTACTGTGAAATAATCTTACAATTGGCGAAGAACCTAGAAACATTTCATGCCATATAAAGGTAGTATTGTTTTAAAATGGATCATATTAGCACGTAATTTTAATGTTAATTCACTATATTCGTTTTCACGTCGTAATTATTAATAAAAATATATCATACTTCCTTATTTCATTATTAATACAAATAGTTGCGCGCACCTAATTATAAATTAGGGAGAGTTAAAATTCCACATAAATAAAGTTCTTATTGAAGCTGTCGCTTCCTCCCTCCTAATCTTTTTCAATATTTAAATTTTTAGTAAGATATCTTCATTAGGCGTAACTTAAAGGTGAGAGTTTTTTCTTGTTCTGAAATAAAGTTTGATAAAGCGAATCAGTTTTCGAGTATTTTTTTAATGATTGGCATTTACAGTTTATATTCCTTTTGCGGCAATAATTTTTTTATTCTATCGTCATTGAAATTTTTTGTTATAATAAGTATTTTAAATTTTAGAGCCAAGTAATGTTATTAAAGGAAAAAAAATTATTTCACATAATTTTTTTGCACATAACTCTTGAAATTTGAACTGTCGTTCAAAGTTCAAGAGTTCAAATAATTAATATCGGATTTAAAAATAGCTGCAATTTATGAAGTAATAGTAACGAATTACAGCCTTCGTTATAATAGAATTTGGATCAACGAAAAGCCGATAACTAAAATTGTCGCTGCATTCTATTGGAATTTAAGATGCAAATACAATCTTTTCACCTTTTTACTACACGCGCCTATAGGTAACGATCGCATTTGTTTTTCCATGTTATCATTTAAAACTAATGTCTGTTATTTTACCGCATCTTTGACGATCTGAAATTAAAATGAATAAATACTGCAAAACGCAATATTGACAAGTTCGAAAGCTATTTCATAAAATAATGGCCGAAATCACAGTTTATTTAAACATATTGGTTATAAATCTCAAGAAGCCATTTCCAGGTAAATCGTAATATTCATGTGAAACCAAATTGAAAATTGAGGTTAAATAAGAAAGTAGTTAACAAAGGTTTCCGAGAGGTACCTACCTTCTCTCGAAGATATATATATATATATATATATATATATATATATATATATATATATATATATATATGTATATATTGTGCTCACTCTTTCCAACCTTAATTCTACATAAGCTTTATAAATCAATAAATAAATGAAGGAAAACATAAAAGTTTATGTTTGGAA
Source organism: Druceiella hillmani (assembly GCA_039881145.1). Classification (NCBI taxonomy): domain Eukaryota; kingdom Metazoa; phylum Arthropoda; class Insecta; order Lepidoptera; family Hepialidae; genus Druceiella; species Druceiella hillmani. The sequence goes on from JAYKKI010000057.1 coordinate 4,620,090, forward strand.
ATAGAATGTAACAAACACGAAAATTTTAATAGCATAATTTTTTTAGTAAAAAGTAGTTCTTCAGATTTGTATTAAAACAAAATAATAGTAGTTTCTTCGACATAAAATTTCTTTAACAAAATTTTGTATTAAATATTACAGACATTTTTAATTGTATTTTAATACATATTTTACCAACATAAACATTTTTTTACTCATTAAAAAAAGCGTTTTTAATGTTCAATAATAATTGTTTTTTAATTATTGTGTCTCGTGTTCATTTTTATTTAATTTCTCAATTTATCCTAAGTAAACCATCACGTAAGTTTACTATAATAATAACAACAAGTATTCAGATTTTCTTTAAAATATATTGAATAATAAATTAAATGTAAAAATTATATCTCCATTTCAGCAATCAAATACATGTGCTTTAGCTTTTGTCTTTGTATTTTAAATGTACAAGCTGGAATACAACTACAAACTTCATTATTTGGTTCGCTTATCAGCTGGTTTCAATACTGCACAGGATCCGTGGCAAAATATTTAATTAGTGCTGTAGGATTTCGTTTAATAATTCCTTTTATAACCTTGATGCGTTCTTACGTAATATACTTCTATGTTTCATTTTAAAGACCGCAATATACCTATATTTTATGAACTTTGTGCCAATAAATAATAACAAAATATATCGTTGGAACTCGTACTCACTTGGTTACATAAATATTAACAAATACATAATTTGTGTACTAAACTAATTACAGATATTAATAATATTTTTCATCGTGGATATGTTTTGTCTAGTATAGATCTCAATGTTCTAAAAATGTCATGAATGTCTCAAAAACCATGAAATTAGAACCATCGTCTTATATTTTCCGATAGAATTTAGGTAAATTTATAATTACGCTCTTTCTTTTTTTTTATAATTTTTACCCTGGCAGTTTTGCGGACAGGGGAAAAGTTTTTATTGAATATTTCAATATTTGGTCTTTGGAACTATCCTAGACAAAATACTGAAGAAATGATGATCAAGTGAGTATGGAATTCGTGTCATTTTATGATGTATTATAGACAGGCATGGGTTACGAAATTATGCAAATTTGGAAAAAAACCGTTCCACAATACGGGGAGTCAATAAATTTGACCTACAAATTTGTTTGTTACGTTATTTTGGGCTGTACTGATATTTATAGACTTCTTTTTATATTTTACAGTTACACTGATCATCTGAAAATCTTATTTACATATTATGTACGTGCAATGTTCATTTATATACAATACGTCATTCTTTTGGCTTCCAAAAAAATATTTTCAAATATGTAGGTTGAAGTCTTTCCAGGCGGTCATATAGCATAACTAACATAATTTCATATTGCATTGCATTTATATTTCTAATATTCTAAACTAAACAGTGTTAAATCTTCACACGATATTGCTTTCATAATCTTTAGCAGTGTTTTTGCGATGAAATTAATAACCAAAATTTTAATTATTATTCCTACGTCACGGTGAGTTAAGGTAAGTTACGGTTTATATAACGAGAGCTGATTTCAAAAGTTGTTCGAATAACAGAAATGGAAGCGACTAGCAAGTTTGTAATTTACGTTTTTGCTTTTGCTTTTAATATGATCTCCATTATATTTTACGCATTATTTCCTTTGATGGAACTACTGAGAGAACCATCGATTCATTCTTCTTTGGATATTTCCTCCACGCCTTCTAAGAATGTAATTACCACTTTGTTGGCTTCCGGGAATTATATCCCTGGTGGTTTATCCTTACATTTGGAATGAATAGCAATTGCATAATATGTCCGACGTAGTTAAATTTTTATTCATCTTAGTGGCCAAGTTTTCAGAGACGTCGTGACTTTAGAATATTTTTTCAAAACGACGGGCAAACAATTGCTAGTATAATATAAAGTTTGTTATAACTGTTTTTGTTTTCCAAAGAGGTAATAACCTCTTGGTTCATAGATTGAGGCATCCATCTTTTTCCAATACTTCATAATTTCTCCAACTTTTTGGGCCACCCTTTAAAAGGAAACAGCCACTGGGCTGACTGCCTCTTGGTTTCGGTTCATAACACTATATTTAGTTTTCGTCGCCCATGATTTCCGTGGAATTTCGCAACACCGCCCAACGGTATTTTCGAACTTTGGTCAAAATATGAAGTAGATAATCTAATAAATAAGATAAGTTGAAAGACGTTTTTTGCAAATTGTCGCCGTGCTTGCTATGATCACGATTAAACTCCTTAAACCAGCTGTGAACAGTAGCGCGAAAAGAAGCTTAATACAATTATATTAAATTCGATCGTAAGCTTAAAGAAATAGTAAGATAAAAAGAAAACAATTTCAATAATTGATGTTTTAATTTCTGAATGCCTCATGAAGAATTTAGTAACATTTTTCTTAAAATCCACCTAAATTATTTTTTCCATGCCAATACCTGTTGACTATAAACTTGCGGAATTATCACTAATTTAATTATGTCAAAAATAAGGCTTTTCCCTAATAAGTATTAAAATAAAATCTCTTTCTTGATAATATTTGAATCTAAAATGCTTAATCAGAAACAGTGTTGTTTCTTAAATATGTTTTTATATGGGAGCTATTAATTTCAATCTCAAAACATTTAAATATCGACTAATTCTCACAAATTCTTGTAAAATTTTTGAATATATAGGAAACACATAAAAAAAACTGGGAAAACTGAGAGATCATAGAAAACATCAAAACAAACCGTCGATTAGCAATAATGGACATCAAGTCCTAAAATGCAGGTGAATATTTGAGCAAAATAATGTCAGGCGACTAATATTTCCACATTATTTATTAATTATTTATTTTTGCTTAAATAGATGCTTTGCTTTTTAGACTTAGCCCATTGCCTAGAAATACTCACATTGCCTTCAAGTCCGCCTATAAATGAATTTATTAACATAAGTAGAAATCGAGGATTCACTGCAAACTTAGGTATATATAAATATTTAAAGATTTTATTGCCCCCAATAAATTATGTACGGATAATATAAATATATTCTACCGCCTAAATATATTGACTAGCGTACCTATCAGAAGTGTAAAAATATGGTTAATATATCCTAAGCTCTTTTATATAAGAGAGCGGAGAAATTTCCTAAAGAAAGTTTGTTTGAAAAGCTCAAAGGAACGTATGATTAATATCTGAAATAAAGGAGATGGATCAATGGAGTTACATTTTGTAATCTTGCCAGCTTACGTTCAGGAATATTTTATTAATATTAACTCTAACAAAGCAGAGGAGCTTGATATTTTTTAATATTTTTTTGTCTTGATTTTACAGTGGTTTCTGGAATAGCCTCCGTCTTTTTAAGTGATTAAGAAATAATAGGTTGTGTATATGTACGTAATTTATACATTAGATCCATAAATTTTAACGTTTATCGACGTGATTTGTAAATTCAGCTTAAAGTAAAAGTGCTGACATGTTTTAATTTGAAAATTGTATATTTCTGCCTTTTATTTACAAATTTAATAAATTTTCAAGTCATTATTTTTTGGGAAGTTTTGTTTACTTTTCTGTATTTACTTAAAGAATAAATAAACGAAAGTTAATATTTTCTTTACTTTTCAAAAACATCTATTTACTTTTGAGCCTATGTTATTTTGCTTTTTTCAATCATCAAACGTCAGAAGTTCTGTTCAAGAGTTTACACCATCAAATAAAAAAAATCGTTATTTGTACTTTAATATTTTATCAAATTTATCGTTACAATTTTCAGATAGGGCGATTCAATCATTTCAAACTTGTGCTGTGAATAAATTGATGCAGAAAGTGCTTTCACAGACAGAGTTTCCATTTTCATTAAAAGAAAATAATCTTTAATATAAACTTATATAATTTATCAATTCTTAGGGATCTACTTGTGTGAATGTTGATTTTAGTAGATAAAGCTGACTAAATATTAAATTAGTATAGTTAAGTTACGTATATGAAAAACCAAAACCCATGTGGCGTAGGTAAGTAAAGGTTAAGGAAATAATACTTGAGTATTATAGTACTAATTGCATTACAAAAATAGCTGGTAGTGTGAGCCAACCGCGACGATAACCATCGAGGGTAAGGCTTATTGCCAGCCAGTGTTTAATTGCAAGTAACGCTGCCGGGGACCATCGATGAAAGTCTCAACACATTTCTAGTTCTTACTCTTCGTTTTGTGCTCTCATCTGTGTTATTTGCCTTCCATTTAGTGTTTGAGATTCACGTTATTTATCCATTTTTATTTTATCCCAAAAATATTTGGCTAAAATAAATATCGTGCTTTTAATTTCATCAGGTTGTGAAAACTATTGTAACTGAAAACAAAATAATGACTTGGTTAGTTTAAACCAGTTGGAAATGAGTTTGATACTATGCTCGTTTAATGATGACGAATCTCCTAAAAGCATTATTTCGATACCAGAAAGGATGGTACTTCAGTCATGTATTATTCATGTCAAGAATGGAGCGCTAAGTAATGGCCAGTATAGGGTGGGATTTTGGTAAGGCTGACTTTTTAAAATTAATTAAATGCTGAAGGCTTTATCCTTAGATAACCTTAATCCAAATTATGACCCTAATGAAACGGTTGATGTTTTTGGTAACAGCATGATTTGTTCAAATGGAATATTACAGACTAATAAATAAATAACGATGCATTAACCTCACAATTTACAATAGTGTTGTTCGTAAAAATATGACATAAATATTAAGAAAAACCTAGTCTTTTATAAATTATCTATAAATGATTTCAAGTAGTTTTAAAAGACATTGTTTGCGAAATCACATAAAAGCGGAATTGTACTTATTATAAAATTCGGGAACAATTTCTATCGGATAAGTATCGTTCCAATGCTAACGATAGTTTTATCATAATCATTTTTTTAAAATATGAACCGTTTAGTCAACAAATTAATCACTTTCAATAAATACTGTATTAAACCACATTACATTAATGGTAACATTTAAAATAAAAATTTAAAATGTTCCATTAATTATTAACATTTAAATCGATGTCGTCTCGTTAGTTATTAAGTGTATGACTGGAATCTTACCTTTACCATTATACTTTTTCATTGTAAGACATTACCTTTCCCATTTGTCTGTGACCAGATGATTATATCTGAATGTAACATGAGCCAATCTTACACTTCGATAAATACGTAGTACAACTTTAATTTTTACGGTATTACATATATCTTCACATATCTTCGATAGTAGTTGTTAATAGTTTAAATAACTCTTGATTTTATATCGTATTCTTTTCTAGTGATGTAACCACATTAATTAAAGACGGCAATACAATCTAAATAATTTTCTGGTTATTGTTTTAAAGTCAAACAATTTTAAATATTATACGGAATAAACTAATTATTTATTTTTATACCAGCAGCTAAGCTGAGGGAGTGTCACTTGTCTCCTGACTCCCGACACACACAATTTATTTGTGAAATTCTCCATCACTATTAAGTCTACCTCATTTTATCATGGCTAAGTTTCCAGACAGTCCTTGGAAATTCCCGGATATTTACATGATTTTTTATTTATAATGCAAATAAAACATAGTACAAAATATACGCGGTTGATAATCGAATTAAGAGTTTTGTGATAGCTATATTATTAATTTTGATGATAAGAGCGTTATACACTTCGATATGAGCCAATTCGTATATTTCTCAAATTTTCCTGAGTACCGATATGAAAAAAAATATCAAAGGATCGAGGAATTTTCAACTATAAAATATGTCGTTAATTATACAAGAGAGTTTAGTAATTTTTTTTACAAAAGCCACCTTCCGTGGATTCAAAACATGAAATATTAGGAAAAAAAATGTTACTGAAACATTTATTTGAACAAAAATTTTAGATCTTGACGAGATTTGACCCTTACTATTTGGATAGTAATTCGGCTGTCAATAACACAAACTGACTAAGGAAGCACGCAATATATATTTTAATAAGTAAGCATTCCTATTAAAATAATTTTTGCTTTCGCTTTCGCGATTATTTCGCGATTATTTTTGCATTGCTTTCGCTTTTCTGTTTTGTTTCTTTTTCTATATTTTCTTCCAATAAGATACTTCAATAAAAAAGTAATATAATTTTCTTTTTCAAAAGATAACGTTTTAAAAAGCTTATATTATTTTGTAACCAATAAAAACATTGTCTCAATTTAATACTATTTAAAAGAATTACGTTTTTTCAAACACGTGCCTCCACTTTTCTTATTCTGTTGATATAATATAAATTGAACTGATAATTCAAAGGTTTTTAAAGAGTAAAATGAGACAACAAGCATGAAATTAATTAGTAGTCGAATTTGTATTAGCAATTCTTGTCCGAATTATAGTTAGGGGCCGTTTTTTTAGTTATGGTAAAGTGAATGTGAGAACGGACAAAAAATGCAAAAAAAAATTATTTAGAAAATGTGTTTGTAGCAGTTGTTTCTTGTTACTGCTTTATTTTACCAAAATATTCATCAAAATGCCTGTCAGAGTGTTTTAATTACACATCTATCAGTAGCAAATATTTGGGTACGTACAGGCAAATGAACTTTAAAGATATTTCCTTTTGATTTATATCGAACCTTCTAGAAGGCGAAGTGAGATAGCAATATTTCGTCGCTTTTTGTCACACTTGCGCTGTATTAAAAACATTTTTGGAATTTAGAATTATTGTCCCCTTACCTATATGGAGTGGGTTCACATGTTTAATCTTATAGCGATACTATCCCCTTCACATTTGTGTTGTTTAAAAAATATATTCTCTCAAAACTTTACAATGATATTTTTTATTTGACAATATTTTATTATAAGCGAATATTAAAAACTATTCCATATCTTTGTCAATATTAAACAAGTCTTTGAAACGTTCTAAAGCACGGTCAATTTCACATTAACAATTATTAAAAGAAGCCAACATTTTTATTACCTTATTTTTCAATTAGTCGACTTATGTCTAAGAGAAAAAATTTATAAAACTACATTTAATTCTAACAAAATTATTTAATTTTAACTTTTAGCAATATATATCAGTGGGCTTTATCAATATAAAAATAAAATTTTTCATCCTACTTATCTAGCCTAATAAATTCACTATAGCACAAAATTAGGCTCGTGGTTTTGCAATATCATTCAATTCAATCTACCGCATGGCATAGAGAGACAGCTCATACCTCTATATGTGCTTACATATAGAGGTATGTCACTAAATAGCGGGCGAAGTCATCCCACAATAACATGTATATTTATTCAAAATGTAATCACGAATAAAATACTACAAATGCTAAACAATTTAATAAGACTTAAAATTTCTTGAAGTATTTGAAGAGTATTAGTAAAAAGACTTAAAATTTTCTTGACGTATTTGAAGAGTATTAGTTATTAAAATTAACAGGTATGGAAATTATAATATTTTTATACCAAATTAGCGTATGTACCTAAATAAATAGGAAGAAATCATTGCGGTTGCAATGTGAAATTGCAATGCAATAAAGTTTAAGAGAAAATTTTCTTACCACGAGAAAAAATTAAAGCGTATATATAAAATAAGGAAATTTCATGAATGTCCGTGTAAAAAATTAAAATGCATTTTATAAATGCAAATATATTCACATGGTTAAAATAGATCAGGTTTCTTTTCTAATATTTTTAAGAATAATTAAAGGCATGTAATTAATTTTAGAGGTGGGAACATTTTTAGCTTGTCACGTCGGTCCAATTCATTTCTATCAAACAAATTAAGGTAAACATTTATTAGCTATCACAATGAACAAATATAAGTTGTTTCAAATTTTTCCTAACATGTTTATTTCAAATCAACTTCTTGAAAATGGAAATAGAAAAATAATCTTTACATGCCAATGTTCTGATTAATGTACCTATGTAAATTAGTTTGATTGAATTACAACAATTTTTAATATTTACATTTTTAATTATAAAAAGACAGTATATTTTCCTATAAATTAACAAATTAATTGATAACATATTAAAACTAAAAACGAACTCAACCACAGCCACTCACCCTCGAGACTTTACTTGCCATGAAATTAGTCCTGCTAAACTAAACACCGCTGTAATAAACTGAACCTTTTCCAGCAGGCCGAAAGATAGTAAGAAGGCTACACATACACTAAATAATGCAACATTAGCTCTCATTTAACTGGTGTTTATCGTAGTAAAACTTTGATATTGAAAGCTCTTTACCTTCCTCTAACTCTTACCTTCCACACCACATGAACTTCACGTTTTCGAAATCAAGTACGTGCCGCAAAGTCTATTTCGTAAATAGATATAAAACACCACAGCATGCACGACAAACAGAAATCCGTTGATACGAGTATCCTGAGAGACCACACTTTACACAGACAAGAGATTTGATGATTCGATATATTTTCAAGACCTACGTGTATACATATTTCACCCGTTATTGTCTGTTCATAAACAGAAGCAGAAAATAATTGCAAAACAATAAGGCAAATAATATATCGTTACATAATTACTTGCCTGCCTACTAATATTTTAGTTGCTTCATAATTTATATATATATAAATATATATATATATATATATATATATAAATATATTATATTGAACCATGTATATACTATCAAATTGCTTTGTTTCTTTCTTCCTTACGTCAAACGAGTCCAACAAGTCTGTACTCGATTAGTTTGCTTTTTACCACTGAAGAGTTTCTCACACCAACTTCTGGCTCCGTCATCAGACTAACCAATAACAGACTTGTCACTAGACGAAAGGACTCATCGCACAAGTGAACCGACATGAGAAAGTTAATTTTCGGCGTCATTTAGCCAGTCATCCTATAAAAAGGAAAAATGTATTCAAGAATTGAAAACATGTATTCAAGATTAAAAAAATCAAGCTCAAATAACTAAAATATGATGTGGAAAACATTTCAACTGAAATATTTAAACCGTTTTTATGAAAGTTCCAAATAAAAAGCAAATGGTTGACGTAATACTCTTAAAAAGCCTATTAAATACTAGTACAAATAGTGTAGTACAGGGGTTTCACATCAGTCAGACACATATGAACATTCAAGGGTATATTGTATTGCTATTAAAATATTTGCAAACATCAGTTATATTTTCGCCGAGTAAATATGTTGTCTGGTTAATTTTTAGAGGGGTAATAATATATATTTCCGATAAACGTTAGATACATTTCTAATAATCTAGTTTTTCTTCAACAGCTTGGCTTTAATAGTTTCGGACATATTATTTAGTCTTTGCTGACATTTTCAGCAATACCTCATATAAAAATCTGAAATGTATATATGTGTATACAGATAAAAATTCTACATAACTAAATATTAGAAGAGAATAAATGTATAAAGTAGAACCCGTTCTACACGGGTTCCGTATGTACTTAGATTAGCATAAACATTTAGAAATTTAAGGTTACAAAGTGTTTCCATCCAATTATTCATAAATGGTAATATTATTTATTGCTGTAAAAATATATTGCCAAGTATGTCTTTTACAGACTTAAAAACATATTAATTTTCTTAAGTATTGTACAACCTAGGATAACCGGAACACTTAATCTTCTAGTTAGATTCTACCATGCCAATTCTTACATTATTTTGCTTTAGTAGTTCTGAAAATAAGGGGCGAGGAATGCAGTTTAGCAAATTCTGGTTCATATTACTCAGTCCACTTAATATGTGAAAAAAAAAATTATGTTCAATTTAACTAGCTTTTTCCCATGGTATATAAGACATAAAAATATTTCCTAGTATTTTATTGATCGCTTTAAATTTGTGATATAAATATTTCAAATTAATTGGAACAAGAAATATCGATGAATGACAAAATTACCACATTAATTTGGAAGTTGCAACCTCAAATAATTTTTGAGAAAATTGTCGGTGACAGAGAGATACAAGAGTAATCCTATAAGAGTATTGTTTTCTCTTTTAAGGAATAAAATCGTAGAAGCAATTAAATTTAAGTCGCATTTTCATGATTAATGTTCTGTGCGATAGTGTAACTTAGAAAAGCATCGAGGCAGACGTGAAGTTCGTCTTAGTTAAATGTGATGTGTTTGCTATCTTAGAGTTGATATTGTACGTATAAAATGGGTAATATTTTTTGCTGATTAGTTTTTGACTATTTAATCAAAATATAGTGACATTCAAAAATATTATTTTTCCTTAAATATTTCATTGATAACTTTATTTCAAATACCAAAGAATTACTGCTAAGGTATAACTAACATAATTCAATGTCGAAGCAAAGTTGAAGGGAGCAAGGATTTGCATTTTCAAGCCTTTGAGGGCCGAAATTGCAAAGCTCATTCACATTACCGAAATTGTGTAAGTTTATGCGAGATTTGAATGAAAGACATGAAAGATCGTACGTACATTATGTTAAAAGCATGTGTTTATGAAAAGGCATACTAAAGAGAAAGGCGATCGTAGAATTTTTATTGTATAATATTTAACAAATAATTTCACAAAATATTTTGTTCATATTTTGCTTAGAATTCTTTTTCTAAACGTTTTATGAAAGCTGAGCATATAGAAATTTACAACTAATGTAACAGGAATGAAAGTTTTATTTATAAACTGTTCAATATCAATTCATGATTTATAATGATTTTCTAACCGTTATGAAGAGTTGTGATGTGAAGGTCTTTGAATTCAAATTCTTTAGTTTTTCAATTTTTCAGTAATAACCTTACTGAAAAATTGGAAAACTAAGGTTTCAATTCGAAGATGCCATTTATGGAGGGTGTGTTCCTTATGTTAGAAACAAGTAGATTTTGCAATTTTATATCTTAGGAGAATAAGTTTACTTTTAAATTTACCTAAGAAATAATTTCAATTATTCAGATTTTTTACAACATTAAAAAAAGTAGTGATCAATATCGAGCTGAGTCCACGGTGAGAGCGTTAAGTCGTTGGTTCTTGATTGTCAATTAACATCACCAAAATGAGAATTGTAAGAAATTGCAGACGTTATATCATTTGATTGTTTTACGGGCTGTATGGTACAATGCATTGTCTCCTCGAAGTCATGTATTTTCCAGATTAATATTATTTAAATTTGTGCTAAAAAAATTCTTAATCATGTTTCTGTACATTGCTCTCAAAATAACAGCATTGATGCCACTGGATCAAAAAGCATATCAAGGAGTTAATTGCAGTTTTAATTATGGCACGTGGATATTTATTACTCCAAATGTGACAATTTTTTTTCTTTACGAAGCCATTAACCTAAAAATGAGCTTTATCACTGAAGTAGCTTTTTAACGAAAAATTGGATTAATTTAATTTATTCCAAAGCTTAGTCAACAAATTATGAAAAATAAATAAAGAATCATGATTCAATTTCTTGAATAAACTAAGTTTTATGTGCCCTTAAATCTGAATGTTTATGAATAATATTCGATATAACGACATAAGTACGTCAAAGTTTGTGAGAACGACATTTAATCGCTTTATTTAGATTGTTAGTCACGCTTTGATTCAAACGAAAGACATTTTCAGGAACATGTCTTGTTATGTATATTTTTTCCTTTGCGTATATTTTTTCTTTTAATAATTATCCGCGTTTACTTTCAATAAGATTTCCTGTAAATTATTACTAACTAATTAAATTGTTTAATAATACATATCAGTCATTTCGTTCATGTGTATTGAAATAGGCTTTTTAACGGTAATAGAATGCTACCATTTAATTCTGTCCTAGAAAATTTTATTCTCTACTTTAAGCAAATAAAATAATTTCGAATATTGAATATATTTGGCGTTAAATTTATAGAAATTCATTATTCACATTTAAATGAAACTACTTGATGTAGTATTATTTCTACTTTCTTTAAGTTATTTACATAGAGATAGATAGATTTCGTTGTATTGCAACATCTTCAGGTGGGCTATTAGCAAAGATAAAGAAAACATCTTTGCTAATAGCCCACCTGAAGGTGTTGTAATACAACGAAACCTAGGTCGTGGTAAAGAACTTAAAGAAAGTAGAAATAATATTCATAGCATTTCTGATAATTTCTACATTGTTTCATGTTAGTTATTTTATGATCTTTACTCTTTTCTATTCTATGAGGTTTATTACAATATCAGATTGATTGTATATAATTCTTTTCAAAAGATTTCTTAAAACAATTTACTTACAAAAATCTCATTTCTTTTAGTCTAATATAAAAAAAAATTCTAATATGGAAAAATCGAGGATAACATGTGAAAACTGTGACAGAAAAATAAGTATATTTTAATTATTTATTTTATTGTAGTTTTATTGAATAACTGTCATTAAGTACTACATAAAGTATTTTTAGGCGTTATATTATTAATTGTACAAAATTCCCTTTGTACAATATTTTCCGAATGAATACAACATGTATATGATAGGAATATTTTTCCGAATGAATACAATATGTTATACAGATCTCGCATTATATATATACATCACTGATTACTATTTTCGCTATCCATGTTCATTTCTGACAATTTTAAAATGACGCATTAGCAGAGAAAGCAAATCCTCGCCACCGAGTATGCTGCTTGAATATTCAATGAGCAGTGAGGTTAAATTCGGCGTGAAATACATTAAATACGTTACCGTAAGCACGTTCTAATGCAATCAGATTATTTGATATCTTATTTATGTTAACGCATCCACAATTAGTAGATTGTTTTAAGAAAGACTTTTTACCGTTTGAGGAACATTAAATATGTCATGATAAATATAAAATTTAAAGTTGTGAATACATTCCAAGAACAGCTAACTGAAGAAGCAAACGTATATTTTACAAATTTAGTTTCCCATCATCGATCAGTAAAAATTAACCGCGGGTTTTATCAACAATTAATTCAAATTATTATGACATTTTTCACCATTGAACAGGGAGATAAATATTAGTCTACCGACAAATTCAATTTGGGATCATTTCGTAATTTCTTTGAAGTTATGTTTATTTTCTTTACTTGAATATAACATTGAAAGTGCCTGCATTTTGCGCGGAAAGAATTATGCTGTGAGGTACGTCCAGAAGGGACTTGGATTCTGATACCTAGCCATTATGGTATGATTTGTAATATAAATTTATCATTAAGTTTAAAGCATTAGTTAGAAATAAAAATTATATCAACATAATATAAATTAAGCTATCTATTTTATAAAACAGTAAATTATTATTTATTGTAGTAAATTAATTAGGTTTATAATTTAAAAGTTGAATATTGAAAAGGTTTTCAAGGTCTCGTTGCAATTTATTTTTTTAAGATTATTTCTTTAACTTCAGAAACAATATATGTTAAATATTTCTCCCACTTTTTCTCATTATATTTGATACTAGTAATTTATGTCATATTGTAATTAAAGTGCTAATTTAAAGCGCAGAGCATATATTGAAATGGGCATAATAGGATAAACTTTTGTTGTCATTTCAACGAGTTTCAGCAGTTTGTCCTGTGAAAGCACATTCTGTTTATCGGGAAATCGTGCAATTAAACTCCTGTCGCAATGGAACATTAATCTTGTCACAATTGAACGCGTTCAGTCCAATGTTTATTCAAAAAGAAATATCTTAAAATCGATTTTCATATAAAGTCACCGGCGTAAATGGTTCCACTTTTTATACTAATTAAACATTTAAGATGAAAACTTTATACTAAGTGAACAAAATTGATTTGTATTTAAAAAAATTCTCATTTTTTACCATATTAATAAACATTTGTGACACGGCTGAAACCCCCGAGGTTACTGAAAATTTTATTTTCAAATATTAATACAATCTATTTAATAGTGTTTATTTTTGCGAATTAAAATCGTAATTCATAATGGAAATGGTTGAAAATTTAGGTTACAAGAACAAAACATACCTAAAAATATAACGATCCCTGGCCTCATTACAATTTTATTACACTTTATTCATTAAAAAATTATATTTTGATAATAAGAAATTTGGTCTTTTTCAATTTACCGGGCCATTTTGCGTCTTCAAAAAATTTAAAATGGCTTAAATTCAATATATCTAATATGCAATATGACTACAGTGTTCAATTCAGCAGCTCCATTGTCATTGCGAAATTGATAATTAAAATGCGCTTTTCACAATAAGCATACATTGGAAACGTTTAAATATAATGTACTCAGTTTTTTAAATAAGATCCTCATTTATTTGAAATATTCACCAGTTGTCATATAAAATTTAAGCCATTTTTCTAATAACTATCACTCTGCCTCAAGAAATTATTACTTAGTCACGACTTTATTTTGAAAAAGCCATTAATGATGAATTAATACTGTATTTCTTACCATCATTTCACAAGCTATCATTCGTTGGTGTCGCCATATTGTTACGCTTCGATTAAAGCTTTGAGTAAATTCGTCGCTCATCTGAGCCGCTTATTTTGTATTCAAAATCAGCAGTTGCGCTAAAAACATGTTGATAAAATAAATTTATAAAAACTAAGCGAAATAAGCGTTGGAAATTTTCATTGATATTGGGGTATTTCATCACACATACATTAATTCGGCTATTGGATATATATCTATTAATTTCCCATTACGAAATATATTTTAGATGAAACTTAAGATATCCTAAATAGTTGTATCGTAAACTAATACTTAGATCCACTAAAGTAAGTGAACCCGGAATATAGTTTTTCTTAAAAAAAATGTTGGTGCTTTCGTATGTAGAACTTATTCTAGTTTCATTAACTCTAATTTTAATTATTTTTTTACAGTCTGACACATTATTTAAGCTTTAGTAACTCTAAATATAGCTTCAGCAGACCAAATCTTCAATCAAGGTGAGTCTAATAATAGAAATACCTTTAATATTCTTGACTGAAAATATATTCGAATTTAATATTTTTTTCGTCAAAACTGTAATTACTACTAATTAAAAATATTTTCTTTCTAAATTCGTGGAATAAAAACATAGAAAAATAAAATCTGCGTCTGATATAATTCTCAGATCAGATCTGTTTAAATCTAATTAGATCTCCTAAATTATAATTTTCATCTTAAAAGTTTAATGGAAAGTTGCAGCAGGTATCGGTTTTAATATCTTTGGAGACATGATAATGAATACTTTTAAGTCCCTCGTAGACAGGTGATTTTGAGAGATTACTTTTTAATATATTTTCATATAATATTTATCAAGTTGCATTTAAAAGACAAGCATGTCAAATTTAAACAAATAAGAAAATTTTCCGTTTTGATGTACAAAGTGCTTCATCGGTATGTACCGATGTGAACGTCATCATAACGATTTTAACAAGTTGTCTCCAAGGAGTTATAATATCATACTAAATTTAATTATTTTCTACTCCTTCAATATTTCATTTCCCTCCATACTTCCTTCAAGTATATGATTATATATTTGTGAATTTATAATAGAATATTTACGTTTTAAAAATAAAATATATTACTATTAACAAAATTGTGACAGACTGAATTCTGCACATGGAAAATATTATAAAAAGAGCGATAGATTTAGCGTAATAAAATAATAATAGAAACTATAAAACAGATTTGTGAAATTTTTGTTTATCTGCCTGTATGTTTGTGAATCACGCGAAATCTACTGGACGTATTTTGATGTTTGGTTCGTTATTAGTTTATATCCAAGGGCAATACATACAAAGAAAATATTCTCTCTTTTCTCATTCCGATTTTCCCGCGAGTGAAACCGTGGGGCTCAGCTATTAGTTTATAATTTATAAAACTCGAATAATAAAAAAATACATTAAAACTTTAAACAGTTTTTTGAAGCTCGCCACTTCATTTTTTATTGCAATTGTAATTATTTTAGCCAACTATAAGGTATTGAATGACATGTTCCCCTTACTTAATTGTGTACTTTGAAGTTTGATATGTTTTCCTCAAATCACATAACAGATTTTTTAAATTTTTCTATATTAAAGTAATGGTCATTGAATTCTAAACGTGTAAGAAAAACAAAATAAATATACTTCGACGTACACAATTATACAAGTGTAATAAAATAATATGCCTTAATGGAAAACTTAAGGACACTTAAACGTTGTTTTAAACATGCAATTATATATAGCGCAGATATTGAATTTGGGTATAAATAGCTTAAAATAATAATATGTATCCATTAAATTTGAATTTGCTAATGAAGAATAAAGGCAACTTATTTAGTTACACTAATTTGGTTACTGTGAAAGGATTTCATTATCGGTACGATTTTTTTAGAAACCTGCTTCGAAATTCGTATCGTAATGAATACAATTAGTCTCCCATGTAAAATTATGTTATTTTATTTAAAAAATTATTTTATTTTATTTTTAAAGACTAAAAAAAATTTATAAGCCTTGATCCATAATTTTAATATTGAAAAAATAAATAAAAACATTTAAACATTCTATTAAAATGTGATTGACTACAGTTCAATAATTCCAGTATGTGTGTAACATTTTAAATGAAAACGAAGTTGACTTATTATTGATAAGAATATATATATATGTATACATATATATATATACATATATATATATATATATATATATGTGTATATATATATATATATATATATACATATTTATATATATATATATATATATATATATATATATACATATATATGGTTCGAGTATATATATAGTTCGAGTAAAAGATTTAGGGTAAAAGTCCTATAGTCAAAATTATCCTTCGAGAAATAGTTTGGAATGTACTGGGCATTCGATTAGAAAATATTTAATTTACAAAAAATTAAGCAAATAATATACCGCAATTAAATGTAAGATAGGAAGGAATCCTACGTGAGAGAAAATTTTTTTGTCAAGTTAGGAAATATTATAAATAATATTATTTGAGACATACTTTAACATAGATGTTAGGACCGCATTAGGCATACTGGTATAAAGTTGACCGAAAAGTCTGATTGCAAAGCAGTGAAAGCTTCGTTATGGAATTATTTGTTATGCTGGGACGTTTAAAAAATATAATTACTTCCCTAATCCACATGGAAGTTAATATGAGATAACGCTTTTTGTGAACGAGAATCCGTATATGATTACTTTTTAGACAAAAAATATTCACGTGGCTATATACCTAAATTCCGACGTGTACTAAGATGTCTCCTCTTCACACACATTTGTTTTGAATCCCAACAGCCCTACAGATAACATTCATGAATATTTAAAGTCAGAGGTTTCTTTTAGGAAAATTTAGGTGGTCTTGACTTATTTTTTTTAATATTCTATATCCATTACAAATATGTATTTTTTGTTACGAATGATTAGTTTTGAACATGATGTATTTCTGCGTGATTTCACGTTGTAATATTTGCTAAATTTTTATCTATTTATGTTTCCTAATTTAAAAATGACGAAATATATACATTGATTGAGATTAACTATAATAAAAATTATTATAATCAAAACTTGTGGAATAGAGGGAGACACAATAATTTGAAAAATACATAAAATTATCTTGTTTTGTATGTTCAAATGTGGTTTTGTTTTTTCAATACTATGTTCATATCTCAAACTCTTAGTTTCAATTTAGGAACTGACTTCGATATTAATGTTTTAGTTTTATTACATTTTTAGGTAATAGGTGTTTAATTAAAATTTAAAATATATTTTATAAATTTAGCAAGAGCACTGTTGACTTACACAAAAACGTTAAATTAATAAATAACACCTTTCATTTTCAATTAAAACACATATATTTCAATTAAAACACATAAAAAGTGTTAAATTAATAAATAACACCTTTCGTTTTCAATTAAAACACATATATTTCAATTAAAACACATAAAAAGTGTTAAATTAATAAATAACACCTTTCATTTTCAATTAAAACACATATATTTCAATATATTCTAAACTCTTTTTCGAGGGAATTTTTTTTGTGTATGACTTTTACCCTAAATTTTTTGCTCTAAGTACCATAATATTGTATTTATTCAAAATTAAATGAAACTACCTGATGTAGTATTATTTCTACTTTCTTTAAGTTCTTTACCACGACCTAGGTTTCGTTGCATTACAATATCTTCAGGTGGGCTATTAGCAAAGATCGTTGCTAATAGCCCACCTGAAGATGTAATACAACGAAACCTGTAGTGGTGAAGAACTTAAAGAATGTAGAAATGATGCTGCATCACATAGTTTCATTTAATTGTGGATAATAAATTTCTACAAAATTAACGCCAAATATTTTCAATATTATATCTATTATAAAAAAAACATTTTTAAACCAAAATGTATACCTAGGATTGACTAATAACTTGGTTCAATTTTAAACTGTTGGGTGCATGAAAATACAATAAGATTACATCGTAAAGTATGCCACTAGATAAAAAAAATTTTAAACCGTTCTGACGAAATTAATAGATAACTTTTATGTTGTGTATGAAATGAAACATTAGAAACAGCTAATCAAAGAATATGAATAAATTCGAATAATTGGAATAAACATTATAAATAAATCATATTTGGAAATTGAAGGAATTCAATATAAAATAAGTGCGGAACAATGATCTTTCTCTTGTAACATATAAGATTTGTTTATATTTCATATATAACTCAAAACTCATTGAAATATTTTGGTAAAATTTCTTTCTTACGTGTTTCAAATGGAATTTTACTGTGTAAATTTTTTAAATCGTTATCCTTAATAACTTTGGCCAACATTTTCTTATCGTAACACTCATAACCTTAAATCACTTACAAAGAAGTGAAACACTTTACAAAAAAATATGATGATTTTTTTTTATTTTCCATTGAAATCCCCATTTTACTTAAGAAGCATTGGTTTTAATTTAAATAAATCCTTTAAATCAACTTGATTACATACATTTTCTTATAATAAGATGAAAAAATATGGTACAAATGAAATTACAAATCGAATAATCACATGTTTATATTTGGATTAGCTGTGCCCGCGACTTAGCGTGTGGACGTTTTGAAAATATTATTTAGAGCCAACTCTAATAATTATAAATTTTTTTTTAACTAAATATGTTTAGTTTCGACTATCAAATTTCCATATCTTCCTATAGTTGGTCGGTTGCAATAAAACAAAACCTATATATTACCCCAGATCCAATAGAATCCACAGGTAACATTTTCATCGAAACCTTCTGAATTACTGTCACGTGATATGTGAGCAAAAATGACAAAGAGGCAAACGGGCAAGTAGTTTTACTTTGTTACATTATCCTAAATAGTTTCATTGTAAATACCGACTCATTGTAATACTCGAAATCGTTTCATTAATTCATGTACATAAATATACTAAACACGAATTTTTTTAACTTTGTGAAATTATTACGCGCTTAGCAAGCTGAAATTTGTTTGCTTTAGTTGTACTAAGCTAACGTCTAAAGTAAGTAAAGTAAGGTAACGTCGAAAGTATTAAATTTACACATTTTCTGACTGGGTAAACTATCGAAATTCTTATGAAATAAGAATCGAACATTTTTCAAAGCTAAGCTCTATATTTTCAAAACTATATCTGAATTTAGTCAGTAGTTATGAAGTTACAAATGTTCCAGCAAACACAAATAGGCAAAGAGGCAATCCAGAAGCAATATTTGTGTTCTGTTACTTTTATTTTGTGCCCTTATATTATTATGTCATATCTTTAAAGTAGAGACAAATTAATTAAACAGTTTTATTATATGTATAGGCGCAGGTGAACTATATATTTGACTGAACCGAATTAATTTCAATGTGTTTTGCGTCCAATATATGCGTACATATAAATATATTTGATGCCTTCTCTACCCCTTGTTCTTAATATATGCTAAAACTTATAAAAAATATCGTTAAATGAACAATCAATAATCCCGAATTATAAATTAATGATCATACCACAATCTCGATGATTGAAAAGCACCGAAATAATATTTTATAACGTTAAAAAAGACGACAGTGTTTTTGCTTCCAGCTTGTTCGCTCCTTTACTTAGCCATGACCAAGAATCAAAACAAAAAATAGGAATATTTCAAAGCTGACTATCATTTATTATTGATGGATATCAAACTATTGAATAATTCATATATCGATTGTCCTAAAAGTATTATGTATTGGCAACTACTTCAATTCAAAATCACTGCTAATGAACTGACAAAGAAATAAAGCTTATATATGTGGTGAAATTTCTATAGAAATTTTAAATTCCATTTATATATGAATCCCAATTGTTGAATTAGTGACAAAATATATTCTTGACCTGCTATATCCATCGTGAAGCAGTTTTTCATCATATATATATATATATATATATATATATATATATATATATATATATATATATAAATGCTGATCTACCAAATCTACCAATGTTCCAATTATTGGGAATATTTAAATATCTTATTTTCTCGTTCTCAACCCATTTATGTTTTATATATTAAGGAAATTGACGGCGATCCTCTTTTATATTTTTACAGAAATTTATCTTTTTTTTAATTTAATTATTGTACCGTTTATTTCAAAATATTTTTTACAGATAGAGAATTTTTGAGGTACAGATTTTTAAAGTGTAAATAAGCGAAAAAGAAGTTGTTCTAACATATCCAGAAAATGAAGGTGTGAAACATAATTTATTAATAAACAAAGTTCTGTAAAAATTCATAGGGAAACAAATATTGTCTTACTAATCAAATGTCACATAAGACTAACAGAATTATCTTACTTAAACGAAAAATTGTGTAAAAAAATTATCATTCTCAGATTATATTGACTTGAAAAATTTATTTACAAAGCATCTTCAAACTCGCCTTCGATATACTGAAAAATGATTCCTCATGAAAAAAATGATTGTCCATAATACAAAGCAACGTTATATATTTTTGTCTCTGATAACAAAAAATTCTAAGACGTGTGAATTTTGTAGTAGGTACTACGAAAACTTTGGATGGAAATAGGACCTCCCAAACCGATATATTATCTATATCCCTAATAAATGATTTATCACAATTTGTTTCCTCTGACTTAACTAATGACTGCTTTTATGTTTATACATATAGTTTGTACTATATTCCCGCTAATGTCAAGAAAATAAGAAACTGAAAATAATATTATCACGTGTAAAAGGTGGAAAACAGTCTCAGATTCAAAAAACAAATTACACTAAATTCACATCCGTTACACAAAAATATTCAATATGGTTTCAACCCTGTGATTTTGCTTCATCTATCAATTTATTTATAAATGTGTTTGTCACTAATACCTTTTTAACGGTTTAATAATTAGACTTGAAAATTTAACAATATACGTATATACAAATACGTTTTACCCATAAATAGGAAATAACGTAATTTTAGTGGGGCTCATATTAAATATCCATGAATAAATTAAGTATCTCAGCAATCAATATGGTAAAATTTCAAGCCATTTAAAATTATGTTGTCACATATGTTACATCTGTTTTCAATTTATAATTATGAAAATGGTATAAGTCAAGTATCGTGCATAAAAATAATTAAAAACTTATTTAGTGATTCATCTGTAAGATATTATATTTTTCCCACAGCTTCGCCAGCATGGCGTTAGAAAAAAGGAAAACCATTTCTTTTTTTCAAAGAAATCAATTTAGATTTCAATCAAACCAATTATGAGGTTACCAGTTATGCTATGGTTTATGCGTTGTCGTATGGATATAAATTACTGTTTTGCGACCTACTTCGTAGATAAAGGCGTATTGATTTAGACTATCCTTTGAGTAAAGAAAGTTTTAGTGCAGATATCAAAGACAAGTATTTATATTTCTGTTTTAATGATAGAATATTATTAGTTCAACACGCGTATATAACTGCAAGATAGCGGCCTGGTAATGTATTTCTATATTTTAAGGTGTATTAGTATTAACAATTGCAAATGACACGGATCTTCTGAAGAAAATGATTCTGTCAAATAGAACATTAGACGGTTAGGGTGACCGTTGAAGACCAGGTGGTTCTCGCAAAATTATTTGGTGACGTTACTCTTTTTTCTCCAACGGCCAAGATACAATGTTTATCTACCTGTCGCTCAAATTACCGCAGAAAATAATTTTGCAATATATTCGATATTGTTATTGCTTAGAAGTTCAAAATTATCTGCATCTAAGAATTAAACGTTTATTTCATCACGTTTAATCTGGCTATATTGCTTAGTATATTCAGCTGTCTTCTTCTGACATAACGAAGTTTTTAAAAAATATACAAATCGAAGTTCATTTTATATCAGTAACTAATACTATTAAAAACCCGGTAAAATGGGTTCTGAATATTTTTTTGTTAATTTATATAATTTATGACAGAAATATTTTCTTATTTATTTTTTTTGTTAATAAAGGGATGAAACCTAGGTATATATCACCAATTAACATAAAATTATCTCATCATTTAAGAATGAAATTATAAAATTTAATAATTAATGAAAAAAATATACCTTTCTTAAATCTAACAATGTTTCTTAACCACTTACCACCAGTAGATACGAAACATTGCTTTTAGTTTTTTTTTCCAAATTTTTCCTTAATTAATTAGGTCCCACGTTTATTTTGTATCAATAGCACAGAGGACATTCGAAAAGTATTAAAGAAAATTATTTATTAATTCATTTGTTTATTTGCATATATTTATCGAAATATTATAGGTACCTATTGGTAAAGATACAAAATGATTGGTTAACAAATTAGAACCAAAGAAGGCATATAAGAAACATGAACATAAAGAACTATAAAACATAACGACGACAAGTTTCGACAACTTTGTTTTTACTTATAAATAAATCACACTCTATTGCAACCGCAATCAAGTGGTTAAGCAGTTGCACACCGCAGGAAACTGGAGAGTTCCGATATAGTTCGGTTCTAGAAGGTGATATAACAAACAGGTGATGATGCGTGAATGCAGGAAATTGTTACGTACGAAGAATGAAAGTTTACTCAATAATACAAGGCATAGAACTTTTCCTTTCAATAGCTGGAAGACAAATTTCAGAAGACCAACATATCTTCTAAGTTAGAAGGAATAGAAACCTAGTATATCCAAGAGGAAATCATTTGGAAATAGAAAAGGGAAGTAACCATACTGTCTAAAATGCAGATATCGAAAGAACTCCTAAATCAACGGTAATTTGAGATAATTCACTGGAATTCCACCGAACCATCTTATCAGTTTCACGTCGTCCTCAAATAACAAAAACAATGTGCAGTTTTCATCATGCAACCAATATCGTTTACCATAATCTTGAAAAGTAAAAGCCTGAGATTCCAAACCTGGCTCACTCCCGATCGTGTGAAATAAGTCTAGGATATAAAGTTGCCCACTGCTATGTATTGCTTTCTATCTTATATTTAGTGTAACCGTCATGGCTTTCACTCGGCAATCTTCGACTTGGTTCGTCGGCGGATCGCGCGCCTACGTCTGACCGCTGGTAGCAACAGCCTACGTAGGTCCATCCCGTCGTGCTGCCGATTGTGTCATCGGTCGCGTAAAGGAAGCAAGAGGCGATGATGCTATCTCGCTCATCTTCTTCATAAGATTACCTCCAGATAATTAATTTTCGATCAAAGTTGCAAAATTAACTTAATTTTTTTTTAATTATTAATGATTGTCCATCGTATTTTTCGACATATCAACAAATTCACTTTCCAGCTTCTGAAAGCTTTTCAGAATATCCTTTAACACCGTTTCGGTATCGACTTTCGGCGTTTTTACATTTAATATTATAACGAAATTATTGAACTTGCCAGTGATCACGTATCAACCGACCGATGACTTTGTGATGAAACACGATTCTCTTCCTCCGTATATACGGACGAACTATTTGAACATTTAAACTGCGGCCGATTCACGAAAAAGCGAGCAGTGTATTTTTATATGAAATTTTGAAAAGAAATATTGAGATATTGCAATTAATTACTTCACTAAGTAGAAGGGCTTATTATTTAGAGCAAACATATGTTATAAAAGATAATTCATAAAAAAATGTAGCACACTTATATACAGTAGCTGCCGTCGAATTGTATATTTGTTCATTCAAACAGGTAAACATTCGACTAAAGGATTTACGATGGATTTAGGAAGGAGATTAACGATTTTACAATTTTCTCATAAGTTTTATTTAGCTGAGTTACAAAATTAATTAGAATTAAGATATTTAAAAAACCAATAAATCAAGAAATAGTTACCAATATTTCCCACGTCAAGGATTAGGTGACAAATTCTATAGAAAATCTAGTATTTTACATGTTACACGACATTATTATGAACTATTTAGGTGCAAACATTATTGTGTTTCTTTTAAATGAACTATTTTACTTTTGATGTAAAAAAAAGCGTTCATCATATTAATAACTAATGCGTCTGTACTATCTAATGTTATTATCGTCAAAGAAAAGGGGACTTGACTCATTCCGAGTCCATATAATATAATGTAGTCCCCCAAAATATATTGAAGATAATGTATAAGAAGCGAAAAAAAAGACACTAGATTAACACGGCTCCATTCACGCAAAAAAATCGGTTTTTCATCATTTGTTCTTCATCATATAAGACGTGACAGGAAATTAAGTGCGGCGCTGGGTGAGAACGATGAAAGACTGTTCGCTTCGCGGTTTAAATTTACTCATCACGAAGCGCCGCAATGCAGATAAAATTTACATAAAAATATGGTTATTTATCTTCGTTAAAGTGTCACGTGGATGCGTCGATATCGAAACTCTTCACTTTCTTATATGTTGTAAAAATGAGTGATAATAAGTGTATTTGTATTTGTATATTTAAAACTCAATGCTTGTTCCTAGTTATGTTTCCGTCCATCTGTTTTTTTCTTCATTTATAGCCTTAATTTTCCTAAATATATTTTAACGCGGTTTCCACGGAAATAAGAACTATTTATTCGAATTGGCTTTTATGTACAAAACATTGGTATAAATGCTTAGATTACGAACCTATATTAATATTTATTAGACGTGTATTTAAATGCTAACAAGCAACTAGCGTTACGGATGGTGCGACACCGTCAGTGTCACTGGACAGAGGGAGAAGTTATTTTGGCAAATAGATGTTCAAATTCAACAGTCAGTTGTAAACATAATAATTTCTACTTGTCAATGTCTACATAAAGATTTCTAATACATGTGGTTTATATTATAACTTAATTCTTCACTATGAAATAATAAAAATTTTAATTAAAGAAAAAAATACTCTAATGTCTATCAATTAATTTTATTATGACTATATCCTGAGAAGTATTAAATTTTCGCTAAACGGGTCTCCACTCTCAAAAGAATGATATCTTGGTAACACTAAACAACGGTGTTATTGCGAATATTAAACAATAAAAAACACGAATATATATAAAAAAACTTAATATTCAAATACGCAAAAAGGATCGATTAAAGGACATTTATAAATTTGATATTTAATTACCAATATCCGTTTCTTCTAGTATAGAGACAATTTTCCATATCGATATTATTCTATTAAAATAATAGCGACTATAATTTTTTACAAATTTTCTTTTTGTACTTAACATTTTAAATAAAGAAAAGAAAGAAATTATCACCAAAACATCGTTCTAAAGTAAGCAAGTTTTAATGAAAAATCTCATATATACGTAATTTCAACTTATTTTTCTTTTCATAATAATATATTATATGTATTATATTATATATATAATAAACTAGATACAGTTTTAATTATATTATATTATTGACTTATGTTTAATCAGCTGGTAATTTTTTTTTCTTCACTTCACAGAAGAACAAATTATACGTCCTTCATAGGCATATCATGTGAAGACTGGTATAAAAACTGTTAGAAAATTTAATAAATTCTGGTTAAAAGCATGTGCAATGCTATCTAAATTTAAAAAACGTGACTATTTTATTTGTTTAAACTTGCACTTTCGCGTGAAAGTATTAATAAATAACTGGAGAGATTAGGTAATAAACATTGAAGGTTAGTAATAATTGTAAATATTGAGTCCCACCACTAACATAATTAGTGTCATTCCTTTTATAATTTAATTAGCATTTGTAACATTTAAATGATTTTTTTGTAATTTAAGTGACGTGTGTTAGCTTAAACCTTACCAAATTGGTGTCAAATAAAATGCAAGGATAAAGTTGTTATTATGTAGTTCGTTGTGTGATATCCTTACTCTTTCAGTTTTGGTTACTGTAGACAACAGTTTAGAATCGAAGATTTTTGAGGATAAGTGTAAGTTGAAAATAGTTTTGTGACAAGAACTATCCAACCAAAATTTCCAGCTTTGATGATTTTGAGAACGTTTTAGTAAACCTAATGTTTCTACACACTGCTCAAAATAAAATGAAACGTTTCTTTATAACAATATTTTACAGCTTTTTTCTTTTATAAAAACTAATTAAAGAATACAAAAATATAGATCATAAAGTTAGGTTTTTTGTCTGAAGAAATAAAATTATTAGCTTTAAACATAAAGTGTATCCGATTTATAAGTAATTTCTTAATATTCTGCAGAATTTTGTATAAACTTTCTCCACATGTTTAACGTAATTATAACTGTAATTCAAAAAAAAACATTTGAATGAGGAATTATGTTATGTAAAAAATATTACCTTTTCCAACCTAAAGATATCATTTTAATTCTTTGAAATATAATTTAGACTTATTTTGGTTATAAAGTTTGGGATATTGTCAGCAAAATTTTTGACTTTTACCAAGAAGCAAAAAAATTACGCTTTCATGATAAAAAGTTTAACAAGTTTATATAAGGTTTTTTGATTTGTTCATATTTTACAAGGCAATCGATCTATTTACTGCAGATATGTTGTTTAAAATTATAAAAAAGCGATTGCGAGCCTACGCTTAACAATTAAGGATATATTTACAAAATTCCGCTGCTCGAGAACGGATATTTATTAACTGTGAAATCACTAACACATGCGCAGCAATACTGTTTGTTGTATGCAACAAATTTATAATATGTTTGCATTACCACATTATATTTGTTTGGTTACCAGATTTGTTTATGTTGTATTATTAAAATAAAGTTAATAAAACAATAATATATAGTTTAGAACTTAACCAGGTCAGCTAACTAGAATGGCTGTGATAAAACCTGATAAAATCATTGCATTTTATTTTCTACATGCGGAATTATCGAGGTACCTTTAACTAAGTAGTGTCTATTATTCGTTTGCCATTTGATACGTGCTTTGGTTGGTCTATTTGATTTCTGTCTGTAAATTAAAAACACGGCTTAAAAATGTAAACACTAAGTCTTATATTTTTACATGAATAAGAATTTGAGTACAAAAAAGTGATTTTTCTAATACTTTCTAAAACTGCTGACCCGATTGTTTCTTTCCTCCTTTTCAAAATATTCGTTGTGTAAAGGTAAATAACTTAAGACTTATTTAGTATAAATTATTGAATAGAGTACTAATGATAAATATGACAATTAAGGATCCAGTTATTTTCAAGCTACCTTATTGTAACCTAACATATCCTAGAATACAACTATATCCTTTTTATGAATCTTAAACGAACTATTTCATAAATCCGATATTGCAGGGGCAACAAACACGACATTTGTTGCTTTTATTTTTAGGTTACCGCATTAAAGCCTAGCTATCTTTAAAATAATATGACATCACATATCGAATGTTAGAATATATCATTGGACTTTAGTATTGCGCCTTAAATAATAAAACCTACAAAATAAATAATAACTATATGCCTTTGAATATCTC
Organism: Druceiella hillmani; assembly: GCA_039881145.1. Lineage (NCBI taxonomy): Eukaryota > Metazoa > Arthropoda > Insecta > Lepidoptera > Hepialidae > Druceiella > Druceiella hillmani. Next base: position 4,647,797 of record JAYKKI010000057.1, read on the forward strand.
CTATTCCTTGTGTACATTGAAAGAATCACGAATTTTTTAAGTTATTGATCTGCAAATAAAACAAATTAGCTAACGATTTATTTTCTAACTAGCCTTGCTCTGTTCCGAAAATATGAATAATTGTTAGGTTAATGCACTTAATGCCACCTTAAAAATTATAATAATGAAACTTTTTAAATGAGTATAATTTATATTGAAACATGAAACTGCCATGTCTTCTTTTTAATTGGTAATTGGTTAATAAAAATAGCTTATATACTACGTTAGAACCAACAAAATCCACGAGTAAAAACTTCATCAAAATTCTTACTTCGTGCGAGAGAAAATAAGTAGGCTTATGCAGGCAATAATATTTTTGTGTTGTGTTACATTTGTTATGTTACACTAAATATTTTTTTGTAAATGTAATTTTAAACTTTGATGTACAGGTAGGCCAATTCTACATTTTTATTATGTAACTAATATAATGCTAACGTAGGTTTCTTTATCCTATTTTCACCTTGCAACAGTGCAAGGGATTGACGTGTTTTTTTTAAAAAGAGAGCAGGGAGGATTACTTTTCATCAAGAGGAAAGTCTTGTTTGAAACTGAAAAAGTACACAAAGTTAATAAGAAAGTAGGACCGCAATGGAGCAACGAGACAACGTGATTTTTTGAATCGTTACATTTGCATTATAAAAGAGCATCAGAATCACTATTGTAAATGCAAAAGTACGTTTTTTGTCCTTTTTCACGTCACAGCTGAAGAACTTTTTCTGGCTTGCCAAGCAATTAGATAAGTTACTTTTTGTGCCAGAAAACTTCATTATAACAGCTATTATAATTCCCACTTATATTATAAATGCAAACGTGTCTTTATTTGTCTTTCTTTCACGCTGCAAAAAAACTACAGATCGACGTGATTTCTAGTACAAAATAGTTGGCGGCCGGGAAACGACATAGGCTACTTTCAACATGGGAGATCTCATCTTTACTAACAATGCAAATTTAATTAATATTATAAATGAAAAAGAAATTTTGTTTGTTTCTTTTCACGCCGCATCAGAGCTACTGATTAATAATTTTTTTTGCATATATATTTATGGTGGGCCGGGATATGACATATACTACTTTTTATAACGGAAAATTTCTTTAATTTTGGATAATTCTTATTTGAAAAAAAAAGTGTACAATGGGAATAACGAAAAAATGTCGCAACGGAATCACGGATAGACATAATTCTTGAAACGCTACATGCGCAACATAATATAGCAACAGAATACCTCCCTATAATCCATTATTTAGGGAGAATTACTTACAGAAAAGTATCAGGAATTTCCTTTGTCATTCTAGATGGCGCTGTATGTTTTAATTTCGCCCTATACGTTTTTAATTATAACCAAGTGAGTAAAGCTCCGGGTAAAAGTTAGTATTCATAGATATAAAGGGTACTTTCTTTAAAGGTATTTTTACATGGAAAACAATATGTATAAATGCAGACAACTAATGTGCATGACTACCATTTTCATGATAAAAAATAGAAATTCATTTAACCTGCAGAAGTCATTAATAGTAAAAGGATAAAGCAAAATGATAACGTGTTTTATGAAAATCATTTAATTTTACATCTTTCGTAACTAAATTTATTTTGTTCTTTACTGATAGTCTAGTTCTAGTTGTTTTTCATTTTACATTAACTACGTCATTTCAACCGTTAATTTGACACGCACAATGATCTTAAATGCTAGAACTCCTCTTTAAATTAGAATATGTTAAAGTTAAGTAGGAAAGAATGAAACTTATTACTCATTTGTTATAGATGTTAATTATTTTGTAGCTTTTGTCTTATTTCAAAAGAATATTTATGGACATGTAAATGAGTATATCCAATTAGTTAATAATTAAATAAAAATTGATGATTTGTAATGTTTATTGAAACGTTTCTATAGATAATTACACTAGTTTATTTTTTTTAAATTAAAAATAGACCTGATTAAATGTTTAATTATTCCAAAATTATAACATGGTTAAAATAAAAAAATAACTACAAAAGTTAAAGTGTAGAGGTAAAATAATGGAGAGTCATATCAAATTTGATACTACTTATAATCACAAACAATTTGATTTAAGACAATATTATTAATAAAATAAACAAATGAACATTTTTACGTATTCGACTTTTCTAATATCTCTAATAAAAACTAAATTCAAGACACATTTTCCAAACAAATGTGCACCTGGGGTGATCTACAAATACATAAAATTGTTTCATAAAATTTCTCATATAACTGTATTCTACTTTTATTTATTGTCGAAAAATTCATGGATACAAAATAAAATTGATAGTATGTTGCATATTTTTAAATTAAACGATTGTCTAAGCTTTGGTTTTTATTTAAAGAAGTAAAATGACATCGATTATATAATTACACTTAAAATAATAATCACGGTTTTGAAATATTTTCTTCAATATTGCAATATTTCTATTAACTACTTCAATTCCAATAAGAGAAACAAAAAATTTGAATGTTGAATTTAATTTTGCCCTTATTTTGCTTTGAACGGCAGCTTACAAAAGTCGAAAATATGGATGAAATCATTTCGTGGTAAACCCAAATAGGAGCATCAATTTGCGACATAGAGAAAATCGTTTGTGTCGACTAAGGGAATAACATGGATATGTCAGCATTAAAAGGAAGATTAGCTAATTTCAGTTAAGAGACAATTATAGAGCAAATGTTAAAATATAACGAATGCGTTCTTCATATCCAAGCATTCTAGTTTTTTATAACAATATTTAACATTTATGGTGCAAAATTTTGTTAATAACCTTTTCACCTGCACGCAAGAACCCTGTATATATTATCGATACAATCACACACATATACAGATGCACACACACGCACATACACGCCCACATATGTGTACATATATATATACAGATATATATATATATATATATATATATATATATATATATATATGTATATTTATTTGTATATATATATATATATATAAATATATATATATATATATATATATATATATATATATATATATATATATATATGAGGATAAACGAATTTTAAATTTCTAGATGTTTCATATAATAATGTTCTTTATTTAACTTATATATTTCAAATCGGCAAATTCGTATAAATGTTAATTACTTAATAGTAATTGTAGGTTGTTCTAAATGTCAACTTTATTCTAATTCCATGAAAATGTCTTCACACCTGTGAAAGGTGTTTACCTTTCACAGGTGTGAAGATCACACAAATATTTTTACACCTACAAAAGGTACGCTAAACAAAATATTTACATGTTATAAGTCAATATTATTATTTATAAATATAAAACTAATTTAAATACTTTGTATCCTTAAATGTTCATATGTTATTAAATGTAAACGGAACGCTTATAGTACGAGTTCTGTCCGCACTTGAAAACTGCTATTGTTTTTTAAATCTCTGATCTGAATGTTCACAGAAATAACATTTTATTGAGAACCTAATTTTCGGTTATGAAGAAAAGTCGCTTCTGATTCTAGCAGAGAAATCCAACATTCTAAAAGAAAATTTTCCTTCGAAAAACGACTATTTCAAGTTTTAAGAGAAAAATTATTGAACTGCCTGATTGCTTAGAAATAAAGAGCTTGACTGGTGAATGGATATATTTATTCCGTGTTGTTAAACTCTTATAATTAAAATCTAGACAAGAGTGTAAATTTATTTTAACTTTCATTTTAATTTTCCTTTTAATATATTGTATTGACAAATCTGTATACACACACAAGCGGACACTCATACACGCATATGTATAAAAAATAAATTATATATATATATATATATACATATATATATATATATATATATATATATATATATATATATATATATCTTAGTACACACTTCTCCTACCGCGACATATATGAAAAAAAAATATTCATCCTCTAGATATCTGTGGCGCCCGTCGTGGAGATAAATCGCGGTGTTTTGTTTGTTTAGGCAAATTCTATCTGCGTTATGATACCACATGAAAATTCAGTGTCGGCTACAAGGCGGGCAGTTTCACGGTCTTGCTAAATGGCGAACATAAGATGTTTTCCCGATAAAATGACAATGAATAAAACTACGAAAACTTAATGGGTGCAGAGCTATCACAACGTAGGGTTCCGTAGTTGTTAATGCAACAACCGAGATAATTATAATTATTACAAGGCGCTACTCTCATACAATATATTTACAATAGGAAACCAATTTCATGTTTTGAAAAGAAGGGGAAGTATTCTGTTAGGTTGCCATATGAGCTAAGACCTTCAAATTAAAATTTTGAATTTTGAATTTTCTACATAAAAATGGGAAATCCATTGTAATAACTTTTTGTTGATGCATGTGAGGCATTTTTTGTGAATTTAGTTTGTTAGTAGGGCTTTTATCTCTTCTACTTGAATTGTATACCTGTGTGTATGAGGGGCTATTTTAAAGTAATATTGTGCCCTATTAGTTTTAAACATATGTGTTCTCGTAAAGCAAAGCAAAAAAGTCTCGTAAAGATCTATTTCAAAAATTTTGCTTTGACTATCTATTTATTCTTCATCCGGAACTCATTGTTACAAAAAATGGTCAAAGTGGACCAGATAAAAATTATCTGAAAAAGAATGTGTGCCACATAAAAATTATCATAATAAACAAATTGCCACAATGCTTACTGTAACAAAAAATCGTCATAATGCATTTGATAAAAATTATCACATAAAACCCGAACGCTCCTAATGTGCTGATAGTTATGATTTCAGAAACCGAAGAAGGTTAAAGGTTTTACTTATGTAATATAAACGTTGTGGTGTCTACCGATATGCTATGGTTTTTTGCAAACCTCGGAAAAAAAACAGTTTCATTCAGTAAACCGACTGCAATAGCCTACATGTTGGTTATACGAACTGTACGTACAATAAATCTAGTAAATCCTTTTATTGTTTATCTGAAAATAGATACGGATCAGCTTTCAGATTAGTCCTGATCTAGATTAGCTTTCTCTAATTTTTATCCCCTTTGCGAAATATCAAATATCAAAATGTACATTTATGTTCAAAACATTTCAACCATTAGTTTGAAAATATTTTAGATACAAGCCTTTAACTAGAACTTTCAATTGAATTGAAATGTTTTAGACAACTTACTTCAACAATTTCAAGAGATATAAAAAACTATAGAACCTTAGTTTGTGCATGTTGCGACAGGCACTTGACTCTTTTCTATATAAATTGGGAAGCTTTTTCAACTTTTTTATAATTATTTTTCATTACATCTAGATTTATAAATACATTTTTTTGAGACCAAGGCTTCATCAATTTTTCTATTACCCAAAGAAGATTTAATAATATAGTTTTTGTAATGCAAAAAAAGAACGATGGCATGTGGTGATACAAGAAAATGTACGTTCGAAGTCTCAATTTTTCAGCTTTGTATATAATGTCGTTTGAAAGTAAAAAAAGACTAAAGAGTGTGTAACATTTATTATTTATTTCGTTAACAAACATCTTTGGTCCACAAAACACACTGGTGCTTACGTGGTCTTGGAATATTTATTTTGCCAATTTACTCTGTAATAATATTTCTATTCATTTTGTATAAATGATTCATATAATAACATATAAAATAGTGCTTAATATTCAATATTATCCAGATAATATAAATGTAGCAAATTTTTGTTCGTAGTAAGTTGTAGGAGTGGCAGAAAGGAGACTAAATAAAAGCATGTATTCAACAATTGAGTGATTTTTGGTATGATTTAGTAATACACAGTAAGTGTCGGAAATTGAAGTAGTAAAACTTAACATTTATGTGGATTCCATAAATACTATTAATACAAATACAAGTAGAACGGATAAATAATACTAATGAGAGTAAAGTAGACCAAGCACAGAAATTCACTCACATAGGAAGTATTATTGGCAAAAGCTTAGGTCCTGACGCCGATTTTTATATAATATCTATTACGAAAGTAAAACAAGCATTTCGAATGCTAAATAAATTATGGGGCTTGCAACCGCTATTTTAAGAAAAAAATGTTTAATGCCCAAAAAGTCCATTCATTCAACATTACTATGAAATTAATTCTACATACCTTATCGGTGCAAAACTTGGAAAGACACCAAAATTACTAAGTATTCAGAAATAGATATTCTTGTCTTCTAAACAGCAGATAAATGAAAGTAAGGAGCTAAAATCACTCCCCTTTTCAACGGAAATATATGACAAGCAATTTTATTATTATTATTTCTATGGAGCCGCTGTGAAAAGCTTACCAAAACTTCTTAAAATCGTAATATAATGGCGAGGCAAGGGAACTGGGAAAATCATGAAGTGAAGTAAGAGCTGATAAAACATCGTGTTAGATGAAAAACTTTTATGAAAACCCTCTGTTCCGCAATGTAATGATGAGATTTATTTATAATACAGAGTAATAGACATATTTTATATAGATATAAGTGAATTCCCATTAAGCACCAACATCATTAAGCCCCAATATCACATATGATTTTGAATTTAGACCTACCTGGCAGTTTTCTGAAAAATTATTTGTAATTTTTTTCTTCTAATATTAGTATTTTGTGCGACATTTCATTTCAACATCGATATGTTAGCTGCCCGGGTTTTCAATATTTGCAATGCACTATATAAGTTGCTCTTATTACTTTGATGGATTTGACGAAAAGAAGTTATCAGGTAGGGATGATTAGAATCTTTTTATAAATAAATACGAACGTTCTTTCCCTTCATGATAGTTACAAAAAAGTATACTTAAATTGTACGTAATACGTCCAATTTTATTGTAATATTTTAAGCATTAGACATGAAAAAATAAGGCTAAGTTAAAAATAAATAAAATTTGGAAGATCCATACACTCAACTTGGATTGGCAGTTTTCCCAACCCTATAGGTAGACCACAACTAGATTAGAAGTAAACGATAATAGCGGTGCTAGAAAACTATCACTGTTTCAGCTAACGCAATTTTAATATAATACCGTACTTGCAGTCATGCCATACAGAAACATCGCGACGTTAATATATCATAAAAGTATGGTAAATCTTCTTTATCACCACAGGATAATTTCGCTACTTTCTTAGATATAATTTTAAATATTTAAAAATTCTGGTTTTGTTACTATTTCAACGAAACAAATTTGTTACATATTATATTATTTCTTTGTTAAATATTATATTCACAACAGGTGAAAAAAAATGAAATTATTTATTCAGGTGTTTTGTGAATTAAATTGAGTTGGAAAAGTTAACAAACTACATAAAAATTTTTGTCCATTTCTGATATCATATTATCAAAGTTGACTTTCCACCAAATAATTATATAATTGTTTTTACAAAAACACTAATCAAATATACCTACATGCACAGAATCACATACATGAATAAACACTTTTTTTTATATCTCGTATATAGATTAAAACAGCTTCGTGTGAAAACATAATGCCACTGTGGAGCTGACAGCATGACACAACATTAATTAAATATTAGATAAACACAGTTAGCGACAAGAACTTAGGGTGACCTGAGTTACGGTTAATAATCTGATACTATGCTAATAACAAAAGAGATCCGTTTTAACTTCTTCGTTTATTGAATATATTTGGCGTTAATTTTGTAGAAATTCATTATATTAGCAATAACCCACCTGAAGATATAATACAACGAAACCTAGGTCGTGGTAATTAAAGAAAGTAGAAATAATACTACATCACGTAGTTTGATTTTCTTCGTTTATTAAAAATCATTTTGTTATCTATATAGTAAGGGAACATATTTAATGTTTACGTATAAGAAATCAAAATGTGAGTGCAATGAGACAAATGAAGAGTGTATTCGAAATACAGTTTTCAATATTTGATGGCTCGTTCGATATTTGTACAAAAGATTTCATATTCCTGTTATTTTAAATGTTATATGATATTAAGATTTCTATTTAAAATAATTTCTATTAATGAATATAGGTTAAACATTTTTAGGTTGTTTGATGTTATTTTACGTCTCGATCACAAATAGATTGTTTCCCTAATAATAATATTTAATTTTCCAACGAGAGGCATATAGGAGAGGTAGTCAAACATATTTAAGTGAAAAAAAATTAACATGTTTTTATATTACGTTTCAATGCACAGATTGATTTGAAGAATCGATGGTAATTTATATAAATATTCTACGTATGAATAAGTCTCGTTAATCTTAATTTATTAAAAAAAACTACCTCAAAATGTGGTTGTAAATTGATCAAAGGGGAAATATTTATGTTTATTGGTAAATTATAAACCGAATTTTCAAAAAACTTATCCATAATTAAACACATGATCGGTTTTTTAATAAAGCTGGTCTTAAAATTCATGACATAAATTCGACATTTCAACTTGCTTAATATATATTCAGCATAACAATGCGCAATTCATGTTTTTTTATGAAGTAATGTGAAAAATATTGGATGCTTCTGAATAAATTGCATTGTTATACTTTTTGTTAACATAAATTACAACGTATGTCATATGTAATATATTTTCACAGATTATCATATTATAGTATGCCTTTGCTCCATCGAACTTGGTTTTGGTCCGATGAGAAATGTTTAATGTTACTACATCTGTGCATGCACTTAAAGTTAACTTGTAAATGCGACATATTAATTGTAAATATGTTATACTTTGCGTAATATATTCTACAACTCAACGTAGTTTCAAAAGACTCATAACGAAAATGTAATTTATGCTAAAAGGAATAAATAAAATATTGTAGGCAATATCGAGACAAACATAAGCGTAAACGATTATGGCCTGCGTGTGTAAGTTCTTATAATTAAGAGATCTATAAAAGTATAAGAGATTATTTAACTTGTATTTAGGTATGAAAAATTAAAAAAAGAAAATTTTATATAATTTTTACAAGAAATCAAGTTTATTTTGGGACGTGCTTCAGTCATAACTTCAAAAAATTAACTTTCATGTGTGTTTGACATCCAAATATGCTTTTAATTTTTAATTAATCAAGATTTTAAAACCCGGATTGTACTGCAAAAATAACATAATTATTCCAATGTTATATCTGAAAACATTAAACTTCTTCATTTGACCATTTCTGCATATTTGTTGTTACTTTCATGTAAATTTAATCTGATATGTCATAGGTCAAAAATTAATTAAAATATCTAAAAATAGAAAGAGTAAATTAAAAAAATTGAAGGAAGATATAAATCCCGACAAGAACCAAAATCGCCACTCAAAAATGTATATTGGTTAACACTTGCAGTTTTCAATAATATGTAAAACACGTTAAGTATGATTATAATTCAAACAGAATTAGGGTTTGGACACATTTAGCAACACACCGACATTCATGAGTACATAGTTATTATATTAATCAGTTTATAAGTATTGATGATACTTTCATCTTAAAAAATAATACCTAATTTATCTTGCACAGGCGGAAAAATATAGTGAATTTCTGGAAGAAAGAATATCCTAGAGACTATAGGATTAAAATATATCTTTTTAGATTAATGCTTTTCAGAGACATCAGAATCACTGTTCAAAACAGTAAATAATTAATTTAAATAAAAAATTTTAACTTTAATCACATAAATTTGAGTATCATTTGATGTTCCTGATTCCTGAAGTGGACTGATTTCTAACATACAATCATGATAACATATATATACATATATATATATATATATATATATATATATATATATATATATATATATATATATATATATATAAATATATATATGTATATATATATATATATATATATATATATATATATATATATATATATATATATATTCTAATTTATAGTTCAGGTTTTAGGATTTTTAGGGTTCTGTGCCTCACAAGGAATAACGAAACCCTCATAAGACCATTCCGTATGTCAAAGCCGTTTGTCTCAGAAGGCTTCATGCAGAAACTTTAAATTTGGCATATCGTTATCGTTAAGATATAGCGGACTTGCCCTTCACATGACAAATATTATTTATGGCAGTCTTTGAATCTTTACCATGACCAAATTCTAATAAAATATTAGAATCCGTATTAGATATCAGTTTAAATCCCTAATATTTTATGAAATTCAGTTAAAGCTTTGGCGTTGACTGTTGTCAATTAACTGCACTTTGACCTATTTATATATTGCAGCAAAACCTTCTAGAAGTTTTGAGAATTTTTTTAGTTAAGTCCCAAAGATTTGGCTAAAAACATACTAGCTAACCTAATATGATAAGCAACACACTGACATTGTAAAAATCTAATAGTCAATTTATGCCGCCTGTCACGGTCTTTATAATCGGTCTTCCTAATTTTCATAATTTCACTTCAGCTGTTTTCCAACATCGTCATACGAACGAATTTGTGGTTTTCCTTGTGGCCATTTCTCTCCTCATGGTCTCCGTTCCATCACTACCCTGTGCCGCAATATATAGGGCTTTGTTCGCAGGTGACGTGACCATTCCATTCTCATTTAAATTTCGCTACCCATTTTGTGACATCGCATAGCTTGCTCTGCTTCCTTAGCATTAATGTTTAGGAGTATGGATTCCTCGTAGTACTAGTCTTACTCGTACTTGACAATTTGTCTTATTTTACTCACTCCTAGTGTACGGAACTGTATTACGGAACTGTAAATTAAACAAAAGATTTTTTTAATTTATGGTCTTCTGCTTCTCGCGTATATTTTCCATGATAGGAAAGTAACCATAAATACTCACTTCCAATTAAGTGATACGATTTTGATAATTTAATTTTGATGAAAAAAATATTAAAATTGATGCGATTGAGTGGAAAGTTGAAAAATTATCGGAAAATTATTTATTACACGAAAAATAGAAATCTCTTTAATCTCACCTGCACTGAAAATGATCGAAATGAAATACAATCTTAAATTAAATGATCTTATTTCTTTGCACTCCATTAGATTGGCTAATGCTTTAAGATTACGGGAATAGGTTGTTAGAGTAACCTTATGCCTTGAAGTGGATATTTAAACGTCAAACTATACATTGCTGACATACAATCATACATTGCTAAGACACTAGATATATTTCGCTGATACAGTTTTCTAATAAACTAACAATTTTCTTTAAATATGATGTGTAGTAACCTATTGCTAATGGGGTCGACCTTTATTTAAATATAATTAATTTTCATTAAGTTACCGAAACCAAACAAAATATTGTAATAAATATAGGCTATAAATACTAGGTTGTCATTACGAGTTGAATTTGAATAGATAAATTGCGTATATTCTACATTTTAAATATAGATACACTTAGTGCTAGAGGTACATGTACATTTACATTTGCAAATTTACAAGAAATCTTCCAAAAAATTCAAGAAAATAATTTCTTTATTCAATTTGTATTTATGTCTAATAGGTATTGTACAAATAAAAAGATTAATATCGATATTAAATTGAAAGTGGTAGTAAACATTCATAACTTTTCATTCGATTTCAAAACTTTATATTTGAGTTATCTTTTCACAAAATCTGTTACAAGTCAAGATCATAAAATGTGTGTAAAAGCTTTTCGGTTTGTTTATGCTAATCCCGTCTGCGTTATAGTGCTTCAGAACAATTCATTTTCAGCTGTAGGAGTGACTGTTTCTCTTTGTTCTTATTAAATACCGCTTATAAATTTTTATCATATCTAATAGGGTAGTGGAATTGTGCTAAAAAGTATAGTGGCAGAAAAGTTTTTAAGATTTATTTTTTCTTCTTTTTTTGTATTATTTTTTATTTTGATAATAAAAAGCGGATAATATAAATCAAAGAAATTGGTTAGCGTACAATTAAAATTATACCAATATGCATTTATTGGAACATACGTTATAGGAGAACAAATGGACTTACGTGTAGGCAGTAAGAGAACTGTTACATTATATATATATATATATATATATATATATATATATATATATATATATATATATATATATATATTTATATATAAATATTTATTATTAGACATTTTTATAACATATAAGAGAATGAAATTTTTTACATCCGTTTAACTACGGGGCACTTTAACGAAGAAAAGGACAATGTTCTTTTGGAAATTTTGTGTTCATAATGAGTCAATTTCAAATGCAAAGTGAAAATTTTTTTATCATTTCCGCCAAATTTCCGTCGCACCTAATTTCCTGTCAAGTCTTATATGATGAAGAAGAAATGATAAAAATCCTTTAGCTTTTACGTGAATGCGAGTTTATATTGACTCTAATACGTTTTGCGTACTACGGGTTATGTAGTCATAGATTGAGTAACTTATTTTTCCTTCTACCATAATCATACTAGGTAATACAGACGCACAATAAATACTATCTATCATTTAAAGTAATATTATTAACATATAAATATATGTGATTATTTATTTTAATTAATCTCTAATAAAGCTTGTACTCAAATATTTTATGAGAATGTTGTGTTACATACAAAATTTTAGTTTTGTTCTGGAATTTATGGAGTGTACTTCAAAGTGAGAATTTTACATATGGTGGAATATTACTCGTTTTTTTTAAATATTTTAGTAAATTTTAATGACGTCACTAAATAGAATATGTTCCCAAATTTTAACATCGCTAATAAACCCTAGCTCCAACTAAGACTTTGCTTATTTGGAGGAACAATAGTTGTTTGGATTCAGCAATAAGTATTTTTAAATAGTACCCAATGGCATATGTATGTACTTACACATTAGTAATTTTCTAGAGTTTTATTTCACCAAAAAAACTAAATTATTTACGTAAGAAATAAAAAAAACTATACTCTTTCTAGTCTTCATACATACTATATATTAAGGTGAAGTTATTAAAAACCGTGTCCAAAATATTTGAAATTTTTGGGGAGATAGGAAATAATTAGGCCCGAAGGTAATATGCTGAATAAGTCCTTGTATTTATGACATAAAAATAACAGATTAGGAAAGGAATATTTTTATCTCCGAAGGATATACAATTCCGGATTCATTTTTATATGAATACATTTAATTATATTTGGTAGTAGGCTCAGGAGCTCTATCATCTCCTGCATTATTATTACAGATAAATCTACAGATTTATTGCAATGTTTTACTACGTAGTAAGTATAAAAAAATAGTTTTAACTATTATGTCTTATTTAATCATTAATTGTACGCCACATACCATAAACAATAACAAAACTGATTATGACAGAAAAAAAATGATATCACGTAAAATTATTTTCTCCCTAACAACTTAATATTTTTTTTAACTGCCATTTCAAAGTATTGATCAGCAGGCAAAAAAATTATTCAATGTTAATAATAATACATAACAGTAATGAATATTATAATTATTTCTTCTCTTATTGCTAAAAGTATTCATATGTAACTGTTAACAATTATTAATGAAATATTAAAAAGGGAAGCCATTTCAAGGAACCAGAAAAAGGTTGAAGGCAAATTAGCCTGAAACAAAAACAATCTATTTTACTAGAGAAATGTTTATAAATTTGTTGAAATAAAAATTTCAGTACTTCAAAAACAATGCCGAGGTATTCTTCACTAATAGTCTTCAAATAGGTTCCCACACTTGTCTAACATCAAACTTTCTAAACAACTCGCAATGTGTATTAATATTTCAGGTCATATTAATTTGCTTAAAACCTCCTTTTTTCAAAATCAATATAAATGTTGGTGTTAAACTAAATTGCGTAAAACTTTATGTGGCGTCTTCGAAAAATATCATATATACCTATATATGTATACACACACACATTTTTATGCATATATATATATTAAATTTTTAGATATTTTTTAATTGTTTTGTGATTTTAAGGAATATTAATATCGCCGTATCTTGCGGACATATGTATCAAGGTACAATGTAGATCTTTATTTTAAATGATCCACAACTCCCCGGATGTGTCATAAAAGCAGCTATGTTGATATATAAATATCAACGTCTAGCAAAATAAAATAATGTTATACCTTTTTAATAAAGCTTGTATGACAGTGCAGCGTTTGTTAGAATTTGATTTTCCTCTCTTTATACGACTTCAAAAAAGGAGGCCACCCCCTATTCGAACAAAGGTTTTCATTATTTATATATTTTCATTCATAACTTTTTTATGGTAGATGAGTTTGGATTTTTTTTAAATACAGGATATACGACGCAGGCAATCCTTTATAAATATAGTCAAGAACTTTCAGACTTTGTTTAAACACAGTGTGATGGGGGAACCAGAATGTAGTAATTTAACCTCTCAACTGTGAGAAGTAAATTCATCGAGATTAAGCTCATTTAAGTTATCTTAATATGAGTAAGAAAATAACGAAGTAGTTAAGTAAGCATAGGTTACAAAGGTTCAAAGCATGAAGAGACCAGGATATTAGTAGTTAAGTAGGTAATTATTGTACAAGTATACATGATTTAAAAAAAAAAATTAAATTGAAGATCGTATGCAAGTAGACAAATACAAGCCTATTTGTATCTACTTTTAACAAAAATCATTGCAAGCGTTTTACTGTAAAAAGGGTATTATTTTTTCTTGTTTTTGGAAGTAGTTTTTTTGTTATAAAGTTATTTTTTCTAGATCTGTGTCAATAATAATTAAAACAATATATCCGTCTCACTTTATAACATGGTATGTAGTGTTATGTGATTTTATAATGCGTTTCGTAAGTATTATATTTTATAATCAAATTGTACAACTCTTATTTGAAAATGATGTCAAGTCCGTTGTGTAATGAAACATAAATACGTTTGATTTAGTTTGCGACGTGACATAACAACTAATTGGAAAAGTTTTTCGTACTCATTACAGAAGGTTAATTCAGTTACTTAAATATGAGAAGGCGCTTCAGTGCTGAATGCTGAAAGTGTCCGAAAAGGTAAACTTTTCGGATGCCACCATTTTCTTTAATGTGGCTGTAATTTGTAATAAAAATTTCTAAAGATTCTTGACGTGAATATTTCGATATTAGATGGGCGGTGTTTGAAGAGTATTTCTTCCACTAATAATTTTCTAAGTTTTTGTCGTCATATGAATAAAATCCGCATTATATATATGTATATATATATATATATATATATATATATATATATATATATATATATATATATATATATACATATATATATATATATATATATATATATATATATGAACTAAAAGCCATATATGTGAATTCAGTGTAATCAGAAATTTACTTTTTTATAAGTTTGATGACACTGTCCGAGTATTTATCTGTGTATAGCATTATAGCTTCATAATGAATGAAACTATTTCAGTACAATGTTTTATAAAGATTTTAGCTGCGTGACGGAGCGTAGCTGTGTTTGATGACAATAATTTCAGTTATTTTAGGACTATCAACTCTAAATAGAGTGGAACCAAATATATTAGACATGTAGCTAAGTATTTTAATTTTGAGCTGAATTTTTTTGTTTTAATAGACATTTCACACGCCTCTAATTTCGAGTGTCACTTCTACAGTAAAAACATGACTTCTACGAAAGAGTGACCAGTCTTCGTAAATGGTAGGATTAAATAAAATTTTAACTAAGAAATCATTGTAAGAAGAATAAAAGTGAGAAGAAACAATTTGAAGTAGTTATCAAATACATATATTTGAAGAAGGTTATGTCAGGGCATGAAAATATTATATAAAATATGGAAATAAAATAATTAGTCGAAGCGAATTGAAATTACGCCGGAAGAACATTCTGAATAGCTGCGATTATGAGTTACTAAATCAGATTAGTGAAAATAAAGTATTTGACGACCCCCCATCAATAATTTTAGCAGCGACCCACAGTAATTTTAACGAAATTTCCACTGTTCACAAATTCATGTCTAAATAAGTATAAATATTGATGTTTTAATAATTATCTATTTGATAAAGGATAAATATATAAAACAAATGGCACTTCAAACCCAGTACTCACTTAATGAAACTTGGTCTAAATTAAACGTTACGTTTTTAATTAAACGTTATTAAGTATCGGAGACCTATTTTATTATTTTATTGAATGTCATATAGTTCAGCTATCTGTCACTAATATAAAATTATTCAAATATGAAATGTTTCATAATTTGGAAAGTTTCTGGATAATTCTGGAATTTTGCTGATAATTTTTGGAATTACGTAATGTTGCTTGTATTACATATGTAAGTTAATTATCCCTCAAAAGCATGTTTTGTTTGAAATTGTGTATCGAAAATTCTTTAACAGGTTAAATTTAGTAAGTCCCGTGACGAATATGTCAAAAATTTGCAATATTTTAGAACATAAATTTTGTTGCGGAAATAATTGCCACACCAACTTGAAATATCAACGAAGTATTTGGCAATGTTATTGCTAATGAAGGCATAATGCGTCGATGAGTGGAAAAGTCCGACATGTTGATCGCAATATTTAAAATGGATCAGTTGTGCGGTCTAGGAGCGAGGTGGATAATAATGAATTGGAAGCTGCGGTGGAAGCGGATACATAAAAACCACGCGTATATTTGCAGCTAAATTTCATGTTACTATTCCAACGATACTAAACCATTTAAAACACATCGGAAAAGTTAATTAATGGTACAAATTCTTTTTGCACGAATTAAACGGGCGCTTGAAGATAAATCGGTTTGCAGTTTGCTTTCTTTGTTGTGGTCAAATAAAGGTGAACCATTTTAATATCGTATTATTGTGATTAAAAATTATTATGTTTGATAATTTTATACATTTGACATATCAGCTAAATAATGTTAAAGCGCTAAATTCGCTTTGAAATATTCACTAATAAAAGCCAATATTGTGTGTTCGTTGATCCAGGACTGATGTTACACACAACAGCTTTATGAAACCTATTCAAAGGATAACTGCATATTTCTACTGTAACCCATTACGTAAATTAATGCGGAAGCTTACGTTTAAACTGCAGAAATTAGTGAAAAGTTTCTTTTTAATTTTCTTATAGAACAACGTTCGACCTTGTATTGGGTAAACGCCGTTATTCTTTGTATTTTCTGAACTTTGCTTCAATTGACTATCATCATTTCTAGGCTATAGATCATTTTTATCTAGTAAACATATTTGATTTTCAACAAGCTTTAGAATACCTTTCATGATTTTGTCACCATTTGCTCTCCACTTTACTACCAATATCAACAAGCTTCTATTATGAATAAGATGACAGAAATACATTGATATTCAAGACATCCATTTTTATTAATTAAAAAGCTTCTGCTCTGATACATTTTAACTAAACTTTTATTTCAAAATTGGATGTTTCATATTTTAGTAACTTAGTACTTTCCTAATGATTAAAACCTATTTGATGCTAACACCTAACGTTTAATCAGATAATATAGTAGAATCGATAGAGACATACAGTCGACATAAGGCGACATTATTGAAAATCGTGGTTTGTTCATGGTCAAAATTGAGATCCTCGATAATTAAGGCAAAGTAAGGGGAAAGATAGTAATAAACAAAGAGTGTAATAAAGGAAGTGATGTCTGCCAAGTTACACTTTTGATCTTTTGGTTTTCTTTCGTTTATTGTTCTCAAAATATTCTCATTAGTTATTTTGGTGTTGTTTACTTTAAGAGTAATAAATGTGTTCCTTAAATTTTAAACCTTGCACATGATGTATCGACCAACACAATGCAGGGAACATGATTTTAACGTGAAGGTCTATCGAAGGATATTCTGAGAATAAAATAGCAGTATAGAGTTTGTTACATAATAAGAACTTTACTTATGAGATATAAAGTTTAAAAGTAGCCAGTAAACCAGCGAAGCAGCTATTAAACCGACATGACCGGATGTAAAAGCGAATGCCGCTAAACATCGATAGGTTAATGTGTTTAGTTAGTTTTGTTTACCTGTGAATAATATCTAAACAGCAGAAAATATTTTTTTAAAAAAACTGAAATAAAGGAATAAACTCACAGAAAGTACTGAAAAATGCAGGTCCAAATGTGAAGTCGTTCACTTGATTTTATCACGATTTCATAGCAACAAAAGCGCCTTACACTCGTAATTTCGTTATGTGATTTAGTATTTAAAATCTTCAAACTCGGTCATTTTCTTAATTAATATTAATAACTGAATTGAAGTAAATAGTAAAGAAATAAAATTTTAACTTTACTGTTAAAAATGGGTATGAAAAAAAAATAATTAAACGGCATAACCGAAACTTGATGACATTTCTAAAACAGCGGATTTTTTTTTGTTTGTGTTGCACTTTGTGATTACATCAATATACTATATAAAGAATATTTTGTGCGTATTGTTCAACAAATATTTATACATTTCAAATATTTATTTAATTAGTACACAGGTAATACGTGCAATGCCAATTATTCTATACTTGGCATCTTTTTATATCACGTATCCTAATTTTTCATGACATTTTAATACAAATAGTTAATTTAACCGTTAGTTGTCAACTACTTTAATATTTAACATATTTCCGTACCTTTGAAGATAAATTAAATTTGTTAATTTATTTATTTTAGGTTTCGGGCGTTAAATTTTGGATTGAAATATGCCACGCTTATTACTAAACTAGCCATATCTGGCGTTATGTTTCTTTTATGTAAAGACATATATATGCCGATTGGTTTTATTACACCATCTAGAATATTTAAATAAAAGGACAAAATTATGTAAGCACTTGTACTCAAAGCTTAAAATTATGTTAATGGTAAAATTATATTCGTGCCTAAAATTTTGCGATGAAACATCCGGGGCCATGTAAATGGTAATTGAAATGTAACGTTAATGATGCATAAAGTAGAATGGTAATTGAAATATAACGTTAATACCAGACGGCGTTATGCGCGACTTTCTTTCATGGAAATTGCTCCCTTAAGCTTATAGATGAATATATTAAAATTTTTATTCATGCAAAATGGGCTCTTTTGCTAGTAAATTATAAGAAATTTATTTAAAAAATTATAGGTACAAATTTATCTCATTTTGGCTGGAAACCCAGGGGCATATTAATATTTGACGATACTTTTATACTGACATCAATTTTAGTTATGTACTCAAAACTATAGTAACGGTATAATAAAACTTTAAATATGTAAACTTTTTAGAGTATGAATTACTTTCAGTGAAGGTTTTATGTGTGTTAGTTTTGCCGTTACAAAAATCCAGTTAGCTACAAAACGAATAATCTTCAATTTATATATTAATACGTTTCTATGAAATTATAATAACGTATAGAGACGTAAAATTTTCATAAATATCAAGAGAGTTGGTACATCAATACATTCTAGCTGTACAGTATAAATGTGCTTGCAACTTGGCATAATAACAGGGCATATTAACCTGAACGTGTTTAAATGCTTAGCGCTTAAAATAGAAATTAAAAAATTAAGCAATAAAAAGATTGTTTCACAAGTCGTTTGAACTGTGAAAAAGAGAATAACGATGATAACAATTTTTTTCAAAACGTTATGTAGTATGTTCTAGAGATATAGATGTAAACAACAGCAAAAAATATAGCCATGCTGAAATCAAAGTTATAAAAAACAATGTTACAATAAGACTCTGAAAAATTACATATATGTATGCCTTTGCCTGCTATTTAAAATGCTGAGTAATTAAACCAAACAACTAAATAGGCATAGGTTTCAATTCCAACCTAAGGTTTTGTAATAAAAAATAGAAGTTAAATAAATAGAGCAAGTCATTGACCGTGAAAAAATATTTATTATTTTTCCTTATCGATCCGAATTTTTGATAGTTAAATGATAACGAATTAACGAATTTATTAGATAATAAATTAATCGAATATATTCAATTCAACTGCCTTTTAATTGACTATTACATTATAATATTTGTTGTTTTCTTTTTTCATTTAATTTTCTGGGTATATTTATAGTGTTGCTTTCCTGCTCATTTGAGGTTCCGTAGCCAAATTAGGAATGAATATAGTTTGGACTTATTCATCTATCTGTCTTTATATCATAACCATTTTATTCGCAGTTAATTAGTAATATAAAGCTGAAATTTGACATATTTATCACACTTATGAAATTATGAGATAAACTACTTCAAGAAAAGTTTTTGAGTGTGTCTCCCTTATGTGCAAATTGGGTTGATGTGTTCGTATACACCACTGCTATCCTTACAAAAGTTTATCAAAAATATTGCTGATATTTCAAAAACAATATATTCACACTGAAAATTTAGACGAAAAAAATTTTACTTAATTTTTTGGAATTTTCCGTCTTATGTGTTGTTAATATAAAATCCTAATCATAAGGACATCAAAATTATTTAATGTATTATTTTACATAACGATATTGATAAAACAGTAAACAAAAACCATTTTACGTAAGTAATTGGAATTAGGCGCAATGGTTAAATGTCACAAATATGTCAGTGGCGTATTTGTGACATTTAAAAATCACAAATATGTCAGTGGCCTGGGCTTAAAAATAATAATAGCGAACATTTTAAGAGGGCATAGAATATGCTCCAAAAGTAATAAAAAATTCAAAAACTATTGGTGACAATGTCAATAAAAATATGGCAGATAAGCGTCAGATTTTTCTCACGTTTAATGTAGAATGCAACAAACAAGCCTGTGAAAAGTAACTTAGGTGGGGAAATCTAACTAATATTGAATCTCAAAAATCAATATTAAATTAAATAATTTAAATGAGTGCGTCAAACTGTCGAAAGTAGTTTCTTTCCGTTTAAATTTTGTTTAAATATAATATAGATTTTCCTTTTAATTATTGCAGAAAATAGATGATCTGGATGTTACTAAGCGATCCTCGTTTTATAACGCCCGATAAAAAAGTAAGTAAAAAAATTTGTTTTTACATATTTTTATACACTATTTAAAATTACTCTGGCACAGAAATCTTAAATCAGTAAAATATTTGTGGCGATTTCCAGAGCATTCAGAAAACATTTTTAACATTGGCGCGTCTCCCATTTGTCCTTTTTTGTAAATAGGACAGAACAATACAAATTTGCAATTAGATTGTATTTTTACTGTCTCCTATTTTTGACAAAAAGTTTTTTCTAGGACAAATTTTAGAACAAATTTTTATCCATTTTCCCATCTTTATAGTTGGAGCAATTTTGGTGGAAAATTTTGATTTGGGGGTATTATGCATCTTCTACTTCCTATAAGTACCAATTCTACTTATCGAAATAGAAAAACAAATTTAGTAATTTCATAGAAACCACATTTAAAAATAGAGTACAAGACATTAAATTTCGTTAAACATTTTTGTCAAAACCTTACACGTTAAATTATTGCGTCATTAGACATTGAGAACTTACTGGTTCACAGCTTCATTTATCTCAATGCACTGATAACGTATAGGAAACGAAAGGGTAAATCTCTCACTACTTAAACTCTGTGGAGAACAATAATAATATGCGTTTCTTCCACCTTTTTCCTTTATAAATTGAGTGTATTTAGAGTCCACATTATAATTCATTAATACAAAATTTATGTTCCTAGTTTATTGCAATTAGTGTCTTGCAAATTTCACAACATATTTTAAACAGATTCTAATTACTAGGTGACTTCCATACAAATGTTTTATTATAATTGAATAACTATTCAGCAAGTTATTTATTATTTTGATATAATTAATCTTTCATGATTAGAAAGTACACGTACCGAGAATGAAAATCCTAAATAGTATTAAAGATGGCGAAACGTGAAAATTTAACTTGACACACTCTCAAGAATAAAAGGTAACTAAATCAAGTCAGTCTAAGTCATGTAATCTCGATGAAACCTTTTCAGAACAAACTTAGTACGGCGCTATGAAAGGATTTACGGACACATCTTGCGCTTTTCACCTGTAAGTTTTAATGAAATGAATTTGCTACGACATATACTGCTTTCATGAACTTTCATAAAATTATTCGAACTTTATGTTACATACCCAAAATACTTACATTGATGAGCTTTTATGAGAAAGCAGGTGCTATAGACGAAAACATTAAATGGTGTACTTATTTAACGACAACTTTAACTAATATTTGAAATAATTTTACAATGATTAATTATACTTCTGGTCGCATTCAGTCATTTAGTTTAATTGCTAGTTATTTAGGCTTAGGCATTAATTTCGAACAAAGTGACAGAAATTGTACTTCATATTTATAGAAATTATGTGATAAATTTTTATCATAATTTACATAAAATATTTTTTTAACTTAATTTATTTGTTTCTGTATATATAAGATAAGGCAGATTTTTAATATAAATCTTACTTTTTGTAAAATAAAACTTTATCAAAATTATTATTTTTATTGAAGCCATTAAACGAGTTTTAAAAAAATCCAGCATTAGATAATTGCTTATAAAGCAGCGGCATTCAAATCATGTAATTACAGGTCCATATGGTTGGATACTTTTATCCTTTTTAATGGAAATTAATTAATATCGCCAACGTAATAGTCTTTTTACCCTTTGGAAGATTGAATTGAATACAAACACTTTATATAAATGTTTAAAATGAATTACAACAATATAGTTGTATTATATGTGGTCACAACCTGTTGTGCCGTAATAGTGGAGAAAATCAATTTGCTAGTTTTTGTTGTTCCATCGGGACTTTCCCCACTAACGAGTAATTTCCTTGAAATTTCGTGTTTGACGTAATTCATTACTAAGTCAATCTTTTTTTCTTGAGCTCATTTATTTTCGCATCTATTCAAAAAAGTGACGTAATCCACGATACGCGTTCAGTTCCAGTATCGATTTTTCGATTTTCTGGTTTTGCCGATTTGACGCATATAATTATATTATTTCTATGCTGGTATTGAGCATTGCCTCAAGCTTTATATTATAGACATGTATCTCCACTATAATTTTTTTTTCATTTA
The DNA here is from genome assembly GCA_039881145.1 of Druceiella hillmani. Taxonomy (NCBI): domain Eukaryota; kingdom Metazoa; phylum Arthropoda; class Insecta; order Lepidoptera; family Hepialidae; genus Druceiella; species Druceiella hillmani. The sequence continues at coordinate 4,670,666 of JAYKKI010000057.1, forward strand.
TATAAACCGTTATTTCGAAATATTTTTGAGAGACTCATTGCCGAGTTGCTCTCTTTGATTTCACTCAGTCAATGAGGTTAAGCAACATACACACCAGTCGGTGATCAGACGGTTGTCCATTACTCACTTATCTTAATAATCTTCTTAAATGCTCCTCCGTGCTTCAGTAGGTACCTTAAGCTGTTGATTCTAGCTATTGTCATTGGATAACAGTTTCATTCAGCCAAAGAAGTGTCTGGGTTTTGCTATGGATTGCGAAGGTTAGATGACAGTCATTTCTTATAAAAATCCGCTCCTAAATCCCTTGATTTAGATAGAGCAAACCCTAGTTAAAATACGAAATGATACCAGGTTCAAAACAACTAGGTCTTGAAACAATGCCATTACGATATGACATCATTTATTTGATTGAACCTTAAATACATAAAGATAAAAAGTTATGACGAATGTTGCTACTTTCCTTGAAAATTATTGTTCGAAGGCGGCCGTTTATCATCTCACCCATATCACGTGTTAAAGAATATTTTTTATTGAATCCTGAATTTAAAAAATTAACCTACCAAGATTTTCTATCAAATGTCGGGTCATAACAAGGATTTTTTATGTACCAAATATCTTTACCACGATTTCCGTTTAGTCTGACAAAAGCTCCAGCTTGGTGACCGATAATTATTTTTGATCTTTTAAGTGTATTATTGATTGTATAATAAAACCGTTTAACTTGAAAAGTTTTTACTTTCACTTTATTTTTAAAATTGTTATTGCTTTATTCTCATAGTCTCGTTTAATTATATATATCCAATTCATTGAAAAGATAGAGAAAGTTTCACCTCGCATATATAGTCAAAAAAAAATACTTTTTAGGTTGATACAAAAAGGAACTCAAACGCTTTAGCTCTGGTCTACTTTACTAATTTAGAACAAGCCGTTCGTCGAGTTTCAAGATTAAGGCAAGCCTTAGGTACTATTGCGGCATCAGAACTAAGGATTTCGAATCCGAAGTTCAATCATAAAGTACTTATTTTTGACCTAAAATACTAATTTAAAATCAGCTGGTCTTCGAATCTTACAGTTTAACACATCAGTAATCCTCAGCATCAATATTGAGGAGTTGAAATATAGAATTCAATGACAAAGTTTCTGCTTAAGTTTCAAAATATTGATTTAAAGCCAGAATATTCTCAAGTATTACGGCTTAAGCAGTTAATACATCTGCAGCAGCAAAGTTTGAGGATCAAAGTTTGAAATTTTTCTGGAATTTGACGAGAATCGGTTGAGTAGAAGCGTTTAAAAAAATCGGCCGCATGATTTAAAAAGAAACAAATATGTAGAACGTGAGGCTACATAAAACCCCTTAAAAATAAGTAGCGTAACTAAGTTAATATGAAAGGAAAAAGTTAATGGAGGAACTGTCATAAAGAAAGAAATTAAAATGCGAGTAAAGCATGTGCATAATGAAATATTCAGTATTGAAAGTAGAAAATTTCTTTGAAATTACATGAGGTACTGTGGCTGCACAGAGTTATCAACACCTGCGGATAATCAAGCAATAATAAAAAAGAACATCTGACAAACAAATAATAAAAATTTGGTCCGAAAAGGAAATGTGACCACGCGAGCATAATCGCCAACTAAATAATAAAACACTGTTTAAAGAAAAACCATCGAGCCTCGAGGACATATAAGAGCTGGTCTAAGCAACACACTGCCATCATGTCGTAAAGCACGCAAACATTTAGCTCCTGATCGGCGGCAGAAAAAGCAACAGACACGCGAGACAATTACGCCGTCATCTATTATGTTCTGTTTCCTTTATCGTATGTGTATGTTTTGTCTCATTTTTATATGCTTTTATCTCTATTTTTGGCAACACGTTTTTTTTGTATAAAAGGATGAGTCGTGGTAGAATATAATCATTACAGTTATCCGACTTCCATGCATAAAATAGCATTTTTATTTTACCGAACGACACAAACGTATTCGCTTCCTTTCTATTAAGTAGTTATGTTTCTTTAATGTAAAAAATATGCTCATTAAATTTTACGACGGTTTCCTTTGCCTTCTCTATAACAGTGCGATAATTTTTTTCTTTCTTTGTGAATGTCCACATTTGGGCTGTTATAGTCAATCAACTTCAATGTTAGATCTATATTGAGAAGATCTTCGTTCCATTTCAGACCTAGAGCGTTACGTTACGTAGACGTTTTTAATTTTTTTAGGAGTTATATATTGTACAGAACCTATAGTTTCTGCTTCCTTATAATTTGGTGTTCATTACTCTTATTGTTCAATGAATTATTAATCGTTACATTACAGCTAACTTTAATATCTGAAGATCTCTCCCCCATCTGATAACCAGGAATGCCCAATCCTGTAGACAGCTTTATATTATTTACTGCTACGGAAATTATGTGGCATGAATTACACTTGGATTTAAAATAACATACTCCCGTGAAATACGTTTCAAAACACATCTTTTATAATCGCGAAACCTGTCGATATTAGAGCGACTTGCTTGTGACATTTACATAATATATTTTGAATATATATATGTATATATATATATATATATATATATATATATATTTAAATATATAAGGTTTATAGAGATATAACTAAGTGAGACCTCGTTATTGGTCATTTTTTGATCCTACTGTATATCATGCTCGTCGAATTCTATCAAATAATCCTTTTGCGTTATCTTACCGTTGTTAGTAAAGAAGTAATACATTTTCTTATCTAAAAGTTTCTGAAGAACATAAGTAAAGAGAAAGGGGAAAGAGTGCCCTTTTGTCTAATATGAACTTAGTGAATTACTATACATTAATTAGTAAAATTAATGTAATGTGTATTATATATTTATTCCCTTGATATTTCCTCTAATCATAAAACACAGACTGTCAAAATAGAGTGGTTAACCTTTTCTTTTCCATCTTAGTTAATTGTTCACTATAATAAAGCCATTAAAATATACTTTAAAATTGTATTTTAGTTAACTTAAAAGAGACTTACTTAGAAAACATAGAAGATACGTGCAACTAGGCCTTACACGCATATGTAATTAGCCCTTTTGTTGGTACCTTAAAATTTAAAAAGAAAATCATTGAAGAATTAAAAAAAAATGCCGTAAGTTACAGACCATATAGCGTCATATACTATTTTGGTCATATTATCAAAAAATTATATTTTAAATATCAAATTGGACAAATTAAATTTATTTATTGGACAAATTAAATTTATTTTTTCAGATTTTTGCTTCACATTTTTTGTAATCCGAGTGTAAGGGACATTCAATTTTTATATAATTCAAAGCTCAAATTACAACCAAAAATAAAAAAAATGTTTTTCAACCCAAGTTGCAATCGTCTCTTTCGACGTATTACAATCACACGAGCAAACACACACACATACACACATACACATGTGAAGTAAAATCTGAAAAATAAATTTAATTTCTCCAATTTATGCTTAACAACGACAAACAAGTGTTAATTTTAATGCATCGGACATTTCGTTTCGTTTTGTTTACGCCTGACAAGATATATTAGGCAAATACTTATATATTTGAAAATAGTAGATGCTACTTATAAATAATTTAATACAAATTTTATGCACGCGTATATATTTAAATATTTAAAGGACACTAAAATACGAGTCCTATGCGTACTTAATGGCATTTCATAATCATATCCAATATTGGTATGATTGTGTCGTTTTATTACCCTTCGATAGTAAAAACGACAGAAACTTCGATAGTACGAACGATCAGGTATAAATAATTAATATATACTAATAATCATTATGTAATTAAGATGGAGTTATTGCTATAAAACCAATGTTTTCAATTAACCAAGGCTGAGGAATTTAAACCATCGGTTTCCATGTAGAGTGCAAAGGATTTTAGTTTCCAATTAACAATATTTTTTTAAACCGAATAAGAAGTGAAAATATATCTAATAAGTAAAAATATATTCCGTTTGACTGCCAATTGAGCTAATATTTATGTACAATTATTCAATTATATTCATATAACGGGATAGATTTGATAACCTATTTGAATATGATCTCACTATTAATAAATTCATTGAGGAGGTTTAAATACCGATTATTTGTAACTTATTTTGTTACAAAGTTCAAGAGTCTAAAGATTTACCACGCGAATATATCGATTTGTCATTAGCTAAGATCAATTGAAAGTGTGTAATTATTTATTTTAAACACTGCTTTTCATAATATATGTAATAAGCGAATACTTACAACACATAATAATAAAAAATATTTTTGCCATACTCCTCGTGAGCTTTTACAATTAATCCAAGTACATTTTAAAATCTAAATAGAGCGGAAACAAGACAAAATAGGAACAATTGCTAATTTGGCTGACGTGTAAAATTTTACTTCATGGAAACTTTCACAAAATTATGTAATTTTCTTCGAAAACCTACAAATCGCGCTCATTAATTTAAGGTATTTGTTATGTATATAAAGTAAATCTAACGTAAATCGGTTTATGAAAAAAGTGATTAGTTATAATTTACCCTCGTCAATTCGTAAAACATTTTTGTCATTTTCTTTTATAGGGTAAATTATCAGTTAAATTCTTATTTTTTTACATATTTCAATTTAACCTACTTTCACTTATTATTATGCCAGTAAACAGTCATATTTCACTTCGAAATATATTCGGTTGAATTTTTTCCAATAGTAAATATTTTTGTTTATCTCAGTTAAATTATCACGTATTAAATTTTAAGTTATGTTCGAATTTTTTATAGGCTTTTTTAAGTACTAAAATATTTATATAGGGAGCATTCATATATCTTTTACCGTTAAGATTACATTCGTAAGAAATGCATTTGCTCGACTGTTTTTTCGTTGACTTACGTTGCAAAACTCCTTTACCTTTACCTCTACAAAAAGCCTTTTTATTTCGGAAAAATTTTCCATCCAGACTTTCAAACTTTACTTGTTTATAATATCAGCGCATATATATATATATATATATATATATATATATATATATATATATACATATATATATATATATATATATATATATATACATACATATATATGTGTATACGCAAAATCCCTAAATTTATTTCTTCGCATTAGTGTGAATGAGATGAATAAAAACACGAGTTAAGCTTTATAAACAAAGAGTTAGGTGATTTAGCATTGCATTAGTTTTCTGTATAGTTTTTGAAAAATTCCAGTACCAAAATACGATTAAACTCAGCTGAAAAATTCGGAATATGTACTCGTAATGACCGTATATAGGGGTCTATTGTATATTTATAATAATGGATGAACTGGTAATAAATCAATCATAAGTAGATAAATAGTGAAAGTACTTTTGACCCACAGTTAGTACGTGGTGCAGAGATAAGCTGATAGCAAAAGTGAGCGCCATTGTTTGTTTTCGCGCATACATGCACTCCTTTTCTTATTCTATCATGTCCATCTCCATTGTTAGCAAAGAGTCTGTTTTCCGTTTTTTTTGCGATAGATTCATTACTTCCTGATGTCCCAAAAATGTTTCGTGTCAAACGTTGTGATCTTGAAAATTTTACTTAGATTAAAAAGTAAATATTTTAAGAATACTACAGCTACTTGCAGTATTATTACTATATTAAATTTTTTCAACATGTTCTTTGTTTAAAATGTAAACATTGCAAAATATATTTTTATAGCACAGATTAACTGGCACAACTAAAACATTCACCACACATTTAACTAATTTTGTTAAAGAATTAATATGGTAACATTAATGTATATAAACTCCGTTCTAGTTATCTAACCAAATACCTTAATTACTTTTTAAAATTAACTCCGCCCAACAAAATATAATTGCAATAAATCAAATATTTACAAACAGACCGTACGTTACGCCACACGTGTAGCACCCTCTTGTTCATTAGCACTTGTTGAACTCAATTTTATCGTAGTAAACTGCAGCGTAGAAACTTTTCCGCCTACGAATTGCACGAACTTTGTGTTTCAAAGTTATCCTACCTGACATAAATTCCATTCCGTGCAAACAAGTCGAAATGCAGCCCCGCGTTTACGACAAAGAGAAATTCGTCTAGGTGGGTGTTTTGAAATACGGTATGTCATATATATGACGAATTTAGTATTGTTGCAAAATCTCAAGTACGGATATTTTATATACAAATTTGCAACTGATTCTAAAATTTAATGGAAATTGTCCACATGCTATGCTATATATATTTATATATATATGTATATATATATATATATATATATACATACATATATATATATATATATATATATATGAATGAATAGAAAAAAATTACTGGTTGAAAGAACTCACAGAAAACGAAATAATAACTGTCTTGTGTGACATTTAAAATTTGAGAAGTTTTCTATTCTATATGAGTATCTTTTATTTGTTGGTTATGAAAGTATATTAGTACAATCCTTCTTACTAATAGCGTTAATTTTTAAAGAATTTAATTTTTACAACCTATCAAATTTGATAATTTCTACATTTTTAGGGTGTCGTATAGAACAACCTTTTAAGAGCAAATGGATCTCGGCCAATAGGGATTGTTTGCATGCTTAGGCGCAAAGTAACCTACAAGAGTACGTAATACTCTATTAAATTGGTCACAAATTTTTTTACCACATAAATATATGCCTATTCCGTTTGCGCGTATAAAAATATGGTATATTTCTCAAAAATTATAAAACCTGAGATAATCGCTATATGGTATTTGTTTTATAATCTTCCAGTTACATTCTAACCCTCTTTTTCAATACGTTTAGAGTACTAGTTTGGGAAGTAAAAGAAGACGTACTTTTTTGCACATTTTGGCGGATATATCCATAAATGTGCTAGTTTAAATTCTAAAAAAGAAATAACTTCATTGTAACTAGTCCTTTCGAACTATACCCCGCACGATAAACTAAAATTTTAACACAAAAATGGTCCACTTCAAAAATACCATATACTTACTTAAAGTGAACGTGTATTTGTAACGTGTGGTTTTTAGGTAACTAGGATGTTATTGAAAATATTTTAAAAAATAACTACTAACTAACTAACTAACTAATAATACAAATTAAAATCAACAACATCTACTTTACAATAAAAATGTTTAATACAACATACTTTAAAAAAATAATTTTTAATACAAATTGAAATCAATAGAATTTCCGTTTCAAAATACTGGCATTAATACTTTCGTTATATGTACACGACTACGGAACCCTTATACGTAAAAAAGCACTTGGTTGATTTTTCATTATTCATAAAATTTATTAAAATATGTTTACCGGGTATAACAAATATTATAATTTTATACTTATGTATATTAAATTAAATGTAAAACCACCTCGACTAAAAATATTTTGAAAATAAAGTATAAACCGTTGATGAAATATTATGTTTACAATACTTATTAAATTGTTTACTATTTAATACTAATCTTGATTTCAAGTTTCATACAAAGCATTTAACCATTAATATTTCAATTAAAAATTAATACGGTTTACGCAAAAGTTATAAACTCCTTTAGTAGTTACACTTTATTCAGGATTCTTATTACATTAAGGACAACTGAGTTTAGGTAGCTCGTTTATTTATAACTGCAAAATCAAAGGAAGGACAAGGCAGGCAAAATGGTATTTGCCTTCCCAGTTTTGCGGGTATCGAAAAATAATTAGCTTTAATTTTATTAAACTTCCAAAAATTAAAACGTTCCTTAAAGGTTTTGCTAGTAATATTACTTTTCCTATTGCCTAAATTCTTCAATGTCGGAATTTAATATTTATTGAAGACCGCATAAATGTTTTCAATTAAGCACTGTGAATTTAAAATTGTAAATTTATAATAACATGGCCCTGCACGAATTTATTAAGACTACTACTAAAAAAATAATTTTATCGTAGTGAAAATAAAATGAACAGCTTTCACTTGTACATAGACGGGATTGATTTTATATGGTTTAAGATTCGACAAACTATCCGGCAAAAAATCTACTATCAGCATGAAATTATAAAAAAATAAATATTTTACGTTACATTTTCTACCTTTATATAATTAATTTAATTATGTGATCTGCCAAAGAACTATCATAAAGGACGACTTTTTAAGCATCTTGGGAAAGGAAGTGTTTGAGAATTGGACCTAATAGTGATTATAAATCTAAATTGACCGAAACGCAGTACGCAGTAAATTTGAATTTTTATAAACAGTAGTTATTGTATTAAAGCTAGTAATAACTATAAATATAAAACTGGTAACGACTATATATATTTATGTAGTCCAAAAATTTAGTCCGCTAGAGAAAGTAAAATATCTGAGTAATACATGTTGGACCAAAGATGGAACAAAAGCGGTTCCAGTTTTAATCTATTAAATATAATACAAAATATGAGATTCTGCTATTGCAAAAGAACTGCAAGGCAAACATCCGTTGAAGAAGTGAATCATAGAATTTTTGGTTAGTTTAATAGTTACGAAACACATATTGCATTTAAGTCATCAAAAATTTGTTTTTGAGTTAGTATAAACGATTGTCGAAATAAAATTGGTAAAGGAAACAAAAAATGAAATACAAAGCCATCTAAATGATTTCTAGTAGAAAATTAGTCTTCCAATAAAATAAATTTAATTTTATTATAATGAAGGCAAAGCAATATTTCCTAGCATTCCTTTTAATGGGGGTTAATTTTGTTCTGCGATTTCATCTACAAGGTTATAATTATCTAGCTTAGGTGAACTAGGGAAAAATAAACAGTATTTCATTCATTACTGAGATTTTCGTTATTCGCTATATTATAAAATCAAGTGTACTTTTATTCAAAGAAATATTTAATAAAATAAAATTACTTTTATGGGGATACCGTAAATGTGTTTATGCATTGAAAAACTATCTAGAACATTCTAATAGAAGAAAAAAATATAAGAATAAGTGACTGTACTTGAAAACTTTTCTTTAGTCATGCACCGTTTGTGTAGTTTCGTAGTAAGAAAAATTTGTAACGAATTTTTTTCATCTTGAAACTTTGTTATTTGAAAAGTGTTGAACCAATTTCATGTGCATATGAAATTAGCGTTTTTAATCATATCCAATAAAAGGTGTGTTCTTCAGAGCATTTATAATACAAGCTTTGAAGATAACCTGAAAAATTAGTGATTCTGAAACTGGAATGAGTGTAGGTTTCATTCAAGCAGACTATTCATATAATGTTCATTAGTACAACAATGACAAAGAAGTGCCAAACGGAGGAATAGTTATAAAAAATGTAAAGTGGACTTACATGCATCAATATATGATGCTAGTTGCATTTTAAATTGTACGATGAAATTTTCCACCCAGACATACGAATTGCCAAAGTATACTTACAAATACGCATCGGCGATTTTTTTCATAGGTTTGCGTATACGGAGTGACGGACGTATTTGATTACTAGCCAGAAAAATGGCATCGAAACAGTGAATCACGTATATTACATGTTGTATTGACTAATTTATATATGACTAGTAAGGTTTCACATGGCAAGTCCCACATCTACACAGATGATACTACGGTAGTGTAGGTTGCATGGAACAACAATAATTAAGTGCAAGACATGCCTAGCGTCACATTACTAAGCGGCATCTGATTGAAATAATCACCAACTGGAATTGTGTATGTACGCGGAAGACGTCCTATTCGTTAATGTTTTAATAAAATTCTAATAATTATTCAGATGGAATTTGTTAAATTTATTTTAGGAAAAGTCACGTTCCAAATATAATGAGAGATCGATTCATGTACAACTTACTGATAATCGTAATTAAAGGCATATTCCTGGCTTTAATTTTGTATTATAACATTATTTTAATTATTTTAATACACTAAATTAAATTATATTAAGCTCCAGAAAAAAACACTACGTATATTTCTTTATAATTTTTAACTATTTGTTTTTCGCCTGAGTTGTTATAGACGGCTTTAAAGGCAATCTATTATTTACCATCCATATATACTACATTAATTTATGACAATTTTAACCTACGATTCACCTGTAATATTAATTATAATTGAACAGGTTGTTTCCAATGTAAGAGGTAAAACTTATAACTCTTTCAACTGTTTAATTATTAATATAAAATACGTCTATTTGTTATTGGGTCGTGCAGTATAAATATAAATAACTGATTTTATAATACAGAAATATACGTGTAAATTAATATAAGTGAAAATTAACGTTTCCATGTATAAACTAACCAAAATAATACCCCTGTTGCACAAACGTTGGGATAGTTAATAACATTTTAAATCCCATTCTTGCCGTGAAGTATTCCACGACTGTATTTTGGAATTGTCCCAATTTAAATAAAAAAAAGTTTTTATACCGCCAGAAAGTTACTCAGCTAATTTTATCTATTAGTACGATAAGTATGTTCTTCAATTAGATATACTAATCTTTATACATCTAATTCAAGAGGATCTCCTCCTATGGCGCCCTCTCGTGGCCTCATTCTCGAATCTCCTGAACCTGTTCATCGTGGCCCATTAAATAACGGTATTGATTTTTATTTAATCATGCCCATTTATTTAACGTAATTTGTTCTTAAAACTTGATGCTCAATGTAATGATAGTTGTACTCACTGTACTCACTATAATGACTCACCCTAATAGCAGTAGGTTAGAAGGCCCGTTGACGTTTTATTATAAAATAAGCTGCAATATTCGACAATTTTATTAATTATTATCATGAAGATGTATACCGTTTTCTAAAAAGCTTAAATCCAAGTTCTGCCATCAAGAAGACATTTAAAATAAGGTGTATCCTACATTTAATACGGACAATATAACAGCGAACTAGGCTTACCTTGAAAATCATTTTACATAATTTTTTTTAAAAATCAAAATTTTTAATTTAGATATCTGTAGGTATGTTATCCATACCAATGTTATCTGATTTCCACATAGCATTAATTAAAATCTGATGTGCTAATATTTTTTGCATCGTTTTTATCATATACATTTGTTTGTGCGTAGGACAAATTTGCAAAACTTTCTCAGATACAAAGTCACCTAAAGTCTTTACTTATATTTCTCGTAAGAATAGGACAGTGCACAGGAAAAAGTGTCCGAATTCGCAAGGTATACGAGACGTCGATAAACTCTATACCACGTTGTTGTCACAGTTATTTCAGTTAAATAGAATATCGACACCCAAAATGCATTGAAGGCATTAGTCTTTCTGGATAATCAAAGACTCGGTTTTCCCGTACCGGTGGCTATTGCAGCAGGTCCGCAAAAAGACGGGTATTGATTTCACCAAAAACAGTTGATTACTTTTTATTTATTTGAGACGCGAATCAATATAGCAGAGCATTTTGCATGGTACCATTAATTTTATCAAAAAAACAAGAATTCAATTTGACACTATTGTTGCCACATAACGTGCAAATAATTTTCAATAAGAATCAATATTAGCGCTATTTTTCCACCTTTTTGAATAGGATGCTTGTGTGTCGAATGCAACGTCGTTCCTCAACGTGCTGGTACTTCTGTTGTAGCACATATCTTGTCTACCTACTTATTATAACAACAATCAATCTGATTTCCAAACAAATTAAACGAAACATTTTTTCGGTACCTGCATTTTTCCGTTATAAAAAGTCTCAGGCGTTCATCACTTCGGTTCATTTATTCCGAAATATTTTATACCATAAATAATAAAATTGCGCCATCTTGGGACGTCTGCCATATTGAATGAAAACTGACATCATTTAGCTTATGGTAATTTGCTCGTCAAACCATTTCATTTGAAACCCAAGTTAAAGCAGACGTTATGCAAATAAAAAATCGTTATCTTGTCACGAACGCCATATTAGATTAAGGATGACGTTGCTAATCGTGCATTGTTGACAAAATCAAACGTCCATCCAAAATTTTAGTTCAATTATTTTGGAATGAAGTTACCTAAATTTTGGCCCAAGTATCCAATAGCTGAAGTTAATAAACAAATATTTGTACAAAGTTCATTGCATAGACTGCCCAAGATAATCAATAAAAATTTCAAAGCTTTTCCACACCTTTGCCTGTTTACTGTAGATAATGTGCGAATAGATGGCACTTTGATATTGTCCTATTATTATTATTATTCATTTGGTTCTTAACCCTTTGCGCTAACGAAATTTGCTCACCATCGTGTCCCTCAAATCACACTTCATCGTTTTCACTCATTCATCGCATTAGTTATTCCTTTTCCGTTCATCAAACCGGTCTCATAATAAGTCACCTAGCTTAACAACTTTGTAAATAAATTAGTTTTTGTACGTACCTTTAATTTTGTCAATAACTGATTTAATATTTTTCCTAAACTTTTCAAATATGGCAACTTCCAATGCTAATTTAAATGATGAAGTTTCATGAGATTGGCTGATATATGTTCAAAATGAAAAGAAAAACATTTTAATTTTCTTAATATTTGTATACTCTTTGTATTGGAATCTGGGCTTTTAGCCTTAAACGTATTTAAATAAGTGTATATGTATGTATATATATATATATATATATATACATATATATATATATATATATATGTATATATATATATATATATATATATATATATATATATATATATATATATATATATATATATGTATACATATCTATTTTGCCGTACGAGATAATAACTAAGAACTGATAAGGTGCCTAGAGGTGTTAAAACAGAGTGGTATAGTGAAAAAAATAATTACCAATCACATTCTTAATCAGATTCATTTTAATCAACTTTGTTAAAAAATAACTAAAATTATGAACTACTATGGAGTTAAATTATTTGTACAATTCAGCTTTAAGCTAAAATGCGGGCACAAAGATTTAGTAATAGTTTGTAAAGATTATTTCGAAATAATCAAGTCTAATTTACGAACTTTAAATTTAACAACTATACCTATTAATATTGGATCCCAACATAATTAAGTTTAAAATTTGCAATATGTTTCTTTCATTTTGTATTTCATGATCTAACAATACAATACATTTAATGATTTTAGCAAAACTTGTCATTGTGTTTCAGTTGCATTTATGGATACAATACTTAGCAGCAAAGTCATTCAAATCGCCACACTTATGATTTTCGACTTTAGCAGCGCACTCAGTTCCATTTAATACGTATTTATAATAAACTTAACGTATTTTGCCAAGTCATCTAACCTGACCTTCTTTGGAATTGTTTAACTCTCGTCTCCTTGAGCTCATTTTGAATAAGTAGTTTTTACAGTTAGTGTGCTAGAGAGTGTAATTCAGCCTCTTAATAGTTTAAATTTACAATTTGTAGAAACAAATACCTTATGTATACTAGATTTTATATTCAACGACAAGCTGATTTTTATAATCAGGTAGATTATATTAAGTGTTTTATATAGTTTATTAATATAATAATAATATTCATACGAAAAATAAAAATTCATGTTAATGAGTATCATGTCAATGAGGGATATCATTGTCCCGGTTACTTTCGAATCACTATTGTGATTGATTATTCTGAAAACCACAATGACTACCGATGTATTGGTTTGTGGAATGCAATTAAGGAAATTAGTTTAATTTCTTTTATCGATACAAAGTCCTATTAATTTAAAGGTTCAGCCATCTATTTCATGCTCCTGAACATCATTCAATTGATTATTGAGTAAATTATGCTAACACACTACAGTTTTATCTAAAAGAATGATCATAACAATTAAAATTAGAATTTTTATTATGATTAAATAGGAATTAAAATATTATTTATGTTTATTAGATTTTTTTAAAAACAACGTGCTCTAGTAGGAAGGTCTTCAAATAATTTATATATTTTTATAATATAATATTAATCAAAGGTTTGATGATTGCTAGGTCGCCCTATCCCATCTTCAATATCCTTGTCCCAGTATTGTACTTAAAATTAAAGTCAGTTCTTTTCAATTTCACAAACATTCAGAAATGCATACAAAATATATTTAAAAACTTTTCAATTTCTAATCTTTTTTGGACTTTTTGCCTCAGACGGAATTATTAAGGCACAGTTTTTTAGAGACTGCCCTGAAGATATTTGTTTTACTCGCTGTAGTTTTATAAAATTATCAATTTGTCAAAAATATACTTAGCAACATGTGAACATATTTTCATTTTGCATTAATGCGGTATGCCCCGCATTGCATGCTTCTTTAAGTTATTTTCAGATGTTTAATTTGTTTTTCATCCTCCTAGTCATCGTTTTCTTTTTTCTACTTTTTTTACTGGAATTTAATTTCCAATCTCTGAATCTGGTTTTCTTTAAGATGATTTATAACAAAAACAATTTCAGGTTTACGACTCAATTCAAATGAAGTTTCAATAGTTTCTATAGTCTTTACAACATATTCAAATAATCCAGTTTCACAGTTTAAATCAAGTTTTGCTCGACATGGTTCCTGGTTGGCTTCATTTAATAATCTGGTTTAAACATTTATATTATTAGTAATATATTTCAGTGACGGAGTTTAATGAATAATTACTTATTTTTTAATATTAAAAGAAAGTAATCTTGGCAGTATTAGTGGAAGTTTCACCATCACTATCAATCAAGTCAGACATGTAATAAATAATGCATTTTTCTATTCAATTCTAATTTCTGTCCCAACTATCATATTTTGTACCAAATGAAAAAGCTATTCCGTATTATAAGAATTGAGCTAATAAATGTATGCATTTCCGTAGTCTTCCGCACTGATATCATAAATTTACCTTTTATTTTTTTTCTGTTTTGTTAGGCATCACTTCACTTCCTCAAGTATCACTATCATCAGGGTCAAAAAACCTACTTTGCTCATTAGTTTATAAAAGAAGTATATAAGTAATTCAAACTTAAAATTAAATGTTTTTTAGAGATCATTTAATAGAAACTTACATTAACATTCTATTGTCTTTCGCACTAATTTTTTTGCAATTGTAGCACAAGTAATTTTAGCTTAATTACGTTCCTTAAAAACATGAGAATGATATTAACCAACTTATAGCATTCAAAATATATATTAAGAAATATTTTAACAAAAACAGTTTAAGCCATTACGCATAGAAGAAAAAAATTACAATATTCAGTGTAGTAACTACAAAAATGTTAAAGTGAATTTAGTGATTATTTGAATAGGGCCATTGATTTTGCAGTTTAAATTTTGAAATTTTCATTTTTTTTATATTTATCAATTAAAATATGTTTCACTACAATTTGACATTTTTTCCCGGTATTAATGTTTTTATTTATTGAAATATTTATGTTGAATATTCACACTCTTCTAGCATATCGGAAAGCTCACTTTTAGGATTCCTTAGTATAACATGGAACCCTTAAATTTCATAATATCCGGCTGTCCGTCTGCCACAGATAAACAATTTCTAAAGTTTTGTCTCACGTTAACAAAATTTTATAAATTGATGCTTCATTGCAGATATCATATAACACGGGGCAAAATTTTTAAACCAAATTTTGAGTGTGCCTCTCGTGCAAAGAGTGTCCCACACACGTAAATAGAGAAGTTCTTTTTATATTCATTTTGGCAAAGGTATTTTAATCTTTAAATTGCAATCCTTAAATGCTTAAACCTGCAATCTGGTTCATCACCTCTAATTTTTTAACCATGAGTTTTAACAATTAAAAAAAAATAGGTAAGTGAAAATTGATCGCAATTTTCAAATTTAAATTTGTTTAACCTACAACAATTTTTCCGGGTGATACAAACAACTGCGGAACCCTCATTCACAAATATTATTATAGACAATTGGCCAATTTTCAATAGAAGTTTTATATTATGTTCAGATAATTTTTCACTGAATTTCCTAAGATTATTATTAAAAACGAAACTAAAATTAAATTGCTTCCTGAGTATAGTGATTGCCTATAATAGGACTAGAACAATAAATGCATGGCAAAGAAAAAGAATTGGGGTTTTTTCGAAATATTATTTTCTCTTCATGGTTTATTTGAAGATTCGAAAGAAAATAATCGTTCATTTTCAGAATATTTTCAAATTACAAACTTTCTATATTTTATATAAACTGCAACTTAGTTTGACATCACATTAATTTGATCAGTAATAGAACAATAGTAATTTATATACTGTTCTATTCTTTGTTTTCAATTAAAAAGTATTATTAACACAACGTATGTGCATTCACTTATGACTATGCGACCGAGGTATAAACATGTATTTATGAGTATTCTTAAACTATTTTTTTCATTTCGTGAGTTTATAAAATATATTTTGTTTACATCAAAAACTGAGATAAAATGTTTGAAAGACTATATAAGATTTCATTTCTTTGTCAAAAATGAATGTCGCTCGGACAAAAAATAAAATACTCCACAGAAACGCTATAACTGAAATTTTATAAAAATTTACACACATAAATTGTATAAAAGTTAACAAAAATTTTATTAATGGTTTATGCGAAAAAGCTCGTTCGCAATAAATATTTCCTGAGAAAACGTATTAATAAAAGTTCGTAGACAGGCTTGACCAATACATAAAAACAACGAGATTAATTGATTGTTATTTTCGATGTTATTGATTTTCAGGGAAATATCCCTGAAAATCATGCTGATGGTGGACGCTAACAAATATTAGACAAACTCTATTAAGATTTTACATTTTCTTTAGATTACTTCTCATTTAAGATTGTAAACTGCTACATAGTCGCTTGATGACCTTTTAACTTTTTAAGTCAACTCGAGAATTTTAAAATTTAAAACTAATTATTTATTTCCAAAATTTTTAATTTTATTACTGATATGTCCATTTACTAGTAAAAAAAGTAATATTTTCCAAAATTTTGAACATGTAACAACTTTCTAAACATATAATCTCAACTTCTCCTTCATTTATATAAATAATAATTCGATTAAATATAATGACAGCGCCACTTGGTCCATTTGTATGAGAACCAAGTTCATTAATAAAAATATATTTATTCATAAACTTTCTGATTTTTCAAAAGAGACCGTGAAATATTTATCTTCTAAATATTTGTTAAACGTTAAAAAAAACTAAAAGACTTGAGAAATGCCTATCAGATCACACGTGATATATGGTTTCGCAGTTGTCTATATAATGGAAATTATTGACGCTTGACTTTTATCGAAAGTTCTTATAAATGGTAGAATTAAAATTTTTTTTAGATTTTAAAACCCATGATTCAAAAATTAGTATCAGGGATATTTTGAACGTTATTTTGGATTTCAAAAAAAGTGATAAATTAAATTTCAAGATAATTTTAGACTTCCAAGGACCCAACATTCGAGGTGATACGAAAAATATATTTTATGTGTAGATAAGTACATTGACAGCATATTTTTTTACCTAATAAAACTATAGAAACTGTGAGATTGTGATGGGCGGATGGACGAACATGACGATATTATATAAGTCCATTGTTTTACTACAAAACTTTATAAAGCACTATATCATTTTCTAGGTTTCAATAAAATTGTTCATCTTTATAACATAGAGTAATAATTTTCATTTCTTTTTTAATTTTATGAACTACTATTTTCGATTCTCAAAGGGAGATTTTCGATAATATTTAAGGAGATGATAAGTATTTATTTTATTCATAACGGTATTCTTTTATTTGTTCTGGAACATTTCGGCGAAATTATTGAAAAAAAATTAATAATTGGTGAAGTTAGGAAAACGTCTTTCAATTCTAATCTAACTACTTTACATGCTTTATATATAAATTTTAAAATCATACTGTAGAAAATATGAATCAGTCATAATTTGTCATGCCCACTTAAGTGATTTTTTTTTCTTTCCGTATAAAATATGTCACATAAACGAGAGTACATTTAAAATGGCAGATATCATTTATCTTTCGCTTCTTTTCTTTTTGCATTAGTAAAATATATTTTTCCTATTTGCTACGCGGATATCGTGCTTATGTACGCCATTTATTTTTATGAATTTAAAAGGTTTCACTTAAATTTTGAAACTCTTATGAGATGCACAAGCTTCATGTACGATTATGTAATCATTTTGTTTTTGTACTTTTAGTTGAATTAGGACTTTGAAACTTGATAATTAGATAACAAATGCGTTGTACATACTTGGAAAAAGAAGTTGCCAGTAATTTAGACAATTACCACAAAATATGAGAACAAAAGAAAATAAGTGATAAACTACGTAGTAAGGTTTCTTTAATATCATCGCTTCTCTAATTGAGTTATTGGTAGCATACTATCGGTTTTAAAATTTATATTTAGAAAATGGGAAGTTTTAATAAAAAATAACTTATAAACCATGAGTAAAGCTCGCACTACAAGGTTTCGGTAAACGTTTAATTACTTTTAAATTAACATATTTTAAATGTAAATATTTCCATTAAACTATTTACAAATATTAATTCCTCACATCGTAACAATACCATCTACTTTATCTTTCATAGACGCGACATCGTCGGTGTATTCAAATAATTATAAGATCAAGGAAAATAATTAAAGTTTTCCTCTAATCTTCTGATCAGATTTCACCAGTTAGATTTTTTTTTCATAACATTTGGCTCAGTAGTTCAGAAGTAAAGAGGAGGGGTAGGTATGTTTATTTTTGCATATTTTATGGAATATCTTTTTAAATACGCTACTTTAAATAATCTGTCCTACGGTACAGCTATTTGGAGTAATATATATTACAGGAAATTATGGTTCGAATGTGGAAAAATTGGTAAAAAAATAAGCCCAGAAAAATACATACTACCACTTTTATTCTTTTCGACAATTCCTTTAAGATATTTTTTCCAAGCTATGTCAAATTATCATGAATGTTTATTTTTGTTATTATAACATGTGGTCTTCTATTTCTTGCAACATGTTTGGTTACTATCTATATAAATTTTGCACTGTCGATATGATGCCGATTTAATCAACCCAAAGTTTTTATTTAAATCTATTGTAGCGGACAAAATGAACAGTTTATTTAATTTTGTTATTGAATTTAAAAAAACTAAATCATGTCATAATAAATAATGCATTATTTAAAACAGTAATGGTAAAGATTACAAAAATTATGTTTAATATTGTGACGATACTACTTGAGTGACATTGCCCAATTTTAGAGCAAACACAGAATTTTAATTTTGCTACTAATCTTATTAATAAAATTAACCGGTTTAAAAATTAGTCATAAAGTTTTTCAGGAAGTAAAGATTACAAACACTTGTGTTACCTCTTTCGTTCAAGAAAGTTAATTGAAACTTTAACCAACATTAAGTGGCACATATAAATTTAACATATCGACTTTACATATATTTTTACACGTACTAAGATATTTTTCTCTCTACTCGAGATCCATCGAAGGTAATATTTGCCAAGATTTTCGATCAGGGCCAAGTTCCCGGAACAAAATGTAGAATTGAGTTTCAGATATTGAAGACTCAGTATCGATGTTGACGTTAAAGAAATTGGTTTTCCTTTGTTAACATTTTATTGTATGCCTCTTATTTATGAGATATAGCTTCTATACTTTTTTGTAATGTAAGGACGAACGTTACCTTTATGCATCAATACATCATCTCGTGAATATTAGGTTTATGTCTATGAGATATGGCACATAAGGTAATCAGATGCTTATGGTTAACATTTTTTATGTTTAAAAATTAATTTAATTTATACGTTATATCTACAGTATATTATTCTTATTTTGTATTTCAATTGTATATAGGTAACGATGCATAAAGAGACGACTATTGAAAACAAATTATTTTCAATAGTTTTCAAATATTTGAGTCCCTATATTTCAGCAGCAAAAGTAACAGTTATCATAATGATTTTTGGGTCTATCCATATCAATGAAGTGTCGAATCTAATTTTTTTCTTCCCCTCACACCACAAATGCAGTTTTACAACACAAAAACACTACATCTGGTGGGAAACCCATGACTTGTTCTAATTTGCAATACTGTTCCCAAAATGAGCACTGTATCTATATAAGTGAGATATTGATTAAATTTTTATTCGATTTTGAGGATTATCTGTCCCTAAATTAAGTAACAAGTCAATGTAAGAATGTCTAGCCTAAAACAATTGTGATTAAGTTAAATCCATTAGGATATCTAGAAACTGTAACTTTATAGCTTTTTGAAATAATTTTTTCAATGATTGACACCTCATAATCTAAAAGGAATTATCTTTCATTAAACTTTTGCATAGTTTCTCTTAATTTTATGCAGACCACTTTTATTGTCTGGAAGCTAGAGTAATATAAAACTTAATGGTAGATTAGTAGATAAGTCAAAATTATATAGCTGTTGATTTCAAAATGATCAGTTAATACTGGCGCGATGTTCCTTTAGCTTAGCTCTACGGCTTGTTTATTTCATGATATGTCATTTGCCTTCAGATATCGTCATTTGTCTCTATGTCAAATATTATTATTATTATATATCGCACTTTAGATTTTTATACTAGCGGATTCGTTAGCTAAAGTTATTAATGCTAAAGTTAATAAAATTATTTTTATACTATCGGATTCGTTAGCTAAAGTTATTAATGCTAAAGTTAATAAAATAATTTTTATACTATCGGATTCGTTAGCTAAAGTTAATAATGAAGGGGGAGAGGGAAAATATTTAAAAAGAACTTCCTTCATTCGCCCTCTTCTATAGTTTCGACATTTGTAGTTTATTTGGTTACGAAATATGGACAGTGGGAAAATTTCAATTCGAAATTTTTTAATTGAAATCTCTTCACTGCTTTTTGATCTAAAATGTTGTAGGAAACGATCATTTCGGGAGAATTACCGTGGAATGTTTGACTCGACTTATTTATTACATCGTAAATTACAAAATCATGTAATAATAAAATAAAATTTAAAGTTTCACACAAAATTTCATTTCATTAAGGCGGGAAATGTTAAGTTAATAATTATTGAAATCCTGTCTAACTTAAAAGATACGTTTTATGAAATATTGTTTTTTAACAGTTAAATATATTATAAACACTTCAACTGTAATATGTAAAATATAACTTGAGAATTACGATTTTAAATTAATTCCTATAATAAACGAAATGAATAAAAACTGTATACGCTTCCTTAAAGTATTTATCGTGTAAGATACGTTGTCGACAAAATTTGCTGATTTTTTTATACATTATAAAAACTATAAATATCTAACTAATGTTAAAATATGACAATAATTTACTTTTTAGTTTTGATAAAAATCGCTCCCAAAATTAATGCAGTCAACTTTATAAGTACGTACAAAAGTAATAATTTCTTCACCCTTTTTACTGTATTTATGAAAACACGTCAAGCGATTTATCCAAAAAAAACTAACTCAGTGTAATATAATGTTATATTAACATTTTGTTTTCGTAAAAATCGCACTTAAAAATTGTGCAATTAATATTATGGGAAAATTGAGTATCCCACCACGCCTAATTCTATTTAAAAGAAGCAAAAATACTTTTTTTTACAAACTATTAAAATTGTATTTTATTAACCGTTCGTAAAACAAAAAACAATCATTTTCGTGACGTGTTAAAAAGATCCCAGATACATATGATCTCTCATTGAGTATTGTTATTAGTTTTTCAAAACAGAAAGTTATGAAATTTATTAATCATTTCAAAAATAAGCCAATTAGTGGGGATAATTTATGCGAGAATTTGCATATAAACGATTCACGGGTTTTGATTTAAGTAATCAGGTATGGTAATAAACTTTGAAACCCTTCCTCGCATTAATTTCGGGTTTACTAAATGAAAGCTCGGAAAAGCTCAAAGCAAAATCAATCGCTTCATGCTTGTTAGCGTCAGCAAACATTTCAATAGAATCATAAAATAGAATATTATTGAATATTGAATGATGCTTTGTGTAGGATTTTGTATTTTTAGTATTAAATTTGCTGTTCAATATATTATGCTTAATAATATATTTAGTCAAAATATAAGACTATTCAAAATATAGGGTTCTTGTCTATTACAACTTACTGGTTTTTCTTCTTTAAAATATATTTTTTCTAAGTGTCTCAATAAGTATTTTTTTGTCCAAATGCAGAACGATAGTATCAAAATTATATTTATTTTCAACACGCAAATTTAAAGAACTTAATAAATCGGAATATGTTTTGTTAATATAAACCTATAAAATCCTTATTGTATTTTTTGAACTTTTTTTATATACAGAAATACCTGATAATCGAAAGAGAATGTTAAAATAAAAAAAGTATATTATATCACTGGGACTTTATTAAACTTTCTGTAACAAAAGTGTATTTTTTTCTATCTCAATTAGATAAAATTTGTTAATATATCGAAATTAAGTTTGATAGTAGCGCTATTTTTAATTTCTCACACAATCGTTGCAAACCTTATGTAGAGACTAAATATTGAAAAAAATGCCACCTAATTTATGGGCCATTATTTATTTTGTATCTTAATTAAAAATAAAGTAAATAAAAGACAAAATTGAAGTTCGTAATTAATTAAAGACGAAATTTAAATTATGGGAAACACTCAAAATATATTAGCTAGGGCAAAGTGCACTATTAAACACCTATTAAACATCTATGCGATATCCTAAAATGGTATGTTAGAGCCATACATTCAGCCCCAATGAATATTTGAAAGTTAAAAACAGCTATTACCGCCGAATGTGAGCGTATTCCCTAAGAAATCATTAAGTGACTCATCCAAAAGGCCACACTCGATACTAGTTTTTTTTGTGACTTTTGTTAAATAAAGGATATTGCCAGTGAAGGCCCTCTTTTTTATTGAAAGAAGGAATTTGAAATAAACACAAAACAAATAAAAAATATAAAATATGCTGTATTATTGTTTATGAATTGATTCAAAAATTATTACAGGATTTTATATTTTCACATAAAACGTACTCTATTAATGGTGATATTATCATTTTACCTCATTAACATTTACCAACCGCTGAACTAAAGTTGTTGCCGTATTGCGACGCGAAATGTTTTTGATGTCTGATGTTGATGATTTGTGTTCCTATGTCGCACTTGTATTTTGTCTTTTATTCTTTAGAAACAATGAAAATCTTACAATGCGAGGTGCGGAGGCATTTTCATGATAAAGGAGGATTCTACTGCCAGAGTTGCTCACGACCTTTCTTCAAAACAACAGGTAAATAATTACTGTTATACCAGTCTACGGTAACTTTTATTTATTCTTTAAAACAATAAAAAAAGCTGCATAATGAACTGTTTGTTCGAAAAACGAGTAAAACTTTTTGTTTCACAATTTCATGCTTTTTTCACTTTTTTAGGCAAGTTCTTTAAAAGGAAACATTCACTGCGAGGACCACCATTAGTTTCGGGTTCGTAATAATATGTTAATTTTTCGCCACATTGATTAACCTAAAATGTCCCATTTGAGTTACCTTCGTTAAAATTTTCTAACATCTGAGGTGACGGTTTTTTGAGCTTCGATTAAATCACTTGGGTGGGTATTTGGTCGACACTCAATAAAACATAGCAAAACACTTTTGACTCCTAACAGTTCATGAAGAATTTTCTGTATGTGACTTATAGATAGGTACTGTCTTGAAAATCTTTGTCATGAGCAGCGCAGCATTGAATTTTTGTTTAGTTGTCGCTATTGTGGCTCTTACGTCATGCGTATGATATTAATGAACTGTACTAAAACACTTAATGAAAATCGGATGCATACAAAAATACTTTTATCTACAAAATGGTTGGTTAGCTATGTGACTTGGGAATGAGACAGGATCGACGATATGAAAAAGCTCAACTTAGGGATGAGGGATAAGATATTGCGCACGTGTTGTAAGCACAAAGATCTAGAGTAAAACATTAATATAAGATAATAATAATACTAGAATTTAAAATATGAAAGCCTCGTTTTTTGCTGCCTTATTTACTGTAAACAAAGCACTTATACAAAGTTTTCCTCCAATAATGAAGATTTTGAAGTTTGAAATATTGACTATTTTGGACAGTCTATGCGACCCACTCTCACTTAGAAAGAACATGCTGCGAGCAGATGTTTAATTAAATTTATTTTGTCTGACAAGTTTACCAAAATTTCCTAATCAATTGAAATATCCTTTACTAACTGTTTGAAGTAAGTTTCACTTGAACAGTTACTGGTTAATTATTAAAATGGGAAAACAGATGGCTTTATTTTGGAATTTTACAGCGGAATTGATCTTTGAAATTTTCTTTATGTTCTTATGAAGAATATAAATGTTTGTTATAGCTGCTTATTTATCATAATAAAGATTTTTTAAATATCTATGAGTTACAATTTTTACAATACTTAGGATTAAACCTTTGATGGTAGTAGACGACGAATTCACAAATCCGATGGGTGCTTAATCAAAGCAACAAAATTTTGTGGCTTTGTTGCCTTTATTCTTAAATTAATCTTGATTTCTTCTTACTCACATATCACGTACAATAGCGCAGACGACTATTATCGGCCATTAGAATTAAAATCTTTCTGATATTTTGGTCAAAAACTGACAAGGCGGCTCTCATACCAAAAACATTTTCTCTATTAATTTCATTTATTTTATAACTTGCATGCCGATCAAAAATATTGCTGCGATTTAGATATCGAATGATAGAAAACTTTTAAGTTACAATTTTACATGAGTACTTTGAATCAGTTTATTTGAAACTACAACTTAAAAGCAGAATATGAATTTGAGCTCTTTTGCTCATACATATATTTTACAGATAAAATAATTTTTTTTACTATTTTTAAAATTGTTTATAAATTGATTCCTACTTATTTTCCTCGTGTGGTGTATATAGGTACGCCGCTTAAACTGGATAATAACACCAAATAAATACAGAATAAAATCGTGCAACAAATATAAACCCTTATCAAGTTTCTACTAGAAGATATTAAGAAACTAATTACTTTCTATCATATTTCGTTTTTGTTTTTCGAATTTTTACGATCTTTCTTGAAAATTCTTGATGACAATCCAAAAGCCTTTTTTTTGCATAAATTAAATAAAAAATATTGGTCCTTCGTAGAGTGTTTATGATTTTTATTTTTTCATTAGTTATATAAGAAAATGATATATGTGAAAAACTGCAAATATATTCGTCTGGTGCTTGGTTTTTCTTCGTAATAGAAATATTTCAAATTTTCCATATTGTTCAACTGTTTAAAAGTAAAATCACCGTTACCCATTTTTTTTATACAATAATATCTTATATTTCTATTTGTTTTCGTATCTAAACTATTTTATTTTCGTATCTACAGGACTGCATTCGTGGAACTTTTTATTTATGGGAACCATTTTTAGTTTATCAGAATACAGGTTTAAAATAATAATTTGTTCTAACGGAAAATGAAATTTGCAATAAATTGTTTCACATTATACTTAATGCCTCATTACTTGTGACATTTATATTGAATTTCACATAATTCTATTAACTGCGAAGAAAGTAGATATCACGTAACGGGCTTAATTTTGTACAAAATCGTGCCTACATTTCGTGCAAAATCGTGCCTGGTTTTTATTATATATGCGTATTAATTTGATAGGAAGTTATCAATATTCTTCAATAATATTTTTATGAATACGTTGGGATTATATGGATAAAATGTATTCCATACATAAGTTACTTTTGATCTCTTAGATTGCAAAATGGCTTCAGAACTCTGTCAACAAAGGAACAGGACGTGGACGAGATCGTTGTGGAGGATGAAGTCAAATATCATACATGTCGCTCCGCTAGAATAAATATCAAAATAATGGAAAATAGTAATAAAAATAGATCTCCTCACATTTTTCTTTTAAACAAATTTTGACGATTAAATGAAACTACGTGATGTAGTACTGTTTCTACTTTCTTTAAGTTCTTTGCCACGACCTAGGTTTCGTTGTATTAAACCATCTTTAAGTAGGCTATTAGCAAAGATTGGATTCTTGCTAATAGCCCAACTTAAGATGTAATACAACGAAACCTAGGTCGTGGTTAAGAACTTAAAGTAATTAGAAATAATGAATTTCTACAAAATGAATTTCTACAAAATTAACGCCAAATATATTCAAAATTAATTTTAACAATAATATAATGATTTCAACTGAAGTTATTTGCAGTTTAAAAATGTGAGCTGAATATTAATATTGAAAATGTTTTCTTAAAAAATATATTAAATATTATTCAACAGGTTTTCGAATCCTTGTTATGATTCAAACTGTAATAATTTTCTTCTACACAGTAAAATAATATCTTTAATATGTACATATATACATATATCCATATATGTATATATATATATATATATATATATATATATACATATATAATGTTGACATTTGTTAATAAATGTTAAAAATAATAATTGATGTGATGGTGTCCTAAAAGTGATCTGTTTTTTAAAACGATTGCTAATTTTAATTTTTTTAATAACATTTATTAAAAATATTTAAAGAAAAATTTTTGTACAATTTTTAATATCTTTTCTTAGCCTTCATTTTGCTTCTTTTTATGCTAAATTATTTAGAGTTTAAACTTGAAATAATATGTCCAACTTTTTAATATTTCGAGCCATAGGTATATAAGCAGTTTATGCAAATAATATTTAAATTATATAAAAAGTTTAATAGTTAAATTAAACTTCATATTAACAAAATAAAATATAGTAAAACCTTTAAATATTCTAATTTATTATTTACTAGTCATATATTCAAAATTATTATTCTTTATTTTTAAATAGAAAAAATTAATATTTTTGCTATTTTCAACATACGGAAATAAGAAAGCTTGTCCATTTTTTTCAATAAATTTGGTTGTATTTACGAAGCGAGTTATAAAGAAATTGTAATAATCCAAAGTTACGGTTTGTTGAGTTTCTCCTCTCCCTTCTAATCTTTAACACTTTACAACAAATTCTCCATACACCCATGTTAAAGGGTTTCATTTAATTTCTTTTATATTGGTCAAGTTTTAAATTGAAAGCGAACGTAAGATAAATGGATCTCAAACTTGACTGCAAACGCGAAATTTCGCGGCCATTTTATTAAATTATGGTATTAGCAAAATTTGCAGTGCTTTCTCTGAAGAATTACGACCACTTCCATTAAATGAATATTATTTTAAATTTATTAGAATTTAGCGACACGATTTGCCTTTCTAGAAACGTAAATGAAATTAATGAAACTGATTTTGCAATTTCCTCAGATTTGGAAATGCACTTACTATTTTACGTACACTATTTTTTTACATCTTGCCATTATAATTAAAGCTACTTGAACATAATTAGGTTTGATACACTAACCCTCATAATGCTCTAAAACTGTTTAAAGTGTTTATAAATTTTACCTAAAACGTGATAATTTTTAATTGAAATATTAGTAAAGTTAAATGGTTTGTGTTTGAAACTAGCAGCATTGTGGAGAAGTATACATTTGTTCGACGTGACGCCTTGAAATATTAACAGATCATAATAATGTACGGGTTTATTTTATAGTGGTAAAAGAGTTATATTGTAATTTAGGGTATAGAGGAACGGGCGGGGTGGTAGGTAAGTACTTAAAACTCTATTTTTAATTATATAAATAGTGTCGAGTAACGTTTGAAATGGTTGAATATAAGTAACTTAAAAATATTATAATTTAACAGGATTGTTTATTACTTGAGAAGTTTGTTTGCTACCGAATCCTGAAAAATTAAAGTTACATGTCGTGAATATAAATTCTTTTCGAAAATAGAAACATGTCTAATAAATATTACATCAACGTTACGTTTTCAGGACTCAACATTTAATTACGCCAATATAAATTTTGATGATATATATATATATATATATATATATATATATATATATATATATATATATATAACAAATCATTCGGCTCAACCTAACAGTACATCGAAGCTACGGATTAGCATACGGTGGATTGATAAACTTACTTAAACCGGTGAGTTTTAGAGGACCATATGTTCTCGGTGATAGTTATGTGGTAGCTCAATTAGCAGACCAGACACACATAGAGTTTTTCTCTTAGGGGCGCCTAATTTACCCACACGATAACGCGATGGTAGTTTATCTCTTATGCTGAGGAAATTTGTACGAAATTCTCTCATAAAATTTTGAAAAAGCTACTGTATACTTTCTTTCTTTACATTATTACATTATCATGATAGACCATTAATTTACTATTAAATTACACGGCTATTATGACGAAAATAAAAAATTTCCATGTCCTCCTGTTGAAAAGTTAACGACGAAGATCTTCCGTTGCGAACACTATGTGGCTGACCTTAATTTCCGCTAACGGTTACGGCTTTAAACACCCTTAATGTTTTATAGATGAAATAAATATATTAACCGTATAAATAAGTAAATTAGTGAACTTTTTTCACATTATGATTTTTATATTGTCTTCTACCGTTTTCATTTTTATCACACTGAGTACATATATTCACTTCTTAATTCTTCATTTTCATAATATTAATAAATCTAAACTAATAGAGTAATGGAGTAATCTGAAATAACTCCTACCGTAGTCATTTTCGTAATATTGAGTTGTAATATTTACCTTTAACTTTTACACTTTCATCATATTGGGTTAATATATTCACTTTTATCGTCCTCATTTTCATAACATTGAGGTGTAATATTCACTTAATATTGTAACATTGTAATATTCACTAAATAACACCATAATTTTGTAACTTTTTAAAATTTTTAGTATATTAATTTCTGAGAATCAAAACAATCAAGATCATTAGTGTATAACCAGAATGCAGTTACAATAAGCGTAAGATGTGGGATAAATTTGACTTTAATCTACTTGGATATACCTAAAACTAACTATCGTTCATGTGGTATTTTTTTAAATCAGGACTCTTTTGAAATGCGGTAACATACCAATACAAATTTATAACGTAGTCCCGCGTTATCTCTTTTTTTTTGAGTCTTAGTAAGGTACAGCATGAAGGTGGAGACTGACATTGACGACAATGGAACAGTATGAAGGTAATAACTGAGACCTTCTTCTTTTTATTATTCAAACAAAGTTGAAACGGTGTTGTTAAGCCAAATACCTTCTTTTAGGATTCGTAAATTGTAAAAATTGTTTAAAAATGTTAATAAATACATTTTCAGAAAATTTATTTTTACAGGGATAACTTGGTTTTATGGCGTGGGAAATTAGCGATGATACCATATTTCTACCAAGTTGTGTCCAAAGTACAAATCTGCTGATGCCCTCCATATATTCAGCAATATATAAATAACCTCATTAAATTATTACATTCAATTTACACACAAGTGCAATAAACTATATTTAGAAATTTGTTACCATACTATTTATACGTGAGCAAACTAAATCCACCCAGTGTCTAAAATGCAGTGTTATAAAATATTTACGTAAACGTATTTGTCTTTGGCGCACATACGAGGTTGTATTTGTTTGTTTGCACGGTTTGGAGTTTGCATTAAGTGAGTTAAGTTTGAAACGCAAAGCTCATGCAACCCACAGGCGGGAAAGTTTTCTAGGCTGCAAATTTGGTACGATTAACTTGAGTTCAACAAGTGCTAATTAATCAGATCATGTTATGTCTGTGGCTGTAATTTGCGGTCTGTTTGTAAACATTTGATTCATTGCGACTGCATTTTCTTAAGTGGAATTAATTTTAAAAGGCTATTAAAGTATTTTGGGTAAGTGATTGGAGATTGATTTATTTTGATTGCCGTTAACATTTTGTTTAATAAACTTAGTTTAACGTTAAGAAAACATTTCAATCGAACTTATCTACCAATTTAATATAAATATTTTTTTGTTAACATTTTCTCACCCAAACGATAAAGATACTATAATTATGATATCGATTTGTCACAAACGAATGGCTCAATTGTTAAAGAGATAATATCAGCAAAAATTTGGAAATTTGCTAAATCCTTTGTTGCTTTTTTATAATTTATTTTTTCTTAAATCTAAATATCATTTACTTCAAAGAAAAAAAATGTTTGCTTTTAAAATCGCTCACCTCTCCGTTCATTCGTTCGTTAGTCACGGCCACTTTTTATGGAAGTAATTTCATGTAGACTACAAATATCATAATTATATTAATTACACTTAACAATGTTTCGATAGAAGTTTTAAAAGGAGAAATATCCTAACAAATTTTTATTTAGTCTAATAGTCTTTATATGAAATAAAACGGTAAGTCATAAGCACCAACAAACTTTTTTTTCAGAACATTATATTAGGTTGGCAACTTATAAACCTATTTATATGGATATAGATGGCTATATCCTCAAACTTTTCAGCTTTTTACATGTGGTAAATAAAATCAATCGTTAATTATATAAGCACCGTCGATCTAGCACTTGTCATCAAAGTATAAGCAGGACTAAAGTTCCGTCTTTGTAGAAATCTTTGAGCCCTAGACTGAAAAACTGGTGAAGTTCAAATTAGATGATGAAAGATTTGGAGAGTACGGTGGGTGAAGTAGCATAGTCCATCTAAGTGAAAGTAGTTTTTCATGCGTTATGTTTGCTCTTTCATGTGGGGACGAGCATTGTCACGTAAAAAATAAACTTTGCTTTAATTTAAATGAAGTTTAGCTGTAACTTTACTCAGTTGTTCACAATAAATATTAACTGTAATTATTTTGTTAGCTTGAAAGAGTTCTCTGTGGATATTTCAATGAATAACTTCATTTATGCCCCACCCTGTTCTCAAAAGTATCTCTTGTCCAATATTATATTTTGGTTTAGGTACACCTTTTCGCCCCGTTCTTGGCCACTGGCGTTTAAGCTAAAAATTAACATAAGCCACCCACTTTTCATATCTTTTAACCCGATACTTTAGCCTCTCGTTCATTTTAAATTTATTATTTATTCGCCGATTACTCAATTGAACAGAAATCACACTGAACAAAAGTTTGAATGGCGCACTCTTTATATACCCTACAAGAATTATTCTAGAAACTTTTATAACGTTTCAGAAGTTCCAAGCATATATTAGATCTGCTCTGAAGGTAAAAGGGTGTTAGTTTATTTGATAGCCAAACGGAATAATTTCACTTCTTTCTTAAAGCATGAAGTTGTTTTTCATTTGTAGTATAATAGCATGAAAATTACTCCATTAAACAACACGAACGTAATCTGGGATCGGTCACTTTGAATGAGGTTCATCGGACAGGTTAAAATGCCCTTTTTTGAGTCTTTGGAACCAGTGCTTGGATGTGTTGCAACAGGGCATATGTCGTGTGTATATTACTGATGCTTCGCTGATATTACTTCTGTGAAAGACATACTTCGTAATTCACATATATGATAAAAATAAAAAAAATATTCATATATTAATAAAAATTATATGTTATATTTATTTGTAATTATGTTCACCTTTGTCTCATTTTCGTAACATAGCGAGAAGCGAGGATGCTATTGGACACATATTTTTTACTTTGAACGTAGAACCCGTTATTCTATGAAGGTGCTTTGGAATCTTGCAAGTAGAGAAACTAGCTTGTTCTATGTTGTATATTACTGAAAATTAAAATTGCTTCGTATAATCCAAAAAATTCATATTTCATGTACAAATAATTATTACGATATCAGTGTCTCATTTTTGTAAAAGAATGATAGACAAGGATGATGTAGGAAATATTGTTTTCACTTTTTAACGTAGTAGGCTTTATTGCACGCGAGTGTATTGGGATCTTGAATGGAGAGAAGTAAGCTTCTTCCCATATATACTTAATAGGAAATTAAGATTGCTCGGAATAAAGTAAAATTTACTATAACTATATTACACCTATTCCAGACAATCCAAATTGTACCTTATTATTAGAAATTCAGAATTAAGTTTAATAATTTGTTTGTCTGACTTCCGCTCCTTGACTGATTTCTATGAAAATTTTGAATAAATATACTTTGTAGCATGGCCATAAAAACGTAATTTTTCTTCCAAAAAGGACATTTTTAAATTACATGCGACCGAAACTGGAGGTTAAAACTAAAATATATTATTCACAATTAATGAAACAACGTCATGTAGTATTATTTCTACTTTCTTTAAGCAAAGATCTTTGCTAATAGCCCACCCGAATATGTTGTAATACAACGAAACCTGGGTCGTGGTAAAGAACTTAAAGAAAGTAGAAATAATACTACATCACGTAGTTTCGTTTAACTGTGAATAATGAATTTCTACAAAATTAATGTCAAATATATTCAAAATATATTATGTAAACTAATGCCATATACAATCTTTCTAATACAACTGACTTTGGTCCATATAATCGAAATGAATATGGATATTTCGTAGAAAGTAAATTTACCTATGCTACTGATTTTAACGAAGGTGAAAACAATATTTGAAAAAAGTGTGCGGACCTCTGTTGATCTATGTAAATATTAGTATGTTTTAATATTCAGTTGTTTGCGAAATTAATATCTTTTCGTTTATGATAAGTTTAAAAATTGATATTAACTCTTTATCTCGTAATATGTAAATGGTTTTAAACTTAGGAAAATCTTCAATAACTGATTGAATATATACTCTGTTGTAAATTACTATTTATATTTTAGTCTAAATAAATATAAATGTATTTTTTTGGAAAATTCTTTTACAAACTTTTACATAATTTTAGATGTTAAATATGCCATAACGTAATTTGTTACCCATTATCGTCATTGCAAATATCATGTGTTTTTATTATCTCGAGATATTTTTCCGCAATTATTCTTTTAATTCCTTCGTTGGTACGATTGAGGTGAACAATTAAGTTTGAACTTAGTCGTATACATGTCTGCAAACAATATTTAAAATTTCTATGTAATATTTTGTTATAAATTTATATGGAAATATTGAATGAAGTAAATAATTTAAAAACATAAGGATAGTTTTGAAAATATTAATAGCCTAATTTCGTTAAGAATCGTAAAATTTAATGTTTACAAATTGTTTTCGTTGCTAACAATTTCTTCCATTGTTATGTTTTTGAAATAACGATTGTTACCCTAATTTATCAAATAATTGATAGAAAACAAAGAATAATTGCAGAAAACAATGTGTCATATAATAACAACGTACCAAGAACTACGACATTATGCTGGTAAGCGTGGTTTGTATGTCTTTTTCCCCTAAAATTTGGTGGCTATTTCTTTTGGCCAAAGGGGCAGTTCATGAATATTTTTCGTTTACGTATAATTGTGAGTAAATTATACAATATTTCAACCCAATATGGTAACAAAAATAATCATAATTGTTAAAATAAACAATTTTGTCGTTACATTTAAGTATTCCTTCAGCATCCTTAATGCATGAGTTTACTTTAATACTTTATTTACTATGGGCGTAATAATTAGTAAGATAAACTGCATGATGCAACGATGTAAACTTTTTTATATTTATTATTATATCTCGTGTGAAAATAAAGTTACAAATCAGAAGAACAGACGATAGTATTAACAAAATAGGTTACAGAATTTTATGTCATAACAAGAAATATTTCAGTACTTGCAAGGAAAATTAACCATTTTTTTGGCCAACATTATGTGTATTTAGGTGATTTTGGAAGTAATAGTTGTTAGTATATACCAATGGACGTAAAATAAAATATATGTAATATTTTTATCATAGACTCACGGACATGCATACCTTTCACTTCTAAATTATACAACTCATTTAAATTCTGCAATATGAAAATATACAATAAAATGAACAAAAAGCAATTCGTTTACTGTGCCAGACACGTAAATTAAATTTTAAATAGTATAATAAAATGCTTTTTTTCACTTCCGTTTATTTTATATTGGGCATTTCTATTAAAAAGAAATATTCAACGAAGAATATTTTTACATTTTTTATTACATCCAGTCTGAAAATAAGGGTTCAAAACAGAAGAACACAGATGAAAGTATTAACAAAACTGTTTACAATATTCTATAACTATGTTATACCAGGAATCATTGCAATATTAAAAGATAACATTACCCTATTTTTTGGGGCTAAGTTATGTATATTAAGTAACTTTTAAAGTACATGATTTTGTTAGTACATACTAATTAAAGTAAAACAAAAAATAAATTTCATAATCAGTAAATATAGTCAAACGCGTCCATGTATATGGTTTATCCAATTTATACAATGTATTTAAATCCTAAAGCATGAAAATAGGTAATAGGATGTTTTTAAATATTAATTTGATTCCATGTATTTCACACGAAAGTTTTCATAGAGAGAGAATCTAACTAACGAATAGCCTCTTAAGATATTTCAATAAATTAATATATATTTCTCGTACATACCGCGCGTTATATACATATGAATTAGGATTTACGCTACTCACCTAAAGTATCAAAATGACAAACTCAAGCTGCGTAGAGGCAAGGGAGCTTTTTATTTTAAAGTTGTGCTGCAACAAAACTTTTTCGACTTCAATGACAATTATTTAGTACAATCTAAGTATGCGTGTAGTTTTTTCTTACGGTATAAATTTGGGATTGATTGCGATGTGTTTAAATTGATGACTATATTTAAAAAAGGTAGTTGTTAAAGTATTTTTTTAATATAAATGCATGGATTTAAATTATCAGGGGAAAATTATCATGTGTTGCTAGAAAACTTGAACTGCAAATAAAAGTATTTTCGTTTCCTTGTAAACTATTTTTATGAAAACACTTAAGAACTTTGGAGTGAAATATTTTGTTTGAGTTATGTCTTATATTTTCCTAATTACTCACTCCTAATAAATTCCTAGTGGATATTATAAATCAAAGTTGTGTAATATGAGAAAATCAAAAACTAAGTGAAACTTTTACTAAATAAAGAGAAAAGGTTGTCAAATATGAATTGGGTTTATAAATTTAATTTTACTCATTTAAGAAACCGGTTTCTTTCATTTAAATTATTAATTATTAATTATCCGTGTGTATAATTAATGGTCTAAAAATTAAAAACTCTTAACAAGGATTAAATTATGTAGAGTTCTTTTTTTTTAGAGCTATTTTACAGCTTTGATACTCAAAGAATGAAATATATTTTGAATGAAATGTAGTTCATTCAATAAAATTTATTTAAAGTTATTTGTTACTGAAGTTGAAGCTCTTCGAATAATTAAATTTCACCTACACACACATATATACAATATGCATGCAATTAAGTTACCAAAATATTTACTTTTGAATAATACAAAAGGTAAATAAAATAATTGTTACTTTTTTAAATGTTTGATCAACTTCATCTATTAGAGAAATGTGTTACTTGTTCCAAAGAAACCTTACTTTACTGTTTTAAAATCAATTGAATAAATTTCAGACA
This sequence comes from Druceiella hillmani, assembly GCA_039881145.1. NCBI lineage: Eukaryota > Metazoa > Arthropoda > Insecta > Lepidoptera > Hepialidae > Druceiella > Druceiella hillmani. The sequence continues at coordinate 4,705,945 of JAYKKI010000057.1, forward strand.
CAATTACAAATAATTCTGGACTTTTTTTATTACTTTTTACTTCTGCTTAAAATTAAAGGCACTTGACTTGGAAAAGTTTTTCATATTTAACGGTTTACTCAGGTTTTTTTATTATTTATTTCCCTATCATAATTTTATTGATCAATTAATTCTTATGTAAGGATATAGATTTTCTGAGTGTATAAAAACTGATTTTGAAAAATTTTACTTCCAATATTGTTTTAAAATATACCTTCTCTCAATCTAACTTTTTCAGTGAATGTATTTTTTCTATTTTTAGTTACTTTTTTCAATATTACCCAGAAGTTTTCCAATCTTAGTTGTTCAATTTCCATCAAAAGTTACCTAATAACTCGTAATATTATTTCCCAATTTCAGTGATTCAATTTCTAATAAAACTTTCTCAATAATTTCTAACGTAAATAAGTCATAATGTTTCTTCTAGAAACAAAATTCAGTTAAAATTGACTTGTAATTATTTCAGTAACGTTATTTAAAGTACAATATTGATCTTATAGTTGTTATCTAGTCTTCGACTTTCAGATATTCTATATAGTTTTAATGAAAAGTGGAGTTTACTCGAAGGTAAAAAACATTTTTGATAAGTCAAACAGTCAGTATGTACATAAAATTGTCTGAATTATGTAAAGATTCATTATATCTGCGCGACACGTTCCATTTCAGATATTTTGAAGAAATATAAAAAATGTTATTTTAAAATGATTTTTTGGAGAGTTTTTTCAGAGCAATAAAAAATAATCCGATATTAGTTATCATTCGAATTAAAAAGGATTCGAATATAAAAGGTTTAAAAAGGATAGAAATATAAATAAATTTATTACAAATACATCATTTTGTAACGAAGGATGAAAAAGCTTTAAGCATTAAAATAATAAACCTTAACTTTGAGTAAAAAATATAGAGTCGAGAGAAATTTGAAATGAAATAATATGATTCTAGACACCATACATAGATAATGAGAAAGGAAAAAAACATTATGTTTGTAAGCTCCGACGCGCCACTGGAGTTTAGTTCTTAATTACAATTGTCTTGGAATGTATAAAATAGGTGACACTGTATATAAATATAAATATCAATATCATCTATAGATATATCTCTTACCTTTAAGGCCGCGTTCATAAGTACCGTTAAGGCAGCGCTCATAATTATTTGCTCGACATTTTTTTCATTGACTTACGTTGCAAAACTGGTCTCCATAATTTTTTTAGGGATAATATACAATCTATGTCCATCCTGAAGGTCGTTTCTAAATAATGGTGAAATCATTTTTTAAATCGGATGAGTAGTTTTGGTCCTTACCGCTTACATCCAAACTTACAAAATTTAAATTTTTTACGTTGTATGAAATTTTTTTAACTGGATAATATACCACTTTTGTACATCCTAAAGGTTCTTTCTAAATATTGGTAAAAAGAATTGTTAAAATCGGACGAGTAATTTTCGAGATCACTTTCTATATCCAAATTTACAAAATTTGACTTTTTTATAATATGTGAAATTTTTCTTTACCGGGATAATATACTACCTATGTCTATTCAGAAGGTCGTTTCTAAATATTGGTGAAATAATTTTTGAAATCGAATGAGTAGTTTCAGAGATCACCTCGTACATCCAAACTTACAAACTGTTAAAGTTTTTTCAACGCTCTGAACTTCTGATTTTACTCCTCATAAAACTTCGTACCGGGTGCTATATATAGAAATAGTATCTTAAGGAGTAAACTGAAAAAAATAGATTATATTTATTTAACTTAAATCCACAACCAGGAATGGACAGAAGTATTTATTAGATAACATATTTCACATTTGTTAATTTATTAGAATACAATGTTTGCCGTAATATCTAAAATATGAGGAAACAAAATACTTAGTTTAGGAGAAAATCTACGAACGACATCTATGTTTTGATATATCATGGTTATCGAAACTTACAAATTTCACATAGTATATTGAAAATTTATTTTTGTTATATATTGAAAATTTATACTAGAAATCAGTAAACAAGCATCGAAATATACAATATAATTAATTTTTATATTTCAGTACGCGTAAAATATAGTCTACAAAATCCTTTTAAACTTTGCAGAGATAAATTGAAGTAATATTGTGTTTTAACATAGCAAGTTATATTAACGACTTTTTGTAATCTGTTTTCCCTTAAACATATTTATTTGCAAGGATTTTAATAAGATAATACTCTGTCGAAAATCCAGGTTGATGGTATTGGCACGAAACGAAAATAACACCAATGATGAAATCGTTTACATTTTATATCACTGAATGACAAATACACAAGAAAAAGTGATATATTAAAGAATTTTTTGTCCAAAAACGTTCATGATTCGATGAAATCAATGTGATTTGCGTAAAGTAGAAGAGCTATAAGCGTTTTTTTAAACCATATTTTAACAACGGGGTCTACAAGGGTTATTTAAACGCTATCAACCTATTGTGATGGAAATAGCATTCTAGCTGGCGGCGAACGGTATTTTTCCAAGTATGCTGCTAATAAAGCAAAGAAAAATTGCGAACAAATATTTTATATTGTTACGCCTAATTTTTGCACAATTTAAAATCTCAGTAATTATTTTTATATCACGTTTATTGCAAAATTATTATTAAAACCCATATTTGTATATCATTTTATCAAAGCTGACGTTTCAGTTCGTTATTGTATACGAGTCGTAAAATTTGTATTTCATTTGACCGACTGAAATTCGATAGTTTAAATACTGCTTTATTTATTCCTTCTGTCAATGGGAAAATCATTTACTCTAGAGATAATCCTGGAAAAGCATTAAAACATTCTATCAGGATTTCGTTTCCAGTATATATACATATGTTATATAGAAAAAAGCAACCCTTAAAAGAGATAAATTACAATTAATATATATTAGCATACAACGTTAAATATTTAAATTTATTTTACGTTCTGCCAAATCCAATATCAAAAGTAACATTTCAATACTTATAATTAACGAGTTTTAATTTGCATTCTATAAATAAAAAGAAATCGTCAGGTCTGACATTATGCCGTAATAAATGAGTTTATAAAGAAAAATATTGTGATCTGGGGCAGTATGTGAGTAATGACAAAAAAGGCAAGCAATTTGATAGCAAAATTAAAAATTTAATGAAAAAATATTAGTAAAAAGGTAAGCGCGATAACATAAAATTATCTTTTATAAAGCTCCCCTTAATTAGCCTGTAGCACTCACGGAAAAGCTACGTCTCTCACAAGCTAGACTGCCGTTTTAATTACGTGAGATAATGTACAAAATTTTGAACAAAAAATATCTTAACCTAATTTACCATCCTAAATAGAGCCTATTGAAAAGTACAAAATGATGAAAATACTATGGCTTAGTTAGACATTTTGCGCTATAATATTGTTTCTAAACGTAAATAAATTTGCGAAATACTACTACTGCCTGAGATTTTTAAGATCGGTGCCAAGTCAACGCATCTTTTTCTCATTATGTAATATGGTATGCATACTATAGTGAGAAAGAGATATATTGAGATGATCATACACTGAAAAATAAATACTAAATATCAGTTGATACTATCTCCAAAAATTCGCAAAAAAGTGGCTTTATGTTCTTATATATGTCTAGGTCTACTTAAATACCTATTTACTTAGTTACTTTTTTGGCACTTAAATACAAGTGAAATGAGTCCTAACCCGATAATATTACTCTTCATCACTAAATAGTTGCTGTCACCATGTTCCGCCCCCAATATTGTACCCTGATTTTACCAAAAAAGAACTTTTTATTGTGTCTTACAAGATGATTATTACAGCAAACTCCAAACTCTTTTAATTTCTCTGGTAAAATTGTAATTACATTTTTATGGGACCTAATTGGCGATATACGCTTCCAAATAAAGATTTTTTCCAAATTAGTTATTAAATATCAAAATATGAGATTTTTTCAAATCGTTTAAAAATCTGTATAATTTTATTTTTAAAATGAAACAATGTCATTTGATTTTTGAAAATTGATTTAGATGCAGAAATTCCAAACTGGCACACTCAAGCCATTAAATACATTTAGCTTTTTGAATAAATGAAAAGAATGTAAACCTTTTAATTCAAATATAATTTGCCTGCTTACAGTGACATTCTAGTTTCAGGTTAACGATCAGTAGTGAATTACTTCGATCAGTCATTTGATATTAAAAATTTGTTAACACTTCTTTATTTAAGTGTGGTAAATATTTTTCCAATGTTGAGTACATAGAGCTATTAAATTTTGTTTGACATTTCATAGTTTCAGTTATTATGGGTTCTTTTACTTTTATTTGCGAGTGGAAACTGAAGAGTTATAATATAGTGAATACATTCTATTAATTTAATATTAGTCAATTACAACTTTATTATTTTTAAACTTGAAATAATTATAAATTTCTGTATTTGTGGAAAAAGTATATATGTAATATTATGATAAAAATTATTTAATGAAATTTAATTAGCCCTATAAATTTCAGGACAGTACCTTATGTTATTATAGTTTAGCTAAGTAATTGTTTTGAAGAAAACATTAAAACAAAATAAAATCTACTAATATTTTTAATTATCTAGTTTTACATGTATTTCTCTTCATTTTACATATAAAATATGAACAGCTCGGGGAGAATTAGGGAACTTTTTTAGACATTTTCAGAGCTTATATCCAGTTTGAAGCGTTCAATAAGTTTAATACGATAGACCAAGCTAATTCGAAACTAAATTTAAATCTCGTATTATATAAAAATAAATTTTAAGTTAGAGGGAAATTCAGAAAAATTCATTAATTAGTATTTAATAAATCATGAAGCAATAATTTATAATGAAAATAAATACATTCCAAAAAGGTCTGACCATTGAAAACCAGTAGAAAAATAATTGGACATACGCTTGTAAACATATGAACGCTTATATTGTAGCAAAGGTGTGTGTCAAAATCTTACATTTTTATACTGTAGCAAGTTAGTGGTCGTAACATTACACTTTTTTGGGCTAGCTCTCATTCGCCAAGCGTGTAACTTGCCATAAGGACTTTATTCCAATATGTTTCATGTTTCAATACATAAATACCGAAAACAATACAAATCTTTGAAAGGTATAAAAAGGATCCCAAATATCAACATAATTTTATCGAAATATTTCTTTCCTATTGATGTCTTTCGTTTCTTATTTTACAAAAATTTAATTAAATTGCCAATAAAACAGGACAGAAGCTAATACAAAGATGAATTGAAATGAAAGAAATTTCCGCGTTACAATTACGTTGTTGACGGTGCTGCTTTTCGAGATTTCTTTATTGTTCAAGATATTCACTATATTGTAAAAGACGCTCCAATGGGAATTATTGACATTCCGTAATCTTCTAACAATTGTTGCTAACTTGACCAAAAAAAGTGTTGTTTCGAAAAGTTAACATAAACACTAGCGAAATAGTTGAAGAGGTATAGCAAAGAGTAAACTACTAAATATATTTGGCGTTAATTTTGTAGAAATTAATTATCACTTCATTTTTATTCACAACTAAATGAAACTACGTGATGCAGTATTATATCTACTTTATTTAAAATTAACCACAACCTAGGTTTCGTTGTAAGACAACATCTTCAGGTGGGCAATTTGAAGAGATTGATAAAAACTTCTAAAAGAATTTAAATATTATACAAAACAAAAGCAGAAGTTTGGTTTGACTGGGTTGTCCTAATTTTATGTTAATGGTTTTTATTATATTTTCGAAATTTGTACAATGTATAAGTATTATGGTGTTCGTAATAAATTGAATGGATGTTGTTCTTAGTAATATATTTATGCAATGGCACGAATAGCTAATGGTTGGAACAAGGTTATGTAACTAATTTTACATATATCCCATTGTTTTTGTTTTCTTTTGTAATATGTCTCCTTAGATGTGTGACTGGGCTAAAACACTTTTAATTTAAATGCAGTATCAATTTTGTCTAACCGTAGTATGCTTAGAAGATATTGAGTATGGGTAATGATATTGTATTGAGTTGTTCATTTAAGATATTAACTTTGGTGTCTTTTCAATGTTTGTTGATTTCGAATGTTTCTAGAACTTTGAGTTTATTGCCTTTTGTATTTATTTGCAATATATATGGAACAATGTTGGAATGAGGGTGATGGTTATTTTCAATAAGATGTTTTGCAAAATGAGATGGTGTCTATTTCCAATTTTATAAACTTTTAAATAATTTAGAAACATTTTCTATAATTTTTTTAATCTATAAATAACTTTTAATAAATAGATAGTTTTATTATCTGTCTTACAACTTTTTTCCATTTTTCTCCCAGTATACCAGATATAGGTAATTTTTGGAACTGTCAACCCGTTTTTATTACCTTTAATTCTACGTAACTACGTATATGAACAAATCTACAAATCTATTTTTACCAACTTCTAAGTGTCATATCGACTTAAAAGTTTGGAACATTTTCTTGCACTACTGATGATAAATTATTTACGAGCAAAACTAAATTGAACATTTATTATATATATAACAATTTCTAATTTCATCCGAACCAAGATTTTACCAGTACAATCTAATTTCTGTTTTACAATATTGACATTATACATACATTTGACCGTAAACCGCAATCGAATATAGAATACATTTTAACTAATAAATCATTATGACAGCTATAGCCGTATTATCAGCATTCTTTTCATAGAGTACATTCTATTGGTAGGTTTTGCCGTAAATAAATATTTTTTTATTACTTTTTCTTAATTTTTTTTAATATTTGAAAAAAAAACTTATTGTTAAGATTTAGATATTTTAAAAAAAAAATTCTTCTTTTCTAAATGCTCAGCTATCGGGGTAAGTTGTGTGTTCCATTAGTAATGATAAAATAAGACTTAAAAAATAATTGTGATTTAAGAAAACTACGAAAGAAAAAGAAAGGTGGTGGTGAAAGAGAGAGGCAGTTGCGGAAACCTCTCAATGGCCAGAGAAATCCCATTGAGTTTGGGCTCGTTTTGCTTGTCTTAATGAGTAATTTGCTCCATTTTTTAACTAGAATGTAAATTCTAAAGGATTAACAGCAAATCCAGCAGTTTGGGTTAATTTTATTTATTTTATTGCGTCATTTGGTTACAAAAGCGTATTTTTAGGTTTTTTTTTAAATACATTATTTAAATATCGCTATTCCGATTTTATTTAACAGCTTTACCATCTGTTATTTAGGGACTGTAATCTTTCAGAATCAACTTTGGAATTTTAAAATATTAACAAACATCTTCAGCCCGATATTCATTTTGCTTTCAAACACTCATTCGTGAGAGTTCAAACTTTATTTATAAGTAACTCGATAGAAATAAGCACCGTTACTATATATTACAATTTACAGGCCGCAAGATACTGTAACACGTTCACGGCGATATGTTGCATTATCTCTCATATAATTCATATTTATCGTAGCAAAGCTTCAACGTAGAAAGCTCTCGCGCCTCATCACCACCCGAGCTTTACATTTCCAACTTTACGTACGAACAGGCGGCACAAATTCTAATTATGTTTGCATAAACACCAGGTAAAAATGTGTGTGTAATAAGTGAATGTTCGTTCATTAAACAGTTTTTAAAAGTTACATTTACAGGTACAAAATATATTCGGTTTGATACGAAATATTAAGCACAGTTTATGTTTTATATTTTTAATTATGACGTCATCTGAAATCATATATAATTCTCTAGGAAAAGGAAATTATTGGAATACTGAAATTCAGTTGCTTTTCTTAAATGTACCCTTAATTTAATTTTTTTTTACTGTTTGCTATCTCAAAAGGAAAAACAGAACCCTGTATATTACTAACATGTCCGTCTAACTGGCGTCTGACATATTTGTTTCTGTCATATGTTTTCACGTAGAAACTCGAAATTTGGCATAGTAATACAATATATTAACTAACACATAAATCGATAACTAATATCCAATATTTTTTAAGTTTTAGGGAAGGGGAAAATTTATTCGATTTTTTTTTAAATTCCGTACATAGTTTACGATATAGTTTGAAATGGCTGCAAAGGTTTAAAAAGTATTTTGGATAATTTTACGAAGTATATCTCTAGACATATACTAAAAATACACAACAAATATATTTTCTCTTTATTTCCAGAACTGATGAACTTAATAATATGAAGAAGATAAGGTTTTTTGAAACCTACGTAATGATGATTTTCAACGATGATTCAAGGTATTATACTTTTTGAGATATTTATGATAATATAAATGCCCCCTCCCCTATTTAACTTTGTTAAATGTTATTAAATATAAATAATTATATTGTAAAAATAAGAAAGTTCATATTAGTGACGAATGGCGATATTTATAAAATAATTTCACTTCTAACGAGGTACAGTACTATAGTTGTGCTAGCCAGACACACAGTTGGCCGGTTTTTATTAATTTTAATATATTAAAAACTGTGAAGAAAAATTACGAATTTCGAAATGCGCATTTTCATAATGAATATTTGCGTATTTCTTATAAAATGCCGAATATTTGTGTGAGTTGTGGAAAGTTAATTAATTGATAAATTTATTTATTTTGGATTAAAAAAGGTAAAAACATTATGGAAAGTAAATAAAATTCATCCAATGTAATTGTGATGATTATTAAATGAATTTAATTCTATATTCCATAATTTTATCAACAGAACACGTACGTTATAAGGCTCTTTACCGTTTCAATGAAATGATTAGGCAGAAGGGTCCTATACTTGCTTCATTCTGTCGTAACTGTTAATGCTAGTTAAACAAAATAATTCATTTTTAATTTCAAATTAATTAAAAATACCGATTTTTTTTCCATAAGTTCTAAAATTAAAAATATTTTTAAAATTATATTCATATTTTAATTGAAATTTTTACCGAAATGAAATAATTAGGAATTCGTCAATATAATTAATATTATATTGGCGAAACCGATGAAATTAAAACGCTTCCTAAATGCTACGAAACACGATTATTAATGAAAATGATAAGAAGTAAAAATATCATTAAAGGTTAGCCTTTTGCGACCTGCATCCTTATGCTTCTAACTCACTACATATCGGAAAGAATATATTTTTTTTAGTCTTAGTTCGTTATTTCCATTTTACCCCTTGAGTGTCCGATCAAGAGCCGATTAAGCTAATGATCCGTCATATATTTGTTTAGGTGTTTAGTTTGGTAAGCATCGTGACCCACATGCATAATATGAATTGATTGGACATAAAGTAAAGAATAATGCGTCAATAGATTACAATATAATTATTGAGCTTTTAAAATTATATTGAACCGCCACATAAATTAAAACAATTTACAAGAAATATTATTTTTCTCTATATTGATATATTGTTTAGTACATTTTTATAGGTGTAAAAACATCGTGTATTTCATCAAAATACTTTTAGTTTTACACGTATTTTCGGCATACATTTGGAGACTAATTACCAAAAAATACTTTTCAGATACCTTAAACTTTTCAATTGACTTAATGTTTAATTTAATTTGATCTCTTTGACAAGTTTGCAAAGTTAATAAATTGAAATATGCTTCCTTAATTGTTTTATTTATTAAAATAAAAATTGACCGCTTAATTACAACATTAATAAACAGGCGGCAATGTTTTGGACAACAATTCTGCGGGATACGTCTTTCAAATTTAGGTTTTGGCCTGGAGAGTTAAATAGTTTTTAGTATTTCATGGTTGTGGCTTTTTAGTTGTCGCAAAGATAATTTCTTAACTTTTATAGGCCCTAATTCTCGCAATATTTAAAACTAATCCTTACATGGAAGTAAACAAAGCATGTAGTGAGTGGATAAAGAAACTATTTTTTTGCTTTACTTTTTTCTTCCACGATCTATTTGTATAGCACAAAACTTCTTTCAACATAACGTCATACCAATGATTGTCGGCCTGTAAAGTAAAAACCTATTCGACAATATTCTTAGTTTCTGGAGGGCCTTCTTTCCACTAAACTTCCAAAATATTACCAATATTTATATATTTTTTCACTTTGTATCATTAAACATAAATAATAATTGTACAATGTGATAACCCCAAAAAATCTCAATAACTTGGAATGCTCACCGAGGAGGAAGTAATTAGCTTAAGGAGGTGCATCAAGCTATCGAGTGATTTTGTACAAATCAAATACATAAGAGCTTTTTTTCCTTATCTACAGTAATCCCCAAACTTTTAGAATACAATTTGTGTAATATTACTACGACGAAACGGAAAAGTTGTCGATGATGAAAGATGAAATTATGTCGATATAAAAATATATTAAAACACATCATATATTAGCAAATAATATATTATTTTATGCAATGTTTATTTTACTTTATAAAACTATAGCGTGTCAATATAAAGAATATATTAATTTAATTTGAAATTTCCATTCTCATTGGATAAGTTTTATTTTATATCGTTAGACAAAAGTTGAATGTGATATGGGGTTTTTAAGAAAATATATGTCATCATTCTCTTGGCTTAGGAGGTTGTAGAATATTACAGAAAATTTTATTATGAAATGCCAATATTCCTTGGCAATAAGTATAGTATCATTATAGTGAGCTCCAAGCAAAAAGCACATTTAAGCAAATGGACAACATTAAATAGAAACGACTGCGATCTTTTCTCTTTTATGTATTCCTCCTAGGTCATAATATTTTAGGAAAAGCCAAAAATTTCCTTCAAAAAGTTCGGAAACGGGGACTGAAATACGATTTTATGGTCTGTCGTGAGCCCTAATAAAGTCAGTTCCTAAATATTCTGACCAATGGCAAATTAACTGAGAAACTCTCTTGAAATCGGGACATCAGAGAGATGCATTTACATAAATTGGGAGAAATTCTAAATATGTCCGTCTTAGAGTACCATGCAAAATCAAGCTATTAAACATCCAAAAATTTCCTCCACAGGAATAATAGTTTTTTTATTAATGTAATATTAATTTATACGTAATAAATTAAAACTATATTAAACAATCTTCACAGGCACCATAATTTGAACATTACTTTTTAATCTAAACACCGAATTATAGTCAAAAGGATAACTAGATAGGTAAAAGTAATAAAGAAATATATTTAGTAAACTTTCTTGGACATTAAAATAAGTTAATATTATATAACTTTTCAAACCTTTATAACAATATTACAACGAGCAAATGAGTAGCTAGTGGGGTATGCTCCTTGCCCACAATTAATTCAAGTAACAATATTCGATAATTACTGGTGAATATGGAAGAAGATCCCTTAGTGCATTCGAGAAAAGATTTGATCTTAAATAAAGAAACAAAATCAGGTCTTGTATTGTATGTTTAAAAGATTTCGTAAATTTCGCGTATATACGCGACTCTAATCAATAAGTATTTCACTCGACCCCATTTAATAATGCAACGCTAGGCATGTCTCGCGCTTAATTAATATTGTTCCATCCAAATTATACTGCCGTGGCACTATTTGTGTAGATGTAGGATTCGCCAGTTGTAAGGCCTTGTGATTGTGTATAAATTAGTCAAGAGTAACATGTATGTGAGTACTCGTATACACGAATATTAAGCTCCAATATCCAATCATTTACTGCAGAATCAACTCTATTGTTGTAGGTTGTTTATTATTTTTTTATTAATTAATTTACACAATATTTATTGTATACTAAATCATCTAAAAACCATTGGAAACTAATGCATTACAATGTAAAGTTATTTCGTTTGTCGAAAGAATGTAAAAATTCGCCCCATACTTTGTTAAATTATTTTGTAAGTTTTTTGTCTTTACACATACTATAGTTGTTTTCAAGATTATTGGGACAGAAATAGTGATAATAGATCAGTACTCCTCTTTTGATATAATTGATGAAACTCTGATGAAACTGTATATATATATATATATATATATATATATATATATATATATATATGCGTTTGCATATTTGTGTGTGTGTGCGTCTGTGTGTGTGTAGAATTAAGTTTGTAAGTCACAGAACTGCCGAATGCTCCAAAAGCATACTCGTTAGGAATTAAATTTTTACATCAAATTCATAAAAACCGAGTACGAAATCTTACAATAAAAGCCCAAAAATTATATATGACAACAAATTTTGATCACTTGTTGCAAAAAAGAAAAGTGAAACAAACTGGATTTCAATCAATACAAACGTGGTACATCATCTCTGTACAATGTTGTATCATATTAATAAATATTTCTTTGAGTGGTGGTACATTTTCATTTTATGTTTTAATGATTTAAGAAATCTAGTTAGCGAACATATAATCTAAAACTGACGTCTAATCTAAATTAGCGAATGAGTTAATTATTATATATATTTTCCCGCATGGCTTAGGTATCCATGAGGTTGTTAATTTCCGCCATGTAAATCAGAAAATAGCCTTGTGGAAAACGTCGTTGAAAAAAATTAATCCCTCATCAATTTTCTACTGGAAAAAGACGCTATGTTATTCAATAAATAAGAGCAAATTTGAAAGTTATTAAAAAATATTATTTTATTTTTTTTACGAATTTTTTCCCAAATAATTTATGTCGATTCAAAAGTAGATTTTGGGGAAACTTAAACTTAATATATTTGTCTCCCGCACAATTGTTTTCAAATTGCTTGTACCACTGGTGCTCTCAATAGACTTTTTTATGATTAACAAATCTCAACATTCAACCACTTAGAGCTAAAATTATATTTGTCCCATTTTTAATGAACAATAATTTCTTGTTCAGCCATTTGGTTTTCATATAAAGAACGCCGCATTCCTTTGAATTTTCATAAATTATAGCGATTTTTATTTTTTAGAATCAAAGCTTCCAAATATTTACAGTTGGTTACGAATATCCAAATAATATTTTACTCGCTTTTAATTTACAGCGTACATGACACACCATTACTTGTGACAATAATATTAAATATCAAATCGTATTAATTGTAAAGAAGGTAGAAAAATTGAAGAAGGAACGGGTTTAATTTTATGTGAATTCATCCCCTTGTATTGTTGTCTCATACGTACATACACAATAAATCTCCAGTGAGTTATTGCTGTTGTTGAATAATATTTTGAAAAATAGATCTGAGGTTGGGCCTTGAATTATTCATCAGTGGTTAAGAGTGGCAATGGGCCATGATTACCCAACTCGACTCTTATTTCGATCATGTTCTTATATACATTGATGATATTCCGACATAACGTTAGTACTGTAATATAAAGTAGGTTACATATGTATCTCTTTACATATCCAGTTATATATACAGATATAAAACTCTTTATTTTTCAATAAAATATAGTGAGATATCTTTATGTTTTTGGCGGGCTAGGTATACACATTTATTTCATGTATTAGTTCTTGTCTCTTCTTTAAATCAAGAAATAACTTCAAAGAAGGACTCCTGTTAACAAATCGTAGAACGTGGATGAGAATTACATTAAGGATTGAAGTCAGAGTAAAATATTGGTTTCTTCAAAAAAAATGTAGAAATAAATATAAGTTTGCGGAACATAAATTCAGATTTAAATATTCTTTTAATGAATAGATAAAAAGTAATAATGTAACAGTTTTCTGTCACCACTAACTGACATTTTTTTTTATTGGAAGAACATAAGAAAAAATTTCCATAATTCAATTCGACGATTGTAATTTTTCTCCAATCATTCTTATTGTTATTTAAATCAAGACGCAATGATTCTCTTAAGCTTAATCAGTTCTTTTCTTATTCTTATTAATAAATTGTAACTTAGAGTAGCCAATCTCTATAAAAGCTACTCTCATATAAGTAACTTGGTTCTTGTTGCGTTGAATAAAAGCGATAGCGGTGAAAGCGCATTTCAACCACGCTGCACCTAAAACAAAAATACAGTAAAAGTAATGATCATAAATGTATTGAGTAATATTTCAATTACTCTATTAAATTTTAGTATTTAATTTACCAACAAGTAATAAAAAATTAAATTTACAACTTTATTATTGTGCTACTTGCATGTGAGCTTCTGTGAACAAACTAAATCCGTCACACATGTAGTATGCGGTGTCGGTCAAAATATTCAATAGCAAGGTGTCGTAAAATTTATGAAAGTTTAATGTTAGCGTGAGTTTGGAGCCAAGGTAAGTGTACTTATTTTTGTTCAGAATCACAAATTTTGTATGTTCTATATTAAGTTTGTGTTAGTATCATTATTTTTAATATTGCTATGTTTTTATGATTTTGTACTTCAACAGGAAAAAAACAAACCCTCATAAAATATGTATTTTGTGTGTTCGTCTGTCCGTCATTAAAAGCCGTTTTTTCAGAAACCTCTTAAAGGAGAGTTTAAAAAATTGGCATAGTGATGAAGTAATTATCCAATATGTGTTTTAATATTCGAAAGCCAAAAGAATTACATAAATATTTTAGATGGGGCAAAGGAACCAATAACGTGTTATGTATGTTATTAAATTAAACGATAAGTCATAAGTATTCCAAAACTTACAAGTAAGAGTACTACATAAGACAGCGCTACAGATATTGCTAAAAGTATTTACAAAAAATATTTCCCACCCCATCTCTGAAATTACTAAAATTAAAATTAACGATAGATTTACTAGAAGTTTAATTAAGTTGTACTACAAACTAAAGTGACGATTTTACATTCATTAAAAATATGTTTGACATGGATATGAAAGAAATAAAAACAAGTTCTTTTTTAAGACATAGTGTGTACTTTTAAAATTATAGTTCTTACTGTGTACGAAGCTTTCATAATGAAAGTTCTAATATCGCTAAAAAAGCTTTTTTAAACAAATGTTCGGATTGAATGATATTCCTTTACTTTAGCCTAAGAAATCGATGAATAATAGTGGAATACTTAATATACAACTTGTTAACGCATATTTGATTTGGGAGAAAATGTAGTATTTTGTCAACTTGAGTTTCACTTTAGAATTATCGTTTTATTTCATCACCAATTCAGGGAATAAATATCGAAAATACGAAATTTTGCTTAAAATAAATGTTTAATTGTTCATTAAAGAGTATTCGTTGCATTTTTTCATTCTGGAATTATAGTCATCAAGATCTTTAAGGTCCGCGTAACATCTTCTAAAGAATA
This sequence comes from Druceiella hillmani, assembly GCA_039881145.1. NCBI lineage: Eukaryota > Metazoa > Arthropoda > Insecta > Lepidoptera > Hepialidae > Druceiella > Druceiella hillmani. Next base: position 4,721,065 of record JAYKKI010000057.1, read on the forward strand.
GCGATGGAAATATCTCTCAGTGTGAGCATATATATATATATATATATATATATATATACATACATATATATATATATGTAAATGTATTTTCTAAACGTGGTTTCCTAATTGTGGTTTGGTTAAACCAAATATTTGTATTATCCAAATAATACTATAGTAATTTTAGTGTCAAACAAAATACTTATAGAAATTACGTACCAAAATATAACATAGATATTTTCTTAGATTTCTGATCGAAGTTATTTCCAAAATAGAGGAGGAAACGTTTATTTTTTTTAAATTTTGTACAGCACAATTCACAGTTATATTGGAAAAATATAAAAAAAAACCTTTTCCAATTCTTCCTGAAATTTTCTTTCGAATAACCACTTTCTTTGAAAAGCTTTGAATATAGAATCCGGATAATAAATATTTAAAAAATATGTTGTCAATATTTTTTTATAAAATATGTTATATAACAAAGCAATTAATTTTATATTTACGAGAGGTTTGGTACCTTGCTATTTGCTAAACTCAAAATGAAATTATGAAAATGAGTTCTTAACAAAACTAATACTAATTAAAATTATTTTATTAAATATTACCTATAATTTCTTTCACTTCCCTTACGATAAACGTATCTTAAAAAATACCTCTTTGGGAAAATAAATTATCCCTAGTTTTTTGTTACGTAAAGCAACTAAATTTAATACGCGACATGAATATGAATAATTGCAATATTTAAGATACGTTTATTTATGTATTTCTCTTCAATTACATTGCAAATAATGAAATTGCTGACATATTCCAAAGAAAACCGAGACAACCAATTTATTGTTATTTGAATAATTAAACTAATTCAATTATTCTTACATTCTTGCCTACATCTTTGTACAGTGTTTAACCGTATGGTAGGATCTACAAAACAATTAGAATTTTTTCTTTGCGTTGTTTATGCTGTGATAACGATAAGTATCGTAACACTGCAATTATAATTAAAAATTATAATTAAAAAATACAATTAAAAAATACACTTAAATAAAGGAATATAAGTTGTTTATTAAAATTTTCATGGAAAAACTTATGCTTGTTATCGCATAAGATATGGTTAATATTATGTTATTTATTTATTGACAAATGGAAAATATGAAAACAATCCACATGCTACAAAACAAAATTATAGCACATTAAGCGTCATGTCAGTAACATGTAATTTTCACTTATAAAAAAAATATATATGCATGTATATATATATATATATATATATATATCTATCTATCTATATATGTATATATATATATATATATATATATATATATATATATATATATATACATATATTCATTTTAAATCAAATTATTTAATTAATGCTTTACAATGATTATGTGAGGCTGCTAACAAGTCAACAGCAACTTATCTTTATATTGCCAGATGTCCCTATTATTTGTACTAATGTAATTAAGCGCTGACAAATTTAATTAAAGTAATTATTATATATATTTTATAATATCCTAAAAAAATATAAATATACACGAACATATATACATTTACACAATGTACGTATGTATACATACATATATACACACACATTCATACACATGTATACACACACATTCATACACACACTTTTATATGTATGTGGCGCATACCATACTATTTATCTTGGAGGAAAATATGGTTACAGATAAAAAAATCAAATTCTGTACCAAACGGTATCCTATATTGGGTATAGTGAATATTCAAGCCTTTCCGTGACCGATCAGTTCCTTGAGGAGCCAGTGGGTGATCAATATTTTAAATGAGTTATATGTAGAACATTTAACTTCTGGAAGATCAGAAGCGAGTACATTGTAAATTTTATTTGCAAGAAATCTATAATGCGATGTCCAAAGGTAGTTTTTGTATTCGTCAGCAGCACATCACTGGAGACGCGTTCGAGTCTTGTAGGTACGATGAACCGGTTTACAATCGCATATGGTATATTACACATGGCTTTTGATTGATTATTGTGATCAAATTTTGATATGCTGTTCCACCATAATTTAGTGTTGATTGAATCAAACATGTTTAGTGTCAAATAATTTCTGAACTTCATTAAGTATATATATATATATATATATATATATATATATATATATATATATATAATATACACTTAACTATCATTAAAATCTTTCTAAGCTTGTGTAACAATATTATAACGTACATTGTTACACGGTTTTTTAAAAATAAAATGAAAAATTACCTATAATCACCTATTTATAATTTTCCTCAATATATAACTTTAAATTATATTCGTGGAGTATCCAAAATTATTTTAATAGAAGTAAACAATTAAAAGAGGTCCGATTTGATGATACAGTTGCTAAATGCGAAAATATCGCGACAATCTATTTAAATATTCTTTATCTCGCTAGAAGTACGATCCTAATAAAAGTACAAAGGATTGAAAAAATATTCAGAAAAGCTTTATTAAGAACCTATTGAACTAATCTTAATTTACTTCTTCGAAAAATTGGAACCAAACATGAAGTTGATTTTTTCAGCAAAAATTATATTTTAATTAGAAAACTTAGTTTCTGAGATTTAGCAAAATTTTATTGAATCCTCGTTTAGTGCAATATGGCTAATTTCGCTATTAAAAATCGCCATATAACTTTTCGTTAAATATATAGTTTAATAAATTATTGCTATTCTTATAAAAAAGTCATTAGTGAACAGTGTATTCACTGCGATTGCGACTAATGCAGAGATAAAGTTAACACAAGTATGCTTTCATATACATTGAACCCATACACTTTATAGTAATATCAATGTGCCACTTTCGCAACAGGTTTCTTTCTGCTGGGGTGTGATATGCGAAGATGATATATAGGGCACTTCGGTTTACCTTATTCAAGATCTCTTAAGGGTGTTATACGATGTAGCATGATGGGAAGGAGACTTCTTACTATCTTTATGAACTAACTTCCTGCCTACTTAATATCCCATAATTTTAGTTGAAATTAAGTTCCTTTGAATAATCTGAAATTTTTCTTTACCAAGGTTACCCCGAAACGATGTTAAAAATGCAAAAATAAGTTTGCCTATTTGTTTGTCTTTTATTCACTCCTGAATAATCTAATTATGCATAAATATAATCTCAAACCGTGACCGATACCGCAAGGTAAAACCAAATACCGATTATATAAAATGTCCATAACAACCTTTCTAGCGCAAACTATACTAGTTTATGTAATGAATCTCTTAATATGACAATGATAACAACCTGTAATTCATGAATTAATTTTTTTTTGAACAGTAATTTATCTTGGAATAATATTTGTGAATACCCAACAGACTAATGTACGAGTAAATACATCACATACATTATACCCATTAATATGACGATGAGTCTTAAAGTTTCATACAATGAATTCCGTCATGATGTTAAGATATATGGCTAATTTGTAGAAGGCGAATTTGCGCGTAGTACTTTTAACCAAACATAAAAATAATATTCGAAAACTACGGTACTCTTTTTGATTTTTATAAATATGGTTTTTTGTCACACTTTGTACTTTTACGCCAATGTGCATTCTTACGTCAATATGTTTAAAAAGAGAAGTATCGTAAATGTATTGTGTAAAGTAATAGTTGATTCTGACTTGATTAAAACTACTATTTGTAACTTTGATAATTAAGACTGGGTAAATTTCTATATTTGGATGAAAGCTTACTTTATAATTATGGGTTAGTTTTCATAAAAAAAGTATTTGCAAACACTTACATAATTGACAATATTAAATATATTAAATTATAATTCAGCAGTTATTTTTCCAATAAAGATTATTTTATGAGTAATTTCATTATTTTATCACTCCCATAATAATTGTCATTGGAAAAATAACTGCTACATTATAATTTTATATATTTATTATCGTAAATTATGTGAATGTTTGTAAATATATTTTTATATATATTATTTTATTATTTTAATTAAAGGGTCAAAGCATTTAATACACATATTTAAAGATTTCAATGTATTAATTATATGAGGGAATCAATAATATTTTCCCTAAACAATTTTTTTCTTAATTATTATATCTGAGTAAGTATGAAAAATTGTAAAGGGGTATTTGCGGCTGCCATAATTCGAATTAACTATTAAACTTGAACTTAACGGTACTTCTGGCTGGATAGTAAATTAAACTTGCTATTTAAAAGTTAATAACTGTTAAATTTTTTTTAAAATTTTTCTCAAAAATTTCGAATACAAAATAAGAAGAGAGTTTTGAAGATATTTATATACCTTTAATTTACTAAAAACTGTAAAAATATGAATAATTTTAATTATTTTCTTCCTGTATTTTATTTATTAAATAGAAACTTCTTGCCATTAATAAACAATTAAGTCCTAAAAACGACTAATTGCAAAGAATCATTTATCCTAAAAGGTGTACAACGAAAAATTTCACACTAGTCTAATATTGACCTTTCGAATAATAACACAGAAATATTGATAAATTTCGCCAAAATATCGCCTCGGGATTACTCGTCACTTACAATTTTAAATGAAATATAATACATTTGAAAGCAATATACCAAAAAAATATGAATTATTATTCTTAAAGTATGTAATTTTTGTATTCATAGAATAAAGAATTCCTTTCGAATATCAGGCAATGCAAATTAATATTAAATTCACAAATTTAACATTAATTTGCATACCAAAATACTTTTTTAATAACCACCTTTTATTTTTTATTGCAAAAAAAATTGGTTTGAAAAAAATTGAATAAAGAAATTATTTTAAAAATTATTTATTTTATCCAGTTATAAAATCAATTTACAAAACAGTAAAGAAGACAACAGTGTCAATAAACCGGATTTTATATCTCTATGACTATGTTACACCAGGGAATATTTCACTAAAAACAAGCAAAATTTTCTAATTGTTTTGGGTCAGGGTTAAATCTATTTAGAAAACTTGCCGGGAAAATAGTCTTGTTAGTATTTCCTAATGAATGTAAACTAAAATGTAGATAATTTTTTATTTATTATCATATACAGTATTGAACACACATATATATGCCTCATTTAAGTTTTGAAATTTATTTGAATCCCACAAGATGGAGATTGACCGTGTGATTTTTATTAAATGTACCTTTTATTTCACATATATTATTCGCAGGTATTCCTAGAAGGAGAATCTGCTTCACAAATGTAACTTGTGGCCTCTTAATATATTTTAATAAACTCATATACTCGTATGTACCGTACGTGTAGCGTGTTTATTTACTTGAATTAGGGTTCATGATATTCACGTAAAATTTATATCGTAAATCTAACACAGCGTGGAAGCATGGGAGCTTGAAACTTTGCGGCAAAAGATCGAGTTCAGTGAAGCTTATATATTTGGATATCATGGAGCCGCATGGTTTTAGGATAATTTTGGAAATAATTACTATATTGTTTAATACAATGACAATATATTTAAAAAAAAATCTTTACATATTAAAAAAAAAACCTATGACCTTATAACTTGACATCGTTTATGTAATGTGGTAAAAGCTCTCATTAAAAATTTAAACTATGCCCTTTAAATTTTTTTTTTATTTTAGCCTATTTCGTTATGTAAAAACATAATTAAAATTAAATTTCTTTGCATTAACTGTATTCTGTCAAAAAAGACTATAAATATACTCGTAAATTAATTATAAGTTGTCCTTTATCAACCAAGGGAAAACATTTTTAATTAAGATATAAATATGGAATGAATGTTTATACTATGATAGCATAAATATGAATACTTTTTAAAGAACTTGAAAAATTAAAGTTCCATGTTTGGTTTGCTACATTCGAAAATGTAGCAAACCAAATTAGATTAATCTATAAGTTTAGAAAAATGCTAATAGGGTTAATATCTGTGCAAGCAAGCAAAAGCAACTGAACGGATTTAATAAAACTGAATGTCATATCTTCAAGTTTTTGGTGAATAGAAATAATCGACAATGTAAACAATTCTAATAATATTTTAATAATTAACTACTTATTATTTAATTAATTGACAACGGTGAGTATTTCTTTTATGAGTAACCATCGTAATTATGCAGTTTTATATTATGACGGTAATTATTTTATTTTCAATATATGTATTCAATATAATAACGTACTTATATTTACTTATTAACAAGTATTATATCATTATTGTCTACAAAACTAAACAAATATCTTGTACGCAGTCTAGGTAAAGACGTTAAGATTTGGTAAAGCGAAATGGGTAAAAAAGTCAGATTTTGGATTGCGACTATTTAATTTAATACGTACTACGGCAGATTGGACAAAATTCGATATTTGATAATATTATATTTGAGAAATAAATTTCAATAAAATTGAAAGGAGAAAAAATCATGTGGTGTTTACATTGTATGTAGGGAATAACATGACATAAATTCGTAGACGTTTTACGAAATGAAATACATAGAACCATTATTCCCAGCTCTCTTGTGTGGCGAGCAATATCGGAATAATTTTATATAAACGATATGTCATATCCGTACCATTTCTGGGAAAGGAAATCGTGATATAGACGAAAGATTTCTTGATGTAAGTCAACCTTTTCCTCATTCTCTACACGAAAGAGTATATATGATTAGAGAAAACACTCGTGAGACGGCTGAACTGGTTTCTGAAAAGATTTTTTTTTTAAATGATTTTGAAAAACTTTTTCAAAATTTTTAAAAAAGACGGAAAATTCGTCTCAAATTATTTAAATAAGTTGAAAAACTCATTTCATATTATTTAAACTAGTTGAAAATCTATGAAAAAAATCATTTGAATACACAACTAAATAATTCCAACATTCAAACTTCCAGATATTAGATATTATAGTTTTTAGAAAATTAAATTAGGGAATGTTTAATCTTGGCCGAAAATGTTACAAAATTCTCACTAAAATCCGCTAATAATAACATTACTCAAAGAAGTAATTTCTTTTTAATTATAATTTTTCCGATGCCTTCAAAAATAGATTAAATAATAAAAATATTCTGAACTACCATACAGATGTGACACACCTAATTTTTTTACATATTTTGTACTGGAATATAAATGTGTTTTGTATTGGAATATAAAAATATTAGTACGAATTGAAAACGGAAAAACAAATATTCAGATTTTTGTTAATAATAAAATATTAATTTAATTTAAAGATTCTAATTATATGAGATAATTTATTACAGAAATATTTTCTAACAATCCAATGAAAATACATTTTTAATTATATAAAACTATTAGCCGACAAGATGCAAGGCTGACCGAATTAAGTCGGAAGTAAGCGACAAGACGACAAGCTGGCACAATGGATGTCGCGTCGTGTTATTAGGACGTTTTATTTCCCATCCAAACGCACCATTTTTATAACGGATAATTGACATCAAAAAGTCATGCATTATTAAATATTTATTCACCAAAAGTGAGTAATGTAATTTTTATTTAAACGGCACTAAATGTCAGACCAACATTTTGTGAAAGTCTATTTATTTGACTATTTCTCGTTTGCCAGTAGCAAAAAACGGACACAGTGAAAGTCAATACTTAAACATTCAGTTTTTATACAAATTCCCAAGGGGAAATATTAAAAATAGAGAATATAATGCCATCCATATCCAGTAAAACATTTCACGATAGTCAGTTACCAATAGAATAAAAGGAGAATGTATAGAATAATAATGATCACAACAAGAAAAGATTGGAAACTAATTTATAGTTAATGAAATATGAGACGGAAGCCAATGTTTTTGTGCGAAACGTACAGCCTTACCTTTAAGTATATATTTCATAATATACATTGAATTGAGTGGTAATTAATCTGTTATATACGAGCAGTACTTGCACTATTAGAATTCCGTAAATATTTTGGTTCGTATTTAAGTTTAACATTATACATTACTTAGTATTTTTATTGACCTTTTTAAAAGAATCATAATATTTTTCTTTTTGTAGTTTGTATTGTCAAGTACATTTTTTGCAAAAGCATGATTATTAAGTTATCTGTCTAACTTCTTTAATCTGTCAATACAAATTGATCGTCATAATTACGCCTTGAAATACTTACGAAATATGTAGTTATACAGGGAACTATTACCCCTTGTATAACTAGGGGTAGTTATACAAGGGGACCTACTCTGATGTTTGGAAAATTTCTAATTTTCGAAGCAAACACTGGGTGAAAAAGGTTGTAGAAACTTAATTTCTATTAGTTTTTAATTACACACAGCTCGAGCAGGCACTCGATAAAAAAACGTCGCATCTCCAAATATGATGTGTAAGGTATCCTTGTAACCTTGTTCGCAGATTTAAAAATCACTCTTCTTTTATTTGAATATGTCCACGTATTTTGGCTATATCATCCTGCAGAATTAATTACAATCGTTCTTAAACTGAAATATTTATGATCGTTTAATGTGCAAAAGACGCAGAAAATTATAGTTAACATTTGATATTAGTTATCGCCGTGATTTTGCTTTGGACTTTCGGCTTCTATATAAATGGAAAATAAAAAAATGAACTTAAAAGGTAAATAAAATTAAAAAAAAATATTCTGAAACTTTACGGTTATATACGTGTAAAACGGAGTAGTTGTTGGTACGATTAGCATAAATGTAAATTCATTAAAACCATTGAGCAAATCACTGTTTAGATTTTTAGTCGTTCCTTTCACAATCGCGTGGAAAACAATTAACTCCTCTTTGCACAAAACTAATATCTTTAAGTTTAAGCCCATTTGTCCAGAGTAAATAAACATGGAAATATGTACAATAGCAGCTATGATACATTTATTCTTAGATGTAAACGATTTAAATATATTTCTTTCCATTCCGCAATGGGTGGGGTATTTTTGTATTGTCCTTATTTGTGCTGGCATTTCTTTCTGATCTCGAAAACAAATATATATATATATATATATATATATATATATATATATATATGTATATGTATATATATATATATATGTATATAAATATATATATATATATATATATATATATATATATATATTTGATCCGCAATAAATTCAAAATATAATAAACATCTTTGATGTATTTTTAAAATCGAAACCAAATCAATTTAAGTTAAAGAAAAATTATTTTTACATTTTCATTTTTCGGACCAATTATCTCAAATATATTTCAATCAAATTACAGCTATTTTTGTATTTTTATAACATTCTTCTTTAATTTTAATTGCGAGCATATACAGGGGTTACGACAAGGAAAATCTTAATGATGTATTTAAAACGCTATCAAGTGTAAGTTTGAAAATGCAGGGTTACTCAACCTTGCATTGATTTTTTCTTAATTTCGGAGCTGTGATTTGAACTTCAATTAAATTACAGTAAGCAAGCCAGTTCATAAAATGATAGCATAAACACAGTAATATAAAGAGATATGACAATTTCTTACGTAACGGAAAGTGTTATTTTTACTTTTAAAATTATTAAATAGGTTTGTGAATATTACCACATTAAATAATAAATACACCATGCAGTCTTATTTTGAAATAATAATTAAAATTGGAGTAATATTATTAGGAAGGAGCAAATAATAATTCATTTAACTGATAAATGAGCGACTATCAGGTTAATAGTTATTCAAATAATATGATTTAAAAATTGACTATGGTAGTATTTTTATATTATAATATATTTGTTTCTATTGGTATAGAATATTTATAAAATTCAAGGTATTTTAAACTTATTGACACCTTTAATATAGTTAGCTGTATTGAAATTACTTCATAAAATTATGATGTCGAATTTGAAAACAAGTAAAACAAACTATTTACATAAATTCAAAACCGTATTATTTGAATGTGGGCTTTTGCAAGTAAACTAAATTGGGATAAACATTATATGCGGTCTTTCATAATATTCACGGAAGGAAATTTCTGTTTGCCGTACACGCACGGTTGTTTTCATACTTGTTTGGACGGGTTGGAGTTTGCGCCAGGTTGGCTAAATTTGAAACACAAAGCTCATACAACACATAGGTGAAAAGTTTTCTGCACTGCAGCGTTTCAGTTTCAAGTACACATGAGTAACATGGTAACATGGGTTTAACAAGTGCTTATGAGCCTGGGCGTGTTATGTGTGTGGCAGTAGCTTTTGGTCTGTTTGTATATGTCTGACTTATTGTGAAGGTATTTTGTTTCGTGGGGTTAATTTTAATAGATTATTAATTTTAATTTTATTTTAATTTAAAGTATTTTTAATAATTAGGTTTTGGTTTCAATTTAAATTTATTAATAAAATTAGTTTCACGTATTGAAAAATTTTAGTTTTATCTGTCCACCATATTATTGGAAATAATTTTTTTGACGTTTGAGGAAGTACTTTTTCTACCACAAAACGTCATTGGGAAACCAAATGTCTACAAACAAATGGCTCAAGAGGAAAAAGTTTTCTTAGTAATAATAAAAAATATAAAGTTTGTCATATTTCATATTGATTTTATGTTTAAAATGGAACCTTATCAAACTAATCCCGTGTTCATCCGTTTATCCGTAATGCCCGCTTTTCTTACAGAAACTGCTTGACACGGAATAATGAAAACTGACACATCAAGTGTATTACACATATTTCAATAGTTACTAGTCAAAAAATATTGTAGGGGAAAATGAAGTAATTAATTATTTTCAACCACTTCAAAAAAGAAAGATGTTCCCAATTTCATTAATTTTTTGTGCGTTACGTCATTCCTCGGGCATTTGTTCAGAAATTGGTTATTTTTTTTTGTTTGGAAGAGCGTTATCTCCATATAGTCTCATTAATCTGTCCATGGAAACTAAAGGTACACCGGAGAATTTCTCAACCCTGAATAACACAGGCGCAGTAAGCGAGTTTAATTCATATAAATATCATTTAATAAAACACGACTAAGGCGACATAAATCTGCTCTTTAGCAAATAAAATCCAGTTGCACGATGTTAGTAACAAATAGATACAGGTATAAGCAAATGGTTGAATTAATGGAAAATTATTAGATAGATAAGCATATATAGTATGTATTATATATAAGGTGACGATAAAAAAAGAATGTTATTTTAAATCCATTTATGTACACAAGCAAGTATGCACGTGTATATAAATATGAATGTATTTCCGTTCATCACCAAGTTAAATGTAGCACTGATCTATATGTATGAGGGTGTAGATACAACAAGAGATAGGAGAAAAGCTTCGATTTCACGACGCAGACCTAAAATTAATACAAAATACTAAATGTGATACATACACATGTAAATGTGTAAATACATATATATATATATATATATACATATATATATATATATATATATATATATATATATATATATATGTATGTATATATATTGTAAAGATCTCTTATTGATTTTCCCTTTTATCTGGGGAATAACATGACATAAACTCGACGATTTACAAAATGAAATACACAAAACCAATATTCGGTAAATGCTCTGCTATATATCGAATATTATCTGAATGCTTTCATAATACAAACGACATTTTATATCGGTATCGTTTCTGGGAATATATGATCATAAAATAGACGAAGATATTTTTCTTATAAAGCTACCTTTACACATTCAATAAATAAATCCTAAAGTGATAATAATAATGTACGTTATTCAGGAATAGGTCGAACTCTTTGCTTCTTGATATTTGTTAAACCTATATCATACATCTTATAATTAAAGTATCATATATAAAGTATACTAGTAGACTTTAAACAAGTTAGTGAAATATACAAATTTTATTTTGTGTATTGAATATATAAAATCTTACATGTGAATAGAGTATTTTCATTAGCTGAACGCGGTTAATTCCTTAAAAAATTTAAAATTTCAACTGAAATGGTTTATAGAATTTAAAAACCCTTTTGTGCACACCAATTAAATAATGTTAACTTTGTTATGTCCCAGTCTCTAGATAATTATTACTCAACTTGTTTAAAAACTTTTAAATTTGGCCAAAATATAAAACTCCCAAAATGCTTCAATAACAAAAACTGTTGACAAAAACACAAAAGTTAATATTTATTTTTAAGATTTCAAAAGCTATGTAGTTATATTACAGGACAATTCATCGATTATATAACATCCGGCCGGTACAAGTTTTTAATTCAAATTTATTTAAACTTCTCCTCGGTTTTGTTTCCGACGCTAGTCGTCACGCAAACAAAGAAAAAGGACGAACATAGCAGAGGAAGACGGAAAATTGATTCAGGATTTCTAAAAACCCAATTATTTTTCTAGTTAATAATATATTACTGGAGTGTCTAATAATTCTGGGCGACATAAGAAGTATATTCTAATGTATATTTTACTAAAGCGGTTACAAGTATACATTTTAAGTAAGGGTAATAATCGTGCTAGTAGGATTCCCTAAATATTTACATATATAACAGATTAAATTCTTGTGAAGTACTGTATAAATTGGAAAAAAATAAATGACTTAGTATTTCTAGAGCACTTTTACAAAAAACCGATATTATTTTCCATTTTGCATATACAATGGCTTTGAAGTTTTTAGCAAGATAAGCACATGTAATATATATATATATATATATATGTACATACAGGTGTACGCATGCGTGCGTGCGTGCGTGCGCGCACTCGTGCGATGAAAGAACTGAAATCACTCGCTATATTTGTAGTTAAGGTTTACGCTTCCATTTAAATTTTAATCAAAATACATCCATCTCACAAAGATAAAGTGAGATATTTATGAAAATTAAGATCCAATTAAAGACATGTTCCACAAAAATTTAAAAACGTAGTCTATTTTTTATTACGCGCAGTGGGTTATTCCCACTCTCGAAAAATTTACTAATCTCTGTGCTATCTGACAAATAGAGACCTGTGAGAGAACTCGCTGCTAGAGGCATTTTGAGACAAGAGTGGAGTCTATTCCTAGAAAAGTTAGTTTTTTTAAGGTGACAAATATTAATTTAAACGCCAGAAACAGACGTATTATCAGTAAAACTAATCAATGTTTCAAATAAAATTCTTCAGTCTTTAGTGAAGTTAGGCGCTAATGATATATTATTTTTCTGAGTTTAAGCTGTTGCAGTTACAGCTCTGTGACAAAAGATTGGGAGAAGCTTTGTCTAAAAACAAAATTCTTTCTCGAAAGCGGATGCTGGAGTTTGAAATCGCGAAAGGTTTAAATGTTATTTGAAGATTTCCTTCGTTTCCTTTTAAGGATTATGTTAAAAAACTTGATCAAAATACATTTTCTGATCTAAAAATTATGTATTTTTCCAATGAATGTACGTGATTTTCCTTTTGTGTAATTAAAACAGTAGTCTGAAAACATGGAACAATAAGAAAATTTCAAACATTTAAAGTTGAAGCGCGGATAAAGGACATTGCTTGGAAATATTTTTTTTTATCTTTATTATATACTATTTACTATTTAAAAAATCGAATAAGAAAAGAATCTCATATATTAGCGACCCATTATACTGTACATTAATATAACTGGCAAAAATATCATAAAGAGTAGTCTGCACCAGACGCTGTGATAGATGGTTTGGTATGATTCAAATTTTATGATGCAATAATTTCATGAGTTTGATTAATTGAATGTATTAATTTGTCAATTTATCTTAATAGTAATTATCCCATGGTTAAATAACAATTATATTGTTACATAATATAATATATTGTTACATAAAATAATAATATATTGTTACATAAAAATTACTTACTGCAAAAAAGAAATAAAAATTAATTAAATTATCAAAACAAAATCGCCAATGAAACCAAAATTGCATACTGAATTTTGCTGTCATAAAGTAAACCCCGTAAATTTAAATGCAAAAGAACTTCGTCTTAAAAAATATTTTAAAATTTTGTTTTTATATTTATAATCAATTTCCTTATAACTTTTGGGATGACGACTAGTTTTAAAGTAGAAAGAATTTTGATAGTGCGTACGGTTTTCGTTTTCGAATAATTTTTAAAAAAATTGAGATAGTGGTAAGTGTTGTCAACAGGAACAGATTCTTACAAAATGTAAAGTAAAAAAATGGAGATAAATAATAAACAGAAGAATTCGTTAAGCGAGCCTGCGATCTGTACTTTGGCTTTTAATGTACCGTATAGGTTAGTAGATAAATGCGTAGAAGATCTTGAACGGTTCCTTATAAATCTGGCTATGTTTCAAAATATAGTTGTTAATAATAGGTAGGAAAGTAATAACATTTCTAGAGCGCAAAAATATAAAGTGGTAGGGATAAACTATATAAATATGTATTTACTTCTACGGACCACTTCAGTATTTGCTAGAATACGGAAGCAAGAAGAGAGCATATATGTCATTGTCTTTTGCATGAGTTTTGTTTAGATCACACGGCAGATGTTACTGTAAGAATTATACGTGGTGTGAAGCAACTGCAAGACATTTCTGAAGCAACTGCAAGGTGTTGGTTTAAGAGGTTCGGAAATGGGAAATATGATTTTTTTAACATTTTTCTCTGGTGGACGACCGGCGGAAGTCAACATTGACTTTTCGAAAAAAATAATTGAGAGATTCCCGCGTTATCTCACATTGCCTGACAACAGAGCCCAGTTGCAGTCATGTGCAGGTATTGAAAGACTCACATTAACTGTATAAATTACGTAAATTAGGGGTATGGATACCACATTCCCTGACCGCTTCTCAGTTAGGCCAACGTGCCAATACATACACATGAATTTTCTTTCTCTGCGACTCACTCAACACCGGGTTGATAAATTGGTAACTGGAAACGAAAAGTGAATTTTGTACGTGAACAATACAAGAATGCGCAATGGCTAAGCTCACACGAAAAACCAATACCGACTTCAAAAACTGAATTTCATCGAAAGGAAATTTTATTATATTAAGCTAGTAAGACAAAATTCGTGTTAATTTAGTGCTTGGAATAAAGATGACGTACAGTAAAGAGCATATATTCAGTACCAGTTCTAAGAAATGTTCGTAGCAAACTTACATAAAACAGAAATGAATCATCGGAGGTGGAAGGCATGTTATAACAAAATTGAATTGTTATTAGTAAAGTAGTTCATTGTATTCTGCTATTCTGCCACACTTATAACAACATCTCACAAATACGTTAAGGACTGTTTAACATATTTTGGTAATGGAATTTATTTTTGAGCAATATAGAATTCAACTATTTATTTCATTAAAACTAGGTATTTTCCTTTAAATTTTGAAATAATATTTAATTGTATATCTAGTATTTGATATAAAATTAATTCTTGACGTCCAAAGATTAGCAAAATTTTACGAAACATTTCATATTAACTTTTAACGCGTCCATCTACACCATCAATGCGATCCTTATAAAAGGCGAAATAGGCAAAGGTCGACCAATTGCATTTATTTTCCGAACACTAAATAAATGCTAATGTAACCATAATCTAATAGAACAGGAGTTGTTAGTAAACAACCTTTGGTTGTATTTTCGATATTGTCGCTGATTATCGCTCTTTCAAATGATTATTTAATCACAAGTATTCAAGCAACAAACTTCAACGTTGACGTTTGAAATTAAAAGAATACAATTATATAATGGTCTATAGAAAAAGAAAACTAAACTTTGAGGTTGACGCTCTCCTTTGTTATACTATAAACCCTTTTCAACTTGATTGATACATACCATAATCAGGTTCCAACCTTAGGTACTCCTAAACTTATAATAGTAATATATTCCTCAGTTCCTGAAAACCCTGATTCTTTAATGGCAACATTCTTTATAAATCACGTTTTAAATTCTTGAAATCCACATGGAAAAAATCACATTTTATTAATCCTAATAGAATGAAATGATCGTCAACTAAAAAAACAACAAAAATCTATTACTATTCCCATATCCCTAAATTTAGATTAATGTACATACTGTATTGAGGAAATGCTATGAAATTATAATTAGAATGTTAGAATTCTCAAAAGTTAATCAAAGAGAACACAACACTTTCATGCTTAATTAAAAGTAAATAAGAAATCATGATATGTACTAGTTATTGAAGTTCATTACCTCGATTCATGCTCACTGACGAAATTATGGATATGTTTTGGTAAAACTGTAAAGAAATTAGTAGCTTCAGATTTCAGAAACCTTTTTGATAAACGCTCACACATACAAATATACAACATTATTTAATATTATTTTTTAATCCTGACATTCGAATACACGTATATTGCCATTAAATCATATTTCCTTTTAGAGAAATACCCATAATTTTGAAAGAAAATCATGACATTCCTGCCGCTTGACAACTCAGTCCATCTCGAATATATAATAGATTAGAGGAACAGCACCATACGAAAAATATGCAAGCCGATATAAAAAATTACGCAGATAAATATTGCTCATGTCAAGCCCTAAGAAAAATTGAGTCGCGTATCTATGCAACTGAATTGTATATTGACTGCTCCATTTTAACGAAACGTCTTTCACATTGTAAGACCCTAACCTGTATCCGGACATATAAAACTTCAATACATCCTAACACTACAACACGATTTTACAAAATGTTTAGCAGCCTATCATATTCGAAGCATTACGGCTGAAGAAACCAGTGAGTGCTTAATACATTTTATATCTTTATTTGGTATACACAAAATACTTTTTACCGATAAATGAAGAAACTTCACATCGAATCTCATTACGGGTATTGCTATATCATCCTCAGATCCAAGCTTTAGGACGTGATGCTTTCACCCTCAAGAAATATTTAAACTCGTATATTAACGATAATCAAGACAATCGATCCAGATATGTTTATACAGTGACGCTAGCATACAACACTGCTATAAATTCAACAACCCGTTTATCTCTTTACGAACTAAAATTCGTCCATAAGCCATTTATCCCTAATTCTAGTTACGATACTCTCCATGACACTACTTACCCCAACTACGTACAAATACTACGATATAGTCTAAAGTACCCTAAGGGAAAGTCGTCGACAAAATTCGAACCTCAAAAAAAAACCTCAAAAACTTATCATGATTCTTACTTTGCGACCAAGTTGGCCAAGGCTGCATAAAGTCCTCTCTTTTATTTGAAGAGAAACAACCAAATTAATAAAAATATATGAAAAAAATTCTCTAATTTTATTAATAAACCGTCGCGACATCGTTCGTCACTATCACGAAGTAAAACTAGTCAATTTTATTCAATTAATAAACAACGGTCCTGGTAAAAAATTTGTTCCTGTCGGTTCATTAGAACTGAATCAATGACCTTGAGGTGGTTATTCCTATTTACATTTTTTTATAAAGCCACACCTAAACAATACGACCGCTACCTTCGGAACGGTAAGGTTTCTTTGCTAACAACATGATATCTTGAACCATATGAAGTGCCACAATATCACTTATCTACTTCCCTCACATTATTATGACATGATTTATCATTTTATTTTACCTTCCATTTAATTTAAATCCTATCTAAACGCACAGCTTGGGTTGGCAGTGTTGGAACTGTCGTCAAACAAGTTTTTGGTACATTAGATAAAAATGACGCCAATAAGTAGAAGAACGCTGTTCAAAACGAGGACATAGATGAAAAAAATAACCAAAATTCATGAAGGAAAATAATTTAATTATATTAACAACAGTCTCTACTTTTCAGTAGACAACAAAGAGAATAAACACTAACAAACAAAGTTTGAATAAGCTCGTTAGATATGAAAAACTTGACTATTGTATTGAACAAATTTTTGCTGAAAGCTAAATTCATAGAGTTGTTAATCGTGTTGGAAAAAGGACTATTCACGTTAATATTTAAAATTTAGAACATAAGAAACACTGTAAGGTTTAACAAAAATATGTCTTAAATCATCCATTATTTCAGCAAAACAACTGTTCCAACATTTAGTCGAAAATTATAGATTTATACCTAACTCTAAGTTATCACCTGTTTCGTTAGATTTAGATCATATTCACACACCAATTAACGTATTTTTAATGATGATCCTAATTGAGGTATTCCGAAAATAAAATTTTGTTTATATGAAAATTATCGTGAGTTAATCTATACGAGTTGATCTATATTATCACCTAGGATTGTTCATAACAAATAATTTAATATACATAAATATATATATATATATATATATATATATATATATATATATATATAGATATATATATATATATATATATATACATATATATATATATATATATATATATATATATATATATATACTACTGGTATGATTACATACAAGAAAAAAAAAATTATTTAGATAATTTAAACATTTCTAGAATTGTTAATAATAGATTTTACTTATATAATATGACTGACATAAGTTCTGATATCCTAACTTGTGAAAGTGAAATTATTTCCAATGTTGTTACTTCTATTTCAAAGTAGTATGAAACTAATTGTTATTACTGGGGTTCGGAAATTTGGCAACAATTAGAAAACGGCAAATGGATTTTCATCATCTTTCAAAAAGCAAACATTTCAATAGAGTGCAATAAAGAAAATGTTTGTAAAAGTATCAGGAAGAGTAAAATCATTCTCGGAATTATGGTGTACTTTGAAGAAAGACAATTACTTTAATATCAAAATTAAAGCAAATCCAGTTAATTTAAATGTTTATATAATGAAATAGCAACATATTAAAAAAGAGGATTTTAAATTTGACACATCAGCTCCAAAATTTATGAAAAATAACCTAGTTTCTTTTAAAGAAATTGACAAAATATTTAAGGGAATCATAAATAATCTAGACTTGATAGTTAAACCTCATATCTAAGAATATGGCCAGTATTATTAATATACTCCTTTATGAATATTCTTAAGCATTGTGTTATTAAATTTATGATATATAAATGTAAATGTAAATGTGAAAGTATATCTATTTAGACTTGTACTTAATCGAAATAATATAGAATCTGACACAGCCAATCTCCGGATATTTAGATATATTATAGAATTCCTGTGGTATTAACTTACATAATAACATAAGTTTACTCTTCAAGGGGGAGCTGCTATACCCTGTATTTGTTAGCTGTAATGCTTACGTAGCGACGTTCTCATGATTTTTATATTAATATAATAACCGCATTCCAGTTCCCAGAGCATTAATTTATCGTGACAAAGCCCTGTTCCTCAGTCATCAGTAAAACTCCGTTCCGAAAAACCTCAGCACTTCTTTCTCTTTATAACATCTAGACTGAAACTGCCGAGGTCAGAATATCTCAGTTCAATTTAATTCTTAGTTCTCGTTAGTAGCAATAAAGTCTAAGTAATATTTCATTATAGTTAAAAAAATTGTAATAAATTCAATAATAATACATTAATTCGAGATTAAATTGTTTATAAAAAGTTATATTTTAAAGTCAACATAATAGTACTTTTATGACGACGTCAAAAAAATTTACATTGTAAGTAATTGTAATCCTCAAATTTATTAATTACAACTTTTTTTTCCTTTTAAATCCTTAAAAAGAAACAGAATAAAAAAAATTCCTCGATATTTTTATGTTTCCGCAGACAAAATAGAAAAAGTGTATTTTGAAAAAAAAGCTCTAAATAAAACCACATCTATTTATTAGATGTGTTCGTTCGTTCGTCTGTCCGTCCGTCCTCCCGATGACGGTTTTCTTGGATTATGTCATTTAATTTTTCCAATAGCGAAGAACAAGAACTGTCGTCGGTTATTGTAATGAGCTCTTTAAAATTTGCACAGAAGAATTTGTCATAATCCAAAAAGTTGTTAGCATAATTTTTTGCTGAGATTGGGCCCATTTTTTTTCCTGAAATGAAGATCCCCCAATACCACTCCTTTGATCGTCTCTTCAACAGAAAACATTATACATAGGTAAAGGTTACATATTTTCATCTCCAGTAATGACGGATTCAACAACTTATTTTTAACGACGAAAGAGCAGGTAAAAACTTGGCACAACGGTTTACACGTCTCGCTCTTTTTTATCTTTTTCACCCCTTAATTAATCTTTTTCATCTTATTCATCCCTTAATTAGTCGAATTCTCAACAATTTTGTTTTTGAAAGATCATAGATTCCTGCCGATTATTTTGTTTTTGGACATCTGTTTTTTTCATTAGCTTCATGTTTTCCTCACCTATCCCGTCCGATGGAAGTTTTGGCAAAGATTTATCTTTAATGGATTCTCAGCCTAAAGAAAACAGTATTGTCCATTATTTTATAGTGGATGAGGTAGGCGAAGAATCCACAGAAAGAGGATATACGTGTTGCTGTGGTTGAAGATTTCCATTTTTATTAAGGAATTTAGTTGCTGTATGGTATTTAATTTTATTTATTGTGCGCCCAGTGCACAAGGGATAAAATTTTATCATTTAGGTGAGATAAGTTTATAACATTTATGTTAATACTTGGTGAATAATTTACTAAACAAATGATAATTAAGCTATGGAAAAAAAGGGTGAACACCTTTCGATCTCACTGCTTATATTTGCTTGGTTGATAAATAGTGACAAGGAAGACTTCGATATATCTAGTATTTTTGGAACGATATTCACGTCTCTAAGTTTCCATTTAAATTATAAGAAACTTAATTTATCTACCCTTACAAAAGTATATTTTCAAATAAATAAACATATCATATATACATAATTATCATAAAGTTTCTATATTACAACATTTGATAATACCTGTTTATTATAATAAGTAGGGAAGGCATCTGAATAATCATTTCTTATTATCATTGGTGTCGAAAGGTCTAAAGCAAATGAAATATCGATTGGAAACGACGACACTATCAAACATTTTCATCGTACATTAACATTATAAAAATATCGTCTACCAAATTTCATGACAGCGCAATTTATATAAAGTGAGAAATATGCTACTCCATTATTTACGACGACGTTGCCGCGTAATCCCCAAAGAATGACAGAAGACCTCATTACAAGAGAAATGAACTTCGATTCGAAGACGTGTGTTGACATTCATACTTAAGCAGGATTTTGATAAAATTCTAATCTGACTATTTGAAGTATGAAAGGTAGTGTGTCTGAAATATTTGTAAAATTAATAGAAGTAAATATTTACAGGTAATTAGACTCTCGAAGTGTTTGGAGTACTCGAAGAGTATTTTGCTCCATAAAATATTAGTGTCTAATAATTTAACTCCACTTCTTTGTTCACTGTCTGTTGCGCTTTTTCTTTAAAAGCTCTTTATACTATTCGATCTCTGCAATTTGAAGTTTGGGGAGTTTCAAGGGAGTTCAATGAAATAATGAATTCGAGGCGAAATTGAGTTTAGTCAAATTATTGCTTTAAATTTAGAATTGTAGTCTTATAATGTAGGATATTCTCGTCCGTGCTTTTTCTTCACTGTGCATACAATGTAAGTGAATTATATATATTTTTTAATTTATTTCAATTCCTTACCTTAAATACTTTTTAAAATATTTCAAGTAAATTTACAGTGACTTTAATGCAATTTTGCTGTAGGTATTTACAAAACTTTTTTATGATATCATGTACATGATGATAACATAGATCATGTTGATTGTTGGAAATGATTTCCTATTAGATCTTGAAGTCATATATATATATATATACATACATATATATATATATATATATATATATATATATATATATATATATATATATATATATATATTACTCGTGATATAAAGAAATGGAGTTTTTTGTAATGAACTTAGTGGCAATGGATTTTTTTCACTGCCGGCATATTTTTAAACCTTACTTATATTAAGGGGAAAGTTTTTTATTTGCTCGTTTCGATTGTTTGCTGTAATCGCTAAAATTACATATCTGACTTCAAACGTATTTTTCATGAATTATATTATGGTTTCATTATACTAATATGATAATACCGTTAAACAAATATTTTTTCTATCGATTCATTATTAGTATTTGTGTTGTATTAAAATGTCAATGATTAGATAGTACTTACTATCTAGGGGTTCGTAATGAACTAAGGGATTGCGTCAGGTTCGTTCGTTTGTTTATTTAGCCATTAACCGTAACCTGAAAGTTCCCAAAATTTTATACATATATTCATCCAAATTTTTAAGCAAATGCTTTAAACAGTCATCAATGTTAACCCCTAGAACGTGAAAATAATTTTGTGCATGATTTAAATGAAATACATCTTTATAATTTAAATAACTTTCAAGAAATAGCAATGGAATAATTTTCAGCGTGGCCATACAAAAGTTGATGAATATCTTCCGGATCATTAATTTAGCAACGTTTTTGTTTAAAGATATAATCTAAAATTAGTCTCCAAATCTTTATTTAGCTTTAAACAAAATTACATACAAAATATTCCATTGCAAATTTAAAATATGGAAGAGTACGGGTTTAAATCAATAAGAAGTTAGCTCACATTAATTCTAACAAAAAGCATAAATAAATGTCACATAAGAAAATTTAACTTAAATATTAAGTGAAACAACTCGACATAATATCACATCTTTGATTTCGAAGGGATGCTTGCACACTTAAAGTTTTATAATAAATGGACTTTATCCATCAAGCCTTTGTTCATTGCATCCATTATGCTCTTCTTGTGAATGCTCTAGCTTGTAAATTATTTCTCATATTTGGCGGAACTTTAAGCAAGTTCATTAAATAGTGAAAAGGAGATAAATTCTGCTCAAGTAAACCGTAACATTTTTTTTTAGAATTGCAGTCGTAAAGAATTGAATGTATATCTATCTGTTTTTTTCTTCATTATACGTAAAACTTACATAAATTATAATGTGACTATATTTTTTGTTGATGCATATATTTTAGCTCAAATAACTTTTTAGTATACATAGTAGTTTATTTAAACTTCTTATATATTTATTGAGATATTTATTTCATGTTATGTTTGTATTTCTTCGAGGTAAATTAATAAAAAACAAATGATGTAAACCCATATTTCATGATAATTTAAAATTGTTCCTGTTCAGTTTGCATTATCAATATTAATAAAAATTTCCTCATTATGGACTATTTTTTGTTTCAATCATATCGTACTTTATGTAGGATCTTAATAAACTCTTGTCCTTTACTAATAATCTCTTGTTCTCCTCAATAAATAATATTGATTATTTCAATACTTATAGAGCTCAAATTGGCGTGAACATTGTCGGATCGTTTTAAGAACTACTTTAATTTTCTTCCAAGTAATAAAATTATAGGAAATAAAATGATTATAGAAATTTACAATTAACCAACACTTTAGAAAAATTAAACAAACAAAGCATTAATGCTTTAGAGTGAATTGCCATTAAATTGTACAGTTAATTTTTTGGACAATTACGGTTTTCTCTTCAATCTCCTTAGAGCTTGAGAATGAAATATACAGACAATTCGAAGTTGGATATTTAAGGGTAATTCACTTTTAAAAGATAAGTAAGCTGCTGTTTCAAAGGATAGAATTTAAATCGGCAATAAAAATGGGCATTAGTCTATCGTTAGAGCAAACATACTAAATATAATTTTTAAGAAATCATAAAAAAAATCTATGTGTTTTGTTTATGAGAAATGAAATGCGGTTAAAAAATAGCAAGAAAATTTTCACACTTTTATATTATTTATCTCCAAAATTTATTATCTTTTGCTATCATACCACGATGAATATATTAGCAAAGCGTGAATTTTTACGAATAAAATATCTACTAATTTTTTTTTCTCTTTCTTTTTTGTCATAAAACAATTATTCGTAATGCACACATAATTGCCTAATAAGAAAATGTGCAGAAAATACTAAACATTTGTGTAGACTTTCCCATCCTAATTTTTCATGGTGCACACAAAGAGAAGAGAAAATTTTAAATCTTCGCAGCCGGTTGTCTTCTATTAACCCATTTGTTCAACTTTCATTTTAATTTTTCTCGATGGTGTATTAAAACTCTCTGTTGCCAGAAGCGAAAGGTCGCACTGAACGTGATACATTTTCAAGTGATTCATCTTTAGAAGACCATTGTTCAAACAATTTTGTTCCGCTCAGTTTGTCAATAGCTCTTTTCCAAACGCCATTCATACCTACTGAAACCTATCAAATCTGGTTCAAATTAACAAAACAAGCAGAAATAATATACTATTCAACAGATATTTTTATTAAGGAAAGACAATAAATGATACTATTTTTCTTATGGATGTCTGTACTATTTGCTACGCACAAACGCCTGCGCCCCTTTACCTTCCAACAAAGATTGAAAGTGTTTCATATCTGTATAAATTAAAAGCACATAATTTTTTTTGGTTGCCTGGGAATTTCTTTTGCCTTCACATCGTTGTTCAATGCTATTCTGTTTTAACTGTTTAAGATGTTTCTTGTAAAAAAGTTTACAGAAATAAAGTCTTAGCTCAAGATCAGAATATAGGTGCTTGGGTGGAAAATAGTTTTAATAAAAAAGAGGCAAACAATTAAAAATGAATTAGGAAAGATAGTAATACGGGGAAATTGGATGAAATTTCTTTAAGAATATTGTACACCCAATGAAACTTTCGTAAGCAAGTGATACAGAATCGTTGTCAGTTATTACGTCGTTTTTATTTAAAGCATGTTCACTTCGGTAAACAATGTTAAATATGAGAAAAGAACAGCAAGGAGGAAGCAGTTTACGATTGTAATAATTGGTAAAAAAATGATTTTGTTTGATGATTTGATATATATAATTAATATATTTAATTATGTAGAAAATTATTAGAAGAAAAGATAAAAGGAAAAATAAGATAGAACCAGAGTAATATTTCAAAATCTCATACACAAGAATTAAACGTACAAACCCTGTTTCATAGGACATCACTCAGAAGCCTTAAATTACGTAGGCAGTGAAGATAAGAAAGGATTTCTGAACGCTTGCTAAGAGTAAAATTTTATGTTATCATATAATTGAGTCTTTTCAATATTTTCTGTTCCATTCCTTGCTGAGGATATCCTTAAAAGATTTGAATTTTTTTGTGAATATTGTGCGGGAGGTGAACTAATTTAGAATTTGTTTCACTTGTTGGTATTAAATTTATGCAAGCTTTTAAATTTCAATTTGATAATCTTAATTATTTTCAAGACTTCTTTCCAAAGTTTTCATGTTAAAGAAACTATAATAACATGCAATTATGTAGTATCTGAATTAATTTCATGGAAACGATTAATCTTATGTCAGAATGAATTGATAAACATTTGACTAATTTTAGTAAAGCAGTTTTATTTAGTTTTTTATAATACAGCTAAGATATAGATACCTTCTATGTTACTAATGATAGCATTAAACCGCTCAAGTGCATATCGGAATACCCACCAAGAAGACTTTGTCAATTTTCTATATTTCTAGAAATTTGTGTTGCAAGTAAAGTGAATGTTGTATACAGAATTTCTTGGGACGTTTTTAACAGTTGAAAAAGTAGAGAGCAATATTATAAGCCTCTTTGACACTTGAATTTTTGAACGAAATTTTCATTCATTTTGAAATATTTATCCAATGATACCTCATCGATGAGGTAGGGGAAAAAACATTTCCTTGTATTGGGGAAGGACTTTAAAAAATAAATGTTTTTTTAATATTAATTAAAAATTCTATATAAAGTATCTACTTTTAAATTTCATACACGTAAGTTTATTACTCTGGAAACTGCATTATCTAACACACAGCAATAACAGACAGATGGATGGTTATGAATAAACTATAAGGATTCCATTTTTGCATTTGACCACAAAACCATACAAATCAGTAAATTATGTCACGGGTTTCAATTATTCTATATACTATCATTTGTCACCGTAAATTTTCTTTAAATAGTCCGATTATTAACATGGATCTTCAAAATTTCTATATACAAGGAAGTTGTAAATTTTATTAAATATTTACTCTATTAATCAGAACATTTTTTTAATTTTTTGGGGATTTATTTGCCTAAAATAATGTTGTTTCTAACTTCACTTTTAAAAAAATTACTGTTTCATTGTCTAAAACATTTTGAGCAGCTCTTGTTTTCGAAAATTTTCAATAAACGATATTTTTTAGCTTTTCTACAATACTGAAGTCAATAAACTGTGTTTATTTATTCATCAATCATAAATAAATATATTACATCAAACTCTTAATTTGGGAGACCTAATAACACAGATAAAATATAACTTTACCTCGAAGTTTAATATTTCTGAAATTATGTTCATCTCTAAAGGTCGCGGGCAAAAAAAATCCCAAATAATAAAGCCCTTTAATCACAGAATAAAACTGAACAAAGCTTTTTAGATAATGAAGCTTTTCAAATGCAAAATTGTTTAGCAATGTCCAGAGGTCAAAATTTGAATATTTTTCAATTACCGGAAATAAAAGGCTTTTGAATCAAATTTCATACCGTAATTTAATCTTCTCTGCACCAATTGCGTATTAGCATTTATAATTACATATTAAATTAATGTTTTAAATATTTATGCTAATTTTGGACAAAATTATATGTATATCGAGCGAATTGCTAGACCTGAATATGTACGTAGTTTTAATGGCCTTCATGAAAAATAAAACATTTCAATTCAGATTTACTACGAGCGCATATTTTTGAGGAATACTTGTTTGGTTACCTGCATTCTTCTGCTAGTAGATCGTAACGAATTATGTTATAATCAAGTATACCTAAACCTCGTTAAAAGTTTTATTAAAAATAAAGGAGTAGTTCCAGTTTAAAGCTGAAAATAAAGTTAAACATCCGTTTTCAAACAAAACACGAAATATAGCTTTTATATTTATAACTTCACAAACCATAGACTTTTTTCAATGATCGGGGTATACATTATATTTTTAAGTGATTAGTAATTAATACATTTATTTGCAGTAGGTAACTAATGGTGTTCATAGCGTAAGGAAATAGGAAGAAATTTTGTAATAAAATACACAATCTTCTTTTAACAGTGTTTTTGTACGACATTGGTAGGTTATCTTTTTATTTGTTTACGTAAGTATAAAAAATATTTATTTTGTTTTTTTCAGAAATTCTAGTATTATCAAATTTTAAATAATTTCGTTTTATAAATTGTTGTCTACGTCTCTCATTCTCTAAAAGTGTTAGATGCTATGCATGAATATATTACAACTAGAAAAAGAAAAAGTAGTTAACGTTTGAGGAAAAGCATACAAAGGCATGAACCTTGAAAAGGAACATATTATGTTATGAATGATCAGCTGTTTCTTCAATTTCGACCAGGGAATCAGCAGCATTCATTGGCGTATAAAACTTCTCTAAGATCTAATCAGACTATTTAAAACTTCTGATCTTCTATCATTTTCTACCTCAATGGTTTTCTGCCCTCAAGTTTACTAGTCACTATGAGTCCCTCTTGAGAGATAGGGGAATATAAGCAAAGCATAAAAAATGTGACATTTTTAATAAACAATACATTATTCATATCTTAGATATATTATAATTTAACTAAAGGATCAAAAAGAATTAATGAAATTATTGGGTAAACTTTTAAAGTGGCGCTTATGCTTTTCCTTCTAGTTTATAAATTAAACTTTATTGCTTCTAGATTTTTGTCACCATTACCTAATACACTTGTCGTATAACATGCGTTCACTCGAAATATTTCCAAAGTTGTCTGACCATAATTTTTTACATGAAGTTAATTGATATTCAAACGGCAATATTAGGACTACTTTAAAAAATGGAAAAATATTTTGTCAATCTCCAATAAAAAATTTGGAACGATTTAATTTCTTAAGACTTTATTTTCTTATAAACCGTTCAAAAAGTTTTTATATCATTTGATTTATGCCTTTTTATCGTGAAAAATTGGTGCAAGGGAGTAATTTGTATTTAATGTCATCCCAGAAATATACTTAGGAGTCGTGGGAGAGAAGTAGAACTTTTGAACTTTATTTAAACTGTTAAAATTTTTATGACTTTTATGACAAAGAGTTTGTTTTCCGACTAACTTAAATTTATAATTTTAATAGGTTTTAAATTTACATAATTTATAAACAAATGGTATATGTTTTCGAAGTTTAATAAACGGTGACGGTAGTATAAAATTACTGTGAATTGTCAAAACCGAGTTTTTTGAAGGAATTTATCGGCAAATCAATCTTAACATTATATTCCATATTATAAATAAATTTTATATATTTAAAATAGAATAATTTTTAATCATAATTCTCCACTTAATTTGACTTTAGATCACATTCTCCATAAACTCCCTTATACGAGAATGTGTAATTATTTAGTGACTATGAGGTCTTATGAGATCAATGCAAACGGCTATGACATACTGCAGAGTCATAAAAGAAACAATAAATAGACTTTATCTGGCGATAGTCGTTGGATATAAGGAAAAGTCTTATATTATTATCGAAGAAGTATTAAGAAGCATAGAAGCTGATTTGTTGAATCTCCTTGTGACCATTTAAAATGTTCATGATTGTCTACTTCAGTCTACCTACAAGTTATATGCCTAATTAAGCAGGTCGTCGCCGCGGTGTGTTGGATTTATTGACAGGCATGTAGCTTTTGATGGCACGGTGAACCATGAGGATCCGCGTTCGATTGCCGGCCGCTCTGAACAAAAATTCTGGTTTGCTGTATAATATTGCTCTCGTAGGAACAAGTCCGACATATATGTAAAATGGATACATTACA
This sequence comes from Druceiella hillmani, assembly GCA_039881145.1. Lineage (NCBI taxonomy): Eukaryota > Metazoa > Arthropoda > Insecta > Lepidoptera > Hepialidae > Druceiella > Druceiella hillmani. The sequence goes on from JAYKKI010000057.1 coordinate 4,749,666, forward strand.
GTGCATGAATAAATAAAAAAATTTAGCAGTTATGGGAAGTATCGACAGGAGTAAAACCTTCAAATTTTAGAATAATAGTGATTTTATAAAATTTTATAGAATTTCTTATTTAAAATCCGTCAAATTTTTAAAAAATAAAAAAATTAAACAAAATGTTTAAACACAAGTATTGATATGAATATTGGAAATAAATTTCCATTTAAAAATATTGACATATTTAATACTCTCTATTGCATTACACAGTGACCTTATAAACAATTAAAATAATAATGAAACTAAAACAATATTTAAAAAATGGACAGTATACACACATTGAACTTTCCGAGTAATTGATTTAAATTTATTGATACAGATATTAAGCACCAATGTTGCACAACCTGTCACCCTTATACCTACAATTATACTACTATTACAACATCTCTAACGCGGACTCACAAAATTTTACCCATTCAAAAACATTCAACGCGTACATCATACTTCGGGTATAAATACAATGTGCAGTATATGTGTGCAGGATATGTGTAATTTTTCAAAGTGTGAAATAAAATATAATAAATCTTTATATTTATAACAGATGAGTCTCTTTTTATGTAATGTTTTATTTATAAAATGAATAACTAGTCATCTTTGTATGTGAATAAAGATGATACACACCAAGAAATAGACGTAAGGAATAAAAGAAAGAAGGTTACACAAATTACGCTTAAAAATGTATGATCAAAGGCAAGACGTAAGAGTGAATTTTAAAGAAAGACCTAAAGGAAGTGATTAATAAACAATTGGTCTTTCCATTTTACGCTAATTATTATAATTCAATCATTAACTGAAACTTTACATGGGAAACTGAAACTTTACATACGTACTTTTTGTGATACTGTTAATATTTCAATTTGTTAATTTTTAAGAAATTGTTTTGTTTTATTATAGTAATAAATATTATTTTTTTAAATAATGATTTGCTTTTAGTTGATATTTTTGATATAATACTAATAAATTAACGAAGCGATAATGAAACGCAATTTAAACATCATACATTTAAAAAAACATTGTTTTGAAGTTTATGTATATTTTAACTTTGATGCTGTTTGGTGAAAAATTGATATTTGAGAAATTAACAGTTATAAGTAAGCAGTTTGTTAATTACATTATTATTTAACAAAAATTTATGATTCCCTTAATTTCAAGTCTAATATTAACATAATTCTTAAACTAGTATCTCGATTTGAGCGATGATGATGGTGACTGACACTGATTAAAACAGACGTTTATTTAAAATAAAAGAATATAATATAATTTTTAATTTTATTACAAAATTTGTTAATAATAATTTTACAGAATGTTTCAATCAGATCGCATTTTCGGTTTTAATAAAAATATATTATTTTTCTTAATCAAAAAGTGAATTAACACTTAACAAATGACATGAAAAAAATATTTTTTATAAACAGGTTTATAAGGGCTTAGTGCTTGTAATATTTGAATCATAGACTTAATTTCAATCATAAAGGGAAATATATGTAATTTTTTTTATTCATCTGTAAATTTATAGTCAATAATAAATAAAAAATATACTTTGATTTAGCGGAACATGAATATTTTAGGCTTTATTTTAAACGATCATTCCCACAAATGTCTATTCTTGGCATATTTCTTTTTTGCATTAAGCGTGCGATGTCTTCATAATTGGGCCATTTATCTATTGGTAAATTTTGCTACAATATTAAAAAATATTAGGTCGAACCCAGTGACTTGGTTTGTTCGCCAATAAAAACAAATTTTCAGCTGTTGCCATTTCCAGTTACGTAACCATTGTGGAATAATTATGAATACTTTAATCAATTTTAGGTAAGATTATAATTAGTATTTTCTCCGAATATACCTTCATATTTTCAATTACTTTAAGTAAACTTGTAATAAAAACTTTACAGTTTTAGATTGTAATAAAAGAGAAAATAACATTTCCTCTGTAGCAGCTTGAATTTTTATTACTGCTTTTTTATCGCAATATGAAATCTTAGACTACAGCTACGTAGGACTAACAAAAATATTTATGGCAGAAAATTACTTTCAGTTGAAATGAGATATTTTTAAGTGTCTTGTGTTTGAAGTGGAAATTAAAAAAAATGTTATGGTTTTACCTGACGTTATTTAAAAATATTGAAGTGTAAAAAGTTATAATTAATAATTTCTATACTTATTGAAACGCTTAGAATTAAAAAAAACTTATGTTCACTTTATACGAATAGCTTGAGAATATCCAATTACCAAAACCTAAGAAAAATTTAAGAATACTTCAGATAAATTTACGGAGAAAACCGTATACAAAATATATAAATATATATTAGAAAATAATTTTGATTCACAATATAAGATAAAATATCTCGTATATATAGGAGTACATATTCAAACTTTATATACATAAAATAGGTTAGTTAAAATTTTTCCAAATATTCGTGGTTTTAAATGAAGTTTTAATATAGAATGATGAATGGCCAAAAAAGTAATATCTTTATATCATCAAGACAGTCAATGGTAATATTAAAAAAAGTTAGATGTTTTTAGTCCTATTACTAGTAAATATAATAAGCTATACCCATTTTCGTATACCTTTTCTATAAGCTACATATGGTATTTAAAAAAATTTTAAAGAAAATTTAAAATTTTCAATAAATTTTGTTAATATCAAAAATTATATTAAAGACAGTATAAAAAACTTTTTCAAATTTTATTTAAATGCACGATGAATTGAATCATTAAAAAAATAATTTAACACTTTTGTAACAACACTAACTCAATGATGAAGTTAGCAACAGTTATTTTTTCTTTAATATTAAATTAAAAATAATTAATTAGCGCAATTCAGTTTGTCCATCAACATTAGATGGACAAACTCACTTGCACTCTGATTGACTCATCATCGCAGATTATTCGCAAGAAATTTGCAAATAATCTGCTTTTGTTATATTTAAATACATGAAAATTTCTATCAAGGCCTTGTATTTTTTTCCTCATAGCCTTTCGGCTATGCTTGTTATGTTTAATTTTGTCTGGATAAATACAGAAGAGGAAAAAAAATACAATTTGTATTCCACATATCAGATTGTATTTAATTAATAATTCTTTCTATAATTCAAAAATAAAATACATAAACGATTTTGAATAAATAATGTCACACCACTTAAATAAATTGTTTTGATAACATTTGAGCGAGTAAATTTTTAATTATTTTGTAATCTATTAAAAGCTGAAATTAACTTAAATTATTTATATTAAACCGAAGAGTTTAAAAAAACAAAACTAAATGTGTGTTTTATTGTATCGAGATTTTGACCGTTTCTCGCTAGCTGGCATAGATTTACATTTTTTTTGTTGTAACCCACCCATTATTTGTTATTGACGTCTTTGCGATCAAATACAGTCGATCTTTACCTTACACAGGAAACGTAAGTAGTTTTAATAGCATATTATGTGTTTAATATGTCACCTTAGCACAAAGAATCAATTAGAAAGTATATACAAAATGAAAGCATATTGCTAAGTTACAAAATAGTTCCATAATTTTGCAGGCCGTTAAAATCACATTAAATTTTTTTAAAAAGTGAAAATAACTGCATTAAGAATAAGTAAAATTAGGAATAAGTTAAGAATAAGTTTTTTTTACATTAAGAATAAGTTAAGAATAAGTTTTTTTTCTTAAAGACTTGCATTTAAAAGAAAAACAAAAAATAAAATGTTGCCTTGCCAACTTTTAATATAGTTTTTTAAAACGTTTAAAATGAAAATTAAATACCATTTCTTGCATATTTTCTTGCTTGAATGTAAAGTTTATGCATTAATAATTTTTCATCATCATACAATGGAACAAGACAATAAGCTACAAGAAGCATCACATTGCATAATTAGGCTGTTTCACTATTCCTTCAAGTTACGAGCATATCGCTTGTATTTGTAACATGTTTTACTGTACTGAAATCGGACATGGTAAGAAAGCCATGGATATCACGATCAAATTAATGTAATAAACGGAATTTGCAATAATAAATATATTTAAGGACATATTTTTCGATTCTTTTTTACAAACGACCATGGCATTCAGTTGTTAATTATAAGTTGCTTTTTCGAATATCTAAGAAAATAATTCTATTGATGTCAACATGATGAATTTTTGAAAATTTCATACCGGTCATGCACACGAGAACTCATGAATTGGGTTGTCTATAAGTTTATAAATATATATTTATATATCTATCGGCTCGCGGCATGAGGGCAACTAGACATGTTGCTCGTACATAAATTGAGTAATATCAGATTTTACTTGAAAATTTATTATTAAATAATATTTTTATGCAAGTTTGACGTTTTGTGCATCTCAAATTCGTAAAAATATATAGTATGGATCTGCTGCTAATGCATAATTGCATATTTTCACGAAGCGCAAATAATCTTGATTATAATTTATAAAATGTAATTTGTTTTCATGCTTCTAATTCAGAAAGTATCGAATACGTTGCATGAGACATTTTCACCATATTTTTTTAACTATAATGTTTAGTACAACCAAATAATTTGATGTTTGTACACATCGATGAGAGATTTTTGTGGATGTCTCTGATTTAGCCTTGAAATTTCTTTTTTACAAATTATGTATACATTTATTTCAAATAAAACGATGTTATTTTAAATTTTAAATACAATTATTTTTATTGCATTAATTTGGATGTAAAAAAAATTCTTTTACACTAATTAAAATCTAAAAAACAGAGGTCACATAAAAGATCAGATAAAATTATTACAGCGAAGTCATAATGAGGTCATTTGGTTGTTCATATTTATGCTTTGAAGTTCAGTAGTTTCACTCTAGGACGATTTTGACAAAGAATATCGATAGATTCGATTTGAAACTTTGACGTCGAATAGGCAATGTTACTACTAAATTATGATAATATCGGCACAATTCTATTTTCTGAATTAATAAAATAATTCTTAACTAATATTTTTTTTTAAGATGATTTTAAAAATAAATTAAATAATTTTAAACATTTTGTAATTTTTAATTATAAACATTTTGTCAAATGTAAATATTAATTAACAAAAAAATATAAACTAAATTATGTATTTATAAACATTTTCATATTTTAGGAAAATTTATGATTAAAGCTAATAAATAAGTTCCATTTAAAATATTTTTGGCATGGAACAATTTCTACTTTGGTCAGTAACAAAAAAAAGACCAAAAATAGCTATCTTGCAAAATGTTTTACGATGAAACCTTGAGTTTATTTGTATCCGCTCACTTTATGGAATAAAGGAACATCTGTTATTAGCAACTAACGGCCACAGAATAGGTATTTTGCAATCATACACTAAAATATTCTAAACCAATTAAACTTTTTATCATATTTGTCAGTGAATTCACTGCTCACATACTACAACTCTACGTAGCTATATTTATGTAGTAATGACGGTCAACTTCCGGACACAATAGAATGTTTCTATAATTAGCATTTATTCTTGCCGGATGTCCAAAGTTTTCTATTCATCTGTTTTTAAATAATTTGTTTTCGAGTAATTGATACGTTAATCGTCTATTGATCAATCGAATTAGGCAAGTTAATAGTAATTACACAATAGTCAAAATTATGTTTCATCGTCCTTAGTTTCTTCACAAATACATCTATAGGAATGCCACAATAAACCTAAAGTATTATTTAAAAACATTAACACTTCATTTATTTAAAATTATTCTATTGGGTATAGGTTTAGGATACAAGAAATACGATAAACAGGATGTATTACAAAATGCTATACAAAAAGATACAAGCAATATTTCTAATTCTTAAGAACTAATTTTTTAGACCAAATCGAAGAAATCGAATCGAAAAAAAATAATGTAATTGAAAATAACGATGTGAACAATATTTATGTTTTAAGTACGGTCTCCCTAGTTTTAGATTATATACGAGCGGTTATACAGGTCTAACGTTTGCTCGTGAATAAAAATAAGATAGCCGTTTATCGGGATATATTTATAACAGTTCTTTGAATTATTTGATAGCCATATATCAATTATTGCTTATTTATCTAATGATAACGACTATTTTTGACTAATTTATAAAAAGGGTAAAGGAAGTTATAAAAAAAATGTTTCAAAAAAGTTAAAGGAAGTTGCAATAAAACCATTTTTACAATTTCGAACTCGTTATTGTTTTTAGTACATTCCACATTAACAAGACAAGCACTACCTAGTGCTGAACATTTTTAGAACTGGCTATTTTTAATAATGGTTAAAAAAATTTAATTCAAATTTAGAAAATCGAATTCTCGCTTAATCCATTTAAGTACTTAGCTCACATTTTTTATTTATTATTCCAAATTGGCGTAAATTTGGAAATTGTTCGTACCATGATAAAATTAATTTAGCAAGAGAAAACTTTCATTCGATGACATGTTTATTGTTGTCTGAATCAACAACAAAGTTACGATCCGTTTCTATTGAATTTACGGATTTTATGATAAATATTGACATAACAGTAATCTATTAGTAGATTCGGCATTGATATTTGCCAAGTACAGAAAATTTTATATAAACCTTCAGGTATTATGATTCCTTGTACCAAGTGGACACCCCACGACTTAAGCGATGCCATTCTGATGCGTTTGCGTTGATTTTGGTGAAGCAAAATGCAAGAAAACTTTGATGCGTTACTCCGATGCTTTATTCATCATCGTCAACAGCGGGTGGGGAAAGTTAGATGTACTATTACTTGTGATTACGAGACAGTCTGAATAGTGAGTGTTTTCTTAGAGAGAAATGCCTGTAAAGACCGAGGAAAAGCTTAAGGCTAGAAAAAAAGATGATCACCTCATTCTACGGGTGGAGAGTTATCATGAAAAAAAATTAGGATCTGATATTATATTTCAATACCACATTAAAATAAAATGAATTCTGAGAATTATGTACGTAATTTAAAAAAAGACCATCATATTTACAAGCCTATACATTATCTCAATCAAAATTATTTATAAATAAAACTCAAGAATGAACTACTTTTATCATTTTTTGAACTAATTGGCAATTGAACAAAGAATTTACTTAATTAACAAAGGAATCGAGTTAAATACCGTGCTTAGCCATATAATGCTTCTCAAACCTGGTAACTAATATACAAAATATGGAAAAAATATAAGTATGTCACATAATTACAGAAAGATGCTCGTATCGTTCCAAACCTGCGAGATCAGACCAAAAAAAATTACCATAAAAATGAAAAGAAAAGCAGAGTCGCAATGGCACAAACACAACAATTAAAATAGAACGTAGATCAGAAAAATCTTACATGAGATAGTGCGACACAGTGGAAGTAGTTAGAGGAACATTATAAGGAACTCTCACCATGAGAGACCGACGACAATGGAAATATTTAGAGGAGGTTTTTAACGCTGCAGTGATCCTTACACTAAGAGCAAATTATACCAATAAAACAGAAGTAGAAGTTAGAGTTAAATTCGTTTTCTAATACTAACATACTTACGACTTCAGTTTCAGTTTGGTAATAAATATGTAAAAGATATGGAAAGCTAATATATTTAAAAACAAAACAGTGGCTGGAAACACATGCATATGTACAAGATCTGTGACAATTAGATTAATATTAAAGATGCAAGAGAATGAAGCCTCGTTCAAATAATGAATCATTACACAAAGTGTCGTAATATATTGGATGATAAAATTAATAAAGTAATATGAACGTAACTATCTCGTACATATGATCATTTCTTTCTCTAATATATTTGCTCGGTAGTTCCTGTCAACAGCCACCACAGCTCTAGTGCAAAGTGTATCCAATTGCACTCATTATGTCCAGTTATCAATTGGAGCTAAAATTATAATTACCAGCTCAAATGTACTGCAATGCTGTTATTCGTTCGTTAAATTGCTTTTAGCCTTACACTCATTTGTGTATGTCATTGGACAGGATATTTCCAGCATAGTTAGGAGAATATTATCAATTATAATGACTTGTATATTTTTTCAGATTTTTTCTAAATTAATTATTTTGTTATAACATTATACCATAAAAAACCATTTTAAAAATAAATGTTTATTGGTGAAAATAGAAACATAAAAACAAAACTTTTATAATACTATTATGAATTTAGCGTTATATATTTAACGGGCCTACTTTGAACATTTCTAAAAAGGCATTAATTATTGTACAGGTAAATGTAAAATAATTTCTATTCAACGATACAATATCACTAATAATCAAATCTCCACAACATATTTATGTGACTTTATGTGAAAATATACCCAGTAATTTGTCGGCTTTCTTACTCTGCGTCACACGTTATAAATCTTTAAATAAAGCACATCGCATCGCAATTATCTTTGCAAACAAGGGGGAGACTTTAATTACATTATAACAACGTAACTGGAAATACACTTTCGCCTTATTTGCTAAGCGTCCCGTAGTCACTAATGACAACCCGGCTTACGGAAGTCTAGTGTGAAATATTATGTAATTTATCATATTACTCGTGTTAAATGAATTTTCATATTTTCGAAGTTAAGCAGTCTGCGGAAGAGGAGTTATTTACATATTCGATAAGCTGTTTAAATGAGAACTTTCTCAATAAATTGTTTTGGATATTAAAGTTAAATGAAAAAATAAAAGGATTTTTTGAAATGGGTTATGTTTAATTAGTTGGTATAAAGTAAAGACATCACCCCGTCAGGGAGACGAACGCTAACATACGTTTAAAATGGTAATAGTCAATACGTTCACAAATAATTTCTTTTTATCGCTATTGTCCATGCCAGTGAAACCGCAAGTTAAGGTAAATGTCAAATATAAAGAAGCAATGTGTGATATTGTTAGTTTTCAGATTATGAAACAAAATTGAATCTTAATTTGCAAATAATACTAACATCATTTTACACTAACCAGAAAATTCCTTCAGAATAATAACTAATAATAATATTTAATATTGATGGTATTAGTAGTTACATAAAACACGTAGACGTTGAGGAATATATTATTGATGAAAAATTAATTATTAACAAACGTCTATTATTAATTAATATCAATTTACATCTAGAGTTTGGTTACATATCGAACAAAATTTAAAAAATTTACAAAATAATTAAGAATTGCAAATAAATTAGTGAAATTGTTACGAACAGAGTTTGTTCAGTATTGCATACTGCGTAAAATTACATTACAGGAAAATATATAATAAAATATGTTATTTCACAAACAATCCTTTTTTCGATCTAGTATTCCTATGTTTAGTGAAGACCGAGAAGTTAAAGTAACTATTCAGGTGTTTATTAGTATGAGAATATTTTGGTTTTTAACTGGTCTCTAAATGGAACAAATAAATCAAACTTCTGCCTAAAAAATAATTAAGACGCCATGTATAAGGTCCTAAATACATAAGATGTTCAATCACATTTTTCAACAGAGATTACAACATAGACAAGATTATTATAACTTAGACCACTTCGAACAGGAATTCGGCAAAATACCAATTGATAACTTTATGGCTCTAAAAATTCAAACTATTGAATGATAGCGAATGAAAGTTTGTAACTTTAGACCATCTAAGACTCATCACTTTTAATCTCTAATAATAATTAAAATAAAAGTTAGGATGATTTGATAATAAATTTTCTAGGAAGTCAACAATTAAAATAAATTCATTCGTTCAGTGCATCTCATAAATTATTATTCGTAGATTTCAGAGAGCGGGTCTCAAATTTGTAACGTTAGGATTTTGAAAAGGAAAATACTCTAATTATAATAAGTAAAGATAAAAAAAGGAAGAGAAAAAAATTTTGATAAATACTTTTTTTATGCTTTTTATTCATTTTTGAAAACATTGGACGTAAATAATTATTCCGATTAAAGATCACGAAGAAAGACTTATATTTGTTGAACAGATATTTGTGCATATACAGACGAAGGCACATCATATTGAATTTCAGGAAGGTTGCCTTAATAACAGGTAAAGAAGTTAAAATAATACTGAATATTTGTTTACAGGGTAGATTGCAGTCAGAAGGATGGTTTCGTTCGTACGTACGTACGGAGGAAATAACAAAAGTTAAACAAGTGGTCCAGGCTGGGCCCTAACTTTTAATATAATTTTTATCAATTTGAAAATGGAATTTACTAAACCATAGAATGGAATTTCTTCTTCATGGTCACGTATTTATTTACTCAAACTGTATTGTCTGCAATAAACAGGAATGCTGTATACACGTATACATTATGTAAATATACAGCACTATTGCATATGCATTTGCACATGAAATACGGGGGGGGGGGGGGGGGGTAACGAAATGGAAATTACTTTGGAAATAAAAACACGGTAAAATTAAGCGATTTAAATTTAAACCGGTAATCCCACATTTAATTCCAACTGTTTGATTATAACTTTTGCATGTCCATTGGATATACCTGTATTGTATTTTAACTTTATTTAATTACTTCTTTGCATAAAGTGTATTTAAATTAATTATCTTACTAAATTCTTAACTATAATTTGATTTAGATTTGAATACAGTCCTCATTATTACCCGAAAGACGTCCACTGCTGAAAAAAGGGTTCACCCACAGATTCTCACACATACTGATGATTTTCTCTTAAATCCAAAGATTATCCACGATCTTAAACCGGTCATTCATCTATTTAGTAGGTAGCTGTCCCATTCTTTGCGTTCCGGTACACAACCGCTTTTTCAAGACTCTTCTCTTCAGTAATTGACTTTGCGCATTGTATAGACTGCTCATTATTAGTTTGCCAATCCTACGAGCCATGTCGGTATAAACTATATCAAGCAGTTGGAATAAATTTAGTCCTTCCGCAGTTCTACTTTCTAATCATATTTGGTAGAGAAATGCAGAGTTAAACTATTTCCATAGTTTTTTGAGCGACTTGGAGTTTTTTTATGATGTCAATAGTAAGAAGCCATGCTTCCTAATTCAATTCAAAACCTTCAACGATTGGTTTAGATTCACGATAATGATAGTAAATAGAAGAAGATGAGTATGAGATAGTAAATAAAAGAAAGTGTTCGTTAGTTTTTATATATCAAACATTTTGAACTGAATATCCATAGCAAGAGACAGGCCGGGTTTTGTAATATTATTTTTATTTTAAGTTTCTATAAAAATTTTATTACCATCTTAATTTTAAGGCGGACGATAGAAAATTGTTATTATTACCAATCCTTACTAAACGACCAGACAAACAAAGATTTTCCACTTTTAAATGACCGTGGACACGATTAACGACAATAGTTTTTGTAGTCTTGTCAAAAGTTATTTGTGAAATGAGAATAATTTGGAAAACTACTTTTCATATGGAATATTCTGGCATGTAGTAATATAAATATATTTTTCAAATTTTTATAACAAACTTATATTAATAAGTAAATTTCGCCTATTGACGCACGATTTTCGAGAAGTAATGAGTTTTCCGCGAGGTCCTTCTCTTATTACTTTCATTTCAGTTTACGATCGATTTTCGGGCCATTTTAGAATTGATTTTATTTATGTTTTTATTAATCTTACTTATGATTGAATATTTAAAACAAGCTCAATCACTTAATTACGATGTCAGACTTTTCAATTTGAATTTCCTGATCTACCAAATCAATGAAACTATAATTGTCGAACGCATTAAATTGCATAGAAGAAGAATTTATTGTTTTCTGTTTCGTAAGATATTTATTAAGAATTTTTTCAGCGTATTTGTTCTATGCTATTATACAGGTATATTTTTTGTAGTTTATCTAGCATTTACCAAAAATAAATTATATGAAAATTTTCTATATATTAAAATTTATAAAAAAATTAAAACTGTGGCGTAATTTTGTCATGACCTTTTCATTTCACCCTCTTACAGATACTAGTTTTTTTGGCAAATAATTGAATGGAGTCTTTAGTATTACTTACTTTTTTAACTTATATATTCTACTTGATTATAGGTTCTAACATGCTTATTGAGATCTTTGTAAAATGAGTGTAATTAAGTCGTATCAATATTTGGTCGATTTGAATGTGATGTCTGGTAATTATTGTATTTATTAGTAATTCAACTGTAATAACAAAAGCAGAGTTCATAGAATTAAAAAACGTAAGGTTAACATTTTAATAATAAATTTACCTATACCAACAGGACGAATTTATTGCACAATAAATTCATCAAACTTAGCTGCCTGTATATATATGTATATTGATTTATTATGCACAGTTTTATCCTAAAACGATTTTATCGATAACAAGATCCCTATCTGAACATACCGATTTTTCCCCGTACGATGTGGAAGCTAAGTAAATTTCGCCTATTGAAGCACGATTTCCTAGAAGTAATGAGTTTTCCGCGAGTTCCTTCTCTTATTACTTTCATTTCAGTTTACCATCGATTTTCGGGTGGTTATGGAATATATGTACATTAAATGCCTCTTTCCTGGTATTTTGAAAAGTTTATATTGAAAAGGAAAAATATAGACAGATAAATGATTTATTTGTTTAAGTTTTCTTCTTTCGGATTAGCATTAAATGAAGAATTTTTATATTGCTTCTGTAAATAAAACAAATCAAGACCATGAACAGGTTTAAAAATATTTGTCAATATGTTAGATGAACAACGATGAAAATACTGTGTTGGAACAGTGTTAGTCAGTAGACTTTTTCTGAACAGTTTCACTAGCAATTGAGTTTTAACACTTTTGTTTACTTCATCACTTGATTGTCACATGCGGTTTATTCCGTCGTCCTCAGAAGAGTTTCTATTCCTCATGATTTCATCATCACGTTTGTTTTATAGACATTTGGTAACTTGTAACTTCTCTGCAAAACACAACCAGGAATGAACTTACTCATTGCGATTCCTCTTATTAAGTCCATTCTCTGTACCCAGGAGCAAAATAATTTCAGATTAAAACTGTTTCGCATCATATCCTATTATTTTAGATTGCTTTCAGATTTGATTTTCTTCAATTCTATTTCGCAAACTTTTCCAAACTGTTTACTTGAATTTCTTTCTACTGGCTCATTTACAAAAATATTTTGGACTCTGGAAAAACCTGTCAAGGCATGTAGGATGATTTTATTTACGTAATGAGCACTTCACGGTTACTTTGTTCATTTTTTCATAATATTTCCATACTTTTTTGTATATTCCATATTCAATGAATTTATATCTATTTTATTTGTTGACAATTTGTAACAGGAACGATAACCCTAAAATTAATGTTATATCTGTAGTCTTTTCTAAGTATCAGTATCACGCCGGTACTTTTTAAAATAACAAATCTCACCCAAAGTAAATATCTTATCGAAGTAAGCAAACTCTTAAGTGATTGCTTCAACTTCCACGAGATCGAGTTCGCCTCCACGAGGATTCTGTGATCACAGCACTTAAGTTGAAAATCTGAGACTGGCTGCCTGAACTGAATGACACCAAGTATTTTGGAAACATGTTTTCGCTGACATAATTAAAAATCTGAGTGATCTCGTGAAAAAAAGTCACAAAAAAACAATATGTCCTGAACACATTTATAGTGTACTCGCTCAGTAAGTAGTCTCATTAACAAAAATCAAAAATATCAATGTGGCCATGAACGTATTTGTAGTGTACTCGCAGAGTATCAAGTAGTTACTCGTTAAGTTGGCAGAAGGTGCTCTGAGTGACGAAGTGCAGAAAGCGTGAGAAAGTAAATCTTAGTATGATTTTTTGTAAATAAAAATATTACAACACGATTTCAATAATTGCGTCTGGAGGGTCTACCCAAAAGTCTTAAGGCACAAAATAATTAGATTTCAAAATAGTCTCAGAAATTCAAGATACGACAATTTCGGGACTCAAATCCTAACTCCGATTAAATAATATTCACTTTCTTACATAGTTTACACTGTTTGAAAAATTAATTTAAATTTTTTTATTTTTGGATGGCCTTGGCCAAAATATAAGTAATATATATATATATATATATATATATATATATACATATGTGTGTGTGTGTATGTATATATATATATATATATATATATATATATATATTATCAAAAAAGTAGGAAGTCGTTATTGATTGAGTGATATATCACTTACTTATAATAAAGTATTTTATCCCCAAATGCTATGTATGGGAAAAAAGTATTAAAAATAGGTTTTCTTTATTTTATTAAAGGTATAATTACAATCGCTCTTAAATTGAAAGAATTATGCTTTCGTGACATAAAGACGAACGAAAAGAGATTTATTATTGTCATATGGATGTATTAATATTATCATATAGCTATGGGCCCTGTATATAAATACAAATGTGGAAAATATGAATATCTGACGTGAACAAAAATATAACTTCAAATAAAGCTTCAAAAATTTTTTTGTTTTGTGAAGCAGTCTCCGTTATAATCAGAATAGTTTTAAATTCAATCAATCCAAGTGGAATTAACTGAATTAAAAAAAAATTATTTGCATAATGCTTAGTTTGATTGAGTTGTCACTATATTCACGGTTATATATGTAGGTAATGAGCATTAGTAATATTTCAAATTTCGACATATGGCAAAATTTATTAGCAAAATAACCATCACCGTCTCATCATTTGAGAATGCATGTTTATAGTGAGAGATAACTTAACGGGCCGCTATACATAAGAACCATTGAGGCATACGTTTATCCCACCTACACGTATTGCTCGTGGAATCACTGATTAAGCTTTTGTGGCATTAGCCTGTCAAATCACCCATACTTTTATTATTTTTCCTGAGATTATTTAGTGTACGAACGGATACTTGCGTCGAAGTTTTACGTTTTATTATGCTTTTGTCCCACACTATCAAAAAACATTCTTAAGTAAGTTTTGCTCTACTACCCTGTTCCAATAAATTTCAAAATAGTGTAAAAAGTTTGTCCTGTATCAAACAGGCTATCCATAATCCAAATAAAACCATCGTTATAGCTTTATAGCTTTCCGAATCAATTTTTCCAATAAAAAATTTATTAAAAAAGTCTTTCCAGTTTAACCAGATGCGTCCAAAGATAATTTTTTTGAGCAAATGCCTGTGAAAAAACTCTTGCAAGGATAATTCTATAGAGTAATTTTTGATCAGGATTTAATAAAACCCCAATTGTTTTTCAGTCAACAATCACAGTTAGTCCCCTTTTAGTGCGTGTTCCTGAATCTATTGTATGACGTCTCTTTGACGTATTCGTGAACTTCAAACGAAGCATTATGATTTTGCAGATATAAGTAGACAATACTCCTAATATTTTGCCTGATACTGGCTGTGTTAATTTTTTAATCTCAACCAACATAATATTAAAACTTTCGTCAATATAATCAAGATTAATCGCATTCTGTTTTTTTTTGTATGCTTTTGAAATTACCCTCAGCCATATTGTTTTGTGAGAAGCCATAAATATAGCGAATCATACATCGAATGAAACGCAATTACTTTGCAAGCTGTCGGGTAAAAACTGTGAATGACTCCTTCAAAATCTTCTAACTTTATGCAGAAAAGACGTAAATAAAAGCATTATGCATTAAAGTGATGGATAGTTTGATGTGATCAAGTAAGTTTTTGATCCCGGAATAGTATTTGATTGGACTATCTTTTTTTTTCGGTGGGAAAATTTATTATTGGCTGATCTATAATAAATTAGCATTTCACAAAACAGCAGTGTTTTAGGGTATTAAACCTTAGATATGACTGGCAAAAATCTGTAAGTGTCGCCTAGACTCCATATATACTTTATCGCCGTGACTAAATTTGTCTGTGTATGTCAAAATCTCTGAGCAACACGGGATTGTACGAAATGGTACATCGATTTTCAATTTCAGTGGTATTACCCCTCATTTTAATTGAAGCCATGTAACTAGTGTTTACAGGCCTACTTTATTTTAGGTAACCATCGTCAGCCGCTGATATTTCGTTTATGAATTATTTGGATAGCGCTTAGTGCTAACTCTATCCTTCATATATATGGAGTTTTTATTCAAGTATCCAAATGACCCGAGAATCATATGGCTTACTTCTTTTGCATGCAGATCCAGATCTTACTTAAGAATAAGGACAACTGCTCGTATATTGTCATCAATACGAGCAGTGCGTATTTTGTTTTCGAGCCAAATTAACAGATGGATTTGAGCTAGACCTCTTTTTTGTCCATCTCTTTTTTGTCATTGAAAAATTGTGTCGAGATGCAAATGTGATTTTATTTTCGCTTATTAATGATAGCCAATAATGGTAGTAAACAGGTCAGGTAGTTCATAATTATAAACATCGGCGTCTTGTCTACGCTCATGCATTTAGTATGGTTCCACCGTGCATTATGAAAGCAATATCACAAATTGATCCACATTATCTGCGTTTTCGACAGCTTTTAACACCTTTTATAGCATAACTCCTTTATTTTCACTTAATGAAGGAAAATGTTTCTTCTTTCATTTTGGCGCTCATACCCGACCGACATTGATAAGTTAAAGTCCCTTACCGTCGAAATATAATCGAGTTGAAATTTTCAGATATATGGCGAAATTGATTTCATATATCTGAATTTTGCCATAACGTATAATCGAGTTTTTTATAATCGAGTTGAACTTCATATCATTATTCGATATGCAGGAAAAGTTATACATGAAACGGACTTTCGTAGATATGGTACAGTGTTAGGATTAATTTGTAAGTTTAAATTATACATCGATTTTCACTCAGGAAAATATCAAGGGTGATTTTGATGCATCATGCGTCCGATTAATCGAACTGCTGCCATGAACAAATAATTCTACCATAGGCACACGTGTATAAGTAGACGTTTTTATGCAATTAATGTATGTATTGAAAAATAAATTATGTTTTTGTAGTAATTTATACAAGAAGATGGGCAGATCTAGGTAGATGTGCGCACGTTTGTAAATTTGTGAGGCAACTTTTATAAATTATTTGTCAAAACACCGGCCGTATGCGCACCAGACACTAATTACACAAACTGTTGTGAGCCATTTTTAACCCCTTGCGTTATTAAGTTTTTTTTTTCTGGCCCTTGGCCAGTTGAGCATGATAAGTTTTCGTGCCGCATTAAATTACATTAAAGTATAATTATCACCTCAATAACTTGGCAGGTTCTAATTAAATTGTTTTCAATGATTTGGGACCATGATTATTTAAATTGATAATCTACTTAATAAGAAAAAAGCGTAGCATACCGTCAATGAGATATTGATAATTATGACTTATCGCACGTTATATGAGGTATATTTAATTAGGTTTATCAGAATCGGTGCAAGGAATAGAAAGAAAATTAGGAGTAAAAGTACGCAAATTTAGAAATACACAGTGCATTTGTTCATTTGTGCAAAGCAATAACGCTTAAATATCGCCTAGAAATAAAGTAAAATGCTTTAAAAATACACGTCACTAGTGCAAGATTTAAAATTAAGTTCCATTACACAAAAAATCTTACGAAGGTTTTCAAGTATACAAGTAGGTTGAAGTGAATTAACTTCTATATGTGAGGACGTCGCGACTCAATGCAAGAGAAAATTTTCATCTTCTCGAGAGGTGCCGCAAGATGTGAATAGCGAGCTCGTCTTTTCAATGAACTGCACTTTAATATTAGAAATACCTTTTAGTGCAATTTACTTAAGTCTTGAGCCAGCACACACCGATCCTGTCGAACAAGTTTGTTAGACAAAATCCGTGTCAATTTTTCTGGAAATACCGATGATATTTTGTAAATAATTAATCATGTACCAATTCCAAGAAATGTTCGTCCAAACATATTAGAGCAATAAGTGATCGGAGGTGGAAAGTACATTATAACAAAATTATTGGCGATATTAAATTCGTTGCATTTCTGCCATAACTGCGATAAGGTCTTACGAAACTGGTAGAAAATTTCAAATTATTTTAGTAATTGAATTTATTATTGAAGTTATGTGGCTTTCTTCCCATTTAAAATTATTTCTAGATATTTTGTTTTTAAATTTAAACTAACATTTTGAAAAGACCTTCACAAAAATGCTTACTTTCGTTTCAAACTGGCGGAGATTAATTGTTTTATTGGTATTTAATGAATTTAATATTGTTTAAGTACAGTATTGATCTTTATTTTCCTGCGCATATACATATATATTATTTCCCTGCGCATATATATATATATATATATATACATATATATATATATATATATATATATATATACATGTATATATATATATTTTTTTTTTTCTTATTTTTTTTTACTTTGGATAATTTTTTTTGGATTTTTCCTGGAATGCCCGTTACTTCCATTATAAACTATTTTAAGGTTGTCCATTGTTTTTTATTTAACCCGAATGACTAGATACATTTTAATGAGCAAAAATATTTAAATTATCTCTTTTTGCACATTTATTGTAATAACCAACTATTTACATTAGATACGTCCATGAATTATGCCTTATCGGAAACTACTTTATACATACATTTTTTTTGGAATATTTGATCACTCATGTCTTCATACTTTTTTTATGCCAGAGATATTTAAACTTTGACAATAAAATTCTTTCATTTGTAATCGCGATGTACATGAATTTAAAACTAAGTAAAAAATTTAACCACTTTTTTTAAAATATCATATCTTTGGTATTACTAGAGATAAATTGTTTTTATATATTTTCCCTAGATTGGCCATTAGTTCTACTATAAGCTATTTATCCATTTATCCATTTATTATCGCACACCAGTATATATATATATATATATATATATATATATATATATATATATATGTATATATATATATATATATATAAATATATATATTATAATGAGATACCCTGCAACTGTAATTTTATTCTTTTTCAATGACGAAACTTAAGTTTCTTGAAGAATGGTTCAAGCAATGGAAGGAAGGAAGTAAAAAATTGACATGCAGTTGACTGTATGCAAACCAGCCATATATTTCCACTTATATGGGAGGTAGTTGGTTCATAGGTACGCCAAAGAAATCTTTTCAAAATTTATCTTTAAAAACAATAAATAGTGGTGTGGAAGATTTGTAGCAATCGTTTAGTGCGACCGAGGTAAACACATCTGCGCAATTAACTAACGAAAAAGATGGATATTAAAAGGTAGAGACACGAATTCATGAAAGCTAAGATAAAACGAATGATAACGCCAATAACAAAATATAGCAATTAAACGGTGAGTGTTAGCTTGTCATGCACACTAAAAATCCACCAGTCACTACATATAGTCGTATTTACGGAAAAAGAAAGCAACAAAGTATTGGAGGAAGTTAACCCGTTATTTCTGTTAAGGAAATAAATTTATATTAAGCACAATTTGTTCGTAACACCATTTATTGGTAAGTACAGCTATTTTTGAATAGATACTCGATCTTCTTAAAAGTGTTACTTATATAGTACTATTCATAAAACTATTAATGACGTAATTAATGGCCTTAAATTAAGGGCTTTACAAGTCACAAAGATCGCTTTAAATTTACTTTACATGCTTAAATTCGCTTAAGATCGCTTTAAATTTACTTTACATGATTAATATTTTCGAATATCTTCTGCCCATTAGCTTTCGTCTATAAAAAAAATTAATGAATAAAAATGGGTACACCAAATTTCAGAAATAATAAAGCTCACATTATCATCTTACGTAGATAAAACCAAATCTGATTATGGAAATTATTATGATGGAAACACCGCGGGTAGATTTTTTATCAGCATAGAACTGAGTAGTTAAGTTCTATTTCAATATGTTTTTAATCATTCCCACCGCTTAGACAATTAGTATTATTTAAGTACAAACACTTTGGTTTAGTTGTAGTGTGTTTTTTTGTTTAATACAATGCTTTGTATGTGTCCATGCTGATTTTTATCCAAGAATTTATAAATGTAAAATAGTGAGTTCAATTGTAAA
Source organism: Druceiella hillmani (assembly GCA_039881145.1). Classification (NCBI taxonomy): domain Eukaryota; kingdom Metazoa; phylum Arthropoda; class Insecta; order Lepidoptera; family Hepialidae; genus Druceiella; species Druceiella hillmani. Next base: position 4,769,600 of record JAYKKI010000057.1, read on the forward strand.
ATAGTGAGTTAAAACATTCTGTATTGTGAAATAACTATTTCTACAAAAGATGGTATTTATTAATTAAATACCCATTTGTGTCTGTCATATCTAATTATGTCGTATTTTTTACTTCCTGTCCTTTAAATTGACTTTTGCTTCCACATTAAATTAGCTTAAATAAATAAAATAACTTTGCCTCGCCAGTTTATTCTGCACGATCCACTGCGCAGAGGTAGTATTTTTCATTTTATATATTTTACTACTGCACGAAAACTCTACAGTGTGGCCGAAATAATAGTGCAAACAAGAGAAGAGAAGAGGAGGATATTAAGACCTATCCAAAACACAACTATCTACGTTTGGTGATTTTCGATAGTTACCGAGTTCAAATTTTCTTTTGTGTTTTTAGCCAAATTCGTAGACTGAAGGCAAATTATTTATTTGAGACAAGAATAATCGTGATTGAAACTCGGTTTTCTTATTAACCGGTTGTCCAATAGGCCTATTCAAAATCATAATATTTATTTAGAAACGTCTTAAAATAGCACCAACGATTAACAGAAACCACACATTTTTTGTTTGATTTAAAAAAAACAAGTACACTGATTTATTTTTTCTGAGCATCTTTCAAAAACCTTCTTTTTTAATTAATTTTTTTATTGAATAACTTGACATTACGGAATATCAAATTACTCAATGAAAATGACTACGGAATGCCCCTAAAAATTAACATCAAGCATAGAAATGAAAAATTATAATTTCTGAGAGTAAGTAAAAATGAAGCAAGAATATAAGAGAAGTAATTTTTGACATTGAAGTTTATTAATCTCTGGGTTAATGTTACTATATAAATTGAACATCTTGGTAAGATTAACGAGTTATTGAACTGTTTACCGTTTTCAGTTTTTATTTGGCACAGAAATTCGTCACGATTCTCCGGTGTGTCAGTCATCACGATTTTCTTACCACCGACAATACAGAAATGCATTACTATAATATTACTGATACAGGAGATGAAATAACTCGGAACAGACAACTGATTGACCCCTTTCAAATCTCACATTACTTGAACTGGAACTCTTACGTAAAAATTAAAGAGGCATTGAATATACTTGTCGTTATTGAAATTAATCATTCACAACTAAATGAAACTACGTGATGCAATATTATTTCTACTTTATTTAAATTTTTTACCCCGCGACCTAGGTTTCATTGTATTTCAACATCTTCAGGGAGGCAATTAGCATATTAAGTCAAATTTCCTCTTAAAACAATCAAAATATAAAGTGAAAATAATACTACAACACGTATTTTAATCTAATTGTTAATTTAATTTAATTGGTATTCTAACAGGCAATTTAGCTGATTCATATTTACAGATATGCTGGGATATGATATTACAATACGTTGGCCTATCCTGTCACTGTGCACTAAACGTAAGAACTTATTTACGAGTGAACGGTAATTGATTCACATTGAACCATATGAAAGTAATTTAAAAAAAATTAAGTAATTTTTAAATTAAACACATTTCTCAACACTTTTATTATTTTATTTATTACTCTAGATACGTGCGAAAATTATGATTTTTCTCTTATTACTGAGGACTGAGGAGTGAGGAGAGGACTGAGGAGCATTATAAGAAATTACAGTAAAAATTAAGAAAAACAATGAATTAAGATGCTCACAATGTACGTTACAGTAGTCATTGCTAAATAATTTGTATGAACAATTTAAATAGACAATTCAATTTTACAGGGCGTCTTTACGGGGAATTACCGTTTATTTTGTAAAATTTTGTGTTGTCTTTCTTTATAGTCATGTTTTGTTAACTTTAATAATTTTATTGTAGATATTTTATATACGTATTTGATTTACTCTCCTAAGTTTAGTTTTTGTAATTTGCCACGCTGAGTAGCAAATGTTTAAATACTAAAAGAATCACAAACATAAATATGGTCAATATGAAAATAAAATACTATTTCAATTACATTCCTCACATAAAATTTTTACTTTCTTTACGTTATTTAAGAAAAAATAATCGTTTTGGTAAATTTTTAATGATTGCTGATAATAAAGAGTAATATAAATACAGTCGTATTTCTCATATATCTTGATGATTTCAGATTATTTCAGATATGATGATTTCAGATATATCTGAAAAATTAGCAAGACCTAATTGAGTTAACTTCATATCTCTACTTCTATATAGATATAATAAAATAATAGATTAATGTGATAACTTGCACCATCTGTAGAGCTTGGGGGGTAGTGTTGTTCGCGTCCGTAGGAGCTACCTAACCATAACCCTACACGTGCCCCTCGGGTGGTGCCAATTGAACAACAAACGCCGAGTCGTAGGCGGCGGTCAACTAACCTACTAAGCAAGCCTAACAGCTTCTTATGTTGGAGGTAGGAAATGATCTCGACACCCGTAACCTTGTGGTCATGTCTCGCAAGAACGGAGACCTGGGCTTGTTCGCCTGGGTCGCGAGGAAGACAACCTCTTAACCTGAAAAAAATAACCCTAATCCTAAGGTGTGACCGTGCCCGAGTCTCTAGCGCAAACCTTGATGAAACTGACTAACATCGTTGAAAAGTGCCCTCTCACAGGAATGGGCGTTACCCTGTGAGTGACCTATTATATCGACCCTACTCGTGGGGACAATATGAATTCCAAACAAGAAACAATATCACAACCACAACAGAAATTACTTAAACAACAAGTACTTCATCCAAGCTACTTCTCTAGGCAAAGATCATCATCCCTCTCTGATATAAGCAGAGGAGAGTCAACAACTTCAAAAAAACAACCTGAATCAGACCTGTTGCCTGTTGAAACTACAGCAATAAAAGATATCTCTCAACATCCTGCTCCACCCATATGGCAACATGTACCACTTCCTCGTGGCAATAAGAATAGGAAAATGTGCGATTCTCCACCACCGTCTAAGGGAATTGTAAATAAGAACCGGTTTAGCAACTTACCGCTTGATCCAAATGATGACATTGCCCTTTCAAAAACTCAGAAACCCAACAAACCACCACCAATAGTTCTGAGTGGTATAGAAGACGTCAACGAGTTAATAAAACTAATTGAAACTGTTAGCCAAAAAGATAATTATAAGCTCAAAATGATTACCAAAAATGTCCTTCACGTGCTAATGAAAACTCCAGAAAAATATAAGAAAATTATCAATCTCCTCAGAGATAACGGGCTTATAGGGTATACTTTTACGCCTAAGGACTCCAAATGCTACCGAATTGTCATTAAGAACTGGCATCACCTCACACCTCACGAAGCTATTGTTGAGGCAGTTCAAGCGACCAACAACAAAGTCAGAGGTGAAATAATTAATGCACGATACGGCCCCGAAAAGAAACCGACTTCAACGTTCTTCGTCAATATCGAGCCTAGCATTAACAATCCTGACGTTAAAAACATTGCATTTATCGCACAGCAAAAAATTAAGATTGAAGATCCCCGGAAATCAAAGTTCATTGTACAATGCCAACGCTGTCAACAATATGGTCATACCAAAAATAACTGCATGAGACCATTTAGATGCGTGAAATGCGGTGAAGACCATAAAACCTCAGAGTGCAAAAAGAATAGGACAACTCCAGCCAAGTGTGCTTTATTCTGCTGCGACCACCCTGCTAATTATAAAGGATGCCAAATATGCAAAGAAATACTAGCTCGAAGGACCAAGAATCTCGCCTCTCGCACTAGACTACCCTCTCAAACACCTGTTATCAACATACCGACTACCACCAACTTTGACACTAAGGGTCATAGTAACACCCACAAAACATCTTATGCCGATATTGCCAAAGGTAGGCAACCAACAACACAGCAATCTACTCACCAACAATCTAATAAATTAGAAGATATACTTGCCAAACAAAGTGAGAAAATGGATCTCTTAATTCAACAAATAGGCTCCCTACTGGGACTTATAACTACCCTGATATCTAATCTGACAAAATGACTTCTCTACACATTGCCACGTGGAACCAACCAACCAACCAACAACACTAAAGAACTTGAGATGTTTTTGAGAACCAATAAGCTTGACGCCTGCCTTATATCAGAATCTCACACTACATCAAGATCGCGCATATGCATTCGTGGATTCTGCGTTTACACAACTTCACACCCCGAAGGGGAAGCTCATGGTGGTGCGGCAATAGTAATTAAGGAGAACATTAAGCATTGCCTACTCGAGTCTTGGGAAACCAAGTACCTGCAAGCTACAACTGTACGGATCGATGATTGTGCCGGACCCCTCATCCTCTCAGCAATATACTGTCCACCGCATCACACCATTAAGGAGAATATGTTTACGGAGTTTTTCAAAGCTTTAGGAAACCGATTCATACCCGGTGGTGATTGGAACGCTAAGCACACACATTGGGGATCTAGGTTAACAACTACGAGAGGTAGAGAATAAAAATGTAGTACTGAGATCAACAATCTAGCGACCATTTCAACCGGAGAACCTACATATTGGCCTACAGATACCGAGAGAACTCCTGATCTTATAGACTTTTTTATCACAAAAGGCATTTGTCATCAAAATCTCCTAATCGAGTCAAACCTAGATGGATCTTCTGATCACATACCAATACTTCTTACTGTAAGCTCTATTGCGATACCCCGTGATACCCATAGCTCCTATCTAACTAACGCTAAAACCGATTGGAATGGTTTCCGAGAATATCTCGACGAAAATATCACTCTCAAACTTCCATTAAAAACTGCTGAAGATGTAGACGATGCATGTCTATACATTACAAACCTGATCCAAGTGGCAGCGTGGACAAGCACACCCACACTGAAGCATTCATTTGCGAATACACCGCTCCCGTTTGAAATCCGTCAAAAAATTTATGAAAAACGCCGCCTTCGTTTGGCAACTTTCCCGTAACAGCGAAGACAAAACGCGACTGAACAAAGCAATAAAAGAGCTAAAGATTCTTCTTGCTGATGTCACTAACGCTGCAGTTAAACAAAGACTGGAAAAGATGTCACCCAATGGCCATGGGACCCATTCTTTATGGAAAGCTACCAGGAATATGCCACAGCCCCAACAATGTTCACCGCCAATTTGGAATGGCAATACATGGGCACGGACAGACCCAGAAAAAGCTGAGACCTTCGCCAGTCATCTTGCTAATGTCTTCAAATCTAACGGATCTGACAACCCTGAGGACCCTGAAATAGATCTGATCCTAAATCAGGACCTGCAGCTGTGTCTGCCGATAAGACCTACTTCCCCAAAGGAGCTGTCCAAAGAAATAGCCAGCTTGGACTCGAAGAAAGCTCCAGGATTTGACCTGATCACCCCGAAGGTACTCAAAGAGCTTCCTAGAAAATGTATTGTCTTCCTGGTAACCCTCGTTAATGCAACCTTCAGAACAAAACATGTCCCTGCTATTTGGAAAATATCCGAGGTAGTTATAATCCATAAACCCGGTAAACCAGTCAACGATGCATCCTCACACCGTCCTGTCAGCTTAACTCCAGTTCTAAGCAAATTGTGGGAAAAAATAATCCTTACTAGGATACATGCATACCTAGATATTAATCACGTCATACCAGATCATCAGTTCGGGTTTCGCAAGCAACATTCGACCCTAGAACAAGTACACAGAGTCTATCGTACTATACGAGACTGTTTGGAAAAGAAAGAATATTGTTCTGCTGCTTTCCTGGATATCCAACAGGCATTCGATCGGGTCTGGCACAAAGGGTTACTATGCAAAATAAAGCAAGCACTTCCACACTCTTTCTACCCCTTGATGGATTCTTACCTTAGAGACAGAATGTTTCGAGTAAAACACCGTGACGCCAGGTCTTCCTTGTATAGTTGCCACGCAGGAGTACCCCAGGGATCGGTACTCGGTCTGGTACTTTACAACATCTTCACGAATGACTTACCCCAGACACCTAATATTACAGTAGCATCCTATGCTGACGATGCTGCATTTCTCGCATGTAATAGCAGTCCAGAAGAGGCAAGTAAATTGCTGCAGGCACAACTCGACGACACAAATAAATGGTTGAACAAATGGCGTATAAGAGCTAGTGCCCAAAAATCTCACCACATCACGTTCACTCTGAGACATGCAACTTGTCCTGCAGTCAACTTAGGTACCAACGCCTTACCGCAATCGTCCTGCGTCAAATACCTGGGGTTTCATCTGGACCGAAGGATGACATGGAAAGACCACATCAAAAATAAGAGTAACGAAATCAATTTTCGATTTAGAAATTTGCTATCGCTTCTAGGAAGACAGTCAGCACTATCCCTAAGCAACAAACTAAGAGTGTACTGCTCCGTAATAAAACCCATTTGGACATATGGGATTCAACTGTGGTCATCGGCCAGTAATTCGAACATACTCTGCCTACAAAGAAACCAAAACAATATACTTAGGGTCATATCAGGTGCACCATGGTACTCCCGCAATTCGGAGATCCACGAATACCTACAAATTTCAACCATCGTAGACGAAGCAAAACGCTACACAGCCACAAAGATCGTCTGACATTCCATCCTAACCCACTTTCGCACATGCTGTTGCAGCCCAACTCGATAAAGAGACTCAAGAGAGCTGACGTGCTTCCTAATTAGAGCAATTAAGGGCACTGGCCCTATATTCGCCCAAACGAGATACATACCACAACCTACCTGCTTATAGTTCTAATGACTGATCGCAGGCTACAAACAGAAAAAAAAAAAAGAAAAAATCTGTAGAGCTTGTATTATTCCATCTGTCAACACTGATTACGACAAAAAAGCGAAATTAAGTCAGTTTGCTGCCAAAACCACAATGTGTTTTGTCAGGTTACGTGCCCAGTTCCGCTTTTACGACCTCATTTACGTTTTACGGCGTATAATGAAATTTTTAGCTTTTTTCTGCATTTGCTGTGAAAAAAACTTACATATAATTTGGAACATACTAATTTATTCATGGTATTAGATCGGACACGAAGGTGATAGTCCCTGAGTGCCATAGTGTCGAATCCGATATGTGAATCTAAACTTATTTGTAAAGCTTATATTTATGTATGATGATGTAATGAAATCAATAAGATTGCATCAGTGTATTGCAAAATGTAATAAATTTGTAAAATCAGTTATAATTATAATGTCAACAAATATTTACCAGTCTTTCTCAGCAGTTTTAATCTTATCCTTAATTAACTGTTCGTTGTTTTTTTTCAAGCTAGTCATTATACTTGTGCCTTATGTAAAATTTTATTTATTAATTTAACTTTTTTTCATTCCTGTTAAGTTTTTGGTCAAATTGTAACAAATTTTACTCCGTTTCCCTACGTTCCAAATTTTGTTTAATACTTTTTATAAAACAATTTTTTTCCTATGTTTTATTTAACTTAGAATATAAACATAAATAATGTACCAAAAACAAATTTGTTTAAACCATGTTGTTAAAATTATGTCTATTATTTCGCGATTGTTTTTTTTTAGTTTACTTATGTAGTTTATTTTTGGTTGTCAGGATTACTTAATTTTATTTGAACGACGATTGAAACAAAAAATACTACCATTCCAGATGGTGGTTCTCAGCTAGTTTGTTGTCGGTAGCACCCAGAGTGCACTAGAAAAGGAGTTAATGAGTGTATATAAATATGTAGGTATTTTTAAAAGTGAATAATTATTTTTTGTTTCGAGCCGGTAGAAAAAAGCAGATGTTGATGAGAATGATAATACAGGGCCTTTCATTGCAATGTTTGGCATTATTAATTATGATATATATTGATTCAATGAAACTTCATTACGTAATGTTATTAAATCGGTCTAAAAAAGGCTGGGGACTGAGAAATTATGACTAAGACTCATTCAAATACATCTCTTGGCGAAAGTGAAGTTAATTTAATAAAGATGCTACATAAAAAATACGGGATTTGTTACATATTGAAAACAATTTTCTCTATACTAGGATTTTATTATTGCTTATAAAACTACTATCTCTTAAATAATAGTTCTTTTTTTAAATAAAAATCGTGTTTGTGTTAAAATATAAAAGAAACACACGCTTCTGGAAATTCATGTCTCAATATTTTTTTAATAAAAAATATTAATTTTTTTAAATGCATATCGTAAATTCTTATAGATCCAAATTCTAATTGGTATTTACTTCTCTAAATAGTCAAGACAGATGTGTAAATATGAATTATTTGTCACATCATTTTAAAAGAAATTTTGCAGTAAATGACACCTATGTATACACAGTTCAGAATTGTCAATTGCACTTTCTTCTACTCAGGGTTACGTATACTAAAATGCAAAAAAATACCTAAGTAAGGACAACTCCATAGAATAGACAACTTGGATATCATTATTGGTACTGATTATTATAATGGATATTATGATACAAAAACTAAATCCTCATAGCCCCATGTAATACTATAAAACTTCAACTTCATATTAAAATGTACGAATGCTGAGATGTAATTAAAAAAAAAGAAAAATCCCTTTATGAACTAGTTATGTAAGTTACCATAGTCATATAATATTGAATAGATGACACCCAAGAAGGCATGATTTTCATTTTTAGAACTAATTGGTGGTTTAAGGTAAATATATGCATGCGTCTCAGGTATGACAGGAGTATAATTAGATTAATATTAGAGTGTTTGAAGCAAAATAGTGAAATCTCCATTGTTTATGGCCTACGTAGGTCATTACAAAATAAGGCAATAAAATACTATAATTTACTATCCTTTTTCTATTCATTTAATAGTATTTTCAATTTATTCTTAACTCTTATAATTTTAGTATAATGTATATCCAAACAAAGTGATTAAGTCAGGTTATTGTCTGTAGGTAACATTCCAAGGAAGAGCGTGTCAGGTCATTTTAATATGTTACGTCCAAATTCGTGCATGTTATTTATTGATAGGTTTAGATCATTGACAAAAATATTTCAAAATCGAAACAGACTTTAATATTCAGAATTGGTTTACGTATTAATTTTTTATTACGGTTTCATTTAAATATAAAATTTCTTTTAAAATCGGATTTATCTGGTAAAAATAGAATCAGACAAAAACGTTGCTTTTAGAAAACTTTTACGAATGCAGTGTCAAATATTTTAAACATTAACAAAAAGCACCAGTATGCCGAAAAATGTAAAATTATTTTCTTAAAATTATAAAAAATTACATCTTTACAAAATATATACACTACTTCATACCCTTTTTCCTGTCTTGTACTCTGCATCACACGTGATAAAACATTAACTAAAGCACATCATCAGACAAGTATAATTACCTTCGCAAATAAGAGAGGTATTGATTATATTATAACAACATAACTGGAAGTACAGCTCCGCCATGTACGCAAAGCGTCTCGTAGTCATAATGGCTTCCAGAAGTCCATTGTTAAATATTTCCATTTAGTTATATTACTCTAATTTAACGAATTTTAATATTTTAGCAACATTTAGCTGCGTAGAGAGAAGTTTTATATGTTGTTTGTATTAATACGGTTTAGGTAAATTATTTTGGATATTAACGTTAATTATCAAAAATATGGGATTTTTTTAAACAATATGATTCGACTACCGGTTAAAGATTTAAATGGTGCAATATAAAAATTCTCATTATCCGAAATTATGTTACAAATTCGAAAGTGATTTTTGTTGTTAATTATACCAATTTTCATGCCTCAAGTATTCAACCGATTTCAGTAATACTACGTAGTACGCAATGGTTTGCATTGCATTGCCAACAATCGGAGAAAAGAGAATATATGATACTTAAATTATTTAAAAGTGTAACGCACTCGTCCTACAAACATTGGTCCTAAGAAAGTCGGTGCGACTCTGACACATATCGAAAATGATAAAAACTGCAAAGCGAACACACTTTTGAAAATTCCTTGCGATTTGTCCATATTTTTTTCTGATTAAAATCTTTAACTTTCAATAATATGGAACACGCCAACTTGACTGAAGAATAACTATAGCCCTTTCAAAATATAGAACAACTTGCACTACTATAGTACGTTTAGTTACTCCGAGGTAACATTTTAACACCATTAATGTGACAGATGCAAGAGAAAGTAATGGGACAAAAGAAAAAAAAAGTATTTGCTATATTGTAATAAAAAATTGTAATAAAAAATTGAAATAAAAAAATAATTGCTTTGCCGTGTATCGTAACCATGTTTTATTTGTCACTTAAATAAACAATAATACGTATCGTAAGAGAAACGACACCCAATACATACGTTTTATTTTTAAGAGTTTGACTTCGATGATATCCTCAATTGTGCTTATTCCGTATTTTTCGTTAGTTATTGATATCAATAAAGTATAATAAAGACTATATTTTTAATAATGGTAATAATAATATTTTATATTGATTAAGGCACAACTCAACAAAATAATTACAATGTGATATTTTAACTGCAGTGCAAACTGAGAAAACATATATTGCCGTGATATTACAGCTATCTCGCGCTGCACTACTTATTTACTTTACTTATCAGTTTACCAATGTTTTCTACCATCCTCAAATTTTTCTACCATCATAGTAACGAAAATGTAATTTTTTTAATTTGTTTGATGGACCTACAATTTAGAAAAAACCGATGCCACCGATAGACATTCTTTTTTTAAGTGAAGTTATTTTATGGAATATTTCTTCAAAAGTAGTTTTATCTTTCGTGGAAAAAAATTAATAAAATTCCAAAAAAGCATAATTAGATGCCTGTTTTACGAATTTAGCATCAGAATATATAATTTATTGTGAGGTATTTTCAAGAGGCGGAGCGTGGCAGATGTCTCAGTAAATTAAATTATTAAATTAAACGCTAAAAATATTTAATGTCTTCAAGCCTATAGTTACTAATTTATAGATGGTTTGCATAAAAGTCATTCTAATATTAAGAAGAATCTTGAAGCGTAAAACAAACTATTAGTAAATCTCGTGGCAAATACAAACACAGTATTCAATTAAGGCCTATGAATTAACTTTGTACGTATATAATAACACATTCGTCATTGAGACAGCTGGTAATATGTAGATAAGCTAAACGATATGTCGAAATTAATTTCTGCAAAACAATTTCTCAAAGTATTAAGTGATAACTTATAAAAGTATTTTGTGAGATATCAGTGAAAACGCTGGAAAGTTTTTACATATCCAATAACTATATTTTATCCAGTGAGAAAAAAATTTCCTAACATTTAATTTGTCAATGGGAGTTAATATTATAACAATTTATTTCTACTTTGTAATCGATTACAAAACTTATATTTTTATTCTTTATAATCGATTTAAAGAAAATAAGAGATTTTTAATCAGATAAATTTTCATATTTTCTAATATAAGCATGTTAATTGACCCTAGAATGTTTACATTCAAAAAATTAATAAAAAAACTGTAATTTTTAATATTGTCATCAACCGATAACAACTTGCATGTAGTAATATGTCCAAGGGACATCTTTCCATGAAGTTTATTTTTGTTTCTTTAATTACAAAAATTCATAAAAATATTAAATAATATTTTGGAGCATTTTGACTTTCCAATTTTTAAATAAAACACATGGTTCACGTTATCGTTATAGAAGATAATGGTAATAATAAAAAAGAATACTACGATGAATGACGAAGACGGTGAAAATGCTATAGCATATGCTATAACTAAAACTACAGCACTACATTATTGCGCGAAATATTATAGAAGTAAACTAATAACAAAAAAACGAAAAATTTCAACGTTTAACGACGGACGGGAGGATTGATAATATGATATTATAACGGTCCCTATTTCAATACAGGACTTTAAAAATTAATCTTAATGTATGTAAATTATGAATATTCTTCGGCGTGCACGTTACTACACGGTAAAATAATAAACTTTAATTTATATATTTATATATATATATATATATATATATATATATATTTGTATATATATATATATATATATATATATATTTGTATATATATATATATATATATATATATTTGTATATATATATATATATATATATATATATATATATATATATATACATAATGTCATTACGAAAAAAATAAGAAAAAACTCAATGATAAAAAAAAGAAATTATAAAAGGAAGTATTATACATTTGCTTGCTTTTATACAGTTCCTTGATTGTCTAAGCACGTATTTAATAACAAAATGAGTTTGTGCTCGCATACAAAATAATTAAAATTGAAATTATTTTGTTTTAGAATAAATTTATGTATTTACCTAAGATCGTTTCGGGTACCGCTAATTATTTAGAGACAAGATTGCCATTATACGAGGACTTGAATGGGCAATGAAAATCAATATCAATGAAAATAATCTGATCAAAGTTTTCCGCCACCTAAGTTGATCACAAATGAACAAGAGCCAGTACTAGAAACATTTTGTTTCAATGTTCTAAAATTAATTATGTGTTAATTTACAACCAAGATAGGATACCAACAGGTATGCGACGGTGAATATAACACCACCAGTTTCATATTTTCGACACCATATTTTGTACAAAGCCTCGTTATGTATTAATTACATTGACATGTAACATGTAATAAAACTCTCTTAGTATCTCAAGCAAAATTGCATATTTTGTAAAGAAAATATTCAATAATTTTCCCCTTTTACCTATAATTTTCACATATCAAAAATAATAGAAACTGCCAATCGAACACACTTTTGAAAATTCCTTGCGATTTGTCCATATTTTTTTATGGTTTTATTGAATAAGTAAATTTTGGTGCCATCAACGCATATATAAGAATAAGTTGAAATATCTTTTTTGGAAATATCTTAGAATAATATTTTAAAGAAATTGACTTGTAATCGCCTGAGCTGTTTTTGCGAGATGTGCAAATAAATAAATAGATAAAAATATTAAAAACAAAATTTTTGTACATTTATTTTTAAATATCTTTAATATACATATAGTGTAATTATACGATTTATTGTGATTAGATAATGACACACGTAACGACCAAATTTACACAGCCTAGAACTTAATGGACCAAAATAATTAAATTTCAGTTATTCAAATATTGACAACCGACAAAATTAAAACAAATTGAATAAAAGAAAACGTTTTTATCGAGGACATATAATATCGATAAAGACAACCAATAACGACGTTAAAAACCGCATCCTTCGCATCTCACAATGCCCACTTCTCACATGTCTACGTGGAAAATTGCATTGTTCGATTTAAAATTCAAGTAGAGCAATCTACTGATGTACAAAAATGTACCAATTATCTATATAATTACTATGCGCTGAATACTTTATACTTTGTTTTTGTATTAAGGTGACGTAACTTAATTTTTGAAAATATTAAATTCATGTATCTTTTGAAGAATTAAACTAAATTGGATGAGTATCGCTTCAAAGGACTAATTCCAAAAAGACCGAGATATTTTTTCAAAATCCTTTGTAATATATCTTCAGAATTGTATCGAGATATAAAAAAAATATAATCCCTAGTTATTTCCGAAACTATTGACCATAAAATTATTGAAATATAAAGTTTTCAAAGTTATTTTTTATAAGCTTTTTTAAAAGATGCTTATAAAAATGCTTGGTTGATGAGTGAAAAAAGTCTCCTTTACAAAAAATAAGAAAGAAATCAATAATACATTGCTACATAATGACAGATATGTATGTATTGTTAGGATAGATATAAATAATATATTTATATATATATATATATATATATATATATATATATATATGTATATATATATATATATATATATTCTATTTGACTACGCAAAAGTATAACTTATGGGTCATCCACGACACCACCTCTTTTATTAAATTTTTTGAACCAGACCGGGAATTTAGTGTGAACAAAACTTAAGTTTTAGTGCAGGAGATATTTTAATGTTGTAAGAACATGCAGCCTTAAACATTTTAAGTAATGTCCATGGATGTGAATATATTTTCCTTACGAATTAAGTGAACGTGCAAGAAATCTCTAATTTCTTCGTATACATACAATGATTGTCGAGTTACGGATAAATAAACAAAAATAAGTTTTCTCCTTCTAACACAACGCAATCGTAAACAGCCGGTATTAACAATACGAAACAATACTACATATAAAAGTAAAGAGTATCAGAATTAATTCGGACGTGTCGATTAAAAAGCAGACAAAATATGTAAACTGCCTGCTCTTGTTTTCGATTACCATTATGTGAAAATAAACTTCGATTTGGTAATTACAGAGCTATTCGTGGAGCATAATTTTAAGTATTATTAATTATTTATTGCACTAGGATGATTTATGATAAATAAAGTAATTTCACTTTAAAGGAAACAAAATGTTCCATATACAAACCAGGCTGGCATTTGGCTGGTTTATTGTTTATAAATTGTTGGACCTATTAGGGAAATATTCAATTGTATGATGATATGTAATTGCCCAATACTTTAAATATTTATTTTTGAATCGTTTACCTTTTCGATTAAAATTACATCAGGTGATTTCCATTACCTATTATACGATACAGCCTATCACATAATATTATTTTATGTTCATTTCGACAGTAACTTGGCCGCTTGTTTTATTATTCTTCCTGATGTATTTTATTATCTATATTCTTTCTTTATCTATATTATTATTAATCAATGTCCTTTTTTAACTATATTCGCTGCAGTATTCACATATTCAAAAACATATCTCTATAATTGTTTCACATTTTAATATTAGCTTTAGAAATCTGCAGTGCTCTCATTTCTTTAAAATAGTAAAAATGTTTATCAATAATATATTTAAAAGTAGGAAAATATAATTTCAAAAGAAAAATAACGTGATTAAAATAGTTAATTTCAATTATTTTTATTTTGTTAACTTTTGTCTTTCTTATTTTCATTATAAAATAATTACCTAAATACAAAATATAAACGGAAAATTAGCCGATTAACTCAATTTGAAAGGCGTGTCATGCGTTATATAAGAACTTCATCAAGTGAAGTTACTTCATCTCCACTTTCACCTTCTTACATTAGAACTTGTTACATTGAACAATTCAATAGAAAATTTGTTACTTCAACACTAGTTGGAAGTAAGTTCAACACATATATATAGGTAAGGGGCGTTTCATCAATGCGAACTACGGCTTATTGACCTAAATATATAAATATGCTATGTATGTAGAAATATGCTGCGTACGTATATCGATGAATGTATCGTCAGAGACGTCAGTGTACTAAATTGTTAGAGCTAATATTGAAATGAATGCCAGGTTAGAGATGTATACATCAGTCAAAGCTAATTTAATCAATGTAAGTACTATCAACCTAAGTCTTTGTGAACACGAATACCAGTACAATATAGGAGAATAATTATCTCCATCGGTATCACCAATTCGGTCAACGATGCTCACCATAAATCGGTCAGTTAGACATCAATATTCGTTCAAACAAGGGGTCGGCCATAAAGAGTTTTTAGGCGCCTATACAAGGACATACAAATAACATTATTTTTCGTAATTGTATATATTATTTTTTGTCCAATATTTTATAAAACGGACCTTCTTCACTAAATATATTTTTACTGAATTGGATATTCGAAGCAATTTGCCTGATGCCAATGAAGTGATTGGGAAAAAAATTATCTCAACAACTTTCTTATTAATTATTAAATTAAAAAGTTAGTAAATACATTAATCACATATATCACCTTCGTATTATAAAAAAGATCCTTATTTTACTTAGAAGATTTTTTATTTTACTTAGAAAATGGTCTTTCTTTTGCATATTGGTATAAGACCACACATTTATAATATTTTATCCTTGTCAGACATAATATTATTAGGTTATTGACCTTTTACTTTAGGCGTTAGCATAAAGTGCAAGAAATATAAATGTAACCTTTATGTAATTACATTTCTTGCTGCTGTTGTAATGTGCTTTCTTGAAAGGAAATATTTATTAAATATAAAGTTTCGAACATAGAATGACTTGACTAGAGCTTTTCGCGTGAAAAAGTGTGAAAATTACGATTAGAATCAAGTACATACAATTTTAGAATATTTTACCTGTGTTTAAAATAAGAGCGACTTGGGCGGCGGAAAGAAAAGGGAAAAAATTCAAGTGTTGCATAGTAAACAAAGTTTTGAACAATTCTTAATTTCGAAAGCTTTTAATAAGGTAGAGAGTTTTTTAACTCTCTATCTTAAGATAGAGAGTTTTTTAACTCTCTAACTTTTTTCCTATAAAGCCGGAGAGTTATTTCAATATTTAAGTATTCATCAAAAATAAATAGATTTATTACACAACTTTTTAATTGGGATAACCGAATAATCGAAATTAAACACCGAGCTACTTTGAAAGTTTAATTTTTTTAAAATTATTTTCACCTTTAAAGGTCACAGGTCAAACTTCCAACAATAAAACCCTTTAAATGCAGAACACAATCAAACAAAGCCTTTTTTTTAGATAACGAAGCTTTTGAAATGCAAAATTGTTAAGTAATCCCTAGAGGTCAATATTTAAATTTTCTTCAATTAATGCACGTGAAAGGCTTTTAATCCAAATTTCGTATTATGCTTTAACTCTCTCTGTACGCATCGCTTGTTAGCTTTAATAGTTCTATGTTATAATGATATATACTTTTATACCATTTCCGGATAAATCTTTATTGAACAAAACGTAGTCTTTAACTAGTGCGTAGTTTCACGTTTTTTATTTGTTTTTATAAAAAAACGTATCAATTTGGATTTACTAAAGCAGTATTTTTGCTTGAACATTCCTTTTTTTCCTGTATTCTTCTGCTGGCACAACCTAAGGCTTTACATTATACAGTCAGGTCTACGCATCAATGAAAATATGATTGACACTAAAATAATAGTTTTGATTTAATGCTAAAATATAGGTTAGCTAAATAGACCTACCTTATTTACGTCTTGTTGAAATGATGTAAAATACAGTGACTCTTAAATTTTTGGCTGGATTTAATTGTTAGATATATTTAGATTCATATTCTGCATTCACTAGTAGACTTTCGTAGTAGCATCATTTAATTACCATAAAGATTTTATTTCTTACGAAAAAATAGGAAAAAAACTTTTTCACAAATAAGAAAAAGTAAAATAGGAAATCCTTTGCACCTACATCAATACTCAGTAAAGGATCATATTTTAAAATAAGGTTACATTAGTAGTAAATTTAATATCATAGTAAATTTAACCCTCCGACTGTATATTTCCACACATTCTTTACAATTATAAATAGACAAGTAACTTAAAAAAATTAAGAAAATATGGTGATCAACCCTTGATGACGAATTTGGTGCAGCTCGTATTTCTATGAAAATTCTTTCTTGCAAACCGCTCAAAAAGTTTATGTATTATTTTCATCTACGCCTCCATATAAAATAACATTGACATATGAGGCTAACTTATGTTTACAGTCATCCAGAAATATATTCAGGTCGAGTTTTATATATATATATATATATACATATATATATATATATATATATATATATATATATGTATATATGTACTTATCTTATCAATTTGTTTACTACATAAAATGGAAACCATGGTCCAATAAGCATGTAGAAGAGACGGATTTCTGTGCTCCAATATCTTAACATGCTCTACCTACTCTACTAAATAACAGATATATTTCATAGACGCCTCTATTTTTATGGAGCTTAGCATAACCGCCTCTTATCAATTTAGAATATTTATCAATTATTTTGATAATTGTCTTCGGTTTTATTCCCCAGTTATTTCTTTCAAATATATATTTTTTTATAAAACTGCCACTATCCAAACATTAAAAATGATAAGGCTTTTGAATGATCAGATTTCAATATCTGAGCTGACTATAGAAATATAATGTTTCTTGTGTACATGGTACATCTCCATAAACGTCAAACAAAAAATCGCCGACCGTAATAATATTGATTGAAATAATATAACCTGGCATATATTCCCTGCCTTAGACGAAAATATACCAGTACATATACACATACATACATATATATCGATAAGAAGAGCAAACTTCGGGATTTTATGGTGAAATATATTCAGCAGATAATGGCCAAGGTTGATAAAAATAAAATGTGCCATTCATCTCGGCCTTTCCTTTTGTCTCGATGGTTAAACAATGACTGAAATTGCTTTAGGTAAGTTTACTATTTTATAAATAGTTTAAAATAAATATAAAATTTATTAGAAAATATATTTTTACCAGTTTAAAAAATTTTCTGAAACTATCTCGGAAGGCTTTCAACAAATTTAAAATATTTTCTTTATAGTGGACAATTTTATCTCAGTTACATTTTTCCTCATAAATTTATCCTGTTATCTTTTCATCAATGATATATTTTTTGCTGCATTATATAATCTTAACGTCAATTTCAACAGAAACATTTCATAATTTAAGCAAGGGGAAATACCCCTTCCAAATAAATTGTGAACTGTCAAAATTTTTTTTTTATTATCTATTTCGACTGACTTTATGTAATTATAAATATAATCAGTATTGAGCCTTTTGGAAATTTCCTGTTCCTGTTCAGATACATTTTTCCTCAAAAAGATGTAAATGGAAATACGATACTTTTAATAACGTGGACTAAATTTTTATAATAATTTTATGTATCGATTCACCGATATAAAATTTTCGCATCCACTGTAATGGCATCGTGGTGTAGCCTTTTATAATACTTTTATTCCATGTTTAGCATAATGCAATCAAATCTCTAATTACTTTATACTAATTGTTTGTTCGTCCTAATTCAATTACACAATATCGTGTGTTTTTTATTGTCTTACTTTACCGTAGGTCCTCTTCTGTTAAAAGTAAATATTATGTAGCCTTAAGATCTTAGCAATAAGATCTAATATTTAAACGCCTTAAAATAAAAATAACATTTGAAAGACAAATCAGAATTTGAAGTAATCTAAATGTAAATTTATTCAATGTGTGAAAAGGTAGTAATATTATATACTCGTAATTACTAATGTAAATATACATACATATATATACATACATATATATACATATATATATATATATATATATATATATATATATATACATACATATGTAATAATCTCTAAGGGGTGGTCAATCATATTATTCCGAAGATGATGAAGATTGTTTCCAGGACATTATTATAATATCCCTTGAACATGATGAGAGATATTGTAGAAATATTATTCTCAGCGTTTTATCTTGCTGACGTGTGTCATTTTCTGTACGATTAGACATTACAGGGCGTTGAACAAATATAATTCTTTATGATGGTTCTTAAATGAGATCATGTTTCTAATGACAATAATAATGCTTCGTTTGTTTTTTTAAATTTTAGTGCAGTTCCTTCCTTTATAGAAAACAATTATACTTATTTTAGATATATTCAAAGTTTCTACGCATGTCTTATATACTGCAGTGGTCACTTTATCTTTGATTTGTCATCTAACACTTACTTTGAACGTTTGTAAATTTATAACATATTTGTTTTTCGTTTTCGAAATAAGTCATATGTCTTTTTTATTGTATTTTTGTTTATTTACGTTTACAGTAAATTTATAATCTTGATGAGGTCTGCAGACTAATCATCACAATGTCTGTCGGTAGAATTTGTTCCGTACATTATTTCTTTAATCGCCTTTTCTCTCATACTCTTGACTCGACGAGTCCCTCGATTGCAAACATAATGAATTTGATAATGACCTTATAAAGGTAAGAGTCAGCATTATAAAAATACAAGATTATTTACATCAAAAATATTGAAAAAATTGGTTTATTTGACCTGAATAAATATTAGCCAGAAAGAGGTGTTAAGATGTTTTTATACCTTTCTCAAATAAAATCTTGAAAAAATAGTTATGAAATCCTTATTATTTTGTCTCTAATTCAATGCTCACATGACGTACGCAACTTAAAAAAGTTCTATTACTTCATTTCCCTCTCTACGATTTCTATGCAAATATTTTTGAGAGACAACTCCTAAAAAATAAGCAGTGTTTTATTACTTCGCAAATTTCAAGTTTCAACGCGGTATCTTTTTAATAAGAACAATAGTATTAGACGGATAGATGGATGTCCACGTGAGTGGTCTCATAAGGTGGCCTTTCCTTTTTTCAGCACGTTTTTATATAATTTAACGATTATTTTTTTACAGTATTGATCTTATGCTTCGTGTAGTTTATTCTTCTGGCATGTTTATATATATGTGAATGCGTAATTATATTTTATTTACGAAAAGTATGAAAAAAAATTTACAACATGCGACCATGTTCTGCGGCGCCCACTCCGTTTTAAAGTGTTTTTGGTCCCTTAACAGCTCCAGAAATAAAACTGAAGTTGTTGAAAAATTTGTGATCAATTTTTAATCCGATCCTACTTTCAAAGCACGTTCCATAATATCTTAGTTTTTGGTTCATACTTAGATGAAACCACCTTAAAATTTTAAACAAATTATGTCGTGTTCAGCGTGTAAAATATATTTTTCACGATTTTAATTATGTGAAAACGTTTTAGTTTCCTTCTTTATTCAGTATTAGATTGAAATTAGGGTCAATCTAGTTTCACGGAAAATACAGGTCTGGCTACAATAAAAAGACCGTTAGTAATTTTCAAATTAAATTTCTTCATTTGCGAGGGTTGAGCGAGGTATAATGCTTTATTCCACCGGCTACAGATGATACCATTTCATCCTCTATTGATGATATTAATATTATGGTCCAAAATTATTGAGGGAGTGCAATAAATATATCAGGAGTTTTGTCATAATTATTCCAATGCCCTATAATATATTAAATACACTTTAATAAAATCGCCATAAAAACATTTCAAGTTTAACTTATTCCGAAATTGGTTCGGCTTTTATCTTTGCTTGGCTGTTATTTTAAATAATGAATATTTAAATCTACGCCACGCAGAGTTCGGAGTATATATAGAAGTATATATAGAGTGCATATTAAATATATATATATATATAGAGTATATATTAAAACCACTTATATCATTGGGGAAAGCCAAGAAATATTTTTAAGCATAAAAAAATTGGCAATTTATTGATTACATTTTTTTAAATTTATAATTGTAAGAATTTTGTTCTATGCGTCAGTCAAATATTAAGTAAAGATTTAATTTTTAACTTTCTTTTATTTATTTAATATCTAAATATTTAATTGCTGACTTTAGTGAACGTTAATATGAAAATACATTTAAAATATTACTGCATTTGAAGTAAATTCGTAAGAAAAATAACAAATTGGAAACATTATTAATAAAAAGGGTCAAATGAAAAAAATGTTGCCTGGAAAGTGGATGTCGTTAAAATACAATATATAATATTATATTCTGTGTTTGGCGACAATATAAAAAAACCTTTATATCATATCACTCGCTCTTGATTAGTAAATTTCAATATATTTTCAATTGTCAATTTGATGTAACTTTGCTTTTAAAACGAGTAATATAACTACTATATTGTCAATAATTATTAGTTTATGTTCAAGGGCAAATATAACTTTTTCTTTGGTGATGTAATGTACTAAAGATGAAATGTTTTATTCTGTTTGCCAAGAATGGAAAAGAACGATCCTCAACATTTTCCTAGTTTCACTCAGAGGATTTTTTAAAATTCAATAATTAATACATTATATCATTGTAGAGGTGCTAAATAATATACAATCGATTGTATATGAATATTAGTGAATTTTCCATAATATAATTATCACAATGATTCATTCCGATTTAATTTTAGTATGTTGTTTCCATACTTTGTTACAGATCTTTTATTTTGGAGTAACTGATATTATAAAGAAAATAGCAAGATTCAAGTGAAAATATATTTGGAACTTAATATTGCAAAATAAGACAAGGCATCAAGTGGAATTACTTTCTGGAGACGAAAAGAACTTAGAAAAAGTGTAGCACAACTTACTTAAAGATGAATCAGCAACTTTAAAGCAATAGAAGGCATATAATGGATGATAATGGTTGTAGACAAAACTAGACCTATATTCACCAACACTGGATGAATTAGGGCTGAAGAAAATAATCGTCAAATTTGAAATTTTATCTCACTTTTGAAGGGTGTATTATCTCTCTGAATGTCGCTGATATGTGTTTTTATTTATTAAAACGTTTACACTTATATAAATTATCTTTTATCCTTTACCATCAGAGTCCAGGTTAGATTACCGTCAACTTCATCCAAATTCTAAAAAAAAATTCGACACCAACAAGCTGAAGTAAAAAATAGATATGACGTGCAAACCTTTATCAGGGAAACTCATAAAAAAACATATCTTTTTGACAGAGCTATTCTTATTGTTGAATTCCGTTTCGACAAATTTAAAATATGTTGAATAAGGTTCAGTGATTTGGTTTCTTTGGTAATATAAATTTATTCCACATAAAAATTTTGCCATTGGTGTTTCTAATTTACAGAAATATACTCAATACAAAGTACCTGCGTAACAGGCATCACAACTTTGTTCGACTGGAGAATTTCACAGAAAAGTTTGTGTATAATTTTAATTAATTTTATTTCACAGCATCAACAGGAATAATATATTTGAAATATTTTCATAATTAGCTCGTGCACTTCTAATTGCTGACAATAAGTTTGCAATTAAAATTAATTAAAAACGAAAGGGTTTAAAATATTTCCTTCTTTCCGGTTGGATTTGTTTGCTGCTTCTTTTTATTAAAATATAAAATAGTAAACTATACGTATTCAGGAGTAGCAAATATTTTTGTGGTTGAAATTTATTTCCATATGAAACGAGAATGTATACGGCTATTATAATTTAAGCAACAATGAATAAGAAAATACCATCTTAATTTCATTAATTAATGTCACTTTGAAATATTAATATTTTAGGAACGTACTTCCTAAATCCTTACAATTTTAAATATTAAATGTTTTAATACAGTTTTCTAATGAACTTAGGAAATCAAAATATAAGAAAAAGTATCAAAGAGAAAAGGTTATTTTCATAAGGAAATAGATTAAAAATTTATATTTTAAAAGTTTAGAAATCCAATAGACTTCAGTAAAAAACACAGTTAAATCGTTTATTAAAATGCAACAAAGAAATTAATTTTGGTAAGAGGACTTATATTATATTGAAAAAATATTAAAACAAATGTAAATTGGATATAGCGATAGACATTGACAACTTATTTTGATAAAATAGATTATATATAGTTTTATCTAATATTCTAGGTTTTAAGTGAGTTTCTAATAATGGTTATTATAATGGTTTTAATGATATTTACTCAATTTAAGGATTTTTATTAATTAAATTGAATTATAAAATTATAAAAAAATAAATATACGTATATTATTAATACAGACGATTTTATTTCTAAGAAATATTAGATGTTTCAGTCCTAACATTCTCAAACACAAGGCAAATTTTGGGTAATTTTTGTGTAAACTCCATTTTGCGTTCATGATAGATTTAATAAAACATAAAAATAATGAATAAATTATTCATTTACTCAATTTTGGTAAAATTTTTAGAATTTTTTTAGAATATAAATTAATTTAAATATTTCAAAAATAATTGTAAACTTTGAGAAAGAAATCAACCTCAATAATTAACTTATATTTTCTTTTTAACATCAGATTAAATATCAGTGGTAAATAATGAAGAAGGATAAACTGAAACGTCTAAACTTGAAAACTCGTCATCTCAGATTACACGCGAATATGATTTTATAATGTCTCTCGATCTCTTTCTTTTCTTTTTTCTTTAGTCGTCAGAATTTGGTTAGACTGATCATGGTCTGGGCGATGGTGTACATGGTTGGTCTTCTTTCTCATTCCTCTTGACGCCAATAGCCGCTTTAACAATACATTTCCACTTCAGTATATTGATAGCGTTTGTAAAATATTTTGTAATGCTGGTCTCCGTCGCCAACACTATCAGGTATACATATATATCATATTTTAAAATATTTAAATGCCTAAATATTTCTAAGATCGTTTCATTCATTAATTTTTCTCTACGTTTTGACTAACTTCTCACGCTTCTTATCCCCAAATATTTTACTTCTTTCTATGAGCATTCATTTAATGTTCATACTGTCAATTTATGGAATAAACTCAATTCTGCCATCAGGCTTTCACCGACTCTTCTAGCAATAAAAAACCGTCTGAAAGAATCGTACCTCCCCTAACTTTACTTCATTCATTCCATTTCCTTTCATATTCCATTCCTCTGATCATTTTCTTACCCCTCAGATCGAAAACCGCACCCGTTATATCAAATTAAATTATTGTGTTTTTTTTCTAATATTTTAACTTTTACATATTGTTATCACATCTGGCAATGTGCCTATAATGTAATTTTGGTTCACCAGATGATTGTTCATCGAAGTTATAAATATATAAATAATATAAGAAAAAAAAAGGATTTCAATTCTTCCATAAAATGAACGCAAATTTTGATTTGTTAAATCCGTTTGCATCGGGAAAAAATAAATGGAAGTAGGAGTATTCGGAAAAGGTACAACAAAAAAAAAATTGTATTGCTGAAATAGCAGATAAGATTTATTGACTTTTGTCATTGAAATAGTAGTTTAAATGAAATATACTATTTAGACGCCAATATATCTTAAAGATTTTTCCCTTTTATAACTGATAGTGTCTTAAAATTATTTGCATTGCGTCTTAGTGTTTCAAAACCGATACTGAATATTTTAACCAATTTTCTCATATTTTTGACTGGGTTTTAGCTGGTTTTAATTTACTTATTTCCGACTCACTGATAATTATAATTAGTCATATATTTAGTTAGGATCAAATTCGATAGGCACTTATCTTTTACGCATAAAAAATGCTTTTGAAATAAATATTTATCTTTTTAATATTTCTCTTCAGCAAAAATAAATTTTCGTAACACACTGAAAAGTTTATGCTCTATAAAAACGCATCACTTACTCGCTAAACTTACAAAATATTTTCGTCATTTTGTAAGCAATAAAAATTTAATTATAATTTCTTGAAAATATAAAATTATTAAACTAAGATCAAATATATTTTTCCTAAGCTATTGGCAGTCATATATTTAAAAGACAAACTAAAACTAAAATTTCGCGGGTCAGGTTGGATGAGGTTATTTAACAAGTTTAAAATAAAAGTAAAATACTAATTCTATGTAAATTTGTTTGCTCAAAAATAAATATTATTTATTAATATCTTTACGTCATCATCAATGATTTACGGTAATCAACTAGAAATAGTGTCATAATACACGTTTTAGCTCATTGAATATTCCTTTAATGCGCGAGTGTTTGGCTGATGTTTGAACATAAACTGAGCAGCATATCTTATAAGATCACAAATAAATGTTTATTATAAAATAATTTGTTCTACTCTGATATAAAAAGCGTTGAAAAATAATGTCATGTAAATTTTTATGAATATCATAACAACTTTTGACAAACAATTTTGATCAACACGTAATGTTCTAATTTCGAACCGCTGTTGTGTTCGATACAAAACGTACAAACATACAAACTACTAAAGGAAAACATATATATATATATATATATATATATATATATATATATATAAATATATATATATATATATATACATATATATTTATATATATATATATATATATATATATATATAAATACCTACAACGAATATGTTGCAGAAATACCATACAATATTAATTTTATTGGTACGAATGCAACATAATCATGGTTTAAAACTGAAATTAATTCAAGGTTAATATGATTCAGTTTTAAGTTAGTGTGCCGATGTGTGGCTATATTTTTTGGGTTTAAATTGTGGATTCATTATTTTTCAAATAATATTTTTTTGTATACAATAATCCTTATTTCTGTGAAAACTACGTTAATAATTTAAAAATAATGCCGTTCTATTAATCGATTCATTTTACTAAATAAAATATATATAAAGTAAAATTACGTAAATTTTCCAATACCTTGCACAAAAAAACTACCAACAATACAAAATCATCGATAAAACATTATCTTTTTATAAAGTTTGAACGAGGAGTAAATTTTAAAAACAGACTTTTTATCGACGTGAATTTTAAACTGCATACTGAATAGTTTTATATATTCCCTCCCTTGCGCCGCTACGGTGAATGACCGACGGACAGGTGCTGTTAAATGTTTGAGTGTTGTAAACGAATTATTATATTGGGAACTCAATGGAATCAGCAGCATTATAAAATTGAAATTTACAGAATAAAAAATATGTAGGAATAATAAAATTAAGTTTGATAGGTTTAAACCGTGACCTCGTTTGCTTGGAGGAACTCTACGGACCGATTTATTTTCACGGTGCGTGATGAGAATTTTTCTATTCTTTCTGCTTTGAGTCGGATAAAATTAACACGCACTTAACATGATAATTTTCGTAGGTTATCGGATCCGACACGAATGGGTTTAGTTTGGGCGTCAGCGTATTCGATCGGGTATTTAAATCTAAATTAGTTTAGGCAATTGGTAAAGGTTTTTGATTATATATTAATAACCATTTATTAATTTTTAACCAGTTTGAACCATGTTCTTTGTTAGTTGTGTTTAGTTACGGGATTGTGAGGTTATATTTTTTTATGGCTTTATATTTCTACATGCGAGTAAATTTGCTCGTGCCTTGTTCTGGCGATAGTGATTATTTATTTGTCTTATTTGAGTTTATTATTTATTACCGTAATTATGTTTGCACTCGTATTATTCTAACAAGTTTTATTGTTATTTTCCCATATTTTAAAATAAAGATTATTAGAAAAAAACTTGTGGTTGTTTATTTAACTTTTATGTAGATCCTAAATTTTTTTTTCGAATTAATTTATAAAAAATTGTTTATAAATAAGCTTTATTAAACAATCTTGGTAAAACCTCCTTTTTTATAAAATTTGCACCAAATTTATTTTTGTGAAATGTATCAAATATTAGCATTTTTTAGTTTATTCGTAAGAACATTTTTGTTTTTTTTTTTAAATAACATTAATTTTATATTTTGACCTTTACGGTGATGGATAGGATAATTTAGGGTGATGGCACTCGAGTGCTCCAGGCTCGCAGTCAAAGCATTAAACTTGTTTTTTATATGTGTACTTCTATTTTTAGCAATAAAACATTTATTCTATCAGGTTTTCAAGAAAAAGCCTAGTATATCATTTAATGCGTTGAACCATTTAGTATTTAAATCATAACGTTAACTCACTATAACATTGGAATTTATTTTAATGTTGTTTTGCAACGTTTAAAAGGGTCAGGTGTTAATATATACATTAATAATTCTCCAGGGTTTTATAGTAAACGAATGTATAAAGATATTCAATACTTTTTAAGTATTTTTTCATCGATTTGAATAAAATCGTATTGCACAATATTACTAATGCCGTTCACAAACCAAGAGGAAATGGTAGTTTAAGTAAATTGTGACGAAGATTCGGTTTAAATACATCTCGCGAAATATATATATATATATATATATAGAAAAAGTGCTTATCCAAAAATATGAAGATAGGGCGATCGGGCATCGTAAAGAAATTTTTTCATATTTCCACAATGTCACACAATACAACATCTCACAAACAGCTTTTCGTGTTGTACATTTAATTACAATATATATATATATATGTTTATCTAAACAATAAAAAAATCACATAGAAATTCTTTAATACTTTTAGATGTAAAATTATTAATCTCTTTCATTATTCACGGTAAACTCTTGAAATTTCATTTTGAATGCACATTTATTTCATCAAATATTCAACAAAGAGTTTTAAATCTTCATATTTTCCTCTTCTTCTTAGCCCTTTTTCATCATTTTGGTGTAAACCTCCTTTAGTATATTCCTTTCTGTCCTGCGCCACCGGCATCCACTTAAGGTCAGGTTCTCTTTTCATTTCATCATCTTCCTTTCGGGCGGTTTCCCCTGTGGTCTCCGCTTAGCAACGGCCTTATACCAGAACTCATGTTTCTGGGCTAAGTGACCGATTCTTTTACCCATAAATGTGCTATTCGCTTAAATTGTGCTATTCCGAATATGCATAGGTGAGATTGCTTTGGTCGCGTTATGTTACTCCTAATGTTTTCACCGCACCTATTCCTATGGCTTCATTCTTTCTGGTACACAAGTTTCGGCTTAATAATTGAAAATAGATTATATCGAATAAAGGAGCTTTTTATATGCGAGCAATGATATTTATTTTCAAAATAAACAAAATTTTGGGGTCGGCGATCCATTCAACACCCAGTTTTCTTCTCCCATTTTGATTTCTTTTGTCCAAGATATACGTAATTGTCCATTATGTGGATAGTGACTTGTTTGCGTTGATTGTTTTTATAGTGTTTGCACGAATTTATTTTAATATTGATTTTTTTCCTAATTTATTTCCCAACGTACTTGCTAGGAATCATCGCTGACATCTTGCGTCATGAATTGGTGCAAACCAAAATTTTATGAGCCTTTGTCCTGTAATATCTAGATCAAGGTTTTCCCACTAAAGCCAATTGAAAACATCTTTGAGTAAAAATAAAACTGGAAGATGTTTAGAAAACAGAATTCTTTTGAAATTATTATATCCGGCCTTATTCTGTCTTGATTTTTATTGTCTTGCATTTTTGCTTTCACTGAAAGATGAAGTACTTAAATTTGTTGGATTTAATTCGTCCCTCCAGACAACGTCTCTGACAATTTTAAACGTAATTAGATTTATATTAAAACGACTGATGATAGATAGTGAAACCAAGATAATTTATGGCCTAGGTAACCAACTATATTCTATCTCTTTAAAGATATGGTGATAAAATAAATAAACGTTTTGTATTTAATTTCCGCTGAAATAAAATTATTACTTTTTTATTCTATTCATTTGCTAGTACTGCCAATAGCCCAAAAAATATTTACTACTTTAGTTTATTTAAAACTATCCCTTATAGCTATAGGTTAAAGCATGTACAAATACTGTCATTAAGTCAAGTTATTCAATTTCAATTAAGAGAGCTCGTCCTGCGATGATATGTGGTTGGCAAAATCGTACATCTTATATTAACTGATCTAAATCGTTAGTCAGTAAAAAAACGTTCAACGAAAACCACCTCTCTCCTTTTCGGATTTAATTTTATATTAATTACTTGCTTTTTTAAAATAAAAATTAATTTTGAGACAAATTTCTACTTTGAAACATTGAAATAATTCTTTTGAAATACCTAAATAAAATCACTGTCAAATATTTAGATATCTCACCTTTAATATTAGCAAAAAAGTACTAGAGTCGTAAAATTATTTTCATGAAACAAAAAGTAAGTGAAAAATAAAATAAAAAATCTAATTTTACAACACATTTAATTTATTTCGTTTGAAAATATCCCCGCGATATTCGTGTTTCGTGCGCTACGTCACATCTTGTGAATATTGAAATAATTTACATGGCTGACAAATATAATTACTTCACAAACAAGGGGAGATATTGATTACATTATAACAATATAATTAGGAGTACTGTGTTGTCATATTCTCAAAGCGTCCTGTAGTCACTAATGACTGCCTGGCTGCCAAAAGTCTGTTGTGAAATATTATGTCATTTCATCATATTGCTCGTGTTAAATGAATTTTCGTATTTATCAGCTGAGCAAATCGGTTACCGATGATATACTTTTATTTATATAGGATGCAATGTTTGAAATAGTACGTTCTAAATAAGTGAGAGTGTAGACTGAATTTTTTTAAAATAAGCCTAGATTGACTAGCAAAATTTAAAAATATAAAGTGAATGGCAATTTAGATATCTAAATATACAACTCTGTATTATAAAGGTAAAAGGCAATTTGTTTATTAACTAGTTTGTCTCTTTTCCCACCTCAACTGCTCAACCAAAAACTTTGAATAATACGCAACGCAAACTACAGACAAAAATCTAGGAAAATAGAACTTATGGTTTTACGCTTTGCATAACATATATGTGTCCTACACAAATTTATCCTAAAATAAGTGGTGCGATTCTGCTCAACTCTCAACTAAAGGAATAGTTTAAGTAAAAATGAGCTAATCCGGAAAGGGATAGAATATACGAATGAATACGTGCTTACGGCGATGGAAAATATTTAGTTGGCCGCACGGGCCTCTTGGTCTATTTATTGAAACCATGAAAATATTTGTTGGCCGCCGACTAACTACATACAAATTCGGTCGGCTGCATTGCGCGTAAAAAATAAGCTGTACTATAAAGACAAACATTGGCTTTTTATCCTAGAATAGAAGTTGTTATTTTCTTGGGTAATTAAACTTATTACCCCGTTATCGATAACAATTTGAACAGTCAAATTAAAACACTTTGAAAAATAAAAATAAAACATTCCTAAATGATTGCGTTGCCGAAAAAATAAATTTCCGAAATTTCATATGTCAAAGACAAATAACATGAACAGAATGATTAAATTAAATAAGAAAAGTTTTTACCCCTTCGCACCGCCTCGGGGATGATGTTTTGAAAATTTTGTTTAGTGAATAATTGCGTTGTACGAGGATTGTTTCATTAGTTCCAACTTATATCTTTCATTGAGATAAAAGCTTCAAGTAAATATTTCTTTTCATTTCAAGTAACTTTTCCCTTAAAATTATATTAAATAAAAGGAGATATAAGCTGTAAATAACCGACAGAATCTTCGTAAGGAAACAACTTTAAAATCAACGACGTAATTGTCATGAAACAGAGGTCATGAAAACATGGAATTGCACATTATACTTTTTTCTTTTTTTTAATTCTTTTAAGAAGTTTGATACACATAACTTACAGTAAGTCATGAAAATAAAAATATTACTTTTGATATTTATTTGATGGTTTTTTCGAAAGAATGGATAATATTGGGGCAAAAGCTGCATCTTTAAATGAATTTAGTATAAAAAATGTCTTCGAAAATAATTTAATTTATTTTACACAAATTTTTCAGAACTTGCATTTAGGAAAATTCAACCTCGGCAAAGCATAGTCAAGTGCCTGTTTTAGAAATTAGATGCAAGGAAATATAATGAATTGCGAAATAGTTTAAAAAGTTGTAAGGTGGCAAATTTTTAGTAATTTAAAGTTATAAATTAAATACTAAAAAAATGTATTTATTCAAGTCTATAGTTGCTAATTCGCCTAGTTTATTATAAATAAATTAAATTAATTAGTAACTATGGACTTGAACATATAATAAATATATAGAAATGTATCACATTGTAATTAGTAAATCGGTTGGTAATTCTTATTTCATATTAAAATTCAGTTAATTTCTATGAATGTCGCTTTGCACTTTTAGAATATTATGTCTGTCATTGAGTTGGTTGGTAAGATATAGATAAACAAAGCTATATATCTAAATTAACACATGATAAACAATTTATCAAAACTAAAATGTGCACACATATTTGAATATTTTGTGATGTCAAAGAAAATGAATTTACATATGAAATTTATTTAAATTTAACGAACCGTTTTCAACAAGTGAACATATTCAAGTTTAGTTGGAAGAAATCCTTCTTACTTTTCAACTGTCAAGAGTGTTTCTGTTATGATATTTTATTATTTGTTACGTTACGTTATTTTTAATTCATTCCAAAACATCGTTTCCATTAACTTTCATTTATTTCAAGAAATTTATATTTTGTCATCAAGGATAGGTATTTGAAGTAGAAAATATGACTACAGGTGAGGTTACTCATAAGTTACTCTACATTATTTTATTGTTTTTTTTGTGGGTATGATTACTTTTGAAATATACAACCAAAAAATAATACTATCTTCACGAAATAAAAGAGTTTTGCAAATTATATGAATCTAAAATAAACGCATATATGCACGTATTTATTGATCTTATATACAGTATTCACAAATCTTGTAGAGAAGCTATGTATTCCCTGCAATATACCAAAGAAACTGAAATACTAATATTTAGACATAGTCACGAATTTGAACGGATTTCTTTTTATTATGCTTTGCTTGTGTGTATGATTTGACTACATACGAAAATTCACGTATGACCATGTATGCATGCCAGCAAAACTCATGCACGTGTTCATATACCTAACACAGTACGCCTGTACACACGCACACACTCGCACACGCATTCACATAAACGTGTACACGGATACATACGCGCACAACCACACACACTAACACACACGGCGTGCTTGCACATACATACCATTGTCAGTTTTGTAGCTTCATATCTCTAGCATACGTACTTCTCCCAACGTATTCATCGGTCAATCTGTCAGTCACATACGTTTTTCTGAGATACTATTTGCCGTAGAACCTTGAAATTTGACATAAGGCCAAAGCGTATTAACTTGTATATATCTCCAAAGTAAACAGCAATAATGTGAAACTTTTAAACAGAGGAAACGAATTAGTTTTATTCTTATTAATCATAAAATGACAATATTATGACAAATGTATCTAAATACTTCTCTTTAAGAATATCACTTAGTTTTTCATATTTTCATTATGTATTAAGTTTTTGCAATCTTTGAATAACAAAGTTTGTACTAACACAGTACAGCTTTAAGATTTTAAGCGCACTTCATCAGATGCGCAGTTAAATAATTGTTAATTTATAAAATGTTGAAAATCTTAAATGATTCAACGTACACATTACGAAATTTTTTTCATTCGTGTCGCTTGACAAAGACTAATGGAGCACTTTAATTCATCTTAAGGCTTATTAACTAAGAAACAAACCATGAACACATATTGACGCACAGTTTCATATTAGAAAAAAATTTGTAAAAGATCTATGAACCTTTTTCACTTGCGAAAGTCGCACGGTCTTATGTTTGATATAATCTCCTATATATATCATGAATGTTTCATCGTGCCGCATTGAGACGGAGTTTATAAAAATAGCTCAGAGTACTATGAAAACGATATAAATAAAAGCTTTTTCGTGGTAAAAAATTCTACAGTAAAACGCATTGGGGAAATGAAAAAATATTTATAATTCGTTCATTTAATTATTTTTAACCATTTCTGTAAGCAGCTAAATGAAGTATTAATAAAAAAAATTAGATTGATTTTGCTATATAGAGATGCCGCCGGAAGCAATTTAATGTATACTATATTGTTCATAAGTGAAGAATTGAATTCCAATTTTCTTCGCGCTGTCGGCACTGAAGCAGGAGAAAGGTGCATTTTTAATCATAAGATATTTTTAAAAGAAAAAAAAACATGCCCTCGTGACACAATTAATGTTCAATTTGACCTAAGTAATGGGTGACATGAATATTATTTGGCCGAAATGAAAATAGATTATACTGATAATTCGATGTTTTTCCAAAGTGTTTTTGCATGGAGCTTTTGTTCGTGGAATATTTAAAGGCAATATTGACTGAGAAAATATTATAATAACAAATATTTTTTTTTGCAACAATAATTTTTTTCTGCAATGTGAGTCTAAATTTAAAAAAAAATGTGATAGAACATTTTCGTTTTTTATTCTTTACACAAATTACTAGCACCCTGTCTGTCTTAATATTTACGTAAATATGTTTTACAACTTTCGATCTGTTTATTAAGAAAAGGTAATATGATAATTATGTAGATCGAATACGCCCGTATAAAACATAAATTGTACTTAGAAATTAAATAACCGCAAAAACAAATTTAAGGAAAATTTGCAATAAAAGTACTAATTCTTAAACTTTATGCACTATAGAAACTACTTATTTCACCTCAGAAACAAATTTATATTCAGAGTGGATAAATAAAGTACAATATAAATTGTAAAAGGATGTTCTCATATAGATGTTTTTGACTAGTTAATTTATACGATCTATAATCGTGACTTTAGTTCTGGGTTTACTCAGAGAAAACACCAATTTCCTGCTAATGGGTTTCATCCTATTCAATAAATTTATTATCAATGTAATTGTGAAATTCCTAGTTACGTTATAATCGAGGAAGTGTCTGAATTGAGCATCAAATAAAATACCGCAAATATACCTGAAGGGTTAGGCTCAGAAAGAGATCTGTCTAATTGCGGGCTTTGTATTGGAAATTTCAATGGAAGAGACAGCAAAGCCATTGAAGCAGTGTTAGTGGCGGTGTGCGGAGGGGACATTGAGGAACATTACAAAACTTGGAGTGAAGAGAATTTTTATGTCTAGGATGGATCGGACAAGTGAATTGCCATGATAGTTTTTAGCTTTATTAAGGGAACATAGAAGAGAAAAGTGAAGGAGAAGGAGAAGGAGAAGAAAATGTTTTATCCTTTTATTCAACAGCTCTTTAAAGATGCGATTTTTACCAAATTTTGCCAATCAAATTAAATCAGTGGAATATTGCGGACAAACATATGAAATAATTTTCATACTGAAGTTGTAATTTCTTAAGCGACAAGAATGGTTAAAAGTGTTTTGTATTATCTTACTGCTGTTTTGCATGGTCCTACTGATGTCTACTTAAGTAAACAATTTATTCGTTAAATCATAAATTTTTAATAAGACAATGATTTAAGCAATTTCAAAATTCTACCTTTAGATTATTTAAATTTGCTCAAATATCTGACCACATTATCGATATTACAGGTAAAATATATATCTGTCTACATTATCGATATTACAGGTAAAATATATATAAAGTAAATATAGTCAAATAATGTTTATTAATACAAAATATCAGTTGCAGTAGTAATGTTTATTAATACAAAATATCAGTTGCAATAGTAGTTGGTTAACATGCTAACCTCGTAACACGATCCAATTACGTTTGATGAAAAACACCTCATCCGTTATTAACATCACGTACGTCGCTACCACGGTCTGTGATGAATTAGATAAAATAAACGCCACGTTAGAAGTAACATCGGTATATTATATCAAAGTACGCGTAGATTTTATTACACCGGAAATTCAATTACGTATTAATGTAGAGTTCTTTAATGTTGTAGATATCTTTACCCTGGAAGTTACTACCTCTCGGTTATCTTGGTGATTCCAGATATTTTATTACAACTATTGGAATTAGATTTCAGAAGTAGCTGTTAAGGTTATTTTAATAAAATCACATGGTCGATTTAACTAATTTTTCCTTTTATGTTTTTTCAATGAAAAAGATATGGAAATCTATGGCTATCTTTTTATTTCTTTGTAAAAATCACATTTTATCGAATTTATATTATGAGAATTATACTAACACAATGTTTTTTTACAAAAATAACTTTATTTTAAAAATGTCTCGAAGAGAAGAAGACACAATTACATTAACAAACTTAAAGTATTTTCTGACCCCATTTGTTCGTGCAATTTCCTAATTACCTAAAATATACGAAGAGACTTACCAAAATTTTAGTCAAAGTTTTGCATAAAATATCTATAAAATAAATAAAAAAAACCCTTAGGTTTACCGGAATCATTAACTTCTTGTTCTTGTTTAAACATTGCTCAAACACCGTCTCTTCGTTTAAAGCAACAGGCAATATTAAAAGTAAAAACTTTTTTCTCGTTTAGTTATAATACGCATTGTTTACAATTTTCAATATGAAAATCTGTTTTTAATATACTTCTGGAATGCGATTTCTTATTTAATAATGTTTACCTTAATTAACTCTGTATATATTTCAACTAATCTTAAAAGTTATACTGCGGTATATTCAGAATAATTACTGGTAGGTAAAATTGTACCTCTGAGGTAATACAAAATTATAAGAAATATATTCAAAAGCCTGATTTACTTGACAGCTTTCACTTAAAAAGAAGATTCCTTTAAATATTATTAAAATTTATTTGAGTGATGCTCTTTTTCTCGTAGATCAGGCATATAAATAGTTTTCAATCCAGATATTTATGTCAAAGACATGAGAATGTTTCTTGGCTTTTTAAATCAATAAGCATCCATTGATTGAGTCGTATTTAATATAAATATATTAAGTTTTCCTCATAAATAAAATTTCGAGAATTAAATAATTTTTGACATCTTTAAGTACAATTGAAAGACTTCAGTCTTCAAACTCGTTTCCCCGTACAGATTTTACTTGTATTTTTTTAAGCACTTTAATAATTCCATTTTATTTTTCGTCCTCCCGACTAGATTAAATATTTCGTTAGTTATTTCAATTGAAAAATTTGATAACTAAGAGAAATAAGTTGCATACTTTTAGTCAACACGGTAAATATTTAAATTTTTATTTTATTATGTTAACCCTTAACCACCTACCACCGGTCTTAGAGACCGCAACGGATTTTTAAATTCAAATTTTTCTGTGTGCGTGTTGTACGACCTCGCGCGTCCATGTACCTTTTCGACACGCCAATCAGTATCGCGCTTGCGCTCGGAGAATTAATACGTGCGCGAGTCTAGCCTAGGTAAGTAAAAATATTTCGCCAGCGGTCTCCATGACCGCACGTAGGTTGTCGTGTGATTATTTGTACTTATTTTTTTTGTTGTTTTAGTGTCAAAATGAGTAATAATAACAAAATTATTGAAAGATGGCTACAGCAAGAAATTTCTGATGAGGAGGAATCACCGGATGAGGATTGCAGTGACGTGAAACCTAATGTAAGCGAGGATTTAGTGCAGGTTGAAGACTGTGAATCAGCGTCTGAAGGTGAGAATGAAGATGTTGTGAGTCCGTTACAGTCCATATCACCAATCTCTTCAAGATCACAATCTCCATACAGGTCAACTCAAGAGACTAACTCTTCGGATGATAATATTCCGATTTCACGCTTGCAGTCCGGAGGTAAGCGAAGAAAATATAATTATTTTGGAAGTAATCGTAGTTGATGGGCATTTACACCGAATATAGCTCGTTCAAGGACACAGCAGCATAATATTGTGCAACAAACACAAGGTGTAAAGCCAGCATTTCGTGCGATTCTCAGTAATACTACTACGCCCCTGGATATTTGGAGTCTTTTATTTACTGATGAGATGTTAGATAAAATAGTACTACACACTAATCAGAAAATAAGCAAAATCAGACCGAAGTACAAAAAGCAGATTGCGTGCATGATTTGGACTGTACAGAGCTAAAAGCTTTCCTTGGGCTTTTGCTTTATACAGCTATATTCAAAGAAATGAAACTGATGGAACCGGAAGAGAAATATATCGTTGCATAATGAGTAAGAATAGGTCGGAAATTCTGCTAAATACTGTTCGATTTGATGATGCAGAAACTAGAGAGTAATGACGTGAACTAGAAATGTCTGCTCCAATTTCAGAACTTTTTCAGTATTTTATACAAAATTGTCAAAGAGTGTACACGATTGGAACTTGTGCTTGTGTAGATGAGATGCTTGTAGCTTTTCGCGGTCGCTGCAAATTTAAAATGTATATGCCAAAAAAACCAGCTAAATATGGTCTTAAAATTATGTGCCTTACAGATGCAAGAAACGGTTACCTCCTAAATGCTTACATATACCTCGGCAAAGATTCTGATGGACAAAATTTGACACAAGAGCAGAAGCGTCAATCAAAATCAACTCAAGCGGTTCTAAGTCTTATCGCACCGATTGAAAATTCTAATAGAAACGTGACCGCTGACAACTGGTTTTCATCGATAGAACTAGTCAATATTTTGAAAGAGAAGCACCTCAGTTATGTTGGTACTCTCAAAAAGAACAAACGTGAAATACCGCCTGAGTTCAAACCATCTAGAAATCGGCAAATCGAGTCCTCAATCTTTGGATTTACCAAAAGTATCACTTTATCGTCTTACGTACCAAAAAAAAATAAAGCTGTGGTTATGATTTCAAGTATGCATCATACTGCTAGTGTTGACGAAAGTAGCAAGAAACCGGAAATGATCTTATACTACAACCAAACAAAAATAGGCGTCGATTTACTGGACCAAAGATGTTCAAATTGCTCTACTTCTCGTCGAACGCGAAGATGGCCTCTAACTATATTTTATAGAATTTTGGACATTTCTGCTTCGAATGCTTATGTCATCAGCCTCAGCAACCAAGCACAGAAGACTACAAGTCCATTTAAATTTCTAAAACAGCTAGCAGAACAGCTTACAAGCCCGCGTCGCGAAAAAAATGATCACATTCAGAGAGATCTTAAGAATTCTATTCGCCGTATTCTAGAGATCGGGGACGATAAACCAAGCACTTCTGATGTCGAAAAACTTGAAGTTCTTAAAACATGTTTTACATGTAATCCAAAAAAGAAACGAAAGACTGCTTACTTATGTTTTATGTGTAAGGTACCAATTTGCTTGGAGTGTTCGATAAAAATGTGCTGTAACTGCCGCGAAAAAATATAAATGTTTAGGCGTTGTAGTTTTATTTATTTTTCGAAATAACGTTTATTTTTGTTGTTTTTTTTTAAAGTTTGTATATATAATTTATAAGAATGAATACTAAGAAGTTAAAAATTTAAGTTTCTAATGCTGCAGATCTCATTTTCTTAGAGTAGTAATTTTTTGTGCCATGATTGTTACTTTATAGAGATTTTATCAATATCTCGAGATTTGTATGTGATTGTTAGTAATTGTATGTCTAATATAAAGCTTTTAAATATAAATAAGTATTTTATTCAATCAGATGTTTCATTATTACCACCAAACCAAAATTATAGGGAATATCATATTAGAGTCTCTGAGACCGCACGTAAGTATTAAGGGACAAAAATGTGTGGTAGGTGGCTAGGGGTTAACAGAGAAACTATGAAATTAGTGACAAAATTATAAAATAAGCTAATGTAATATATTCCAATGAAAATAATGCGGGGTAATGAATTAAAGATCGTTTGATAATAATCTACTCTATATTTTTTGTAAACTGCGTAAGTGAACATTTCTTAAATAAAATAAGTTAAAATTCCATCAAGATTTTGAAACTTTTCGATAAATAATTGATACGAACAATCAACGAAAATATAATATTATTTGTAGTTTAGGCATTTCGTAGTTTCAAATCATAGTTTAAAATTACTATGTGTCAATATTTAACGATATACTCGTATATTAATTTGATAATAAGTTTTCAGCGAGAAAAGATTTAGAAGATTTGCATTTTTTTGTGTTTTGTCTTAAGAGAAACGTTTTATAATACTTAAATTTATTACCAAACATATTCTAATTTAACTATATTAAAATTTCTCGTTGAAAAAAAATAAGTTTCGGAAAACAAACATGAAAAATTAAAGTAGATAAGGGTAAATTGATATTATATTTTAAATAACCCTAAATGTTGACTTCAGAATTTTCATCAATTTAAATTGACGTGAATTTACATAATTTTTTATATAGTAATTGCTTATATATTGCCTTATTCATAGTTGCTTACATAGAATTTTCCCGTCAACAATCTTTTGAAATTTTATTTTAACATAAACAAAAAAAAGTTCCTATAGAAATGACAATTCTATTATTTCACTTATAATTAGTGAGTTAATTAAATTAATCCTTTCAATTATGTTCTACAGTATATCATTCCATTTTTAAACGATTTAATTTATTTTTCCCAATATCAATTTAATCATCAGACCTTTTAATTGGGTTTCACCCAATTTCCGTTAACCGATTGAGTTGGTATTTTAAATGTAGTTCCGAAGACAATATAATATTATAGTTGAGCTGGTCAAGGAATCTCCCATATGAATTAAAGCAGAACTCTCTTGCTTGGGATCACTCAATTCGTCATCAAGGGAATTTCATTTCAGGTTAGAGGGTGCATATAAATTCTTGCTACCATCCCTCCAATTAAGTTAAAATTTGTAGCGACCTGTGACTTACTTGCACAGTATAAAAATATTTTCTAGTGTATATTATCTATCAGCAGAGCATAAGCTGTAAAATTCAAAGTATTATGTTTTTTTTCAACGCACCTAAAAATATGTTAAAAAATATTGTTACGGCATGGATTCATATACCAAATTAGTAGTTTGACAATTTATTTTACTTTTAAAATCGTGGGCGCTATTTAATGCATAAAATGTAATTCAGTCAACAAATGAGAGCACATTTCAGCCAAGCAGTGCAAGCCACAGAGTAATCGAGACATTGCTGAAAAAAAATAAAAAACATGTACATTCAAAACTATTAAAGTAAAAATTATGGGATAACATCTACTGTGATAGAAATTTACCTAAAGTTAATGGAAAAACTGGAGTAATGATATGAAATATCATCATTTTTGACAAATTAACGATGTTGTTACTCCTTTGTATTTACATGATGAAAGATAAATGTTAGACACTTTGTTAGATATACTGTACACCCTCACATGTTTATAAGCATCTAAAATCTACAAAACCCTCGTAGTGCGAGTTGTACTTCTACTTAGTAAGTTTTCCTATTTTACATCTATTCTGTGAGAGAGTAATATTTTTCATCGGAACGGTGGTTATTGAAATTTAATATTTTTTCATGATTTTAAATAAAACTTAATAAATACACTCTAAACTTATTCAAAGAATTGTGACGAGTTGACTGATTATTCATAGCACCTTATATAAATTATAACTCTTTTTCATATGTATTTTCGTGGTTCAATAATACTTTTAAAATCATAAAAAGCTGTCCGATGTAAAGCTGAAGATGAAGATTGGGGCAGTCTTTTCTTAAATAATGCAATAAAGTAATGTTTCAATAAAGCATACAACATAAAAACCAATCAATTCTTTGTCGGGCCACGCAAATATTATGGCTCCACTTAACGAAATATAAAACTATATATAGATATATATATTTTGTTTTTTAAATCTTACGTCGTACTCAAACGTGCTCATAAAGGTCTATGGGCGCCGAATAAGAATTTTGATTGAACTATTGTTATTGAGCAACAAAAAAATTAATTTTTTAAATAAAATATTATAAAGCCTTTTTTAATAATTCGTATTGATTAATATTTAGTACACCAGTAAGCTCAATCGTCCAGTAACTTGACTATCGATAGTTTAGATGATATCTTCCGATATTCTTGCAAGTTCGCATATGAAGTTCAGGACAGGCGTGAATAATAAATTTCATGGGTGGAGTGCGTCACGGACAAATGTATACTCTTGTAGAACTCTTGATTTAATTTAATTTTTACGTTAATTTTTAAATAATGGCTTTTGTAGCTAATTACATTTATCTCGTAACAACGAATTCCATACAATTATTTAATTACATGGTATGTATGTATTGTCAAAATTATTTTATTTTATATGCTGTATATTTAAAAAAAATACTGTTTACTTACTTTATACTTGTTTTATTATATTGTTTTGTTATACTTGTTTTTTTTTATTTGTTTTGTTCTCATAAAACACAAGTTTCTGTATAATTTGTTGTTTAGTAAGGTACGTCTATTGGCTTGTACATATACTTGTCCCTATGTAAATAAATAAAAAAATCATCAAATGATCATCCAGGTCGTCCAGATCAACATTTTCTAGGCAGATATAATATATCGGATCTGGAAGTTACCGCAAAAACAATCTGTTTCATTTGAATTTTTTGGTGATATTGTTTATATTTTTTACTTCTTTGCAGATTTTGAAAAAAATTAATTAATTGTAATTCTTTAAGAAAAGATCCAAAAATTTATAGCTAGACTATAAAATCTATAGAAAATCTTTATATTTTTCAATGGAGTCCACTTTAATTTTAGTACACTTTTCTCAACTGTTCATTAAGTAATACTATTAATTTCTATACAATTAAAAAAACTGGTTGAATTTTTTTCTCACAATACGCCAAAAACGCTGAATTAACTTAATCATCAGTGCTAAATTTCTTTTCTCTCTAGTTCGATTTTACTTTTGGGGATAAATATTAGTCCTCAGGGGCCAAGTCGTGACTATATGGTGGATGATTCAGTTTTATTAAATCAAATTCCTTAATGGCGGCCTTAGAAACATCCGATATGCAGACCGGCGCGCTGTCGTGCAACAGCAATACTCATTTTCCTCGACGTTTTTCTTTAATAGCATCTCGTAATAAATGTAACTAGGAAGACTATTAATCGACCATTATTGTTTTATTCTGTTTTAAAATTCCTTCAGAATTCAAAAAGATTGAGGCTATAAGCTTTTTCTAAGATGGTGTCACCTTTGCTTTTCTTGGCCGTAGTGAGGTGGACGACACAATTATATTGACTCTATTTTAGACGGAGGA
This sequence comes from Druceiella hillmani, assembly GCA_039881145.1. Classification (NCBI taxonomy): domain Eukaryota; kingdom Metazoa; phylum Arthropoda; class Insecta; order Lepidoptera; family Hepialidae; genus Druceiella; species Druceiella hillmani. The sequence goes on from JAYKKI010000057.1 coordinate 4,811,674, forward strand.
TTATGAAAAAGGACCGTGGTTTCATGACGCGTAATAATTGAATCCAAAGTTTCTTTCTATTAATCTTCACGAATGGATAAAATTTGAGTACCGCACGCAAACGTTCTTGTTTTTGAACAGTAGTATTCATATCCAAATGTTAATGTAGGATTCTGATTATTGTTACTTTTAAAGGAATTAATACTGCTAATTATTTTTAACAAGTCTATCTTAATTATTTGTTACTTCACTAATTTTGGTGTTTTCTTCCGTGATGGCTTCAGACGGTCGTCCTGAATTTGGTTCATTTTTGACTGTCCTAAAGGAAACTGTTTTGCCCATTTTTTATGTTGTAATGTGAAGACAAAGAGTACCCATATACAATACCTCAACATTGCCTAATTGCCAAAGGCATCTTTCTTTCATTTGTTAAAAGAAATGATCGTTCACCTAGCGTTTTGACAACGAAAAGATTTGAGGCAATATTTGTTTGTGGGTCTATGTACAACAGGTCGCTAATAGAATGACGTTAAAAATGTGTATCGGGTAGGGCAGAAAATTTTGGATCTTACCTTCTAAATAAAATAGAAACGCATAAATAAGAACTTTATTTAATTGATATGTAAATAAAAAAAATATCCTTCAACTTCTTTTCTTAATTTAAGTTGATCTAAATTTAATTAATATGAGTTATCTTATGGTGATACGTAAACACATTTTCTAATATCATTCGCAAAAATAGGACAGGAACAAAAATTTTAAATTTGTTTTTTTGGATTACGAATACAAATTTTAAATTTCTTTTTTTGGATATGAATTAACGACAATATGATCCATGGGCCAGTCAGTTTATTAGAATATTTCTTCAAAGATCTAATTTACAATGAGTTCCTGATTTAATTTTTTTTCATCGGCGAAATCAATATCTATATTAGTTTTTAATTTGATTTTCTATGCTCGATCCATATTTTATCAGCAAAACGTTGGAAAGTATAAAAAAGTTTACTACTTGTCCCTCCCTTATATTCCTATTTTGTTGCTTAAGTGATTTGCATTCTTTTGCTTGAGTACCACTTGGCCTAAAAATGTTCTCCTAAGTTGAGTGGTTAAATGGTTTTCTATTTGGATATTTACATCTAAAAGATGGACCCTTTTTGAGAGTGTTGAAGTGAGTAAAAAGCAAAGGTATTCTTGCAAATTCGACTCTTATGAATTCACTTATTTTGTTTATTCAATTAATTCATCTTTTTTCAATTAACGGTATTAAAACTCGAAACTCGGATAAATGTTCAAATATCAAATTAATAATCTTTAATAATTTCAATTATTATCATAAATTTCATTCATCGGAAGGAAATACTTACGTAAAGTATTTCATTCAGATTCATATTGCTCCCAGATATGTTATTGGTAATTTTCAGATGTCCATTTTCATGTGATAATTATAAATTTCATTTTATTCTTGGTTAATCCATGTACACACCATTTTCTTTTTAATCACTAGAATCACTGCATTTTCAGTTAGTAATAATGTTTCCTTTTTATCATTCTCTTTAATAATGTGTAACCGAAAATATCCTTCTTGTCTGTTTATTTATATAATAAGTGTAACGTGTCCATAAACTTTCAAAGATTTCAAAGCTACCAAATAACCTATTAAATTTCACTTTCACCTAAACCATCGTATATAAGTATTATTGGAAAGAAAAATAACATATATCTCACTCCGATAGTTGTAAAAAATTTCAATATATCATCATTTTAAAAAATTATTGACGTAATTTTTATTCAATAAGTTAATAGAAATCGGAATAAAGAATCGTTCCAAAGAAATGATGTAATTCTTAAACAACAATTCAATCAAAAGGATACTCAAACATCGTTGAAAAGAAAAACCGATGTAGTTCTCATTGAGTATATTATTAGAAATCTGAATAAATTGTTGTTCAGAAGAGAAAAAGGCGCAATTATTACGTAATAAATCGATAAAAATCTTACGAAAGTATCGTTGAAAAGAAAAATTGACGTAATTCTGACCCAACAAGGTTGATGTCAATGATTTTGCGATTGTTTATGATGTATGTGTATAGGTTGTTTATTTTTATTCGTGATGTGTGTTAGTCCACTTTACTGTAACAGAGGAAGTAAAGTTGAAATTAATCTTCAAAATTCGTGGAATGGTTTATTTCATTTGGTGCAATTTAAAAAAGGAATTTATCAGACATATTACAAATACCTAATAGTAAATACCTTTTAGGCATCCCAAAGGTATTTATTAAATATTTCGGGTCAGGAAATTTTAGCAATATATTTAATCGAAGAGATAAAATGTAAAACCAAATATAATTCAAGACAAAATACCGACATACCATTATGACTACGAAGTCCCAAATTTTTGAAACGTCGCATTATTGCAAATTACTGACATTCCAGATGTTCATATTATGAGTTAATTCGATCATATTGGCGGAAAGATATTTGATTTTTCATCAGAAGTGGAATCACTGGCTGTGTATGTATGTATACGGCAGATTAAAAGAAATGAAACATTTTTTCGGACAATCTTCATGCACCTTTTGTGACATTTTGGATAACAAGAATGAAATTTTATCTAACTATATAATGCTCTGATAAATCCTATTAGATGTCTCTTATTCTCATTGTAATAAAACATTCACGGGTCGGTCAAAAAAATGAATATGGAAGCTCGCTAACTTTTTAGAAAAACATTTTATCTTTTTAGTAAGGTTTTTTCTTGTAATTTGATATTTATATATTTTTTTGGAAATAATCATGTAAATTTTAATTTCAAATACCATTTTTTCTAATGAGTTAACAAAAGAGTGTAGTTCTCAATTTATCTTTTTTTGTGTATGTTACTTCATTTCTCTGGCATTTGTCTATCAATTTGAATATATTTTTTAATTTGGATTAATTTTTTTAAAGTTATATTTTTTGTATGGTTCCATAAAAATGGTAAGCATCTGACCTTGAAATCAAAAGATAAAATTCTTCAACACTAAAGGGCACAGGTGTCGGTTTTACAATAATCTAATGAGACACAACTAAGGTAACATATATTTTCTTTAGTGAAATCAGATTACAATGATGGAGTTGGAAAGTAACATGAATTCTCCAGTGATAAGTAATCAATTCATCAAGTTTTTACTCATTTGACTTGTCTTAATGTAGAAAGAAAACAGCAAAACAAAGTGAAGGACACCACGTCTTCAAACTACTTCTACCTTATCGATTCTCATGAAACTTTGCCTTCGTAATCAGTTCCGACAATACAGCATTATCATTATATCAACCTTTAATACATAAATTGTCGTACTACTCATGTACTACTATCCTAAGTCGTGATACTCGAAGATCTGCTGTTTTTAAATTGTTATTTTTCGTCTGAAGCAGACTCTGTCACTGAACTTTAAGTTTTTCCCTCATTAATCCACATGTTGCGGGGCTCCTGCCTGCAGAAACCGTGAGACTTGAGTACATTTTGTTTTTTAATTAGTGTTTTGGGTCTCAAACAGGGACTTTTTCATTGAACTCCGAATTGAACTACTCCGTTTTAATGCTATGGCGATATTGATTGCTGAATTGCTTGTGCTGCAGCGACAATCTGAGTATATGTATCTTATATCATATTTCCGCCACTAGTCAACGAATTTGGATAATCTCATTTTGTTTGTATGGTTCCGGTATAAAATCATCAAACACTGATCCAAATTTTACCTTGGAAATTGAAGGTATCCATTAATTTCTTCAACAGCTCAGGCACCATGGTCAGGTTTGGATGATATGCGTTTAATGATAATCGAAAAATAAAGCCTCCAAAATTTTAATAGGATTAAGGGCCGCATAAATCTATACTTTACTAAAATTTTCATTAAATTACGGAACGGAAATGTGGTGACAGGAAAATAATGAAGTGAATGATATATATATATAATATATATATATATATATATATATATATATATATATATATATATATATATTAGTATATATATAAAGGCCTGAAGCGCCGACTATAGTGAAGCGAAAAGAGGGAACGTGATTTATGTATCCGATGTAAGTAGACGGCGCATATGTCAGTTCTGATTCCAATATGTGATATAATATTATTATTAAATTTGACGTGAGTTTGGGACATTCCAGGTAACATCGAATTTTAATGGTTCCTAAAAGGGAAAAATAAAGTTTTTAAAAAAATTTGAAATGACTTCAGATAAAAATCAAAAGTGCACTGAAAATTATAAGGTAATGTTAAAATTATAATCTTAAACTATATTTTACTGCAAAAGTTCCAAACTTTTGCAGTAAAATATAGTTTTCGAACATAAGAAAGGCAAAATACTGTTACCTATGGAGATATTTGGAGTCGGTACAGAGGTGGATTAGAATAAGCGATTGCCAAGTAAATAGTAATTTCGTAGCATCATATAAAATTTTCCAAGTACAAGTCGGTTGAAGTTATTCAAACTTTTAACAAAATAGCTGCTCGGGGTAGAATCAGTAGAGAGAAGATATTTGTTTGCGACGGCATATCCGTTTTTACAGTCCCAACTATTAAACCGATATTTAAATTTATACACGATCTATACACGCACACAACATGGAATATTTGAATAGTTTAATCAAGTTTTTAAATTATTCACATGGGTAATTTTTTATTTCTCTTAAGAATTAATAATCTCTGTAGTATTAAACACTATATAAAGATAATATTTAAATTTAGTCTCGTATTTTTCTCCTCACTATTAAATAATAATTACAAAATATACTTTTTTTTTTAAATTTTTTTCAAAATGGTCTAAAAACGTCTATCTTTGAATTTGTGGCATAATGTGACTGTTTTAATATTAACCATCATCATCAACATTATGGTAAGATCATTTTCATCAGATATATGTAAACGTTTCATGTAGATGCTTGCATTTAGTTTAGACTATATTTCTATAGGTCACAGTCTGCCAATTATAGTTTGGATATCGTTGACCCGGCTAAATTTTATTCTACTAACTCTTGAACATTCCAAACGATACCACCATTCATTAATTCTGTAAAAAGCATCAACAACTTTTTGAGAAGTCGTCAAATTCCCGACTCATTTTCATTACAGCGTCAGTCCTTTCGTAAATGTTACGACCTCTTTTTCCTTTTTTTGCGTTTCCCCCGTGAAAAGAAAACCTGGAAACCTTATAAGATCACTCACGTGTCTGTCCGTTCGTCTGTGGCAAACATTTTTCTCAGATACATCTTCAAGTAGAGATATGAAATTTTACAAAGTAATAAAACATTTATCCGCACACATCTCAATTTAACACTCAAAAATTATATGGAAACTAGGAAGGAGAGCAAGGGAGGGGCCCAAATAAAATAGTTGGATTCTTTTTATATGTTCCATACATATTGCTGGATTTTATATAAAAGGGCTGATAATAAGGGCTTCGAAAATATTTTTTTCCAAAAATTTTGGTAGCGTCTCATCAGAGACATACCGAAAGATAGGCAAAAAAATTTACTCCCTTATTTTCGAAACTATTAAACCTAAAATTAAGTTTGTAAAGATTATAGAAAAATTATATCGTCCTAGTATAGAGTGATAGTCTTAGATCAAATACTTTTTGAAGTACGCATCACATTTTTACACGGGTGAAAGATATAATAAGCGATAAGTATACGTCGTAAACAATTAGTACAGGTGAATCTAAGAGAAATGCTAATAAGTGCCTAAATGTTCTCAATCCTCGTAGTGCGAGTTCTACTTGTGGTTAATAGTTTTTATTTATTAAACATGTTCAACACGATTTGTTATAATAATCTGCTTGTCTAAATTTTTAATATTGACGTGAAACAGCACTAATTTAACACAAGCAATGTGATGAAATTACTTAATATTTTACAACAGACTTCCGGAACCCGCGCCGTTAATTAAGGACTAAGGACCACTTTGTGAGTATGGCGAGGCCGAACTTCAAGTCCCGTCGGTAAAATGTAATGAATTCTTCCCTCTTTGTTTTCGATGGTAATTATATTCTTCAGTCTGCCATTACTTGTTATAGAATCAAAATATATTTGTAATACGTAAAAGCAATAGTAAGAATTACGAGTATTAATTAACTACTTTTGACTTAAACTTACAAAACAAGTGGGTTTATATTTTCAGCAAATTATGAACCTTTTTCAATTCACTCTGGAACGAATTCATAGTTTGCTTTTAATGAAATTTGTTTTATATTATTTTCCGGGTGAAACTGTAATAATTTACCCTACATTTGTAGTGGTTCCGATTTTTTTAAAGTTTTCCTATTTAGCTAGCAGAAATAAAGGTTTTTTCTCATCATGGGCATCATGAGGAGGCTTTCTAGGAGTGTGATAAATTACGACCTAAAACGAGGATAGTTTACGTTTAAATTAAAGAATAACTTTAACAAACATAAAACCAATTATTATTAAAGCCGTGTAATTTGTATTGAAGTGTTTTTCTACACTGTTTTTAAAATGCACACGATTTCTATTTTTATCCCCTAAGAAAATTAACAAAATGTCAATTATGTCACAGAGGAATAAATTAAGTTCTGTATAAGACAATTGCAGATACGATTATGCCACAAGATTTACAATATGTATCATTAAATCGAAACTTTTACGTGCATACACAGTTTAGGGAGTATCACGAAAAAGGTGCTGGAAGTTAATGCACTCTCAAATGTTAATGCCAAAAAAAATTATGAAATTTCCTTGCTAGACGCAAAGTCTTATTTTAAAGTAAATCTTATCCTTACGCAGAAACATACGTAAATTTTATTTACATGGCCTTTAAAAAGAAACAATGTTGTCAAATATCAAGATGAAACATCAGAAGACAATATTTTATATTGTAAGAAAAATTTAAACCTGTAAATATAAAATTAACTTTTCACAATTTTATGTTCATTTGAAGAAAATACTATTTAACTCTTTATTTTCTAATTAAACTCTTGTCAAAGTAACGAAGTAAAATTAATTGTACTCAAATTATAGTAAGTATGAAGTGATAAAATTATTTAGCTTTAATAATATTTGTTGATAAGTTTAAATTTGCATTTTTACTGATTTCATAAATAAAGCAATGAGTTGATTTTATGTGTTTCCGTGAGTAAAATCAAAGAGATTAATCAAAAGCAGCTTATCGGTGAAATATTTGGTTTGAAGAAAATATTCATGTAAATAATGATGTGCTGCCATTTTGCCACATTCGTGTATATTTCTCACGTCACAATTAGGAAAGTTATTGCGCTGGAAATTCCTTAATAAATTTTTAAAACATTTTTTTTATTATAATGTTGAGAATTATGTGGAGCTTAATAAAATAAACCTTAACCTAGGTCTATAATTTTGGAGCTTGTGCAAGTTTTTTGGACTAATTCGCAGATGATTGTAAAGCTACAAATTTAAAATAAGAAAACCATGCTAAATTTATATAACAATAAAAAATATATAATTAGGAATATGTCAAATTTTAGAAAACTTGATCTCGTAAATATTGACCTGAATTGAGATGAAGAAAAGACAAGGGGATAAAATGAAACATTATAATAGGCATATTTCCTCAGATGATTTTTTAGAAATATCTCAATCACAGGAAACTACACTTGTAGTACACTGCAACAAAATTCTTATAAAACATAATAAGGTATAATCCTACATCATTAATCACTAATAACGTAAAAGTGCGATTAGATGAGCAATATTTACGAATATTTGAAAATTTTTCAATATGTCATAGAAAATAATAGTCTTTACCTTAAATCTTCATTAATTTTTACTATGAAGAATAAAAAATATAAAAAAAAGGGGCGAAAAACGAGTAATCGTTTAATTTAATTTATTCCAAGTATAAATGATAGAGCCAATGAAGCTAATGAAGACGAATGAAAGTATTCCTCAATAAGTTTCTTTTCTTGAACCATTACGGCATTTCACTTTTGTGTGCTATGATATGAAATTCACTGATTTTTAGTTTTATTTTATCAGTGCTTGTACTATTTGAATAAAACAAGTTGAAAATGAGCGGACGTCGTTTTTGGACTTATCGACGTAAAATTTTTCGTTGATGAATATATTCGGTATAAGATAACTTTTTTCTTCAAATTATTTTAAATGCGGATTTGTTTATTTAGTTTTTTAATTAATGACATTGCGTTAAGCCAACATATACAAATGTTTCATAATATAAATTTGCTAAATCAATATTTGTACGTAATCCATATGAATATATTTATACTCTCATTATTAAAACTATTTAAAAATTTGTCGATTGCAACACGAGGATTAGAAGCAATTAAAATTATGACACTAGTAGGGAAGCGTTGCTAGTGACAGTAAAATTTGAATTTAAGAAACTTACTATCAAACAACTGATTATGTTTATAAAATCATTGAGCTTCGTCGAACCTCAATATTTTATTTGGTATTACACAATCCATAGTAACTTCCACATCCTATATATTGTGTAAGCTCTAAATCCTACATAATCGTTTTTTATCATATGATGTATCATTGTAATTGGAAATCTAATTTTGAACATAAAGTATATTAAACAAAAAAAGTAAGAAAACACCAACGGAACTCGCACTATGAGGATTCCGTATAAATTTATGCATTTATAAACATTTTAATGGTGATATAAACGTTTTAAAACGAAAATATATTGCCTGTTAAAAATGTTTTTTTTATGTAAAATGACTATAAATTAACGATTTTTGGATTTTTGATATAACTACAAATTATTGATTTCATGATTTCAGGTTCAGAAGTTTGTGTTTTTGGGTTTGGATTTATTTACGAGTGTCAAAGAATGTGGTATAAGTGGTCGTATTTTTAGGGGTTTTTTTGCCTTGACCGGGCAGTTTACAGCTTACAGCTCCAAGGGACCGTATTCCTAAGTATTTGATGTTAATTTCAATTCAATATCTCCACGCGTTCCGTAGAAAAAATATCTTGACAGACATACAGACAACTAAGATAAAGGTTTCTTTTTTTCATTCGAGTTACGAAAACCTAAAAATAGCCCAAATAACAAGTTTTCCAAAGTATTCCTCATACATTATTAAACAGAAAATGAGAATTCTTTGTGCGGCATCAATTCATTTAATGAACTAAATAACGTTTACTCAATGCGACGCACATTGAATTGAAACTAATTTAATTGCACGGAAAAGTTTCTCGATTCGACATTTTTCGATGCGTAACAACTACTGCTTTATATTGATCCCTTAAATTAAGCGGAGCGATTCGCAAGCAACAAAACAATTTGGCAAAAGGGCTCGTAATGGAAAAGTTTGCCATATAACTTAACTGGTATTTATTAACGTTCCATTGAACGATTTCGTTTATCGAGCTTTTAAAATAAATTGAATTTAGTGGTTTCTTATTTTGCCATTAAACTGTTTGTTAATAATTATTATTTATGTTATAAATTTTAAGTAATTATTATTACGTTGCATTGATTTTGTAAGTAATTAATTTGTTTCCAGTGCCATTACTTTATTAGATATTAATGTCGACATTCAAATATTTAAATATTTTCTCCTATATCACTTGGAAAAAAATAAGTAAGTATTGGCATCTCAATCACAAACTCTATTAATGATTCAAAATTTCATCGCTTTATATACATTTAAATTAAATTTTTAACACTTTCAGCGATGGATACGCCAGTGGGTGTCGTGTGATAAGTGCAATTTATATATATTAAGGATATTTCAACATTTTCTTTTTTTTGATTCCAAGAACACACTTAACAAAATATATTAAGATTTATAAACGTCGGTTATAATTAAAATAGCTAAAAATTCGATTCAAAAAGGGATTTTGCTACAGTCGAAAAGCTATAAAATTAAAAATTAAAATAAGTTTTTTTTATAATTCATATAATACAGGAAATGAACAATTCTTATATTTTTTTTTCATTTCACATATCTGATTTAACTTTTAATGTATGGCATTTTTATTTGCATGTTATGCATTCAGCGAGTGAAATTACAAATTAATTCGAGAAAACTGTAGAAAATTATTAATTTTCAAAGAAAAAATTTGTATGAAAAAAATAGGTACTCAATTTTGTTCGGATCTTTTTTATTGATTAATTATGGTACGTTACTTTGCTATTATATACAAATATATCTCCCTTTCATTAGAGTAGAAAAGCTTTGACAAATATAAAGAGCCAAGATGATATTTAGTTTTTATTTTCATGTTTTTATGAAACCGTTATTTCCATTTAATTTATTAAATTGATTTCCAAATAACTTTTTACCCATTCTTTTCTTTAGTTGAATATCGAACTGTATGGTCCAATTTTTTACACGTTTTCAAAAGATATAATAAATCTTGTGTTCATCTGATTACCATTAGTCATATAATATTGAATGTTTCAGATGTAGATCGGAAAAATTCTTTATATACCATAAAAACCAATAAATTAACCAAATTTTCCGCCGCCAAAACATTAATAACTATTTCTATATAAAAATTGTGCAATAACATTGAAAAGTATCCAAATTTTCTTCAATAGCTTTGATAGTGTTGCGTTATAAAAGCTCTATTGAATGTATATATATATGTATATATGTATATATGTGTATATATATATATATATATATATATATATATATATATATATGTATATATGTATATATTTATATACATATATATATATATATATATATATATACTAAATAACTGTACTATTTTTATATACATATATAAATATTCTAGTTTTTTCACTAATTTTACTTGTGCGAATTAGAGCGTTAACCTAGATATAAATGATATTAAGATATATAGCCAATGGTCAACCCATCATGTTGCAGTCATTCCTAAGCCTACTACTGTTAGAGGTAAAAAAATATTTTCAATCGGGGATAAAAGTCATTAGTTTTTAATATATTTTGATTTTTCCTATCTACGTTTCATGAATAAAAATAGTTAAATATTATCTGTATGCGATATAATTAAAATAATAAACAAAATTATTTAACTGGTGCATAGCCTTTCATTGACCGAGTTAAAATTATATTCTACATTTTAAATTTTTGGAGGCAGCAATAACTTCCGCTTTTGTAAAATGTTTCATCAATTACTTCCAAGCTTTTACATTACATTACGTCCAGTTTGAAAATTTAGATTTCCGGTATGGTATTACTTAATTTGGGATCAACTAAGGTAACCATTTAGGTTCAGTTTTGTTTCTCGTTGTGATAAATGACATCCTAATTTTTAAGTACTGTTTTTGGTTTACATCAGCTCAGTATTTTAATGAAATATGAGCAATAACCTAATTTTCACGTGGAAGGAAAGGTTTCCCTTGAAGCACTCAAGGGAAACCTTTCCTATAGTCATGGACTAGAAGGAATAACGCTAGAATAATTTTGATTCGCGCGGCATCTTGGTACAATCTTTGGTAAACATTTTTTATTTCATAATAATATCATATAAGCCAGTCCAGAAGCATAAAAGGTTTTCATGTTTATCATAATAATTAGTAATTATATCACCGAATTTTAAAAAAATCAGGTAAAGTTTTAGTATGTCAAAGCTGTAATGTAAAAGCTCGGAAGTAATTGTTAGAAGTCTTTTCTACGCATCCTGTCTGCTTATGTGATAAAATTATGTTATGAATGGCGTCTTCTACGTTATTAATTTCACGTGTGTCATTGTAGAGAACGGTAATGAATTGGTTGAAACAAAGGACATTTCAGAACTTATGTGTGTGGCGAAATATATTGTACAGGGGAATATGTTATTTTGAAAAAAAAATATGTCTGTACCTCCGATTTCATGTTTAGTTTGGTGTTCAATAATGAGGTTAAATTTGTTTTATATTGTTTAAATTATTTATTAGGATTCCGCGAGTAATTCATATACCTGTAAAATCCTAATAAATCCTAATATCTATAGTATATTTGAATTTTTGTGACCTAGACCGTATACCGTTAAAAGAAAATATTTTAAATTAACTTATTAAGTACTTACTGTCTCAAAAATCACGTCGTCAGAAATTACCCAAGAATACGGACTTGAATCATCAAACATGAATACTATATAATGACTTATTTTTTGTAGTACTTTTGAATAGACTCAACGTATTTTTAAACAAAGAAAATTACGACAACAGTTGAAAAAACACATATAAAAAGTTTTGAATACTCTCGTTTGTTGCTAAAGTCTTGCCAAAAGTATAGTAGTAGTTTTTTGCTTAACACATCATTAAATATGAATTAATGTATTTTTGAATAATAACTGAGAAAAAATAAAGTCGTAATTGAAATAGAAATAACAATTGAATTAAGAACTTTATTACATCTAATACTTCTTAGTTTTTCGGCAACATTTACAGAATCTCTGTGATGTTCGACCTTCTGTATATGTGACACTGGTATTTTTTCAGACTATTTGTAAAAAAAATGTAAATTTCAAGTCTTTACGTCAGTTGTAGTAATCCCACTTAATGCTATGGAGTAAACATTTTGAATTTTGGTAATGAGGATTGAACGAAAGCTTTAAAAGGAGGAAATAATTTTTTTTCAGAATCGTCGCGTGGATATCATTAGATGGAAACTAAATTGAAAAATGTATACACCATTTTTCCATATAAACTTGTTAAATTATTATTCATAAATATATAACAAAATCACTCTCTTTTTTAATTTTTTAAATTTGCTAATATTTTAGATAATACGAAGAATTTGCGTATTACACCACGAAATTTATATTAACAAACCTCTAATTGTAGGGAACACCAATGTTACAGATTTGACGAACAATGAACCAGTTTTTTTACTATAATAATTTTTGTTCAAATTAATTGAAATATCTGAAATAAAAATTAAAATTAATAAAGATATCACCCCAAAAACTATGATAGAGAAATGAGATTAAACAATACTATCATAAAGATATAATAACTAATATAAATACATCTAACCATGGACCCGAAATGATACTCATAATGAAATCTTCCAAAGTTGAGATTAAAGATATATGACACCAAACTCAAATTCAAATAATACCAGTTATTATATTAACTATAGGAATATCCCCTAAAATCTCTCCATTCTTCAATCAAGTTACACGATAAAATCAGTTACAAAAATCCGTCAATAATATACGATCTATATTTTAAATACTTACATAATAGCTCATTGCTTCCTAAATCTAACTTCAGAATCCATAACTAACACAGAAGAACCCATATCTAGAAACAGAAGACTTGGCATGCTTTCATTTATAAAACAAAATTAGTAGAAGTTGAGTTATCAGGAGATAAAAATAATAATAACTAGTAAAATATTAGCAGAAAAGTAAACTAAAAAGTACTTTGTAAAAAATTAACGGAACGAATTAAATCTTATTTTACAAAGTTTTATACCAAGTTATGTTTCAATATATTTGTGCTAAGTCCATTACTACAAATATGTGCAGACCTAAAATGTATCAATTTTGTTAAATAAAAAAATCCGTGTGTGACAATGAATTTCCACTCGTTATACTCCAATAACCCAAGTAAAGAATAATAAAAATAAAAATCCACAAGTTCGTATTGGAACGCGCAAAAGTATGTTGCGTCCCTTAAAACAAATTTGTTATTTCAGCAGAGTTAACGTCATTTTAAGTAAACGTGTTTACTATGACCTATTTTCCTGATTTCTTTTCAACGGTTCAAAAACTATAAAGGGCAACCCCCTTTATAAGCAACTGTAAATAAAACTTTATGGTAAAAAAAAATAAGGCGACACAATTTCGTTTCCAATGGTCCCTCCAATAACTCTCTCCTCTCCTCTCCTCATATATCTCTAAAATTTTATAAGGATAATATCAATTTGAAGATACTGTGAATCACAATTAGTTGGACACAATCAAATTGAAAGAATACTAAAAATTATTTCCCTACGTAGCGTCAGTACAATATATGCGTTGGTAAATTTCCATTTGAAAACTTAGTACAAAATCAAAATTTACATGAAAATGAATACATTGACTTTTTCAATTTACGGTAATATAAATTTATTTTACGTGATTTAAATCTACGATTTGATCAATCTGAAGTTGAATACATGTTAGATGAATTCCTTGGTAATTTAAATATCGCTAATTTTAAGATTACACGAGTAACCACGTTTTTATTGCCCCGGACGACAATAGGATTAATCGTTATTAGACTTCCCATAATACAGAGATCATAAAATCCAAAAGTTTGTATTGCAACACCTAAAAGTGATATTTGAATATATACACGTTGCAGTATCCACTGGTATGTTGGAGTATTAAGTTTTTAATACCGAATAAGAAAACATAGTGTTTCATCCTACACTTATTTCACTTTTTTCCGTCGTTTGATGGTAACACTAAAAATCGATTAAATATAAATTAGGTTCGATTCAATACAAAATAGAATAAAATTAATAGAAATGCGCACATATACACAGATTAAAACACATTCACCTTATATTATTCATTAATGGGATTCTGTGCATCAAGCTATGTTACTGTGAATTTTTTTCCTTGAAATTCCATGTTTTAGAGTAATTTTTGAAAAAAAAACCGTAGTTCAGTTTTCCTTGCCAGGTCCTCAACTTTTTCTACCAAGTGTGAAACACAGAATGACCTGTAGGAAAAACAAACACTTTCTTTGTTACAATCCTCATAAGAATGATATGCAATTTACATCAATAGATATAATAAATTTTCATATAAAGATATAAGATTAACCGCTTAGAATTGCTTCTGTCAAATTTCTAAAATATTTTTTCCTAACGATTGTATCTATAGACAAAGTCATGATTTTATCTCCTACTTTATTTAATGTTTCTTCGAATACCTTTCGACGTAAATAATATGACGTTCCGAAATTGATAAGTTAGAAAAATCGAAATTAAAATGAAATAATGTTTTAAAGTCAAATAACTTATCGTTAGCTACATGTTTATATTAGTTTATCTGATAGTTAATAATTTCAAATATACGAAGCCTTGCAATTATTACTAACGAATAGAGTCCCTAAATATATTATAGTGATATAGAGGAGACTTGAATTATAATTAATTTTTGTTAAATGCCAGTAATTCGTCTGTATATTTGAATTTAAACATTTAAAGAACAATTTTCTTTAACAAAAATTTTTGCATCCTAAATTTCCTGCAGAAACAAAATAAGATTGCCCAATAAAATTTTTCATTACATTTGTACCAATAATTAAAATTAGATTGAAACGTTCGAGTTACATTCGGCATTAGCAAAAGCTAAATTTGCTTTTCACTCTATACAAAGAACCTCGTTTCTAATTCGGCCCCATGATATATCCCAGTTACTTAAATAACAAAATATTTTGTGTGGTTGTATAAACGGAAAATGTTTTAACGCTTAAACAAATACTAACCTAAAAATAAAGTCAGTCAATATTAAAAATGCTGGTTCAAAGCGAGCTCTTCATCGGAGGAGTTGAATCCTAATGTTATTGATACAAGAGTCATCAGTAAAAGGACTGAAAATATTAATATTGATGCATACACTACGCACTTATAAGTAGGATTCCGATCCTATAATTATTATGGAAAAGTTCATTTCAATCTATCCAATTTGATTACTCAATTCCTGTCACATTGCCGTATGTATATTTTATTCGAGTGGTAAAAAAGGGTGCAGTATTTCGATCTTGTGTGAAATAAAGTGAGAAGCGAAGTTCTCACATCAATTTGCCAATAAAAATCCAGCCAAGTGGATGTCGGAATACGTCTATAGTAGGGTACTTTGGTGATCTGTATATACTGACATTGTTTATACGGTTCAAGCTAAATAATCTAAAACTGAGATGTAAACTATATAAACTGAGAGAGTGTGACAGATAAATTAAATGACGTGCGTATACTGTAATTGATGTGATTCCAACGACAAATTATTGGTGCTAATATATAAGGTGTGAAATATTTAATAAATGACATTGTTTTGTATGTATAAAATTATTACATAAAAGTACAAATTAATTATATTAGTTATTAAATTACTTTTAAATATGTTTATATTTACACAGATTAATAAACTACGTACATCATATATGTTTTTGGACTCCCGGTTTACATTTACAGAATTTAATTTCAGAAACGGTTTTTTTTATCTAATGTCTTTAAAAAACATTGGCTAAATAAGCGGACAAATGAAATTCATTCGATGTGAGATTATGACTTAATAAAAATTATAACTGGAAATGTTTTAAGAAAATTTTTATATAAAATTGATAGTGTAGCTATATTTTTGCTAAAGAGAATTTAATAATTCTATGTTGAATAAAAACCAGTTTACAATCAAACCCGAAAGGTAAACCAGCAAAAAAATATTCCTTTTAAGTAGTCTGGAATGTTACGAGCTTTCCAGCCATCGGAAATAAGTAACCAAATGAAAAACCACTTAACTACTTGACTTACGAGAAAATATATTGCCCAGCTTGACCTCGAGGAAAATAATATAAATGTTTTATTTAATGATGTTCGAGCATTTCGTGAAAACTCTTTAGGTTACAATATTTGCGAATAACTCTTAAGATAGAGCTGTGTTACCTTCGGTATTATTCATTTAAGTATTATTTATTTACTTAAAATCAAGCCTGATCCAAAATATGGAATTCGGATTTCTGATTATTAGAAAAAATATTTTCGCCTTAACAGTTTTTTTAAATACGATCATTTTTAAAATATATCAAATAGAATCTTGCGAAATGGCACAGGACGAAAGAATGTAGAACTGGTTTAGTTCGGTTATATGTATATCGTCGGATCCTATTCGCGACTGATAAAGCTGTGCTTGAAAGCAATTGTATCGACTGGAGACAATCGATATCGAAGACTTTTTAGGTCGAGTCACACTGGGTACCGTAGAACGTTTTATCTATTAAGTAATGTCGAGAACTATACTTCTTATTAAAATTCTCGTGAGTATGACATATGTCATATAAGGTAATGTAATATTTAATGCGCGAAAGATACTCTTATTGTCGTATAATTCATTGCCAACTTCAGTATGTACAATAGAATCATATCAACCGGCTAAAATAGAATATACTTAATAGTGTTTTTAATGATAATATTGTTATGATTTCATTTCAAGTAACGACCTGGTGAGATTAAACGGGTGAATATTAAATCGTCTAGAAAAAAGTGACACGGCAGTGGCTCAACGTTAAAAGCTAGTCGTAAAAAAGCTTTAATCGAAATATGCGTTACTACTTTATTACTATGTAATAACGACCATAGCTTTATTTCCGGTAACGTCGATTCAACTACGTATTTGTCATTTTCATGGAATTACAATACTGTTTTATTAGCTTGTGATTCTAAAATAAAATATTTTTGGGTATTAAAATGCGCAAGGATTCTCCAAAGCAAAATTTTTCATGTCGGGAAAGGGAATCTTTATTTTTACGATATTGAAAAAGATCGTCAATATATATATATATATATATATATATATATATATAACAAATTTAAAATTATTGTTTTTTTGATAGAGTACTACAATATTACAAATTCCACTCATAATGAGTGCTTATAGGCTATATTTTATTGGCTGAAATTTTTTCACACATGCTCCTAAAATATTTAATGTTATTTTTTTTTCATTACACGTGCAAAACTTTTAATTTTATTTGTTTGCTTTGCACAACTCCTGTTTTAGTGTTCTTTATAGTAACAAGTAATAAATTATATATGAGAGTCACATCTTGGTACAATGTCAGAAGTTAGTGATGTTTATTTACTTTAAATCACCCGGTTCATCGCACGGACGTATCATGTATAGGTAGTAATTCCGTTTCAAATTTTTACTAAATAGATTTTTTTATTACATAGCAAAGCTTGATCGCTAAAACTTTATATACATTTAACATTTTATAGACACCAAAAGCTAATTATTTGTCAGAGTAACGAGATAAGTTTCGGGCGCAGAATACATGTACTATAAGATATTTTTTAAAAAAACCAACCTCTAAAAATAAGGTACTAAAAAGTAACAAATACCTAACCTAAAATTGATACATTCTTCTTCGGAATAAATAACCAAATTACTTATTTTTGAAGTCGGTGTCGACATTGTAGACAAATTTAAACAAATTTATAACACTCTTATTACTTCATTTATAAAGTACATTTAAAATATTATGTTTTAATGTTAATCATAGTTCGAAATAGTTTTATAAAGGGCGAATTTATAATATAAAATTTTTTATTTGTTTAAGTTGACAGGCGGTGCTGGTACCAACTTCAAAAATTAGTAACTTTTATTGCGAATAAATACGTACCTATTTGGAGTCAATTATTTTTTATTTTTTAGGATTATATATTACATATTCATTTTAGAATTTTTAGTATTTAATATTATTAATTACCATATTATATCTTATGTTCAGTTAGTTTCTGTCTTAGAATATTTTACCATTATTAAGAGTCTAGGAGAAAAGGTAGCATACAGACCATTTCCCTTTTGTCTAAAGTTGGTTATCAATAACATAGTCGCGATATTAACACAACTCGCGAGCGGTTAGCTGCTAGCTATTCAGTTTCGTTCTCAACATCCGTAGTCCAATATCAGATTTGGAAAAGTGACAACCACCAGCACCAAACATCTTGCATCACAGTTGATGATTTACTACGATCCGATTCCTTCGTTCATCTCCAAAATACTTCATCAGACCCTGACCTAGTCGATGGTATAGTTATTTTGTAAGTAACCACTAACAGTTCCAAATTTGTTGAATAAAATTTAATTTATTACTATCCTTAGAGGAGTTCCATTGTTCATCCCGAGAACTCATCATCAGATCCTGACCTGATCGATGTCATAGTTATTTTGTAAAGTAAAAATTAATGGTAATACATATCTTTAATTATGGTTGATTTACTTACTTCCGTTAAGGAGTTCCCTTGTTCATCTTGAGAACTCATCATCAGACTCTGACCAGGTGGGTGGTGTAATTATTTTGCAAAGTAAATCCCATAGCAAATATCTTCAATTATATTTGGTTTACTATAATTCTTTAAGGAGTTTCCTTGTTCATTTCTGGATTTCATCACCAGATTGTCGCCATATTTATATGGGACTACCCCTAAAGTACCCCCTTTTCAACCAAAATAATCATCTAAATGGATCTACTAATTAAATGATTATCGCAACACATACAAAAAAATCCGAATCACTGAAGACCTCCTTTTTTTTGAAGTCGGTTAAAATATTCATATAAAGCTATAATATTTGTGATACATTAATCAGTCATCATCAAGTGGAAACACTGAAAATACCTTTGTCGCAGATTTTATTGAGTTAAAGGGCGTTGACCGTAAGACTACATTTAATGGTATTTTTAAAAATGTAAATGGTATTTTTTCTCGCCACGGTATGTTATCGCTATGAGGGTGTGTGCCGTCGACATGGTGTGTTGCTTTGATCCCAACGTTTACGACCTCATCGTGCTGGGCTGAAGTGATGTTTGTAATAACTTAGCTAATATACAGCGGAGCAGTGAAGGCAGCAGCATCAGTTGTATTAAAATTGGGTTATAAAAAGGGAATGCAGAAAGTGATGCCAGTAATCTAACTGAGAAATGCAATTTTATTGTCTTTTTCATTTTTTTTTCACGAATTCATATACGCATATTTTTAATTTAAAGGAAAATTACAATATATGAATCTTACTTAACGCTGTCAATGTATTATCTAAAGAGATGATGAATGAATTACCCAAATATTTCGGGAAAGCGGCAATTTCGTTTTTCACTCAGTTCAATGAGGTAAGATTTAATTATTTTTAATAATCCTGCGCAGCTAAATAATTCTGCGCAACTTGTTTAGACAAATCTCTGGTATTTTTTTTATTTTTGCACATGAACGCTAGAATGCAAGTTAACAAATATTGACGAAATGTCAAAATTTAAAAAAAATACAAAATTACAGTAATTTACAATCAGAATCGATCAAAAAATAAAATGCAATTTCCAACCACAACAATAAATAAAAAAGGATACTTTCTGTATGCACATGTATTATATTTCTAATGCATCAATGGTTGTTAGTGACAAATAAAAATAACAATAAAAATCTAACGAAATACAAAATACTTTTTGAAATTATTACAAAAATTACGTCGTCAATATTGGTCTTTTTTTAATGTATTACCTGTACATTAATTAGTTATAAATTAACTGTTAAATGATTTCTACATACATTATGTACTGCCAAAATAATTTTTTTTCGCTTTTTTCGAGTTTTACGTGGCTTTTTCGAGTTTTGCGTATTAGTATGTTACATAGGTTCACTGAGATGGCCCAAAAAGTTCAATAAAAGTAGCATTTTATTTTGCATTGATGTATCTCTAAATTCTATTACATGATATAAACATAATGAACATAAAAGGAAATAATGACAAAAAATTATATATTGATATGCAATTTGTATACTTTCTTTACATTAGAACATGTAATGGTTATCCAGTATTTATTTATTTAATTATTTTATTGGAAATTTCGACTTACGCGCATATATTCCAATACACATTAGACATCCAAACATACACCAGCCTACCAAAAACATTGTATGTTAAATATTGAGCACGTATATCAGTCTGTAATAGGCCGATAATGGAAATTAAAATAGTAAAAACGTTTCACAATATCAATAAATTCAAAAATACATTTCAGTACAAAATTTATCCGAGAAGAGGCTTAAGATTAAACACGTAAACGGGGGTGGAGATAAAGTGGATTAAGAAATTAAACGAACAAACGGACACATGTGGAAATGGAAAAAAAATATTCCGAAAATAGGTATTGATTGAAACTTTTACTCCAATTTTTTCAAATTCTCGAGTAAAAAAACTTACATAAAAATTAATAATGTTTCCGAACTTCCATTGAATGGTGATTTTGCCCAATATCTGTATTTTCACAATAATTATTCAAGGGGAAAATTAAACATTTACCCTCTTTATTTCTGTACAGAAAATTAAATATGCAAAAACTTATTCTTAGCGGCGCGACGCGTAGACTGTCGTTAATCATAGTGTAAGTTTAAACATTCAGCTATTTTTAAGAACAAGCGTTTCGATTTGCTGATGTGAAATAATTTATTTATTCCATTCTCCCATTCTAACAAGGATTAAAGATAGCAATAAAAATCTAATAAAGTACATAATAATTTTTGAAACCAATATAAAAAATACGTAGTTAATATTGATTGCTTTTTAATGTTTTACCATCACATAAATTAATTAAATATAAACTGGGCCGTCTACGGTCATTCTGTATTGTCAAATAAATTTCTTCACTTTTTTCGAGTTTTACGTGGTATTTCCGATGACCATGTTGGACATAAAAGTTTCATGAAATAATATATTAAACATATGTATGGAAGATACAATGGGACGCAATCTGTAAACTTTGTTTTACTGAGCTGGTTCAAAACGTTAAAATAATTGGATATAAAAGAACTTTTCACAAAAAATATACAAATTCTTCTTTCTATTTTCCAAATTCTATTGAAAGATTATTTCGCTCAACGACCCTGCTTCCCGTTGCAAATGAAAAATAAAATACTTACGCTGCTATAGAAAATAAATTATGCAAAAAGTTATTCTAAGCGGCGCGTAGACTGCCAATTATTTCTCGTCGTGTCATTTTAAATATTCGGTTATTTCTAAGAAAAAGCGCTTTGAATTGCTGCTGTGAAATTTTAATGATTCACTCTCAGCCCTTTCTCACATTTTATCTTATCTATTGTACATATTATATGTCACATATCTTCACTTATTTACATTTCTTAGAGTATTCTTACCTTATTTAAATTACATACTCCGATCGCGATTCTTAACATGTTTTATCTGTTATTGTAGACATTTTCATCTCACGTAGCTACTTGAGAACGCTATTTCTATAAATAGGTACAAAATTTCGCAGCTAAATTCAGCAGGTGAAAATGTTCGTAAATGTAAAAGACACATTACTAAAATTTACAATAAGTATAACCGATCAAAATAAGAGTCGATAATATTCCTTAGCGTGACGTAAACGAACGACAGTAGTAAAATAACATCTGATTTTAGTGTAGTCGTTCCACAAACGACTTACCATTTCATACATTTCACGATCATCATCATAAAACCTGTAAGAAAGGTTATAGGGTGCTAAGATTAATCATGCAACATTCAGGCGATTTCCATGAAAGTAGGTGTATTGTGACTTAATTTATATTTTATCTTTGGAAGCAATGATGACTGCATTGGTTTGTCAATGTCTGGTCTCCGGAGAAAATAATTTTTGTGGTCAACTTGGTATACTCGTACTTGGGTATAATAGTTTCTTCACGTACAAAATGTACCGGTACTATTTTCACTTATTTCCTTAAGATTTCGTAATGGTCGTATGTCAGCACCGACCAGTTTTTTACCCACTTACGTTGATCAATGTGGCACTGCAAGGGCGACCAAACTTGATATTTTTTCTTTCCCATTGGCAGTTTTCGAAATGAGTTTATGGAGCTTTTCGTAGTTCAAGTTTGGTAATTAGCACTTTAGTTAATTTGAATTAATATTTTTTTTGTTTTATTAATTTATATTTATGTTATTATGTCTTCTTTATATAACTATTGTAACTTGTAAAATTGAAACGGTTTTTTTTATAAATAAGTCAATGAAAGAATAATAATCACCCTTGCATTGCTGGTTTGCTATACTTTCTGTACTCCTTATACAGAATTTATAATGAAAGGAGTTTCTGATTATAAAAACGCGGGGTGGGGTCTGATAATTTTAACATGCAATAGCCTTTGTTGGGTCACAGACTAGCTTTAGGTTTAAAAGCCATTTAATCAGAAAGATTGCGACATTTTCTTGGCGGCTATTAAGGATTTGAAACTAGGGTCAAATATCCGTATGACTTGACTTTCGATTCGAATTCTGCAAGCGATTAATTATTCTCCTCTTATTTGTCCAATCATAATATAAATCATTTTTTATAACCGAAACAACACAATAAAGTAAAAACTATTGCTTTGAAACGAGTATCAGTTATATTACGAAAATCGGTTAGTATTAAATGGAAGTCTGCTTCTTGACTCAGTCACGCCATAAAACATTTAATAATTCTGTGTAAGAGCTTAAGCGTATTATATTATTAGTCATATTCGGAAACGTTAAGAAGCTTTTAGAGTACTAAAAAAAAGTGTACTTAGATGCAGATATGTGCTCACTTTTATTTATAAGTGTGTTAAACATCAGATTGCAGATCACATGTATTAAACTGAATAAATTTTAATGAAACTGCAGTTTTATATATCACAGGCAAATTAATTTTTTGCAAAATAATTAGCCCTATATTTTCATAATTTTAGGATGAGTAGTTTTGGATTAGAATAATATTTTTGCCTATTCTTCAGTAGTCTCTGAAGATAATACTTCCAAAAAGTATAAAAAAAAAGAAATTGTTCGAATATTAATTCATGCACCTAAAATTTCCGTATAAATATTTTTTGCTTTTGATATATGTGTGGATTAATATATTTTAAAACTGAGAAAATTTAAGTTCTTACGTTAGGCAGTTTCTGAGAAAGGGGTAGGACAGATAAACAGACAGGTGATTGATCTTATATGAGAACCGTTTTTCTTTTTGATGTATGGGACTTTATTTTAAATTTATATATTTAAATTAAAAATTTGATACGTTTTCCAAAGGAAATGCGATGTGACTACTGGAATTCAAAATCACTACTTTCTGATTTTCTGTAGCAACCTCAAGCAACTGGTTACTTTATTGGAATAAATTTTGAAATGCGTTAGGAATAAATTTCAAGAAACCTGGTGCTATTTATAAATATTTTTTAAACTATTATTAGTTCACGAATACGTGATTGTCTAAAACATGGTTATCGAACACATGGTTGTAAAAAATGTCCTTGTAGGATACGTCGTTGTTGGAAACGCAAAAAAATATTAGAAATAATTCCACCGATACGATTAACTAGTCTTTAATTGTTGAATTTGCTTTAAATATCCACTTCTTGAAATAACTTGTTCGCATAACCTGTGCTAAATTTTATGGATTATTTGCAAAAAATATGAAAAAACATTTCTAGTAACGCGATACTAATAACATGTCCCGTAAATAATACAGTACAAAAGATATTACCAAAGAAAACATTAATTGTCTTTAAAATAAATTTTCTTTACAATTCCGTCTGTGTGGAAATTATTATGTTGAACATTATTTATAGAATAACTTCCTCTGTTGTGACTCAGCAGCCCGGCTCTCATCGCCAACCATAGCGCTTCTTGCTAAACAGCACTCAGGTACATACCTCACTAATATTAGCATAAATCGGTATCCTTGTGACCTATACTAACGACTTGTATATAAAAACCTTTAGGAACAAACAAATTTATAATAATAACTCCAGTAAACATCAAGGTACTAATATATACACAGAAAGACTGATAGATATTGTTTTATATAAAAATATACAAAATATTTAGTATCAATGACGTAGATTTTCTCTGAATAATATTTCATTTAATTATTTTGAATAAGTTATTTTCTGGCCTATCCCTTTCATATTTATTTCACATTAATTTATTTTATGTGTTTCAAAGTGAACGTTCTATCTTAATTAGAAAGGATAATAATTATTTCTAACATGTGTATTTCTCCAAAGGGGTTTGGTGAGAAGCTCTAGTGTGATTAAGGAAAATTCCTGCTAATCTACTTGAAATTCACATAGCTGATAAATTTCCCACTGAGTTCAGTAATTAAGTGGTTTTCTGTTTAACTTTTGGCTCATGGAAACTAGGAATATTCCACGATAAAAGTGGGTAACCATTTAAGTAATGTTGTTTTTGACATTGAGATATTATACAAGTCTCCGATTTCACTTCAATTAAATTTATTGAATGTATTTGAAATAAACTTGTAGTTTGGTTTATATTTGATACGTATTTTATAAAAGTAACAAGTACAAATATATTTACAATTTTTTTGTTGTTTTTTGCACTTGTCATGGTAAACACGGTGATAAATCACTGAAGTATGAATAAAATATAAAACCTCGACATTGTATCCGTATTCCCATTTCTATAATCGCTTCAATATAAAATTTTCTTTAAAAAAAAGCTCATCAAGTTTGATCGAATGCAAAGTTTCAATTAATGTTTTTGTTTTCCAACTTAAAAGGCATAGTGTAATTATTTAATTATTTTATTTTATTGTTTAATTATTTTATTATTCATGGAATTATTTTCGTAATCCAAGCGAGGAGTATTAACAGTTCTATATCATTTGCCTGAAGAAATCTAAAGAAAAGGCTCGAGTTGGCGTTGAAAAAACTCGTAGTAGTTGCACCTTGATAATGAACCGGCCCAAACTGCGTATGAATTTTCATCCTGAAAAAATGTCGAATAATTCCCTTTGTGATTCTTGTAATCGCATAATAACGATGTAGCATCGCCGCTAAGGTTCATGTCACAATTTTTAATTCAATTTTGTTGTCGAGTCACGTTTATTTCTTGTGGAGCTTAAAATGCGGGGAATATATTTTTTTCAAACCTTTAAGAATTTTTTTTTTATTATTATTAAACGTAGTTATATAGCTTAGGACTAATTCGTTTTTAATTTAATTTAATAAGAACAGTATAAACTAAGATAATTTCCATTGAATGTTTCATTGTTCTAGTATCTGGCATCCAATGATTTTATCCTTTTGAGTCTTCCAGTGATTTCTTGTACATTCAAGGCTCTAGATTCTTGGGGGTTGAAGCGGATTTGGAATATCCTTTGGTATGAACTAGCATGTCTACTAATAATTTAAACTACAATCTCAATCTCAAAATAGCGATGAAGCTAAAAGAATTACCGAAAATCGAAATTGTACGAAATTTCAGCTGTAGTAAAAGAATATGTTTTAAAAAATTGGGACGAAACGTTCAATTTCAGTTATGGGAATATTATATTATTTAACATAAATCTGTTAATCGTAATTTACCGTTTTTCAGACACGGAATGGAGCGAAATTCCATAGAAAAGAGCTGATTCCTTAATTGAAACTATAGGAAACGCTATCGCTCTGAGGGTCATATGAAAGTTTTGCTTTTGTTGATAAAAAGTATTATTTTTAAGCATTAACATATTTTATGCCCGGTGCAAACCTTCCTTATCTCTGATAAAAAGAAGGACAAAAGGAGTAATGCGTAGTTGACAATCCAAATATTTCCTATAGCAATGATGAAGCTAGAAGAACTAGGCATAAGGATCATACAGGATTATAATCACCCAAAAAACAGTTAAGTTTCAGTATAACTCGCGGCCCCAGGGTTCCGTACCATATTATAAATATAAATACGAATAAACCAAACCAAACAAGACAACTAAGAAATTTAGTGTGTCGTGCAATAATCATAAACCGTGATATTTGTTTTTTTCTGTCATGTGACCTTCCTTCGTAAACAGTTGAGATTCCAGGTAACTGAAGTACCCATAGTAGTTTTGATAAGTAAATTAGTATAAAAACTGGGTTTTTGCAAGGTCATATATTTCTATTGAATTGAAATAGTATCTTGATCTCTGAACAAATAACCTATTTTGAGTAAATCGGTGTCAAATTACTTGTTATATATATATATATATATATATATATATATATATATATATATATATATATATATGTATATATATACACATATATATATATATATATATATATATATATAAATACCTGTGATGCACGTTAGTATTTAGATTCTTACAGACAATTTCAGGTATCGCAGCAAAGCGAAATTTTGCGTACATTTATTGCCTATTCTCAATAAATGAAACAGTTAACGAAGCAAGTATACTTCGGGTGAATGCTAGCCAGCGTGTCGTTCATCGGCTATCTTCTTAAATTAACCATTTTAGGAGAATAATCGCTGCTGTAAAACTCTATAACTACCGTTTGTAAATCTAATCTTAAGTCATGATCAGAAGGAAAGCAGTTGTAATAAAAATGTATGATATACCCATGTTAATAAAACTGGTACAGTAAGTTACTAATTTATAGTTTAATAACGTGACATTGGTGACGTCATTATATTCTAAGAATAAAGTCAATAGTTTCTATTCAATCAATAGTTTTTATTCAAACAATAATTCGTCAATAGTTTATTTCTTACATTTATTTCTAGTAAATCACTCGGAAACTAAGTTTTTACTTGAATTGAAGAATCATATTGCAGTTTTATTTCTTCTTTTCAATATTCTGTTATTAAACATTTGTTTTTTAATATACGTTAATGGAAGAACGGCTTTTTCTTAGAATAGAAAACGAACCAACTCATTAAGGATGTCGTGTTTTGTTAAGGTCTATTACTAAGACTGATACTATTTGACCTATTTCCAATAAAATGTTATTTTACTGACATTATTTTAAATGTACAGTTTACAAAATAAATTTAATATTTGGTAATAAATTTATAAAAAAAGAATTATATAAAAGTATACTTCATAAACATTTTTATCATATATAAATATTTTATAATTACTAGTAATAGATTATTGTGGATTTAATTAAATGTGCCAAAAAAATTATTTATATAATTTTTAGTCTGTATAAAAACACTTATATTTTATCTTTCACTTTTCTGTGGAATATATGTTTTCTACTTCTTTTTGATATCTACATGAAAAAATAATGCCTCTTGATTGGTAATATCCTTCTGGCTTTATTTTATCTGTGAATGATCAATTTGTAGCCACAATGCCACCTGGTCAGAAACAAGATGGAGAAGATTATGATGATATTGATTATGTGTTGTGTTGATATAATGAAAGTTGCTGTCCACATTTTTTTCTCTATATTTTAATTTTGTAGAATTTTTAGGACACATTCCACTTCCCTAAACTGAAATAATTTGTTTTTGATTATTCCACAATATTTTGGAAATTTTTACTCTTGTTTCAAAATATAATTAGTAATGAAATGAAAATAATTTTCACTAATGTGAGAGTATTTTAATTCAACACTATACTATTGTGTTGATAAAGGTGATTCTGTATATTATACACCAAATGGATTGAGTCATTGTTACTTTATGTATTCTGAGGCATGTGACTCTAACAAAAACGTTTGATTCATAGCTTTAACACACTATCTTCCTGTTACAATGAAACACTGATATGGAAGTGTCTGTTTTATATATGAGTCATTTTACTTGAAAAAAATATACAAATTCTGCTCTTTAAAATACACCTCTTTTGGTTTATTTAATTCAAGTTCCTTATTATTAATATTATATTTAATTCAATTTGATTTGTTTAATTGATGTTCATTTTAATGTTACGTTGGAAACTTAATAAATATTATATTTTAAGAAAATAATATTATAAAGAACTCTTGAAAAAATTAGGTAGATGTGTTCTCATAAAGTAAGGTTCTTTAATTGTCTCTATTCCTTGAAATTGTTGATACAAGTCAATGTTGATAAAAGTTGATAAATGTCAGTACATAGAAATTTTTTCAATTTCATAAAAAATTTGATAAGGTGACACATTGTACTTAATATTTTGCAAACGGGCCTTGTAGGGACAATGGAATCTTTAAAAAATGCTCCCCTCTCCTCATAAAATAGATGGAACTTTAATATAGTTGCGCATCTGAAGTACCCACTTCAAAAAATTCATGCACATAGCTCTGAAATTATAGCAAGTTTGAAGCTGTGACTTGGAAATGAAGGTGATAAAATTATTGTGCCTGCAGACATTGCTTCAGGAGTTACGCGTTGGTATATGTTACGCTCAACTTCGGCAGCAGAATGTCCAGATTGGTACTCGTAGAGTAGACAGTGTCCCACTTGCGTCTTAATGTCGTCCATATTTTATACGTTTTAATACTGCAGCGTCTTAGTTACAAAAAAGTCAGTGAGAGCGTGCTGTGAACTTTGTGTGTCTTCGATCACAGAAGCTTCTAGAATATTTCCATATTTTCTAGAAAATTTTTAATAAAAAAGCTCATTACTTATTTTCCATGTATAATGATATTTACTTATCTGTAAAAGATTTATTTTTGAATTAATGATATTTTTTAAGCAAAATATAAACAGATACTTCTTTGTAGTTTCATTTGCCAAATCGATATATATATATATATATATATATATATATATATACATACATATATATATATATATATATATATATATATATATATATATATATTAACTTGATGAATTGATGTTATCTTCATTTAAATTACTCAAAAATTTACTACAAACAACATAAAGATTAAAAATGCATAAATTTTTAATTGTTTTTAATAAGAGTATTAATAAAAGTATAATTTTAATTTATGTACGTTGTTGATATCTTCTGTTGACTTTTTTATTGAGAATATAGAGATCCACAGAGCTCCGATTGTTTTCGTTGATGATTGCTCATTCTGTTAATCCCTATGTGCTGAATATGAGATTTTATTTTTTGTCAATTTTTTAGGCAATTTGGAATTCAAATTGGCAAATACTCTAATGGTTTAATGATTTTTAAACTGTAAAAAAAAATTTATTAAAAAGTAGCAAAAAATTCCTAATTTAAACAAGTATCATCACTAATCAAAAGAAAGTTTTTTTCATCAAATATGATATAACTTTAAATTTAAATTTGGATATATATGAACAGGTTTCAAATTATGAAATGGTGTGTATTTTTAAAACTGTAGTGTTTGTTCTCCATAAACTAATAAACTTTTTGTTCATTTTTGTTCATTTCAATATTCAATGCTTGTATTTATGCATGGTTCTATTTTATGTTAACAACAAAGTGGCTTTTTCATTTCAAAATACGATATCAGTATGTAAGCTTTTTTCCCTTTCATTACTTATAGAAAATTACATTAATAACTGTTTAGGTTAGTACTTATAGAAAATCATAATAATAACAATAAGCCAATGTGTGGTCAAAATATTTAAACGGTTGAAAGGAAATAATTTCTGTCTACTTATTTGAAACGAGTCAGTTTTCCGCCCAAAATCAACTTCCAACTCGGTTGTCCTAATGCGATGCCAGTGCTAAAAAGTTTTGCAAACAGATTTTATGAAAATAAATTTCTATTTTAAATTTCTACATATTTTCAAGTTAAGAGAGTTTCCCAAAGTAAGAACATGCTTTTAATTATTTAGATATTTAAAAAGAAAATGTGGGCACTTTGATTTTGTGGAAATTTAATTTTTTACGTAATAACATTTTTTTTTCGCAATTGACATTAAAATACTTGAATATTAACTCCTATATTGCTGAAGAAGAAATAAGTTAGAGTAGATATATCAATGGCATACTTCTGTTGATTAAAAGCGCAGTTTGGCAAAATTTAAATTATAAATGTCTTTTTTTTTACACCAAAGGATCCAATAACCAATATGAAAATATAATATAATTATAAAAATTATTTGATCCAAAAATGAATATAAAAATATTTTACTACTGACAAAAACAATTAACTTTCTAATATATTTGTGATTTGTTCAAAAATTTTTCACGTTCTGAATATGCTTTATGTTTCATAATTAAATGTTCCCGTCCTTACTTTTATTTAGTTTTGTTTTTATCCGTTTGTTACGAGTTTAGTGCCAAAAGTGCGAAATAAGTCTAATAATATAAGTCTAATAGTAAATATAATAAAATGGTTCGTTGCCAAACAAAATTTGTACGAAAAAATTGTTACCTTCGGTTTTTCATAAAATTGCATATTATATAATCTTTAAAACAAGGGTTAATATTTATTTTCATTAAACTAAATTAATGAGAACAGCGAAAAAATTATTTTTCCTTGAGAGTACTTCTTCCTTCGTAGTTTGATTACATCATTATCCTCTCGTGCGTCCCTCTCCTGGCGCTGGTCTCAGTGACTCCAAGAGCCAGTGAGACCAAGATCACACAAACGTAGTCAGGTTAAAATTAAATAATCATACAAAATTATACGATATATCAAAAGAAAGAAGAAAAAACCACAAATTTAATGGTAATAAAGTCGTTTATACCGCATATTTCGAAAATTTTTCATTATTTTCTTTGTTTTAAGTTTTGTATAAATGGTTTGGGAATTAATGATAATAGAGGCAAACCTCTATTTATTTTTTCATACTTAATTATTTCTGTAATATCTCTTTTGTATTTTTTGTTTTATTTTTTTAGCATATTAGTGAATAGCAATATTATTGAACTCTAACATAAATTGTTATTAGGATAAATATTTTTTTTTATTTACTTTAAATAATTAATTGTGTTCTTTATTGTCGTAACACAA
Source organism: Druceiella hillmani (assembly GCA_039881145.1). NCBI lineage: Eukaryota > Metazoa > Arthropoda > Insecta > Lepidoptera > Hepialidae > Druceiella > Druceiella hillmani. The sequence continues at coordinate 4,842,996 of JAYKKI010000057.1, forward strand.
ATTGCTGTTATAAAGACTTTTCTTTAAAAGCATTTATTCTCATAGAAAATGAGAAATTGTTTCTCTATCTTTTCCATTATTTTTCAAACTCCTAGAAACGTTTTTATTTTAGAAACGTTACTATTTCGTAATTTTACTTCATTTATACATATGTGAAAATTTGGTACACACTCAAATAAGACATTTCGGGGTTATGCATTAATTACGGGAACGACGAAGCGAAACTGATGGTATCTGTAAAATGCAATGAAATGGCGGGCAAGCGTTAATCCGAGAAATTAAATTTCCTAGTTTTAATAAAGGATACAAGGAAAAACATAGAATATTGAGAAACATTTTAAAAGAAAGAAATATTTTGCATTTATATTATCGAAAAAATAAATTTTCACATGGCGAAAAAATAGAGTATCATAAAGCGATGACTTAATTATCAATTAATTTAGTTGACGTTATCTGCATAACTAACATGGGTGGCGTACTTGTAATATTGCTCTAATTATTGTAATGAAATATACACTTCCAATAAAATAATATATTTTTAGGTAGGGAAATCTAAAATTTGTATTGAAAAATCCACATGATTGAAATAAATCGAATAACATAGAATTTGTCATACATTGCCATAAGTGTTGTTGGAGAATTTGATATAGTTCAGGGGAATCTGTTATCAGACAATAAAATATTGAATTAATTTTGAGTGCGAGGTGAAACAGTGTTCGATGCAAATATAACCGTTCTTGATTTTCTATAGCGAAAGAACACAGAACAAGTACATTTTATTATGAAGCATATGGACAAAAGTAACGTAAGTAATTTTTTTGCATAAACATAAACATTTCTCTTTTATATAATAACTGTGAAACTAAGTAACGTATTGCTTCTAAATTTTCTATAAGGATCGTTTGTGTGAAAGAATAATATTTATGTAATAGTTTATAAATGCAATATAATTATAATTAAACAGGCCGAATTAAATTGGCCGAAATTTGGCATAAATGTAGCTAATGCTATGTAAGCAATAATGCTTGCAGGGCAATCTCCTCGTTTTCTATTAATAATGACGAATTAATTAGGAAATATCTGACGGATATTTTTATCAAATACAAAGGTGTCACGATATTATTGTTCAGATTATGACATCTCTCACTACCTCAGTAGAAAATCCCCGCAAGCAAAGTCGTGCACAGAACCTAGTTCCACAAATATAAATTATTATAATATTTCCACTCTAAACACGTTTTTAAAAGAATCGATCTGAAAGTCGATTTATTATAAAATTCTTAAGTTCCTGAGTACTGCTAACGATTCTTAGGTAAATTTTTTGCTATAACTCCAATTTTTTAACAGTTCATAATTTTTTTCTACAATTTTTATTATGTCTTTTTATGTAAAATCATGAAAATTTGGAATTATGTGCAGAGTAGATGTTGCAGGACAGTTGGATATTTTTTTATTTCCCTAATACATTCTTATTTTGCATGCCTTTTCCTCTTCTTTGTAGTTATCAAAAACCTTGCATATAATCAATTTTCTCTCCATTAAAAAGAGAAAAAAGTAAAAATTGTCATTGGCTGGTTTATACTCATATGTAATTTTTAACATAAATTGTGATTCTCAAAACCCTGAAGTAATATTTTAGGGTTTTAGGGAAAAATTACTACATGAACCACTTCGTAGCTTTGAGCAATTTTCTTCTTGATTTTGCATTAGCATAAGTAGTTAAAAACACTTGATCCAGCATTTGAAGCAGGTTATTACAAGTTCTTGTCCTGTGGTTAAAGCGCACTCTATTTTGTTTATTTTAAAATATCGACATGACAAATGTTAATTTCGTAAATATCAACAGTAGCGAGGATGATGACACAAGAATTAATGGTATGTTTTACCGCAAAAGTTAAAACGCAATTTTTGAAATAGCATTTTTATAAAAAAAATTTATTTCTATAAATAATAGTAACTAAGTTAAACATAATTCCGTTGAATAAACATAACCATAAAATTTTTGTATGATGTCCATTGGTACATTTTCAAAAAAATAATATCACATGCCAAAAAAATAATATCACATGCTAAAGCTTTCTTGATTATAAAAATGTTTTTAGTATATCATATATCCAAGAAAATTTTGATTTTTTTTTTTTCAAAAGTCGATATTGTATGATCATTTTTGTAAACATAGGATATATTATTTCCACACGCTTCATATATTTGGAGCAAGAAATACTAAAGAGTATACTCTGACAATTTAACCACGGCTACAGTGGGAATGTATCTAACTGCTGGTAATATCAATGTGGCGCGGACGAATACAATTTCTAGTTACTTTCTTTTTGAGTGTTAATTACAAAATTAAACGACATACATTGAACTGAGAGATGCATTTAGTACTTCTAATATTTTGCTGTCATAAGTTGCCAAATTTGCAAATAGAGGAACAGTAAAACAGAAAAATGAATGGAATATTTCGGTATTAAACCGAATTTGGGCGTTGAATTTAGTAAAGTCAATATCATACAAGTTAGTAGTAGTATGATATACCCCTATGCGAAGCTACCGACATGTGAATATTATTAACCAGAAATTGGTAGCGAATAGTTTTGATGTAGATGGTCATATCCTACTATTGTGGCAAGTCGATCTCAAATACTATAAGCATAACAATATTTACACATAGTAAGTATTAGTTCGTAAAAATGATGGCAATTTTTCAAATCTCTGTTCTTGAGTTTTAAGGATTGTAGCAAGCGCTTTAAAATTATTATTTTACTAGCATTACCCCGCAGCTTCGCTCATATTAATATTTGATCAATGTGGTTCGTTTATCCTAAAAACAATAAGACTATCGTAACCCATGTATTTCTGTTCTAAATTTTTATTTTAAAAAAGGTACCGAGTTTTTTCCTATAGTAATTTTATTTCTGGTCTTCTGATGCTCATTCTAAAATTAAGTAAGGTAGAAGCACTAAAAGAAGACGTAGATATTTAAGCTTATTTAAGACAATAAAATATTATAAACTTGATAAATCTACAAGCGTCTCTACAAATAGTCACGAGTTAAATATATTCCTTTATAAAAAATAATCACTTCATAATTTTTGCTAAATAATTTTTACTCATACTTGGTGTTTAAGTATATTCAATCTACATATATATATATATATATATATATATATATATATATATATATATATGTACACGTGATTTACGAATTTAATTGATAAATTTTTTAATGTAATATAATAATAATAAAATATACTACACAAAATAAAAAAGCGGTACTCCATCCCATTACATTATGTTGTTTTTTATGATTACATTTTTTTTAAACTGATTTATAGGTATACAAACTCATAATCAGCGAAGAAATATGTATAAATCTGGAGTTTGAACTCCTACGTTAGTTAAGGGATTTCTCTGATGATTTCTACTCTAAATAATATGACGTTTCTAAATTGTTAAACACTAAAATTTATAATAGATATTATATCATATTGATTCAAATATTAAAAAATGTATACCCTTTACTTGTAAATCAAGTCTAAATTCCTATAGTTTCTGTTTATGTAAACTATTTTTACTAAAACTAAACTAAAGCATAAAAATTATTTTTTTATTCTTTATTTCACGTATAAGTAAATAATGGTGTTTAGGCCCAATTTATCATAAATTTTAATATTAGGCATCGATTCAAGATAACATGAATATATTTATGTATTTTTTTCATGACGCCTATTTATTATTACAATCGTGACTTCGAGCAGCGTTCTTAAATTTTCCTTTTTGTTTCAAAGGATGTAATTTCGGATAAGTTTCATACGGTCAGAATCTAAAAATAGGTCTCCTCAACTGATGAAATTACAAAACCCCTTTGAGAAATTTATACCAAGTTTTTTTTTTTAATTATACAGAATAATTTAGTTATAAATGCTGGTCAAGGTTTAATAATAAAGCTGAAGCGTTATCATAAATTAGCGTTAATAAAACGTATATTCATCTAATTTAAGGTCATTTGACTTACCTTAACGAGTCTATTGATCATGAAATACTAATGATGGACCAAGAAACTGGTGAGAGAAACTCCTCAATGGCGTGGAGTACATTTTTCTTGATTAACTCTGTTTACGCGTATAAATGTAAAGTCAGCCAAAATTGCTCATGTCTTGTTTAACTGAATATAAATACATTTTGAAAGAATTTATAATTGATCCATTTACCATTGATCAAATAAATGATGTATTTGAAAATATGAAACCGAAATTATTTATTAATCTATGGCATGTGTCCCCTAAACTAATAAAGGAATTGAGAAAGGAGTTAATCACTCCTTCAAAGTCTGCTTGCAATGCTTGTGTGCGCATTGACACATTCCCGAATCGCACAAAGTTAGCGAAGGTAACACCTCTCTTTAAAAAGGGTTTAACGGGTGAAAATAAAAATAATCGTTCTTTCTCTATTTTGCTGATATTCAGTAGTATTTTTGAAACTTACGGTGATAAGACTCATATATTTTATGACTAAAAACTGCATTATCAAATGCAACCAATTTGGTTCCCAAATGGCAAAAAATTTATTAGCGTTGGTTATCCAATCACGGATATATTCAGGGTTATTTTTCCATTTATTAAAACCATTAGGTTGCGTGGCTCACAGTGTAATATTCGATAACTTGGAATATTATGATATAAGAGAAAAAGAACTTGATCTTCATATTTGTCAGAAACATTGCAAATGGTAGATTTAAAAGAGTCTTAATCTGAACTGCATTCCGGATGGTGCAAGGATCGGTGCTAGGTCCTTTACTTTTCCTAGTTTCCCTAAATCATACCAGTGATTGTGCTCGTGAAGAAACTGGCATTTCCAATGTTGATAGATGATACGACTTTAATTAGAAAAGGCTCTAATTATGACAAAAATTAAATTATAGAAAATAAGTTCTCATGTTGGAGTCGGAAAGTGGTGACCAGAAAACTTCAATGGTAAAAAGTAGATTCATCGTATGTGGGGTCGTATAAATGAGTCTTTTGATCACAAATAGTTACCAGGATCTGTTGATTGAGTCAGCATTGATAAGTATTCTGCAATGTGTAATAAGGGTTTTTCAATTCTAGCCTCTTTAGGATGAGAAACGCACTGAAATGTATAAAAAAATTCTAACAATGGCCCCATTCTGCATTTGATAGGCTTTTTGTTCAGATTATAATAAATTCGGTTCGAAGTATCGATATGTCGCTTTCTCTCTCTCGCAAATTCAAGTACAGCACATAAACGTCACATTCGAATTGGCTTTAAATCCAAAAATGTGGATCAGTAGCAATATATTAGAAATACAGTCAGGTTAAATGACTTCAAGTTCAGTAGAGGTTTATTGGTAATATTGAATAAAAGCTGGCCAGCATTTAAACACAGGAGATACACCAGGAAAAAATATATTATTCCTTAAGCCGTCTGTAAAAAAACGTGAAAAACTTCCGGCTATCGGAAATAAGTATACGAATGAAAAATCACATAACTATTTGATTTAAAAGAAAATATTACAACCACCTGTAGGTTAAAACATATATGAATAAACTTTTATTAGAAGTATGTAGCCTCAGGAAATTAATTGTGTACTGCATGCAGAGATGCGTGATAAGTTATTATTTTCATAACTTACTACATAACTTGAAAATCACAGGGGTATATCATTAATTGGATAATACATTTTTTTGTCCCTTAGAAGCACTTTAAAACGTCGCTTTTTCAAAAATTGGCTTTTTGATTTGTGACTATCAGAAGAACAAAATTTTCATCTTAATATTTTCTTCTAAATAAATAATAGCTTTGCATAATTTCGTCATTTATTGTGAGCTACCATAGAATATTTTATTGCCCTAAGCAATGTTGAAAACGATTTTTCTTGCCCAAATGCTAGTAGTTATTACATATTCAACGGGGCAACGTACCTGAATTAGGTACATGTACACTAGAATCCAGTCCAGGTCGCACCAAAATGGAATGTACTTAGTGTTGTTATAATTTTATTTAAAACGCTAATCTTGTGAATTTGGGCAGGTGTGACAATGGCTTATTTTTGATAGCTAGTCGTAAAAGAGAACCCTTATCAAACCTATGGATGAATTACGTTTATAACTATATGATGATAATCTTAGTTTCATTTTACGTAACGTTTATTCAATTGTGTGTTAAAAATTTTCATGGAATTACGATTTCATTTTATGCTTAAAACTTCCTAAAATATACAAAAATGAATTTGAGGACCTGTATACCTGCATACGTACAATATTTTTTCATATATTTCTATTTGAAAGGTTGGTGCCATTTGTTGACTCCCAAATCGGGAAATATCAGTGTGGTTTCCGAAAAGGCAAATCTACCATTGACCATATTTTTGCATTAAGACAAATTCTCGAAAAAACCTCGGATTTTGATTTTAATGTTCATTTTCGAGCGGCTTTTTATAGTACCAATAGAGAAAAATTATACTAAGCAATGAAGTATATCCCTTTTCCGTCCAAGCATAACATTTACTAATTCAAAGGCAAGAATCCAAATTCAGGGCAAATGATCGGACGAACTACCCATATTAAATGCAATTCGGCATGGTGATTCGCTTTAAATTCCACTTTTTAATATTGTTTTAGAAGAAGTTTTAAGAGACTCAGGTATCGACTTAAAATGCCATATCTTCATTAAGTCCGCCCGTTCAAATTCTTGCTTATGCTGATGGTGTTTTGATTGCAAGATCTCTTGCGGCTTTGAAGAGGTTTTTCAACTTCTTAACGCGGCTGCAAGGGCTATGAATGTAAATATAAACCAGGAGAAAACAAAATACATATTTTCCACAAACAATTCTCGCCCAAATTAATTCTATATTACTATAAGTGCCTACACTCTGATTCAGTACTGAATTTTAAATAATTGGGATCTGAAACTAATTGTCAAAATAAAATATTGTCAGAAATGAAAAAAAATGGATGATGCTATTGGACCTTGCTATGCACTAAAAAACCTCGTGTCACAATTTATTTCGAGGAAAACACTATTTCTGTTATACAAAGTTCTTATTAGACTAGTGTTGATCTATGGCTCTGAAACATGGACATTGACAAAATCAGTTGAGAACCATTTAGGTGTTTTTTAATGAAAAGTTTTTTAGATCAATTCTTGGATGCAAAAAGAAAAATTATGTAGATACAACTCAGAAATGTATAAATTTTATAAAGATATCAATAATTATTTTAATAACAAATTTGTTTTTATTTTTGTAGTAGAGGACTATAAGATTACCAAATCCAGCAAAATTCAATATCACGAGAGGGTTTATGACTCATATCTCAATATGTTTTAATTGATATTTCATGATGCATTTTTTCAAACATTTACACTCTTTTTTAGTTACGCATTCAAAATTTTACACGATGAGCTATTCAGTGTTGTTTAACGTAACTAGTAACAAATTTTGCATAAGAGTCGCAAACATGGCAGTTAGTTTAACATCTGGAGTTAGTGAATGTTCTTTACTTTGAGATTTATCAACGTCATTACACGGGAATTTAAGGGAATAAATAAATATTAAATCCGGTAAAAATATTTACGGAATAATTTATTGTATTATGTACAAAACATGGTAATAAAAAAATTAAAATATGTTTAAGATTTCAGAGAGACATAAAATCAAAATAGCTTTCTATTAGAATAAATATATACATTCAAGCACATATATCGATGTAAATGAAAATTTGAAAATTCTATTAATAGTGATGGAATTAAATAATATGAAAGCAATATAATATTTTTTTTCCGTAGGTTTTATTATGGTTAAGGGCATTGGCCTTAATACTAAATCAAAATATAAAAATAAGAATTATTTTTTCATGTGGCTGGTGTGTTGACTTCGCGCCGTTGCATATCTTTACGGTGATGTCTTTCTTTGGTAAAGCTTAGGGCCTTTGATGGTGCTGTGACTTGCGTAATTGTTTTTTCAATCTCATGTGCCATATGGAATAACAACTAGTTATAATTGTGCGTTATTTGGTAATCGGCGCATTTTTATTTCCTTTGAAAATTGTTCGTCTTAGCTAACTAGTACTGGGTAATGAATTTTGTATTTGAAAGTCTCTAGTTATTATTTTATTTAGCTTTTTGTAATTATTAAGCACCATGTAAATGTTTTCCTATTTTGCCAATGTTAAGCAGCAACGTACACAAAATGTATTTTTAGTCGTGTTTGAAAACGATCTGTCGAAAATATAAAAAATATACATATAAATATATATATATATATATATATATATATATATGTTTGTGTGTATAATGATATGGTTACATTTAAATGGTGAAACAATATTTCCAACGATTCTCACATAATGTGAGAGTAAGCAAAATTTAGAAATATTAACAAAGTTCCAAATCTCTACCACCTTCAAACTTTTTTGCAGATTTTTTTATTAATTACGCACAACATAAAACGTAAGATATTTGAAAAATCATATTTAATATGATCGCTTAGTTAAGGAACCGCTTTAGTGTGTTTAATAGGAATTTGCACTGCACATAGAGCAAGTTAATAAAAATAGAAGTAACATCTTCAAATTTTTGTTTATAAATGTGTAATCAATATGGCACGTAATAAACTAAGCATTTTTAAAAATTTTAATATTATTTATATAGTATTATAAATCATAAATTTTAAATCGATTTAATTAGATAACATGTTTAATTGAAGATGTAATTTGATATAATGTTTAATTTGTTTCATATTTAGAGAAAATTAGCATTTTAGCGTTTTTTCTCGCTATAAGATATTTCGCCAACGTAACGATTGAGACGGGTCTGTGTTTTTGGCTCTGGCTTTGCCTAAATTTTCATTCATGTATCACCAACCTATTACTTGAATACACTCTAAGACATATTCATTCATATATATGTATATATATATATATATATTTATATATATATATATATATATATATACATATATATATATATATATATATACACACATATATATATATATATATATATACATATGTATAACTTAATTAATTAAATCATTAAACTCTATTGCTAAAATGATTTTGATATAAGCAATTCAAATACCCATTTGATTTTAAAGTACATAAACGTAATAAGAGTATTGATGGAAAAATTTAATATTTGAATTACCTAACACTATTAATGTAATACCTGGAATTATCTTTCACGATATTTGCACAAAGGGGACGGTGTCGATGCTGTAGTATATAATGGATGAATATTGTCGTTTACTCTTTATATGTATGTAGGTATCACTATCTACGAAAGTGTATAACTCTATATGCCATAGGTATACTATTCAGTACAATCGAAAAGAAAGCTCCTCCAAACAAAACCGAAAAAGAGGAATGTTTAAAAATGAGGAATGTAAATCATGAAATTCACACGCTGTTCCACCGTTCTTTGATACCAAATAAAAACGGTGATTTTAGAATTCAACTATGTTTTCTATGTTTTGTGTATTACTTCTATACACTGGTCTAGAAAATAATTTACCATGAGTTATTTTTTAAAAAGTTTGTATATAATATTGGTATTATTTACAAGCTACGATTTCGACTACGACACGAAAAAATTAAAAAAATTCTCGAACAAATGTAAAAGATGACTTATTCAACTTTGTATATTATAGGTGTTTTTATCTTTCTGTAAATGAATTTCGTTTAGAATATGTTAACTATAGAGGTAATGCACAACTTAGCTCTCTGACCTCCCATAATGGTTTAAAGTTACTTATTGTATAACTAAACTATATAAGAGGAAAAGAAGCATCTACATATTATTATATCACGCGTTTTTAATATGATACAAACCCAAATGCACGCAATGACAAAAAATTAATAAATATATATTCATTTATTATTTTTTTTGTTATTGAATACATGGGAGTTAATAAATATTTACTTATTTATGTATTTTGTTACTCATTTTAACATATGTTTACGTACGTATTCATACATACATATATACGGAAGTTTACCAAAAACAATACATATCAAATATTGAGCACGTATTATTGAAAACTGAAAGAATGTAACCAATTATAATAAATATATGAAAAAGTAAATCTAAGTAATAAACTCATTAAAGAATAGGCTCAAGATAGGAAGCAAGGAGAGGAAGTGGTGGCGTTAAGAAAAAAATCGAACACGCCCAAAGAAACGCATATAAATGAAAATAAAAATTTTAAATTTTAAAAATATTTATATTAGTTGAAATCTGTATCTTTTATAACAACCCAATATTTATAAATTCTCAGTTAAAGAAAATTGTATTCGAAATGAATAATTTTTCCAAAATCAGATCGGACGCTTGTTTCACCAAATTTTCCCGATTGAGATCCATAGCAAATGAAAAATAAAATATTTCCCTCCCTGTTTCCAAATAATTAGAATTGAAACTAAAAATCTTTTTAGACAGTAGTCGTAGACAACAGTCTACGTGCTATTGAAAAAATATTTTGTGTAAATTCTGACTCTAGAATTATTCCTCATAGTGCCATTTTAAATATTCAGCTCTTTTTAAGAAGCGTTTTGAATTGCAGCTGTGAAATAATAATGATTCAGCTCCATCACTTTCTCACATTTCATCGCATTTATTATTTACCTTCACTTATTGTTATTCGTTAAGTGTCCTTATCTTATTCAAATTACCCAGTTAGTGATAAGGTGACTCTGAATAGTTTTTCTCTCTAACTTTAGGCCCGTTGATCTGAACTGCCTGTTTGAAAATACTAATGCTACAATGGACACAATATATTCAGTTAAATATAGTGAAAATATTCGTGACTTTAATTTACTAAAGTAACAATCGACGAAAAACTTGAGAATGGTGTAATGAGGAATAACAGTAAAACTACAACAGCACATCTTTAGTGTGACGGTTAATCAAAAAGTTTCATGACGTCTGTCTACTCACGTCAGTCCATTTCCCCAAATTTACATTTTTCTGTGTTGTGCTTGTCATGTAAAATTTATATCGTAATAACATTTTGCAGGTAGAAGGCACGTTTTGGAAATGTTATTATGCGACTGACTTTGTGGTAAGGTAGCCTTGGGTTTGAGATGCATTAATCATAAAATTTCGAGAAAAGATTTCAAATCTAATTGAGTACTCTGTATAGTTTGACCTTGAATTAGTGTTTTTTTTCTTTTCCAAAATAATTGTAACAAATTTTATTAATTATTTCAAAAAAGCTCTAACTCGCGTTTTACCCGACTGTTTTTAAATATGTTTCGTCCAGTTTATTTTCATTTTCTAGGTCCTCGATATCTCAAATAAAGCGGTTAATGAATAATTCCTCATTTAATATCAATACACCTCATCAAATGCGCAATCGGTTTTCACTTCTTTTTGACATCTTAAAATCTTGCAATCTGTTTTGTATTGTATTATGTGTAAAACTATCTTCCGCGTTAAAGTTAGGGCAAGCTCTAATGTTTAAAATTTTTGCTATTACCTATATTTGTCTTTATATATGTCTCTTGTATTATTCCATGTTTGTGGACTATGAATAATTAAACGAAAAAAATAATTCAACAATTTTTTTAGGTTTCTTGGTAGCTTTTGAAAAATTATATGGTGGTTGAAACATTGCACCACATTGTAATTTTTTCTTCCCATATTGTAAAAGTAAATATAATATATTATAATTGAAGCTACAGAATACAATATATGGACTAATAAATAAATATATATATATATATATATATATATATATATATACATATATATATACACACATATATTGAATTTTTGTTAAATTTTAAATGCAAGTCAAATCCGTTTTAATTTAAATACATTTGTAAAATTATTCAGTAGATAAAATGTGGCAAAATTCATAACGTTTGATCCATCATCCAATTTCTATTTCGTATCTTCTATGTCGAAAACGTTTACTTTCTAAAAGGTAATTTTTTTTTCCATTTTCTAATACATTCCTTTATCTTTCGAGGTAAAAAAAATAATATCAGAATATTTTGGCCCCATTCCAAAAAAGTTTACTTAGACTATTATGAAGTCACATAATGTAATTGCCTCAACCTAAAGCAGGATTCACAAATTACGGACGTGCCGTCTACGAATTCATGTTATACGAATTTGAGTCCTAAAAATTTACGTGTATTCGTTAACCGTGAATGCGCAAACATTTCTCCTAAACTTCGTGACATTTTGTTTTATAATTATTTTGTTATTATTCTGAACATATAACTAACGTCTTGAACTAACTAACTAAAAGAGTCGATACAAGACTTTTATAGTTTTCACAAGATTTCATAGTACTATTAACATTTTTAAAATTATGTCAAACAATTTTAGAGCGTTTCAAAATCTGCTTATTTACGCGTTTGTACTTCTACATTTCCATCCATACGTACATTTGATAACTTTTCACAAATTCATCAAATGCCACTTTATATTAAAATAAAACAGCACGTCAAATGCACTTGTAAAAAACTTGTTTGATTCAGCTTATTGAATTGTAAGTAATGTAAAAATTTACTTAACGGAAGTAACATGGTGAAATGATGTAATACTTCAAAATAAACTTGGGCAACTCGCGCAGTCAAGTAGCGACTGAGGGTCGCTTTGCGATACAACGAGGCAGAATTTCCACTTACGTTGGTAAAATGTAATGAACATTTCCCCATTTATTTTTGATGGTAATTAGGTTTTTTTGTTAACATGTTTTATTCAGTAATGCGTAAGGTATGATATAGATAATGAAATACAAGAGGTCGTAGGATATTGTTAATCGTGAAAGATGGACATATGAAATATTTTGTAAAGTATCCGGTTATACTGAAAGACCTATATTTGAAAAGAAATTTGTATCAGTTTTTGGACTGACTGCTCGCATTATTATTTGTGCTAAATGAATAAATATTTCGTAGTCGTACTGAATTTTGTTTAATTCAGGACAATTATTGACTCGAAACATCTAATGGCGCGTTTGGACGAGAGTTAAAATGTTCTGATGGCAAGACGCGGCTTTCTATTCGGTCAGCTTCCTGTATTGTCGGTTTTTTTCTAATGTAATTCGCCATTTCGGCTTTTTCCGACTTAATTCGGATCAGTCTTGTATCTTATTTACTAACGCTTACAATTTTTCTCGTTTATATCGGTGTATTGCCTTAAACTACCTTAAAAGTCTACAACCGTCTCAAACGAGTTTGAAAATGTTTTAATAAGCAATTTAGATCTATGTTCTCAAATTATCGTCTCTCATATAAAGCGTCGGTGCTACAATAAAAACTTACAAAAATAAAATGATTGCTAAATAATTATGATTTATTTATTATGTTGAACTTAGGCGTGGTATTTTCCACCTTTTCAAATCATACGCAGATTTCTAAATATTTTCAACCTTAAAAATAATTGAAATTGAGATAACATTTAATCAAATAACTAAAATAAAATGAAGTATCTTTGAATATAATAATAAATTAAATAAATATAATACTAATAACACAGTACAGCTAAAAGACGTAGATTTGCATCAGCAAAACAAAAGTGCCAGTAATGAAGTTATCAAGGATGGACTAGGAAGTAAATTTTATTCCTTTGGGTATAAGAGTGACGTGAAAGAAATGTGAAGAGGTAGGTAAAATAAATGTTTTAACGAAGCACGCGGTTATAGCATTTCGTACGAAAAAAAATGCACTAGAAGTCGTATTTTGCTAATATCTTTCCCGTTTTTTAAAGTCAGTAATGTAAGATGAAATTTTTTTTTTAATTTTAATTTCTTACAACGGAAATATATTGCCTACTATATCTTTCAAAGGCGCATATTTAAAAAAAAGTCTGCGATATAACTACAAATAAACAAATTTTGAATTTTTCCTTTATTTTTGCTGTAAGACCTTGGTTTTTGCCAAATTTATTGATTCTAGGTCAACGAGAAGTACTCTAAAACTTTTCATTTATTTGCGAGTGTCTAAATGTGCGGCATAAGTGGCCATGTTTTTGGATCTTTCTTGATTCGTTGACTTAGAAGCTTGATTTTTTACAGCTTCAAGAAACCATAGACTTCAGTATTTGCTATTTCAACTTGATATCTCTATGAGTTCCGTAGAAAAACTGTCTTAACAGACGGGCAACGAAGTGATCTTGTAAGAGTTTATTTTTACTTTTGAAGTACGAATCCTAAAATAAATACTGAATTCATGAAATCAAGACAATTTTTTTGTTGAACTTAGCGAATTCAATATCGCATATTGTTTTTTTTCCAATAACCTCAAACCTAAGTATGTGTTATGTTTCCTAACTATCAAGTAATAATATAAAAGCGAAATCAGTTTCCCTGAACTTTCTGTAGGCCATTGAACTTTCTAATTAATTTCATCGGGCGTCTGTCGGTAGTATCGTAATTCTTCGATAGCGAGGTCTTCTGATGAAAAATAAAATGATTTTTTTGCCGACATAACGGAAATGGCCCGTCGTTATTGAGGTCGAGAATGTCAATTATTTTTAATGATAAATTATTTCGAACTTTCCAAAAATATCGTAATTTACATTAATGTTCTAGACCGCGAGCGTATAATATTTGAGTTTGGTTTTTAAATGTATTTTTCTGGTTAGTTTTTTCAGATCCATTATGTACGTCTTTTAGCTTTCATAAGTTAAAAGTTGCAATAAATATAGATCATTAAATACTTTTGTCAAAATAATGCATTACAATTTTATTTAAAATTGTGATGTATCTTTTTGGAAGAAGATTAGGTGTGAATTAAAAGTTTTGCCGCCATCACATTAAATAATTCATAGAAAATTGTTCATAGAAAATAGTTGCTGCAGTAAATTATGCTAATTTTTAAAACGACAAGAAATATATTATTCGTATTCTTGAGTTCTATCGTTTGAAGCAAGTGCTTAAAAATTGCTATTAGCTTTTTGATTCCAGTACAGGCCGCGTAATTTTTCATTAAAGTAATTGCATTATCTTATTTTCAATAAGAGTATAGCAACGGCAAATTATAAATAGGGTTATAATTTCAATACACGAGTATGTGTGCGAACGTATGCTCTAATAAAGAACACCGAGTTTCATCCTATATCAATTATGTTATTTCTTGTCATCTGACGGTAATAATCGAGTTAACTACGAATACTCACAGAACGTGTAAATAATTTATGGCGTGTTTAAGACCAGTGTGAGATTATAAACCGGAACGAGTCTCCACGTTGGCAGTCATATTTTAACATATCTGTTTTATTTTAAATAAACGTTTCTTACATTTTATAGATTATAGTTTCAATTTACATCGCCATGCATCTCGCTAATAGGAATTAGTGTTTTAGAAAAAAAATATGTTACATTCAATTTAACGGTTAAAATATTTTTTTGCAACGAATACACAGATAGACAAACTCATCAATAAACGGAAATAAATAAATATGAACTCCTTGGTCAGATAATGTTTTTTCCGAACACGTTTCATCTTAAATGATATGACATCGTCAGGTATTACATTGTACAATTGTTACGTGGGGAAAATCGAAATGAATTTTTTTTTGACAGTTGTACGGAACTTGGACGAAAATAAATTATTACATACACTTTTATGTATTAATATAAAATTTATCCGCTGATAAGGAACAAATATTTTGTCGTTAGCTACACCTGGTGTTTCTGTTATTTCCCATAATGAATCGTTTCAAATATTCAAAGCGTTATAGCTATTACTTGCGCATTAAGACTCTTAATATTGCAAAAAATATGTAATAGTGATTTTAATTTTTATTTATCTTTGTTTAAATTCTATCAATACATATTTTTACATTAACTAAATTATGTGAAGGAAAATTATTTTTAAGATTAATGTTTTATGTCATGAATTGCTGGTGAAAGTAAATTCCGATGTTCAGGCACAATTGTCATCAATTTTAATTTAGAGGGAATGGTTAATAAATATAAAACTTTTAACGTTGAGTTAATAAATAAACAGAATTAGATTCGAACACTTACGCAACATCTACTTTTAATATTATGCAAAGAAATTTGTTCCGAACTGGGACTACAACCAATAACAATAATTTATACTCGCATAGTAAAATTTATCGTTTGAGAATATCAATAAAAATATTTCAAGGCATTTATGTGTCCATTATACACATTTATCCGTCTATTATAAAATATATTTCAGATATATATGCGTCTAAGCAAAAAATTCCAAGTTCAGAATTCCCATTGAGACTGGTATATTCATCAGAAAATTCGAATCTCAATGTTTTGGGTGTATGTAGTGCATGGTCTAAAGACGCTGTTAATATTGATATACTGACTGTAGACTACCTTCCGGTACAAATTACGAAATTGATAAAAAGGCCCAGAAGGATAAATAAGATCCTTTGACATTCACATACATGTTTTTCGACATTCACATACATTTCATTATAGCGATAACAAATGTATTTTTTATTTCGGTCTCATATGAAAAATAATTAGTCCATCAAAATTTCATAGAAAGTTATCAATAAAATTCCAGCTAAGTGCGCATCGGATACATATTAGTTTGCCGTAATTGTATGCATATATCAGAGTATTGTATTCAACTATATATAATGACTTTATTGACGAAAGTTAAACAAAATAATTTAAATGAAAACTTTAATCATCTCATTTACCACTTTGTTATATTCTTCAGACCTGCAGTAGAAAGAAATAGAAGAAGGTGGAAGATTGCACTTCATTCTGTAAATGGACTTTTAGTTTGAAAGATTGTTTCCATTGTGAGGTAAATAAAAATAATTTTTACCTTCATTTTGTGCCCATGGGGCGGTAGGATAATATTTTTTTGTATTTTACTTCTTATTGATTGAGGGCAGTCTGAAGCATTTTACTCGGATAGTCCTTCCTGTAATAGAATCTGAATTTTACTTTGGAAAAATTTTCGACTTGTCCGGCTTTACGACGTAAGTAAAAAAATTTTTCTCCATTTTTCCATATGAGGCGGTCGGGAGAAAATTTGTTAAAGAAAAATTAGAAAAAGAAATTTAAACAGTGTATTTTATGAACCGCTATATAATGAAAGTGTAATTAAAAAAAATTATATTGGGGGTAGCATTCCATATATGTAAATGAGGGATGAAAAGAAGAATCTAGTGTACACAGGGGTGTGGGCTGGCATTTCTAAAAATGATAAAAAGTTTTCAAACTAATTTTTATATTTAAGTTAACTTTCGGTGTAACATATGCTTCTAAAGTCGTAAAAAGTATATCTCCTCCCTTTCAACTAACGTGTATTAAATTCTGAAAAAGACAAGGTAGTACTATAAATAAATTTTTGACGCAAATTGGCTTGAATAATTCATATTTTGTGTAGTTTTGAGATATGGACGATTTTCGGTACCGGCTGCAGCAATAACTTTTTTTTCGGGAAATACAAACTTATTGCTTACTAAATAAGTTTAATATTGTTTGGTGCTACGGAACTATTCGTGTGCGAGTCCAACTCACACTTTGCCATTTTTTTAAGCTGTACTACTTATTTATTAAACTATAGAAGTAGTGAGGCTGTGACAGGTGAACGAGACGGAGTTATGAGAATTTGTAGTTCCATTGCTAAATCTTAATTCATCAGTCATAAGGATCAATATATTTGGGGATGAAATATTTTTAGAATTTTTTTTGGCTTTTAAATCGAAACATTAATTCACTTCAAATATTTTTTATAATTTACATGAAACAGTAAATTATGCATAAAATAGAAACATTTGAATTCACTATTTATACTTACAAAATTTAATTCCAGGTATTCCTTTTTTTTGACGCCACATTTTAACAAAACTTTACTCAAATAAGCAGATGAATTAAATTCAACCTGTGTACATTATGAGACTTCAAACATTATATCCAGAAACATTTTTGTTCAAAAATATATTATAAGGCACATTGAAGGTTATTAATGATATTGAAGTATAAAATTAATAGCTAAACTTAACGTAAAAAAATTGATATATAATTAAATAAAGACCGTGAATGAGT
This sequence comes from Druceiella hillmani, assembly GCA_039881145.1. Classification (NCBI taxonomy): domain Eukaryota; kingdom Metazoa; phylum Arthropoda; class Insecta; order Lepidoptera; family Hepialidae; genus Druceiella; species Druceiella hillmani. Next base: position 4,861,018 of record JAYKKI010000057.1, read on the forward strand.
CAAAACATATTATTTCATACATGGTCCAAAAAGTGAAGGAAAATTACTATCCATCGTAAATAAGTATCCGAATGAAAACCACCTAACTACTTGACTTATGAGAAAATATGTAGGCCAGCTGGAGTTCAAACAAAATAATAAGAATTTTCCTTAAAGACGCTGGAGCGTTCTGCGAAAATCCTTTATGTTACAACATTTACGGATAAACTTTATTCGGAGATTTGTGTCGTTTTAGCTCTTCAATAACTTGTATACTCGTAGAGTTACCATTATATGAACCTAAAATATAAATAATTCATTGAATCTTATATTTTTTTCATCGCCACCGTAGTGTGATGAATTGATTCCATACTTACGACGCTCCAATTTATGACGCTCGTCGAGCTTGTATCGTCGAGCTTTGTATCGTAAGTCGGGGCTTGTAATCGTTTAGTTCAAATACCAGTAATATGACAAGCTATATGCACAGCAATCGCTAAGCGCCTACCTAGCTGACGTTTATGGGCATTCTTCGAGCAGGGCTTGCAATCGTTTAGTTCAAATACCAGTAATATGACAAGCTATATACGCACAGCAATCGCTAAGCACCTACCCAGCTGACGTTTGTGGTCATTCTTTCCAATATTATGCGTATTAGAAAAGGAATTCATTGCCAATTTCATTCTGTACACCGAAATAGTGTCTAAGTCTCACAAAATGGTATATTTTTGGGGTTCGTACAATTTAATTGTTACAATCTTGTGAATGTTAGGTATAATAATGTCTCGAAGAGAATGGCATAACAATGACTTGTTGTTGATAGCCAAACGTAAATAAAAATTGTTACCACGCTTAAGTGTTTCAATCTATTATTACATAATGAAAAGGGTCGTTTTACCTTCCAAGATTTTGGACAATTATAGATTGAAACTTTTCACGGAAAATTTATTTTTAGCTCATATTTTCCTAAATTATAAGAAAATTTAGATACTTAAATGTCTACGTATTAAAGAGGGGAAGTAAAATAACACTAACAAGGATTCTCAATCTTATAATTTCAAAAACGTCAAAAAACGAAGATTGTATTTTTAAAATTTAAAAAAATATCAGTAGCGATATCCATAAGATATACCAAATAAGATTTTTTTTAACAAAGTGCTACAATATGATGAAATCTATTAAACATAAATGTCAACATAAAGCTTATCGTTTATAAGTTTTGATTCATACAACATCACTTATTTTATCACACACATTCCTAAAACGTTTTATTTTACTATTTTCGTCACACCTGCAAATCTTGTCATAATTACTTTTTCAATATTTGTTATCGTAATAAGTAAAGTAAATGACCTTTGTAAAATAGTCGTTTCTTTAATATATCAGCATTTTTTAACTTCAAATTTTATAACCACAGGCATGTATTACGTAAGTTATTTAACGGAATAAATAATTCATGGCCACGTCGATGATCACAAAGCTTACAGCCATTGACAGCGAAGCGCACTGTAAAGAACCGGGTTGGATTTTTAACCGCTCGTCCAGTGGGGCTCGAGTAATGTTTGCAATCGCTTAACAAAAATAATACCGATCGGTCATCAGTGATATACAAATGGCCCAGCAGTGCCATTAGCGCAAGAAATTATACGCTACGATCGCTATCCTACATGTCGCTAATAGCTGTTATGGACATTGTCTTTTCTTGGCATCCTATATGTGATGGTGAACAGTGACAGGCTGTAAATGATTATATTCCACTCTATTTATATCTGGTATAAAAGTTTTTCTGTTAAATTACCAGAAATGATAGATCGCGCGATAGTTTCGTAAATTTATACATTGTTATGGTATAATAAGTATATTAACTTGACATTCGAAACATAACGAAACTATGTGTTTTTCTCTTTTAAGCAGAATTAGGGAACACGTTTTGTTTTTAATTTTCTTTTATTTATTTAGTGTACATAAATTATTAATACACAGGTTAGATAATAGACAGGTTAGACAACAAGCTATTTACTACCGGTGTTTTAACAAATTATTTACTACCGGTGTTTCTAAGGAAGGTAGTTATACATAATACACTAATTCCAATAATAGGCTATACCTTGATGTCACGGAAAGTTTATATTAGTGTACTTCTTAAACCAAGCATTTTAAAGAATTTGACAATTTTTCGAATTTGAAGCGGGGCTACGCTGATGCTACGCTTCATGACGGCTCTTTGGAAAATTGGCGCAAAGTTGACTTTTACGAGATTATTTCTTTTCTATATGATTTTTCTTTTTGATGATTATTTCTGAGATATAAAAGATTTAATCGCGATGTTTTTTCGAAGTTTTACTCATTTCTGTTTATAATATATACAATATATATGCATATATATATATATATATATATATATATATATATACATATATATATATATGTATATATATATATATATATATATATGTATATATATATATATATATATATATATATATATTTAAAAGTTTTTATGCAGAAATGTTAATATATTCATATTTCACTGCACGAATATCTGGACGATACCCTTTCGATTTAATTCATTAACCCGTATTTAGATTATTTACATCCTTCAGTACTTTTTTCAAAGATATGAACAAATTGATTCCATAGCACCATCCACTTCGTTGTTCATAAAAAATCTTTTGTTTACATATTGGAGTTTTAAAATTTTTCATTAGAGATTTGTTTCATTTATCTTCTGTTATAATAAATATAAAACATGTTGGATACGATCAATCATGGATTAACCGCACTCGTCATTTCGATTTTTTGCTACCGTCAAAATATTATTTTTTGTTGAGAGTTTCGTAACATTAAATATTAAACTTATTCACAATAATTATAACTATTTCACAATCGCATGACCAAATTTTCTTTTGCTTCTGTAGAAATCAATCGCCGATTAATTTATTATGCAAGAAACAATTTCTTTTAAAATGAAAAGAAGGAATATGTGATCGTAAATATATTGATGACGTCGGTGAGGAAGGAACATTATGTTCTAAGCGAGTTGCAGCAGTCAGTAATTTTTCATTAGGGTGCCTGTATCAATAACAATTAAGTCCGACAATAGATAATAAACTTGTCAAAAATTGCTTACTGTTACATTCCAATTCATGACTATTAATCCCTTGATATTTTTTTAACCTCTTTCTTTCACCATCTCTAAAACACCTTCATTTAAACTACGGTCGCATATAAAATATATAATGTTTGGACGAGCCGTAATACCCGATTATATCATAAATGTTTTGTTGAAGAAAGCTTAGAATGCACTAAAATTTCGTATCAATTTTACGTTATAAAGATAGATGACAGATGATTCACTGTAGATCATTTTCTCTATCAATATTACCAAAATTGGCCATTTAGTACAAATAATTCCAATATTACACGTTATGGGTTTATATTCACCTTCACCAAATGTCTACACTGCACTTGTATATACTCTAAGCTATTTTATATAAAAAAGGGCGAATCACAAAAAAAATAACATCTATACGACACAAGAAATATAAAATCTAATATTGAGAAAAAAACGCATTTACAAATATCTCGCATATCAGACATTATGAACCGAAGTGACAAACATTTAGGCAAGAGCATTGGACAGAGCACAGTCATTTTTTTTATACAACTATTTTTGTGGTAACTTACACCAACAGTAATTGTAAAACATATTTCATATATCTTTAATAATTCGTTTGTCTGATGAATATATTCTAATTTCTCTAAATTAAATATGTCAAAAGAAAAAAAGACGGAACACTAATACGATTTCAAGTTTCTAGGTAAAACTTCGAGAATGCTTTTGACATAGAAAATTAGCAAACAAGATTGTTGACAAAATGATAGAACATATTAATCTGCATATATTATAATAATTAACAATCAGAAATATTCATGTAGATATTTTTGAGAATGCAGAAAAATACTCGACTTTAGTCAATTGAAGTATCGTATGGGAAAACTGTTACGATCACGTATCGTTTCGACATCGCGTACTCGTTTTTCTTCTCGAAACTGTTTGCAAACCAGAGGCCAATTTTTTTGTGTATTTAAAACAGTGTATGATATATTATTTGGAGATATATTATTATTTTATAAACATGAAAAATATAGCAAAATTTTTGCATTTTTTATACATTTGCAATACCAAATTGGATACTTTCCTTAGACCATTTTATGCAGTTATGTATTACTATCCAAAAACTAAGTTAAAAGATAGTAACTATGTACGTATGCAGTAAATACATATAAACACAAAAAAAAAAAAAATATATATATATATATAAATATCTACACATGTGGAAATAATTAAAAAATATATGGTTAAGTAAAATGTTGCACTATAATCGATTAAAACATTAAATGGCAAAAGTCAATAGGATAATTTTATATTTTAATTTGTTTTATTTTGCTGCAGCTCAAAGTATCAGTTGATTGTTAACTTTTTAGTTATAAAATAATTATTTATATTTTTCTCCCCAAGAATTGATAATCGCTAAACTGTAATAAATCCTTTATGTTTTTTTTATATTACACATTAGGAATTTGAAATAATTAAATTATAATTAAATAACAATCCATATTTTTAATTTTATACAAATTGATAAGAAACACAAAAAAATTGTAAATAACTTTGTTGCTCACGCTCCCCGACCAATTTTGATTGAATATTGATTGTAATTAATAAGAAAATACATTTAAAATTAAAGTTTAAATAATATTCAGGGAATAATAACATGGTTTCAATTAAATAACAGTTTTTCATTTAAAAATATATTTTAATATTTATATAACCGACTGTCAAGGTCGAAATTTTTTATATCCAAGGGGTCTCAATAGTATTACATCTCAATAGCACTATGATAAGGAAATTTACTAAAATATATCGAATATGCTATGAAATTACATTAGAAAATAAACTCTATATATAATCAAATTCTGTTATTTTGGTTTATATTTCGTATATAGGATTATGTTTTGTTGTAAAACAAAACATAATCCTAATATGTCATATATTTCACGAAGATTTGGGCATTCGGCAAAATTTTGATTTTAAATTATTTAAAATTTATCATTATATAACTCGTTAAATCTAACGATACCTTTATTATTAAAGGAAGATAAACGTAAACTTTTTAAAAATACTCACGTCGTGTAAAATTTGTTATTAATCGATAACAAATTATATGAAATTTGATGAAATATTCAAGCATCGCCATTTTAGCTAATATATGAAATTTGATGAAATATTCAAGCATCGCCATTTTAGCCAATTTAAAATACAAAGAAAATAGAAAATTTTCTCCACTAAAACATAATAAATTCCACTAGTATTTAAAAATGTATTGAGATAAATAAATTAGTCAAAAGAATATTTATACACTTCTATTATGCAAACCATAATATACCTGGTGATATGTATATTAGGAAAAAGAATAATAGAAATCTTTTGTTCTTTTTTATTAAACTAGAACTTATCACACTATCACTTTTAAGCCATTTACACCCTCCGCTGAATTCGCCTTGTAAAACAGAATTATTAGGTTGGAAGTAAGGAGTTTAAATAAAAAATTTAAAATATTTTTTTTTTATTACATAAGAAAGAAATGCCGTTCTGAAACGGGGACACTAGACTTATTCGATATAAACAATTTCAAAACATGGCTTCTCAATACAGTGTTTAATGCGTTTATTATACTACCACCATGCGTTACTGTGACAAAATTTCATCGCAGTTACTTCGCTATGTTTTGTGGAAAGTGAACTCTGTCATTACATTGTGAACTCGGCATCAGAGAGGCTGATGGACCTGAATGTCGATCAACATTTTGTCTGAAGTGATGGTGTGAAATACTACGTCAAAACTAAAGTTAACGCTAATTGTTAAATTAAATTGATACTTAATTCTATAACTATTTATTAATTAAATGGATTATTATTCAATCTTAAAAGAAGTGGTGTTATTTTCAATAAGATAGTGACGTCTATTTGTTTTATAAATTTCCATAATAAATATTCAGTTTTATAATTCTCCTCTAGATAATAGTATTTCTATTTTTTGTAATAAGACTGTTTAAATTGAATAACACATTTAAATTAAGATATTAGCAAATAGGGTGGCCACGTTATTTATTAAAATCTAGTGTTTTTCTGGGACATCATAAAGAATTGGAGCTATGTAATTTAGCACAATATCTTAACTGAGGAGCATGTAAAATTTCTAGTCAAGCGATAAATATGTTGAATACTTTTTTTAAAATTTCTGTTGTAAATTAACCATAACATTAAGATAAATATTCTTGGAAGTATTAATTATCAATGTGTAACAAGAAATATTAATTTACCAAAACTACCGATGTTTGTAGGTAAGGAAAACCTTATTGCAATCTAATATACATTCTCAAATAGCGACGGTACGAGTATGAATACTTTTAAAGCTAAACATTATTTCAAATATAATTTCTAATATCTTTACATTTTCTTGGTTGCTGCTAAAAATTGGCACCTAGGCGGAAAAAGAGACACCACTGGTTAATGGTGTTCATTTTTTTGCTCAATTTATTTTCTGAAATGAAAGGAAAATTTTCCGAGCCAAGTTCAGTATCTCATCAAAAGTCTTCAAGCATTTTATACATTTTCCACTACTTTACAGCCAACAATTTTGCATTCGTTTGTATCTAGTACTTCAGTTTCTGTAATCAAGTGTCCCGATAACACACGCTGAGATATAAAAAATGCATAAAATTGAATATACCCATATTAAGTAATATATTCCTCGATTCCCGAAATGCATTTAATGTCGCAGATTTTGACATTTTAGCTTTACTGAAGATATTATTTTTCAATTATTTTTAGATAGGTTTCAATTTTATCTTCATTGTCCTAAAAATGTGTCAAAATGTTTAATATTTATTCGGTAAGTAAACAATGTTAACAGTATTTTCAAAAACTATACTTTAAAATTTTTATATTTATAATTTGTATGCCATTTGCACATAAGTTTTTTACAAATGTATATTCACTCAGACTTCGTTAGTATTTAAATTGACTTCCTTAATTTCAATTAGGATCTCGGAGGGTTTGCTCAGTGCACTCAAAATAGATTTGTGAAAAAGAATAAATAAATTCCATCCTGTTGTAGTAAGTAGCGAGGGATAATTGTTCAATTATTTTTTCTTGTATTTTCTCTAGCTGAGATAGGTACTGTCAACTTTTTGCTTATTAATTTGGTCAAATTTTCCAATCAAGAAAAAAGTTTATTCGTAAAATTTTATATAAAGAACTACTTCTAGATAGGTAGAATGTTTTAAACAATTTAGTCCAATTTTAATTGGACTAAAGTAACCCACCATTATCTCTAGACTAAATAGGCTAGTAGATAATAGATAAACTAGACAAATATATAAACTACGTTAAAAGATAAACTAGACTATAAGATAAACTAGGACCCATTTTTGGCAAACGCATTTACTATCTTTGCTTGACCAGAGAAATGTGTTTTTTTTTATTTCATCCAAAATCGATTAAACAAATTAAAAGGTCTTCAAAATTTATGTATTTCCTACATATTTCACCACTAAAAATATTATTTAAGATACATAATCGGTGCTATCTATGCATTCTATGATTTGAAAAATCTCTGCAGTACGTTTTATTTTAATTTTTGATCAACATCACAGGTACTCATTGTTTTGGATTTCATTCGAGATTATATGACAATTTCATAATTTTTGAACGAAATACGACTTTGTATGATTGCTTCCTTATTAATTTTATATATGAGTTGTTTTATTAAGTAGGAAAAGGTTACTCTCATGGATATCAGTTCGTCCAGAGTGCGTTAAGCTATATAAAGTATATACAAATATATATATATATATATATATATATATATATACAAATATTTATATAAGTGTGTGAAATAAATCTAATGTCTATAAAATATCTCATCACGTAATAATTCAAATAAGTGAGCTCAGGTATAAAATTCATTCGGAAAAAAAAATATTATGGTGGCTACAAAGTACAATTTTAATAAAAAAAAACTATGCACTCTTATCCAACTGATAACTTTTTCGATTTAAATTGCTCGTAGCTCAGTTGTATATGCTAAATCCATTTTAATTCCATTTGTCAATTATAAACAATGTTTTAGGGCGATTTGAAAATATATACATTTCTTCGTGGCTTACTGACTCGAGGGTAACCTAAATATAAAGCGTAGTTTGGTAATTTTGTAATACGTTTCTCACTATATTTAATTTTTATTAAATATTTCAAAACTTTTAAAACGTAGAACCATAACTTTAACTTAATGTGTGTGCGTGGGTGAGTACGAGCGTGCGGTGTGCGTGTGAACTTGCTTTAGTGCGTGCATGTAAGCGCGCCCGTGTTCGTGCGTCCATGCGTTCCTACGTGCGTGCGTGGGCGCGCGCATGTTGGTATGTGTGTGAGTGTATATACATATATATATATATATATATATATATATATATATATATATATATACATATATTTATATATATATATATATATATATATATATATATATATATATATATATACACACACTCTAACTTTATATACGAACGCAGAGGAGGATTAACCAAATATTTACTTATAATAAAAGATCTAAGATGAAGATTAAGATACTTTAATTCTTCCACTTCTTTATTGGGCACTTCTTAATATTCAATTACTGAATCAGTTTCAATTTTTATTTAAATTATTAATCTTTAACACGTTAATATGAAAGTTTAAAGTAGCTTGTGAATAAATTGTTAAATAGTTTGAGCTTAAAACTGTTAAAAATAATGGTGGTAGTCTAATTTCAACACTACTATAGTTCTTAGATATCCTAAACAAATGTTCAAAGTATTTAAATAATAACTGAATTCCAGTTCAAATTAAATTTATCTAACTGCGCATAAAACCTGTTAAAAGTTTTCGTTTGAAACGAAAGTATAAAAATATTTTGTTACACAAAGTTGTAGAGATTCAACTCAGAATTATTTTAGACTACGTGAGTGAATATGTGAATGAACTCTTAACGCTGACGTACGATTTATATTCTAGTCAATATTTCCTATTCACTAAGGCGCCCCGCCGCTAAGTTTAATTACTTTGAAGGCAGAATATTTTACGACGTACGTTGAATTTTGAAAACGTCACTTTCGAGGCTTATTGGAGGAAGAAAATTAATATTAACTTCGTGCCAATATAAATAACAAATTTTCGATTAAAATATATCTCTATGTTAATAACGCGTGTGACAAATTTTAAGTCATGTTGTAAATATACAGAAATTAAATTTTCTAATTCGCGGTACAGAATGTATAAAGCCTAAAATATAACAATCGTATTGCGGTGATAACAAGGCTTAGGTTTTTTCACGGCACAGCGCGCCGCCGAAACCCGGGTTCGATTGCTGGCCTGGAAGTTGAAGAAATGTTTATAACCGCGTGGTTTAAATGCCACAAACCAATGATGCGCAGCAGCTCTACTGGTGTGGGTAGTTGCCCACTGCAATGGCCAATCCACCAACACACCATGGCGACTGTGGGTATTACATACAACGGTATGCGCATTGAACTTGTAGAAGCTTATTAACGATTTTACAAACATTGAATAATGTGCAGGTACACAAATTCTAAAGAGGGCCAAAAATGTAATGCAAAGACATTCACACATATATATATATATATATATATATATATATATATATATAAATATATCCCTTCATCATTCATTCCCCTATACTAAATATTTTAATAAAATAGATACATAAAACTATAAGTAATATATATTTTGTTTCATGAAAGCTTAATAAATGTTGTATAAATGTTTCGCGGTCTTCAAAACAAACCGCTTTTTGTAGCGAGTAATATACCACTTATTTTATACGTTTTTGTTGTGTCATCAAACGTGATGGAATTTCCATATGAAGCGAAAGAATCATACTAAACTTTTTAAACTATTACTGCTCCTTGATAACTAGAATTTACTTTTATTAAATTAAAAAAAAAACAAGTTTCAAGTGTTTTCTTTTTCTCGACGAATAGGAAAATTTCATAAAATAAGAGAAAAAAAAACGGAAAATTATGTAAATTTGGCAATTTCTAACTGACATTTAAAGTGAATTGATTTTTCTTCATAGCAAGTCATTGTAATTTCATCATCTCAATATTTGTTCAATATTCTTTTTCTGTATAACATATCTGTAAACTTATCTGACCTATAAAGTTTTGGTCCACAAATGTAGCTATTTTTATGTAAAATTAAGATAAAATAAGATTTTAGTAAAATTAAAACATGCAAATTGAATGGATATTCGAGATTTTTTGTAAATAACGGTTACCAGTTTGATTTAAGTTATTTTTTGTTTCACTTGAGAGCAAATATATTTTCAGTGTTCTAACATATTAATTCATAATTAATTCGATCATAATTCAATAAATTACAACCATCGAATAATCGAACTCTACTTGCTGCGACGTATAATTTATCACGTATTAAAACTGACTGCCTCAATAAAATCTTTAAATTTCATCAATTTTTAATTTTTTTTCGAATGTTTCAAATTAAAAATTACAAATTATAATTCCGTTGTCTTTTGAACGCATATAATTTAAAAAAAATTATTTTTGTTAAGAGAGTGCTATAGTAACTATTACCACACAATATACCATTTGAAAGTTAATTACAGTAAATAAACGAATTTTTTAAATATTATACTTAAGAATTTATTATTCTTTTTAAAATTTATAACTGATATTCGTTAGAAGTGTACGTCAAAATTTTCTTTATGAATGTTACAAAGTTTGTGTAACCACAAAAAAAGTTCGTTGAAATTATAAAAATTTTAAATGATTTTACAATTATAGCAATAATAAAGAATAATGTATTTCGATATAAGACCAATTCTATGTAAATTAAATGATCTTATTTCTGATTCCGATTATAAAAATATCAACTTCAAGTGAAAAGTGGTAATTTATCGGTAAATAACGCTGTAAGTACTTGGAAATTAATGATCTGGATTGGGCAAGAAAGATGTGTTAATAGTATCTTCATTTAAAGCGGTTGATAAATCATTTTAAAGAACTGTTTTCCCAAACTCTAATTTAGAAGTATATATTTGAATATTACCTTTGGATAATTAATGACTTTTCTATCGTGTATATATATATATATATATATATATATATATATGTGTGTGTGTGTGTGTGTGTGTGTGTGTGTGTGTTTCCAGCAGACAGGAAGAATTATTCACAATTAAATGAAACTACGTGGTGTAGTATTATTTCTACTTTCTTTAAGTTCTTTACCACGACCTAAGTTTCTTTGCTAATATCACACCTGAAGATATTGTAATACAACGAAACCTAATAAATGTAATACAACGAAACCAACGAAAGTGGAAATAATACTACATCATGTAGTTTCATTTAAGTGTGAATAATGAATTTCTACAAAATTAACGCCAAATATATTCAATATTGGAAGAATTATATTAAGAAAAAAATTTAATAACTTCATTTCTTTTGTTTATTAGCGACCATATACGAAAAATTACTTTTAACCTAGAAAATTTTAACGTTTTCATCTGTAAAAAGCTCTCAGTTAAATGAAAATTATGACCTAAGAACTAGTACTTCGTTTGTAATTATTCTAAAAATTATAAAAAGAGAAATAACTACTAAACGGAAAAACCAACAAATATTTGGCTTACAAAAAAAACAAACATTCATGTAATTGAAATTTGAAGCAAAGAATTCTCCTTGACGATACTTGTGCATTTTGCGAAACGCCTTTATATTACAATGGTTGTGAACAACATTTTCTCGTTGACATGAAGTACCTACTATCGAGACTGAAACTTATGGTACACACTACATGTACAAATTATTGTGACAGGAAATATATAAAAAATAAACTGGGAATATAGTATTTAGGTAAAGTGTATGCATAATATGTTAGTTTTCTTTTTCAGAAAACGTTATTATTGTGACATGCAGCATTTATTATTGACGTACGATTAAGTGATAACGGATTGTTAACAAATATTAATTTTTCTCTTAAATTTAAAAATAATTATAAGTAAAGTTGGTCTTACTCGGTTCAGTAATAACTAATTACGAACCGTATTAACTATGGTTTACCCACTGTATGCACAGTACTATTTACTCTTTAGTGGCATAATGTTTTTGTGTTAACCCGTAAAGAATATAGGTTACAATGTTTAATTCATATTTTTGTTGAATTAAACTACTAATATTAGTGAAATATTCCTAGCTTTGTTTTCAAGTTAGGTTAATAGTTTTATTTACGTATTTTAGAAAGAATTAAGACTGGTGTTCTCTTACAGGATAAAGGAATCACATATTTTCTCTGGAAATTTCAAATCATTACACACAACTCCAAACAATATTATACTGTTTATTTGATGGACATATTACCTGGCACTTTAAGGTACTAACATAACCAATTTAGCAGTTGCTCATAATAGAATCAACAAAAAAAAACAATAGCAAGAGAAGTTAATCAATGATTAGATAAGTGGACTTTTAAGTGGACGCCAAGGTTACAGCTAAACACTTAATGAAATTTAAAGTTAAATTAAAAGCATTTCCAATTTATATGTTAAAGTTTATTAAGCAAATATGATGTTTATGTTTTATTTAATTTGGTCATTAGAAAATACTATTGAGGTTTTGGTATAAATATTGTAAACCAACTTGCTGTCTAATAGGAATATTGTTGGAGGAGGAAATGAACAATTTTAATTAAAAACTTGCAAGTATTGAGCATAGCTTGAAATCTCATAGTTTTCAGGTTTTTTATATTAATTTAAATTAAAAAGAATATAATGAACAAACATTTCTAGGTTAAAAGAAAGAAGTGAAATATACCGTCACCGTATAAGAGAAGTATTATTCCAATATTAAATAAAACCATTTTAATTCATAATAATTTAAAGTTATATGCACTATAAGTTTCAACATTGCAATTAAAAGGTGAGACATCTTTATTTTCATTAATGGAAGATGCTGAATAAACCGAAAATACGTATTATGCTAACATATATGAAATATGCAATATCTGACGAAACTTAAAAAAACAGTTTCATGGAATCCTTATGGCGAATGGTAACTTAACATTTTAACTAGTTCAAAAAATTTATAAATATATATATATATCATGTTTATATATATATATATATATGTATATACACACACAGATATAATTCAGCTATCAATTCTAAAATTATAACATTACGCAATGTTTTTTTTTAACTTTGTTATTAACAGGACTTTGTAAATAATTTTCTGCTAACTCCTTTCTGTTAAAAGCGTAACATGACATCAATTTTAATAGACTAATAAAACACGTATAGTTATTATATTCTTTGTGTACTTGCATGCATAACTTTCTCTTCTTTACGTGACTTGTCTTATGGCTACCATAATTTTGTAGCAATTTACTGGTACATATTTTTTTTAATAATTCGAATTAGTTCTACCAATTTACAAACTGTAAAAATACAATCTACCTTGGTCATACTTATTTTTAATTTCTAGTATATAATTATATTAATTTATACGGCACTCGATTATCAAAGACTTAATAATCATAGAATCAATATAAAATTTCGCTTTATATAAGGTTAGTTTGAAATCGATGATACGTGTAAGTGTATCATGTGGGTAAGAATATATTTCATTTTAATTATGTCAAATTGTAACTTAACCAGGTGTAACAAAGAACGTGTCTACTAACAAATTATGCGAACATTTTTCACGGTTTCTAAAAAAAAAGTTGCGATTACAAGGAAAAAAAAATTATGTTTGAAAAACACGTTTGAAATATACTCAGATTCAAACAAAATCACGAGCGTCAATAATAACACGTTCTTTGTTACGTACTTATTAGAGTATGTTTCTTTACTGATATGGAGAATGTAAAATAGTATGACTATTGTTCGCACACACGATTCCATGCATTAAACTCTATAGAAAATGTGTAACGGAAACAAATTGTTTATTTTTGCAGAAGCACGTTTCAAATGTACTCAGTCCATTGCCCAGAATAACCTGAACCATTACATTATATATTAGTACGATTCTATTTATACTGAAAATGTCAATATTTCTCTCCTAAATATGAAAACTTTAGGCTACTGAAAATTAAAAATGATTTAATAATCACTAGCTTTTATTCAATCGTCGACCAGTAGTAATTATCGATGAATAAATTATAAAAAATTATATGATTGAATATTTTTCCCAGGTATCGCATCAGTAGCGATTACCTGGGAAAAATATTCAATCTCTGTGTATATATATTTATATATATGTATATATATATATATATCTATATATATATATATATATACATTACGCAACTATTACGTTCCCACTTATCATTCATGTATTTCATATAACCCTGATTTTTCATATGCAGGTAAAATAAATTATTCTGAATGATACTTAACTTTGCCGATAAAATATGGTTCGGAATTGGCGACGGGAACTTATACTAAAACTCAAGTGTCATTAACGAAAATTGCATTGTTTACTTCGAGTCTCAATTAGGTGAATATTTTCTTTTATGCAAGTGTTCAAATATTTACTTCCAATGCCCAGATTTTTTTACAATTTTTGGAAAAAATATCTGTTCCTTGTCTGTCCTTCTTATTTAACTGAAAGTTTTTTCTTACAGAGCTCTTTCTTACTTAAGGCGTTAGAGATTTTTAGTTCTATAATCACTGTGAAGAGTTAGTAGAGAAGGATTAAACAAATTTAAGTAATTAAGAAAATATAATTTAATCAAAAATTAGGTAAAATATAATCAAATATATTCTAACATAATTGGTTTTCAGAAAATAGTCGTTATAAACGATTCAACTTAACAATTCAATAGAACTATACTACTGAACATATTCAGATACTCATCAAGCGCTCTTAATATAAATACTGTTAACATTATTTATATTAGAAGCGCTGGGGACGAACAACGTATCTGCCTTAAACCATATATGTTGTTCATATCCAAGGACCTTCGTCCTTATTTCGTAGCGTTAAAGTGCCAATATTTTACTTGAACCTTGCACAAACTTTCTGTTATAAATAGGACAGATAATTATATAAAATATGTCCTGCAGCCCTTTACATCGATAATAGTATTTACTATTATTTCAATATGTCAAATTATAATTTTTAATAAAATTTCTGATATAGGTAAGCGCACCCTTTTTAAAGACATTACTTAAGTCAAAGTCATAGCTACAATGTAAAAATAAAATAAAAACAACGTTATGTCTGCAATAATTGGCTTAAACATAGCATATTGTGTCGGATTGGTTACTTTGCTATCGTTAAACCATTTACGTTAATATTTTCTATTCACCAAGATACAACGTTCTGAAATTAATTTGCATTAAACAATTATTGAAGTGTTGCATTAAAACATATTGAGTTTAGCGCTAAATTTGTAATTCATTTTTAATTAGGACATATTGAAATACCATACTGTCACGTTTATACCTTACGATAATTATTCAATAATGATATAAATATCATACTGTCACGTTTATACCTAGCGATAATCTTTTTATTCTAATGTTGACAAAAATTATCGTCAGGTATAAACGTGACAGTATTGGAAAATAAAAGTATTTCTAGGTATTATAACATGCTCCTACATAATATTCGAATATTATTTAAAATTGTTTATTATTTAAAACTTGTCTGCTTATGGTTAAGTGACTTATTATAATGTACCTGTTACCTTTTACATTTTTAAATCAAAGTTTATTAATGAACCCTTCATTCACGTTAATTCATTGAACCAAGATCTTAAGTCACTATATATATATATATATATATATATATATATATATATATATATATATATATATATATATATATATACATATAACATCGATTTTATGCGTCTTGCGTAGAGGATGAATTATGAGCTTAAATGAACGTGGATTGTGGGACAATTCGATTTTTAAATATATATGAAAAGTAATACAATTTTATAATTCATCAACTTATTTCATAACTTCGAAAATTTATCATTTTGATGAACCTTTAGTACGTAAAGTTGAAAAAAAATTCCTAGGATCTTGGTAATTGAACTGATGAAAACTAGCAAATAATAATAA
The DNA here is from genome assembly GCA_039881145.1 of Druceiella hillmani. NCBI lineage: Eukaryota > Metazoa > Arthropoda > Insecta > Lepidoptera > Hepialidae > Druceiella > Druceiella hillmani. Next base: position 4,877,207 of record JAYKKI010000057.1, read on the forward strand.
TTATTATGTGACCTCAATAATGACATAGTACCATTACATAATTAGTAAAGGCTTAATTATTTAAATAAATAACCGAATTGAACTTCTCATTGTAGTAGTAACTATGACACTAATACACATAAGAAAATCTAACGCCTCGAAACAAAAAAAGGAATGGATTTTATGTTTCAAAAGAAAAAGACCTTGAAATACTCAGCAGTGTAAAAGTTTCTACTCAGCATTAGTTTGTCTTACATTAGTTAATATATGAATTAAATTTTATGTTAAAATGTACGATTGATTTTCAGCTTTGTTTGATGCCTTTAAAGTAAAAACTTGTTTGGAGCGAATTTTGAGTTGTGTTTTGCTCAAAAAATGCTGTTCAATACTAAAAAAAATTAAATATATATTTCCCACCCAAAGTAAAAGTACGTATATATATATATATATATATATATATATATATATATATATATATATATATGTGTGTGTGTGTGTTACAAGTTGATGTCAATATAATCTAAACACTTAGGACATAAATTCACGCTAATAATATAAGCATTCATTTAAGGAAACACGAATAGCTAATATTAGTTTTCTTACTGGTAATGTGTAATGTGACGAAAACAAAAAGTATGTTGCTACTGAATGGTTAAACGCGTAGTGACTATAGCGGCTAAAATAGTTACACCCAAAAAAAGTTTATACTCGTCTAATATTAAATAGAACCAGACCCCATTTATTACGTTTATTGTTTTCCTTTAAAATATTTGGGGAAATCAATTATTTAATATCCAAAGTTATTTTTAATCGTTTGCTGGTGGTATTTATTACAAATCACAACAGTAGCATTTCACTGGTGAAAATACTAACTTATTCTACAAATATATTACGTAACTTTTATGTTCCCGTTTCCCCTCTTCCATATTTCCTATAACAGTGATTTTATTTACGCGTAGAACATAAATTTTCGTCTTAATGGTACTTCTTGTCGACGAAATATTTTTCACAAGTGTTCTGATATGAAAAGCTTTCTTGAAATGCTCAAGTGTCGTTAAGGAAAATCCTCATTATTTGCTTCGAGTTTCGGTTATACGAATATTTCGTTTTTTTGTTAAGGTAAGTGTTTAAATAGTTTTTCCTTCAAATATTTACTGTCGATAGCCAGACTTTTTACGAGAATTTTCGGAAAACTTAGGAAAAGCATTAATTCTTAACTTGTCATTATTATTTCACTGGAGGCTCTGTTTTGTAGAACGAGGCTAAAAATAATATCTGATGAATTTAGTTGCAAATAAATTAAACAATTTATTCATATATATTACAGGAGGATACTTCCTGGGTATTTTATGCCATACAATTCATACAAGGCGATTATATACACTTCTTTAATAAAAGTGGTTATCAAAGAAGAGCTTAAAAACATTTTCTTCGCCTATTTATTCTAGTCAATTGTTTACAGAAAGTATCACGATTTCTATAACATAATTAAACGTTATAAATACATTGAATTTAGCTGCAGGTATTCCCGCCAATTTATTGGTAATATTAAAATTTATGTACGCCGCCCTTTTAAGGTACCACTTCTTCAAATATTCATTTGCTACTTTAAAATGCCACATCATTAAAGAAAATTAAAGCAAAGGTTAGTGATTTATGTTCCATTTGGCAAAATTGTATTGTTTATGTATTGAAATTGTCAATAATTATTAAGTTAAAAGTTTCTATTTCTAGACACAGTCGATACATTATTCAAAATAAATGATCCTTGCAGCAGATATTTGAACTAAAACAAAAATATAGGTGGAGAGACGCGTAATATATCTTCTGTTAACTAACAAGCCTTCATAACAGACGTCTCAAGCCTTCGTTATATACTAAACCAATAATATAATTTATTCGCAAATTAACATAACATAAATTAGCATTATGTTTATGCACGTACGATAAAAATAAATTGTATTTACTATGCGGATGATAGAAACATATTTATTCAAAAGTTGATTTACTTACAATCTGTTCAAAGTTTACTAAGAGAAAGACCTCTTATTGTTTTCTGCGTATCCCAGTTTTGAACTGTTTAATTATAGATTTCCATTTGCACCTTATTTCTGATGGTTAAAAGTTTTCGACGACTATTATGATTTAAATATATATATAAAGCAGGAAATACTTATTAGTTTTTATCCATTCAATATTTTCAGGTTGTTTTTAACAATTCAGTAGTCCAAATGTAAATCTGGAAACCTTGTTATATGACTTAGATGTTCATTTATCATATGGCATGCTGAACCTCATATATCGATCGCAATAGTTAATATTCAAAAATATTCATATGAAAATTTTCGGTAGAGGGAAATTAAATATATAATTTTTCTTCAGATTTCTTGCATTTTCTGAGATATTAGTTGAAAGAGGAATTTATGAAGTTTTCAAGTATTTTGGAAAATTAATATTAACTTCAATTACAAGTCATAAGCAAGTGATATTATAGGATTATAAAATTACGGTGCTTTATGAAACCTGTATATTATATATATATATATATATATATATTCATATAAATATATATATATATATATATATATATATATATATATTTATATGAATATATATATATATATATATATATATATATATATTTATATATGTATATGTACAAGCCCATATTCAAATATTTATACTTTTTTATGCAAAAATATCGATTAAAATCATTAAAAAATTTCACAGTAGAATTTAAATTTGCAAAGCACAGTATTAGGTATTGTATCCTAAAGGTTCAGCCTATACCATTGAGATACACTAAATTTATATCCATAAAATAAAACGATGATGAAGACAAAATATTTTTCCTTATAAATTTTTCTTGTAAAATTATATTCTGTACCAATATATCTGACCCGTATATGGTTTGAACATTAACTCGCTTGTTTGCATTATTACGTAAATAAACAATGCCTTGTAGATAATCTTGACATTTGAATTTTAAGCTTACATCTAGAATTGGAAATTACGCACAGTAAGAAATTTGCAAGCGTGTGCAATGAAAATATAAGGTGATAAGTAGGAAAATGGGGAAAGAGTATTATTTAAGACAATGGACATCTAAGATTTCCATCTAGAATTAAAGAAGATATTTTCGAAAGGAATAGAAAAAAAATCATAAAAAGAATGTTGGTACGTAATTTACACCGGTTATCTATTTTTATCCATTAAAACATGTCTTAAACACAAAATTACGATGATATTTTCCGAGGTAAAATATTCATTCGACGAATTAAATCTGAACACACTCTAATTTTTTTAATCAATATTGAGTGGAATAAACAAAAAAAAGTTTCCATGATCAAGCAAAGATAGTGAAAGATTTGGCAAAGGTGGGTTTTTTTATTTTTAACAACACTAAATTATTTAAGGTCCTTTAAAAATGTGATTTGCATCAAGTTTTGGTAACTGCTTGAGGTTGCCAGCTAACATTTTTTCAATAACCATAAATCTTTGAGAATTTGCGGAAAGAGGTATAATATTTTAGAAAAGAGTCTCTGACTCTTTATTAAAATTGGACAGAATTTATTAGGTTAATTAACAAACCCATTTTGAGGCCACTGAACAGAATAGTTTGAGACGTTTTTTGCTAATACAGATGTCGATTGAAATACTAAAAGGGTTTGAGTAAATATAAATTGGATATTTGTGCCTGTTACTTATAAAAGAAATAATTCCCGTGGTCAATTTAATAGCGACATCTTCCTTTATAAATAAGGAGAAATATATTAATTAAATATATAATTATAAAATTAAGTGATAATATTAGAGAATTAACTTGCATATGTTGTCTAAGTCTCTAAACTATAAAACTGCACTTTTATGAGAATCTATGCGTTGGCTTTCCTCTGATGCCCGCACGATACGGTTCCAATATTATTTTTACACAAGTATTGAAGCGGATATGCAAAGTGTTTCGCACCGCGAATTCCAATTTTCAACACTTGAGAACATGAAAATGTAATTTTTTAACAAAAGTGTAGGTTTCAGTTAATATATATCATTTTACAATTTTTGCATGTATTTTCTTTTATATCTGTTATTTGTTTAAGTGTGTTCTGTTGTCTTTTCTCCACCTACGTTTCCCATCTTGTGTGTCTTTCAAAATCATTTTATTTCTTAAATAGACTTGTATTTCAAATTACTTATCTTTTACAATTTCCATTAACGGTCTAATACAGTGCCTACCAAATATTTTAAAATTATTATTTATGATAGTTTGTTTATGTTGGTAAAATAAATGTAAGAATAAGTGTACATATACAACAAAATAAATTAATGGATAAATATTGGTTGCGTATGACGTGTTCAAATTTAATTAAAAGTAACATTTTCATGTCAATATATATTTTTAAAATTGTTGTCACTGTTTGCATTGACGACCGTTCGCTTCGTTTTACATAATATAAAAGCACATACATTAATCACATATAGGTGCTTTTTTACTATTTAGGCGTTGGTTTCTTTCAGAGACAGCGGCGTTAAGGGAAACATCACATGTAGCACGTGCATGTAGTATGCACGTGCATGTAGGTTTTTCCTCACAAATGAGGAATCCGCAAGGTTGATAGGAATATATGCTAGATGTGCGAGTTTTGAAACTGGTTATTTAATTAGTTGTTAATTATATTGATTGCACGTGTTTCCAGTTTTATCAAAATCTACCATGCTATAAATTGAGAATATGACGAATTAGACCGCCTCTAAATAATAACAAAACTCGGTTTCATAGTTTTGTTTTACTAGAAATAATTACTCGTTCATTATCTCACCAAAATTGATTGATAAATTACGGCATACGATTCGCGAGAACACAGTTTGTTCGTTAAATATAATTAACAATCGATAATTTGTCGATATGGCATGTGATAATTTTCCGTTTAATGGAAAATGGCCCCTCAGGTTGCTGAGCATTTGAAGACCGTGAGAAAATGAAGAGTTCCAGTATAAACCGATTATAGAGGAAAGTATTACAAAAGAATGAGCATTGAATAAGCGTATAAAGTTATAGAATACCAACAATTAAATATACTCTGTAATTTAATTTTTAATTTTTTTAAGGGTAAATTTAACTTTTCCTATTCTTTAACTTTCTACGCTTTTCAATATGTTACCAGTAGGAAAATTTATTTCGTAAACAAAGTATCTCTTCTATAAAAAGCAAAACTAGGATAGACAAGAGGAATCTGACAGAAGAGATCTGGAGGGATCTGAAATAAGATAAGTAATGGAATCGTATTGTCTCATGTACAGAAATCGTAGGGACATATTTTGTATAAGTTCGATTATCAAATCGTGTAAATTTCAAATGGTGAATCCCGATTATAATCTTTTTTGCACTAATGAATTGTACATCGAACCAATTGAAGACATGCATTGAAAATAGTTTGAATTATGCGACACGATTCTTAGTTCTTAAAAAAATTTTTTGCTGCGTCTTCTATATATCCACGAAACATAAATTGCGAAACAAATCTGACTCCCAAATCAATATTCTCATCAAGACGATGCATGTTATCCCGCAGACCGTATATTTGTATTCAATAAGGGTATATGCTTGGCTCTAACCCGTTGAATATTTGTCTGGGTTAAGCCGTAAGCCGCTTGATAGGCTTTATTCAAAGTCGCACTAGCGGTGCGTCATCATCATGCCGCCATCTGCCGTCGGCTTACAGTAATAACTTATATAATACACAAAATCATGGTAGTTACTTTCTACGAGGGTGCCTCAACTCATTTTTCCAAGCGTATGCTTCAAAAAGGAAAATTACGAGTATAATGTTTAATACCTTAATTTGTCAATAATAGCCCCATTACATAAATTTTTTTTTAAAATATTTATGGTGTTATCTTTTTCAGATAAATACGCAAATAAAGTGTAAAATTAAAAAAGTCTTTGCTAGTTAAATATTTCAGAAGAAATAAGGAATCGATTGCCAGTTGAGTTTTAGAATCATCATTGGCAAATATATGATCAGGATCGAAGGCGTATAAATCCATAGTTGTATTCTCAATACTGGCTATAACAAATGTCATGCTATACATCCTTAATATCTTCATTACTTCTCTTCCTTTATTAGTTCTATATTGCTTTCAGTTTATATTTTATAATATACTATACATAACTTTTAATTTTACTAAATACTGATAACCACATTTCGTAAATGATAATTTTATGTCACTCCATACTATATTATTAGCATCTTGTTTCTTGAGCAAAGATGGAAAATAACTGAGCTTTTTCCAAACAAATTCTATGTTTTAGCTACCAAGAATATTAAAAATAATTTATTTAATATTTTACCTGATATAAATTTTAAATTTTCTGATTAAGCAATGAAATTACTACTTTTATTGAAGATCAAAGTCATTGATTTGTTCTTTCTTCGGTAACTACACTCACCGTATAAAGTAATATTTATATATTACAATTTTGTAATAATTGATCTCAGCACGTTAAAAACGTTAAAAATTGTGAAGTATTTATATGAATTTCTACGTAATTTTAGTCAGAATTTACATCACTCTACAATATCAAAGACAATCAAAGTGGCTACATATTAACTAATTATTATACACACAAAATAAATTATATCATGGTTCATCTAATAATGTGTACATACCCTTTTCACCTAACTACTCACTACGTTTTATTTCAGTAATTTTTTGAAAGCTAATTGAGTTTTTTGTTTTGTTAATGGAGGGAATTCAGTATTTCTGTTTATATTTTTAATTGACTCGAGTAAAATATCAATTTTAATAGCTTTGCCCTTCGATTTAATAACAAATTATATAGGTTCAAGAGCATTTTATAATTTTGTTTATAAGCTTAAATTACAAAAAAAAGATAAAGTTAGATTCGATGAGTTAAATAATACTATATACTTGAAAGTTGAAACTCAATACTCACAAATAATTAATTTTGTTTCACATGTCTAACAGCAGTATAAAACATAGAAAAACAATTTGAATACGTCTGTAGTTTTATTTCAATATTAACAAAGGACGTAATTATATTTCAATATTATATGGGTTACGCTTGAACTTAAATTTACATGTAGTCAAAACTGTTTTCTAGCTCACAGTCTTTACTTGAACACAATATCTACTATCTTGATTATCATTGGAGTATAATCACTGTTTCGTTGTTGCAACTGTTGTAAATTACGAATTCAATGTAGCTAATAAAATTTTTTCACAAAATTCAAGCAGTTTAGTATTTGGACAGTTTAGTTCTTTGAAGACTTTAGCATATTAACACTTTAGCAAATTGAAACCGTAACTTAATTTTCTAAATATAAGAAAAACTTTAACTTAAGTAGTATAATGAAAGAATTAAAAATCCTCGCATAATTACATAAGCGAGAAAAATATTGAAAGGGTTTAAAAATAGAAGAATTGATTATATTTTGTGTTAATTTTGTAGAAATTCATTAACACTTCATTTTTATTCACAACCAAACGAAACTAGGTGATATAGTATTTTATCTGCTTTATTTCAATCATTACCCATAACCTAGATTTACTTGTATGACAACATCTTCAGATGGGTAATTTGAAGAGATCTCACCAACTGCTTTGACCCGAAATAACCTTGTTCCGATTATTATGAAATCTGAGTTTTACTTGTAAATGTTTAATGTATACCAGTGGGTAGTTTGTATTATTGGTTTCACTAATAACGGTCAAAATATCTATTGGTATACATTAAAAATCTTTGCACAATGTGCATGATAATATAACGCTTAGCCTCATTTGATTCAGCGTCCGTCTGAACCAAAATTCTAAATGATTTCTGAATTGATTTTTTGGGTAAAATATTTCTTTCCTTTGTAAACTCGTACATTTTCTTATAAAATCATGAGACCAAGTTTGGAACTAAGATCTTTTCATAAAATAAGAAACAAAATTAAACTACCACTTCTGACAAATGTGATACAAAAGTCTAAGCCTAATTATAATAATAAGTATTTTGATATATCCTTAAATACTTAAATCGAGGATGGTTTTACTTGACCATCGTAATTTACTTATGAACGCAATTCAGGATGTATAAGATAATTGCTAAAGCAAGTGTCTTTTAATATTTGAATTCGTCTATAGAAGGATTGATGAAATTGAAACAAAAATTAATTTGCAATATATCGCTCTTCTGCTATTGCCTTGACCATAAAGCATTTTTCATGTCGATCTCAATGTCATCATCTCTCTCGTGGTTTTCCACTTCCTATTGTTGTTTTCGCTAACAAGATCGACATAAAGCTCTAAAAAATAAAAATATTTGGTGTTCATCTAAATTTTGGCTCTCCGTTGATAGTATTATTTTGCAGTGGAAACTGTACATATAACTAAAATATAACAAACACATAAATGACATGAAATGTTACGAAGTTTAAAGACATTTAATGTCACTTAAAAAAAACTCATGTTTGACTGTGAAGGCGACAATATTTTAACATTCATGAAATGTATTTCATAGATACATACGCTTTGCAGATGTTTTGAGTAACGAGTGAGATGTTCGAGATGCATAGCGCGTGATTTGCAATATTTAGAAAAAGGAGCAATACTTCCCTCACTTATGTATCAATTTTACGGAGACTATATTTATAGGGTGTAAAAGTTAACTAACTTTCGTTTCGATTTGTACCAATTAACAATTTAGAAATGTCATTTAATTTTGGCTTAGATGTACCAAAAATACACATTAACCGTCTAATGAGGCAACAACTCATCTTTATTCAACTTTTTTCCTTGTTCGCAAGTTAGTCCAACTATAAATTCATTGTAAAAAATGTGAAAAAGATTATTTTAAATGTTAGATAAAATCTCAACTGAGGTAGTCAGTAACTTATTTAAATGAAATTACGGTTCGAAAGTTTGGAAATACCCATGATGTAGATACATGTGTATAGGTTTTTATGAGCGCGTGTGTGTGTGCCTAGAAGTGTATGTTTGTGAATAGGAGTTCGCGTGGGGACAAGAGTGTACACGTGCGCGTGTGTGTGGACGGTTGGCGTTTGTCTACGCATGGACGCGTGGGTTAGCCCTCGTGCACACGTGATCCTGTGTTTAAAGAGAATATATACCAGGCATACACACAGATGCATGTGTGTTGTTGAGTTTGTATCTAAAGAGAGTAGAAAATGGTTTTGCAAAATATGAAAAAGTTTCACGAAAAAGATATAGGACATTCCTTAAAAATTTGTCATTTTTATTGTTTTTTTCGAAAAGCTAATAATTTATTAACAAAACGTATGTTAACAATATTGAAAATGGATTTAATGCGGGTAGAGAAATTATGTTTAAAAATAAAAATATATATATAAACCATGACTTCCACCAAAGACACTCATTTATTTGTCATATTTATAATCACGTATTGGCGTAAACATGTCTTCAATTATTTGTTCTCTACTCACTCTTCCGTAATTTGTAGGTCATTTTGTTTTGGTGCTACAATTCAATAACCAGAAAGAACATGATTACTATAGAATGAAACCCACCGTTTTTGATTCTGAAATAAAAATGGAGGACGCTATGAGTGTACATAAAAAAATAAACGGTAGTTAGGTAAAAACGTTGCCATAATTTCATTGGGCCTGAAACAAATCCCACCTATGTTATAACAAATCTACGCCGGTGAAGTCGGAGGAAATTTTATAGCACTTGTTTCAGACCTTAAAAATAAAGTATATAAATCATATATTTCTTGAAATTGATATCTGGAACTATTTAAAATGTAACATTTTTGGTTTTGCATTATGTTAAGACCAATTAGTCTCAATCAGCCTTTCCTATTAATCCATGTTAGGATCATTCGTCACCAATTCTTGATAAATATTTGCAAGTTTTATCGTCTTCTTATCGTTTCACATTACATAATGACATGCACAAAATGTGATGTAGTCATTAATGCACATGAAATTTCTGTTTGATATGTCTTATTTTTTAATGCATATTCTGCAGGTTACTATGAAGATGGATAATTTTTTACCAAAACAATGAAAGTATGTATTGATAAAATTTTGGAATATATTCAAAATTGTACCATATGCTTGTCATTTATTGTAAAGAAGATATTTACAAAACCTATAGCGCATGAAAACGAAAGGATGTACATAGGTAACTAAAGTCAAAGAAAAACCAACTTCAAAAAAAACAAACACGCTTTCGTAGAAATATGATATAAAAATGTTCTTTAAATGTTAAAATTGTTGTCAACAGTAAAAAGATATTTCACAATTCAGTGAAACTTAATTTCTTGAATAAGGTTATAGTAAGAATAAAGAGTTTGACAAAATACTTAAATGCAAAAAAAGCGTGGTGTGCTTGATTTAGATTGTCGTAAAGTTTTCATAGCTAGCTGTTTGTAGAGATAAAACCATTATGAAAATAAGTACACCACGCTTTTTTGCATTAAAGTTAATTTATTGTTCACTCACTTCATTCTTATTTTAAGCTTATTAAAAATTAAATTATATCGAGTTGTGAGAAATTCTTTCGATATTTACTGTTTTATTATTTAATTTTTTTCTTATTATTAAAAAAACTTTCTATTTAAATTGGTTTTCAGAATAAAAAGAAAAAATTTTTTTTTTCTGTAATTTAATTTTTTAATTATTATATTTTCATTGATTCTTAATACCTGTGCAAAGTTTTAAATAATTCTGATATCTGGAGGTCGGTGAAAAATTAATTGAAGTATTCCGTTATATTCATACCTACTTACATTAAATTGAAGCTAATAATAGCCTGTAAAAGAAGATAAAAGGAACATTTAAAAACCAAAGTCAATTATTATGTGATCTGAGTATATTTCGAAGCACTCATTACGAATAACGGTTGGACGATTCGGAACGCCTGAAACAATTTATGATTAGAAATATCTCCCATTCCCGACGTCGACGACGTTAACAACAGGCTTTTTCCGATATGTCGGCAAAAAACGTTTTATTTTTTATCAGAAGATGTCGCTTTTGAAGAATTAAAACACTATCGATTGAGGTCTATGGCTTTAACGAACAAGTTCGCTGGCCTACGGAAAATTTAAAAAAACGCATGAGATAATCGACTTAAATTATAAAATTCTATTTACTTTCTTTTATCATGTTGTTTTATATCTTATGACGGTAACGTAGTGCATTGCATATTAGTACATATTCTTGCACTAGCCCATCTGTTCTCAACTTTGGACCAACTCACCCGTTCTTAACAACGTGTCTTCTGTGCTAATCATTCAATTAAGAAAAGAAAAAAATGAGACCTAAAATTACGTCTTATGAGTAATTCCTGTTAATGCTACACTGGTGATTGAATAAAAAAAGTATTGTGGTTAACGTAAAACTATTACTATTATTTCCATTAATTTTTAAATTTTTGATTAACATTTTAATTTCAAACCTAGTCTGAGGTAAATTTATTATTTCAAAAGCAATCTTAAATTCCATTACCAACTTCCACTCATGCAACTTATTAGAAGTTTACATTAGTTTTTAGTTAAAGGAAAAAGAGAAAAAACAATATCTTTATTACCATATGTTCTATCGTCTGTTTATCATAGCTAATTTTTTTATAATCCGTTTGAGGTTGAAACTGGAAATTTTGCCTAGTGGTAAAGAAGTTGCATGAAATTTGTTATCATTAAAAAAATCGTTCACAACAACTTTATTTATAGAAATGAAAAAAGCGGGAGGAATTTAGAATTTTTTCTGTCATATGGATATCAATTAAAACAGAAAGTTGCCAGGATTTAAAACTGCTCCTTTCAGGAATTCTCCTTTGACGATTCTAGAAATACGATTTAAAATATTCTAGCCTACGAATAATTTTGTTCAATAACATTATTTTGCATCATGCTTACTCATTCCTAAAAAAGTTCTCTGTCTAGCTCTGCGTTGAGATGGGCTGCCAAGTGTAAACATAATACTTTGAAGCGATCGCTTCTAAAAAATTATGGCATACAATAAATTAAATATAAGAAAAATCCATTATTTCTAATACATTTCTAATTCAAATGACAATAATTTTCTTCAATTTCAAAAGTAAATAAATAAATTGTATTAATTACAGAAAAATATGTCAAGCACCAAATGCCCATCCCAGTGCAATGTGTGTTTCTTAATCTTATAATAACTGGAAATATCATTCCTCCATTTTGATGTTATAGACAGTTGTGAAATATTTCTACTAGAGCTGTGATGAGATTACTCCGTAAATTTACGTGAAGTGTAAACAGAAATCTGATAATTAACAGTATAGACAAGTTTAAAGTGATAATCGTATAAATAATCTTTGATAATTTTTGAATAACCAAAATAAATTCAATAATATGTAACTCCTAAAACATTTTTTTCCATAATAAATGTTCTAATCACTTTCTTCGTTAAAGTTTTTTTTTACTTTTATTCTTTCAAGCGCTTATAAATATTAATTTTTCACAACGTAATTACACTGTCTGTTATATCTTTTACATTTTATATACGACAATATTTCGTATATTTCTTTGATAATTTGAATTCGGATTCTTGGGTAGTTTTTGATTAATTTGATTTGCGATTCGTTGTCACCCTCCAATTAGGTACTTAATAGATTAATTTTAGTTATTTCAAAGAACAGTAACAATATAAAACAAAAAACAAGGATATTTATTATTTCGAATAAATGCTTAGTTTTATGACTTTTCACATGCTTACAGAATCTTACAATGTAATTTATAAAATCTCTTTCTGGGACATAAAACCTAATGAAAACTGTATAATTTTTATTTCTTAGCAATGTTTCTTGCATGAAATATTTCGACGTGTGTAGGTGTAAAATCTGAAATGTCGTTTATTTCAATCAATTCTTCACTACTGATCGTAGCGGCGTACATGATATTTATAACATAGAGGGCGTCTTTCTTCAAATATAATTGGAGCGTTTAACCATACAAGATGTGTGGAAGAGACCACTTGCAATATCAAAGTAAAACTCTCTGATTTTCTAAATTACACGACGTAATAATCAATTCTTAATTGTAATTTTCTAGTGATAATAATGTCATGAAATCAAAACGAATTTGTGATTTGAATCATTTGGTAGTATCCGGTTTAAATAACATAATATAAAATAACAAAAAATTATTTTATTTTTAGTCTTAATGTCTACCCTGAACAATATCAGATTTTATCGCGCCATTTATCGGAATGGACGAAAAACTTAAATGGTCACTGTCAATAATTTAGAGATTTTCTATATATATTTTAGTTTTACATTACTTAAAGGTTACTGAAACCATAATAAAAACAAGTTCTCTATTTTCTGACGAACGTTAACGGTCAATCAAAAATATTTAACATTTTATTTCTAGTTATAAATAAAACATAACTAATATCTAATGATGACTATCTGGTATTTTAAGAATTTTAACAAATTCTTAATTGTAATTTTAACACAATATAGGCATATATTGTGTTAAAATTATTGGTGATGTACCATAATTCTTCTTTTTATTTTATATCTCATTCAAGTCATTAGTGCAATATATGAAGCAAGTTTAATGTCTGGTTAAGTTGGTACTATTTTGATTGTAATATTTCACAAATGATTTGTGAACAATTTAAATGCTAAACTTTTTTTTATTTTCACTATTTTACACTCAAAATTTTGCTACGTTCACTTTTCCGACCAGTTCCTATTTCCTATTTATTTCGCAGTAAAGACTTTATAATGTCTTTATGGAAAATAAACGACTTCCGTGATTTGCATAAAATAAAGATGAAAGAGATAAAAAACTTAGGTGTATGTAAATATATTCAGATGGAACAAATGTCTTTTTATCGGCTGGCTTTGTACTACTCGTAGTAATCACACAGAGCGCTTCTTGGATGGAGACTTGATTCACAAGGAATACATTGACAAATGGAAATTGATTGGCAAATGATACAAACAGATATGTTGCACGCAAAATGAAGTTTTAAAAAGATTATCATTAACAAGCTCGAAACCACTGGCGAACAAGTGCACATTAGAAAATGTGAATTTTTTTCATTAATATAATAACAACTTAAATTATACCTTGTTTTGAGTAGTTAGTAGCACCCCTCATCTTTTATTTTTTAAAATAGTCTTATAGCAATTTTTTTCACACTAGTTTTATCTTTAGAAACGCATCACGTATTATAGATTTTTAGACTCAATTCACCAATTTTGTCCTTGAATAAAATTATAGAAGTAAAAATGCAATCGAATAAGATCAACATAGACATATTAAAAAAGTAGGAAAAATGTAGAATATGTTAAAACTTTTCCTTAACAACACTTGAAATTACATAGCTTTTAATCGAGTTGCCAGATTGAGATTCGCTCAAAATTTTCGTCATGGACTCAACAAGACTGAAATAGTGTTTTATTCTCCGATGAAGCTCGTATATAGATTAGTGGTGAGGATCGACGTTGGCGAGGCTTACAAAGACCTGGAGAACGCTTCGCAGAAGTGTGCTTTGAGGGAATCACCCCTTACGGTGGAGGCTCCATAATATTTTGGACTGGTATTAACTCAGATAACCGTACCGAGTTAGTGTTTATTGAAAATGGGATACTTAATGCGCAAAAGGCACAAAACAGAGGTGCTTGTTCCTCATGCCCAACCCGCATTAACAGCAGTAGGAGGCGAGTCCATTTTTATGGACGACAACACTCGCGCCCACCGCTCTAGAGACGTTGATGCGTATATGCAGAAGGCCAGAATTCGTCGGTTAGACTGGCCAGCTAGAAGTCCCGACCTCAATCCGATAAAACAGCTATAGGATAATCTCAAACGATGCGTCAGAGTTGTAAAGCCAGCTCCAGAAAACATTCAGGCCCTTAAAACTGTGATCATCGTTGCATGGGAATGTATTCCTCCGGAAATGATAAAAAATGTCGTCGGAAGCATGCCTAGCAGATTAAGCGCATTGATTTTAGCTAGAGGAGGCCATATTCGATACTAATTTTTCAAATTTTTGGTTAAATTAATAAAAAATATTCAGAAATAAACTTTAGCAATTTTTAATGTACCAGTATGAAAATGCTCGTCTGTGGACTTTACATCGTTTTTTTATATGTTCGCATCTTTAATGACTGAAGTAGGTAAAAGCGATATCTCAATAATAAATAACAATATTCTCATCATATCCCTATATAAAATGCATCAAATATTTAATTTGATATAGTTTATTTCTATAAGTGCCCGTTTTTTTTGCAAAAGAGTTTATATAAGATTGAAAGCAATATTAAATATTAATATATTTTCAGAGAATGTAATGAAATTTCCAAAGGATGCAAAACTGACATTAGTAGATTCCACTCAATATATAATATTTGAGAATTTTAATGTCGTCGTTAATGAAGAGAATTAATGAGTTTTAAAAAATAACATATTTAAAATATCATACACACACTTCCTTCAATACTTTTCGTCTACATTTTTTTAATTGAAAATAATGGTCTTAAAACTATAATATTGAAAAACTTTAAATGTGATTGAAATTGAAATTCAAGTTATTTCGAAACCTCAACAAACAAAACCGCTGAAATGTACGTTAAGCGAATACTGACTAAGTTACATGGTAAACTTTTCCGATACGAGCGCTTTCGCTTTCGCTCTTGCAAATCATGCTGGTTAATTTAATGGATTATCACAACGCTGTAATTGTTTCGTGCTGAAAAACGTTGAGCCGAGAAACTTTTCCATACGATAAATTCAGTTTAATTCCGAATACGTCGCATTCATTAAAAGTTACTCGGTTCCTGAAATAAACAAATAACAAACAAGTAATTCTCTTTTCATTTTATAAATATTATTTAAAAAATTTGAAAATTTATTATTTGGTATATTATACTTATACCTATAATTTACAAATTTTTTTTTCATGTCATAAAACATGGATTATGTTAGCACGAACCGAAATTTAACTAAACCGCAAAACCAATTCTTTTAAAATAAGTATGTTAGGCTGTAATTTCCTTCAAACTTTATGCGTGCTGTCAACAAATTTACCTGGAATCATAGCCTAAGCGATTATCAATATGATTTTCTACAAGTGAAATAAAGAAATAAGAAGTCAATATTCTAATATTGTACCCTAAAATGAAAGAGTCACTTTTCTGATTGTTTCAAATAGAAGCATGTGTAAATATAAACTGAAAAAAACAAACGTGAAGACGAAATAGTTTATGCAGAATATTTCAAAATGTCAAAACTCTTATAATATATTGAACTGAATTTTAAATCACCGTTACGAAAAATGTATCTTTTTGTTTAGCGATGGATATCTCATTCAAGTTTAACAAAGCAGTTTATTTCAGAATCTTGCTACAATTAAAATAGGTACAAATTCGATTTTCAACTTAACTTATACTTAAAATTTGTTGTAATAACCCTAGAGAAACTTGTGTTTAACAAATGTAAACACAAGTTTCTCTAGGGTTATTACAACAAATTTTCAGAAAAAAAAAGTGAAACTCTACGTTGCTCAATGATTTTATAAATGTAATCAGTAGAACTAACAGGGAGTTAAATGGTTTATAATTATACCCTAGGTACTAATGTTTTTAATCCTTATGTGATATAGAACCAATCTTTACGTAATTTTAACAAAGGCAGTATCAATATATAAATTCATGTTTTATACACAAGTATTAATTTAGCAAATTAAATTTGTAAAACATTTGAATTTGTTAATATTTCCTGTTATGTAGGTACAATAGAATATTAATTTATTAAATTCCGTGCAGATTTATGTAGGCGGCAGAAATTGAACATTTAAGGTTTACATTAAACCATTGGCAATTATAAATATTGTTTTTCCCCATAGGTTATATATATTGCCCAGTGGTTCTTTCATGGTAGTCCAGAGATCGAGAACATTTCGAAAATAATTTCATGTCATTTTACTTTCATATTATTACTCGTATTTAGAATTTTACGGTTTTGCGATTTTACACTTTGAATGTTGCTATTTGCTGTTTTACAGGCAGACACGCACGCACGCACGTTCGCCTGCACGCAAGCTCGCACGCACGCACACTCGCACTTAATAACTTATTAACATTAACTATTTCGTTTATTGATAATTTCCAATGTTAAATACATTAAGTGGTCACTAATTCATTATCCACCCGTTTAGAAAAAAATATTATGTATAAAAAAATATGGAAATTAATAGAGACTTTAAATTTCGAAAAATATTTAAAACTATGAATTTCTATTATGTGTCCAGAAATCTTTAAATATCCAAAAATATTTTTCAATCATTTGCACTTTTTTGGCTATTAGTGATTAAAGATACAAGGGTTTATAAATTATAATGTCTCATTAGGGTTTTCTTGCAGTGTACTAAATTTGGTATTTATTATGGTAAAAATATTTTGGAAGTTATCTGAAAAAATTCTACTAATCTCACCGTTTAACAATTCTGTCACATCACACACACTACTGTCACGTCACATCACATACACAGTCACACTATGACATCGTTTCAAACACATAATTAGAGATGGAAATTAAAAAAAAAATAGAACCTTTCTAATAGTAATCCGCCGAATATAGTTCATACCGAAAATTATGAAAAAATAAAAAGTACCAACATTTAATTGTAATTTCTTCGTACGATATTGTTTCCAAATATATACAAAAATCCCGAATATTGCTATTACTTTAGATTTTAGGAATCGGTGCCAAGTGGATGCTTTTTTCCCCTCTCGTGTATATGTACACCCGCATACCCATAGATGAGCATATGCTGAGTGCTCCATTTCACTTGGTACCGACTTTAAAAAATTATTTTTGTATACCTATATATACTTACTTATCTAATCATAAAATTCGAAGATCTTCTGTTCTTAAATTAGTATTTTTGGTCTCAAAGGAAACTGTCCAATAGAGCTTCAATTTATAGTTACGGGCGTATAAATTCATACAAGGACTCTATCACAAACAAATGGATATCGATTTTACCCATTTCCCAAATTAATAAAGAGGATAAGTTTAAAGGTGTTTACGCTGTCCAATTTCTATTCGACTATAAACTTTCTTATATTTTTCGACGTGGGATACATGCATAAGAAATTAACGTCTCTCTCAAGTCATCAATTTTATAGACTAATGTAAAAATCCTCTCATAAGGGTTAACGTGCGTGTACATATTTAACGTGACTACGATGAGAAAATAACTATTCTACAATCATTAAAATGTTGGCAAAGTTTTGATCAGTTTATCTTTTAAAACCTACCCTTAGATTTATTAACACAAAATGACTCGCTCTGTACCATCAACAACTAAGTGTTGAAGAAGCTAACGATAGAGCTTACAAGTTCAGATTTATGAACTCGGTTGTAGCTATACATTATCCTGTAGAGTTTTTGCACATTCTTGACTCACCATGAACCCAACTTGTGTATTCTACCTTAAGGTTGGTACTACAATTAAAGTTTTACATTATCTAAATCATCCAAAAAGTGGAATGGCACGAAGCTTCAACTCAGTGCAAATATGTAACTGAAGTCGAGATTATCCCAGATATAAATAAAAGAAACCCAATGAATCCCCCGAATTCCTTTGATCCCTTCCGTCTACCGCTTTGAATCGAAGTTTATACAATTTCCAGTAAAGGTTTGTTACATTTTAACTTGAAATAAGGCATCTAGGTGCAAGGGCCAATATTTCTGATACCGGTGCATAACATAACACTGAAAAAGTTTGAAAAATTCCAGTTTAAATCTGTGAATATTGGAAATTAATCAATCGTCGTTTAAATTAAAGTGACTATGTGAGATTTTCAACATTTAAAGACATTTCTCTATATATATACGTTTACTAAAATAAACCATATTTTGAACAAAATCATCTTTCTATACAAATGGGTATCACTCGAAAACTACTGATGCTATTGATATGAATTTTACATAGGTTTAGTTTTTATCTTATAGTGATATCCAGAACTGTTAAGTTATTAAAATTTCTAAAAGGTTATCTTCCACAGGTATGATGGGCAGCAATAGGCTGAAGGAAAATGCGAACAAAGGGAAAGGGAGTGCGATTTGGCTCACGGGATATTTAAAATACACGACTATTTTAATTATATGAGGACACAACATAAACGTATTAAAACACTCATACTGCATCTTGGTATGCGAAAGATTCACGCGGGAGAAATCGCTAGTTTATAAAAATCCTCAGACGTTTCGATTTTTCCGTAAAAACCCGGCAAGTTGGGATTGTTATGAAATTAGTGCTGTGCAAAAAACAAAATAATAAAATATGGAAATATAATTATTTACTTCAAACATTTATTTTACAATATCGTTTGTGAATTAAAATAAATTTGCAACATAGTGCTACTGTGGAAATTTTTGCAATCGGTGTCAAGTCGACGCATCTTTTCTCTCTCACCTATCGTATATGTACAACCGCACACACAGATAAGTGTTGCATTTCACTTGTCACCGACTTTAAAAATCTTTTAAAGTAGCAATATTTTGCCAAATGATTTATGTTCGGAAATATCATTATACTGCTGAGTACTCGTACTTTGATTGTTTTGGCTCACCACAAGGAACTTTACCTTCTTGATCAGAAGAAATGTAATGTCGTTAAACACGAGTGTTTCGTATATAAGGCACACTTAAATAATCGTGGGAGGATTAGGAATAATAAAATGAACCATTCGATATATCTCGATTATGATCATTATCGATAATTATCAATAACTATTTAGTAAACTACAAACATGAAAGAATTAATAACATAAACGGTTGATATAATATATTTTATCAACATAAATGAAATAAACAAAGCGATACTGGATGAGTTGATGAGGAAACTAATGCTGTATTATTTTGTTGTTCTATCAAATACCTAGATTTCACTTTTCGGTCCCTGTATTAAATATTATGACTAAATGAATTTTTAATATAAACTTGACCTGGACTTGAAATAAAGTTTTGGAATCAGCGAGTAATATTATTAATCATCCTGCTGTTATGATACATACAGGATAATAAATACCTGAAAAACTTAAATTTACGATCGTCGAAATAGTTTTGTCATAAATTTTAGATAATCTTCTAAAGCTGTTTTTCATTGCTTGCTCTTTCAATGTATATCATGAGATATTTCAAATTCTAGTACTTAGTTTGCTTCTTCAAACATCTTCGTGACTATAATACTGAAAGTAATTGTTGAGATATGCTTCAACTAATATGAGTTATAATTATGCCAAATTTCTAATTACTTTATACATCAAATGGTTTGAAGGTTATCATGTGTGCATTTAAGTAATATCTTTAAAGAAATTCTAAAATAAGCAATTTTTATATCCTTATAAATTGCTATCTCAAATGGTGTCGTACATGGTACAATAATTAAAAAAATCGACTTGCTCTCCCTAAACTTCTCACATCAATAGTTTGGGTGTTAACCATATACGTACACGTGGGTTAAAATATTTTGTCAATGACATAGACAAATATGCAAAGTTTGTTGTTTGCATATTTGTCTACCTTCACACTTTATATAGTAATCCTTAACAGTGTTAATTTTATAAAAGTGAAAGTGAGTTTGTTTGTTTAAATATTTCAAAAATAAATAATTTTCTATGTCTTTTAAATTACATTTTACAATACTCGAACATTTTACTCATATACATTACAATACTTTTAACCATTCTTTAATTCGCGATTACAAAATATGCAGCGATCTCTTGTATTTCGTACTCTATATAAAACCATTTACGCGTGTAAATAAAATACGTTAGCAAAAAATATAATTACCATAAAAAACAAAGGGGAAATATTCGTTACATTTTACCAACGTAACTGCTATTTCGACCTCGCCATGTTCATAAAGCGCCCTTACTCGCTAATTAACTGCGCGGTTCCGGAAGTCTTTTGTAAAATGCTACGTCATTTCATCATATTACTTGTGTTAATTGGATTTTTGTATTATTCACAGCTCAGTACGCTGAGTAGGAGTGTATCACATTCATAAGTATTTGATATATTGTTTCGCGTTAATATATAGCGACGAGTTTTCGAGATGTCGGTTATGTATATGTAGTATGTACATTTGTTCATTTGGAATAAATATAAATAGAAATGGGGATGTTCGAAAACGTGGATAGGCAGAATACTTGATGCTTAAATATACGTTAGATAATTATAAACTGTGGAATTAAATAGATGTAATATAATTCTCCAGTTTCGATTTTTTTTGTATAGAGATTGATAATATAGTAAAACTTATAACATATTCATCCTAAATCGTACAGAATTCCTCACGCATTAACGTATACATATACGTATTTATGACTAAAATTCATTTAATATGAGTTCGTAATCAGCAAATCTACGATTAGTGAATTTCGTTTAAAGAAAACTGTTTTAGGCATTAGGCTATTATATTATGTAATTATTTACTAAATAAACTTCATGATATTCTAAATAAACTTTACTGGAGACGGATCCAAATCATTTTAATTTTGTGCAAGTAATAAATTATGATATTGAACTGTAATCTCATCTTTCTTAAAAAAAATTAAATTTTATCTTATACAATTTTCAAAGTGATACTTGGAAGGCTTGAATTAAAAATTTGATGAGTGTTAAGAAATATTTCATATGGAACATCGTGATTATTGATAGCTTGTATACCACCTCGTTTGAAGTTTTTAAAATTTTATCTATTCCATGATTTGTTGAAGGACGTTACATTAAAATTTCACGGCTTTTGCTTACATTCAACAGTAATATCAACGCTGGGATATCTTTAAATATATCATAATGTTATTACAAAATTTGATAAAGAAATACAAAATGAGACACGAAAATATTAAAAGTACATTTTCCAAATACATAAAATAGAATGCCCTATCATTTAATAATATTTTTCCGAACCGAATTTATTTAAATTTCTAGCAGTTTAAAAGTACCCTCATAAAGAGGTTCTATTTTTAATTGAGATTGTGAATGTTTGTTGGTTAATTTAGAAAGTAATTCATAGATTTTCATTAATAAATACATTAGAACACAGGCTGTACATTTTAACTTTAGACATAAATGACTGTTTTTGAGCCTTACAATTTAAGAATAAAATTGCAATTTTTATGAGTATTAAAATTTGCTAGAATTCTCAATTACCACTGTTTAATTTTTAATTACCAATGTTTAGTATATTTCTACCATCTGTGTTGTATAATATCCTCTAAAGACACACGGAGACCGAATAATTTTGTTGATTTTTTTTTATTAAGTAGCTTCTTGTTTATATACAGAAGAAGAAACAACTTTATGAAAAAATATATTCTTTTGAAAAACTCTAGGTAGTTTTCTTCAGGAAGGCTTGCCTCTAATTTGGAATGTTGTTTTCCAATTTCTTTCGGTTTCGAACTTTAATAATTTTTTTGAGTATATATATGTATTACTTAATTCATAAAAGCATCAATATAAAGGGCAAAATTGTAAAGAAAACGAGAATAGAAAATTAATAGAAAATTACTGTATGGCCCCTTTGATTGGAGTAATAAAGGCTTAGGAGATCAAAATTCAATTAGTTGATTATTTGTTAGGAAGTTGGCAAACAGTAGATGAGAGAAATTGTCATATAAACTAGATGCAAAAAGCACCATGAAATATTTCCCAATACTCGATGCAAAATATTAGATGATGATCATTAAGACGATAATTATTTATACAGAAACCATTTGGGGCAAATTTAAAAAGCGTCATTTATTAATTAGCTAATCAATAATTTGAAAAATACTGAATAATAGTAGAAAGGTGAAAAGATTATTTAACTGTCAGGAGGATATTACTTATCTAAATTTGGTTAATATCTTCTCTGGTTTTAGTTAGTATTTTAATTCTTTTATTTTTTTCTCTATATGTTTCATCTGACAACGCATTTCTCTTTTATCAGGAATAAAAAATAACCCATGAACGAATTGCAAGATTTTTTAAAAAAATATTTAAATATTTGGTTTTCTGTGTGATATGCTTAGACAGTGTATAATTTCATATATATTAAGAATACATTTTTTGGAAGCTGTCCAGTTTATCATTCAGGTTTTGATTGCAAAATTGAAAAGCCTCCACAAAAAAGTGTTCTCAAATGATTCCATAAATATTTACTTGTCACAAATTCCATTATATAATATGATAAAATGTACAGCCTGTGTTCTAATGTATTTATTAATGAAAATCTATAAATTACTTTCTAAATTCATCTTCAATATTTTCACAGCATTGATTATAATTATATGTATTTGCTCTTTAAGCTATTTCAATTATTAATATTTTTATTATGTTCAAATTTAATGCCACTTCAATATATTTTGAAATCATTTCTTTCTTCAGATTAAAGAAATGGAAAGAATGGCGTCTCTTCTAAATGGTTTTTATTTATATTATATTATAACTGCTGAGCAGATTTCGTAACACAAAATCACAAAAGATTAAGATCAGAAACAAATAATAAAAGTCATGTTCAAAATATATTAAATTTTTGTTTTATGCAAAATTACAAATCTGTATATAGTTTAAAAGCATTTCTTTTACGTACCTTAATATATATTTATTGATTATAAGTACTTAATAATATTTACGTAACCCTCGTAGCATGATTCTACTCTTGCTTGACTTGTCTTTAGGACGAATAATTTGTATTTTTAGAAAACAAATAATTTATTCTGTAGTTTTCCTTTGCGCTAATGCTATGATATTGTCACAATTTTTTAGGCCTGATATTTGATATAAATATTCAAACAAAAAAGAAACACGAATATCTTAGGAAAATGACGCAATATTTATTATTTTTTATAAATAATATACATCTTTTAAGGTTTTCATAATTAGTCACTTCTAATTTTATTTTATAAATGTGTGCTTAGCGATAACACCAAAATATGCTTTGCCGGTTTAAAACGTATAAACAAATTGCGATATTCTTTTCAGTTAACAAACTTATCTTATAGTACAATTTTTATCTTGCGAAAAAGGCTTTTGTTTACATCGTTTTCATATAATTCTGAGCTGTTTCCTTAAACTTTGTCCTAACGCAATACAAGGAAACATTCATGATATATTTCTTTCAAGGAAATTGGACCGAACAGGATATTGTGCGACTTTAGCAAGGGCAAATTTCGGAAAGTTTTCACAACATTGTTTTGAATATGAAACAGAACGATAGCTACTCTCAAGGCTTATTTTTAGGAAACATACCTTAAGATCGTAAACAGTCCTTGACAAGTGACGAGGGGTGACGAACATTAACAATTGTTTCTATACTGATTTAGAATTGAAATATAAATATAACTTTTTAACTGTAAATTGTTTTCCCAATTTTCAGAAATAATTAAGAATGGTAGAAATCAGATGTAATTATAATTATGAATGGTGGTTTCCTATGAATTTGTTACATTTATTTTGTAAACTAAACCTTTATTTGTTTATTATTTTCAATACGAAAAAACTATCGACTACAAGAAAAACTTTTCCAATTAAAAAATTCCTATGATATATTACTAGTTATCGTTAATAGAATAATTACCCCTTATGTGTAAAACTGTGGTACCATAAATACAAAAAAAAGATCTCCTGTAAGTTGAACCAGGCGCTATGAGTGGCTCCTTTTAAATTAAGTAATTATATATTTTCCCCGTTACCCATCTACTTTATGAGTACTCTACTCTAAATTACAGAATCATTGCCATAATATTCCCATAACTTTTGAAGAAGAAATCTCTAAATATACTTACTTTTACAGTAAATAACTATAAACATATCCAGAGAGCAATTTTATGCCATGTGTTTTATTAATAATTAGTAGGCCGAATTTCTGAGGAATCGATTTGTCTAATACTATTTACCCATTTTCGTAATTAAACAAAAAAATGAACTCCTTAAAAATACGTTTTAAATCCTTTGTGATATGTGCAAAAGCCTTGATGGCATTAAAAAAAATTACCGTTTTTCCATACAACTATAAATTCAATTCAGTGCTTATTCATTCGAATGTTCGACATTCGCTATTATACAACTTTACATCAATATATTCGTTATTATACATCTATACATCAATATGGATAGTTTATAAATTTCATCAAAATATAACAGTCAATTGTAAATACTCTAATAAATATTAAAATGATAAAACGTGCTGAAAATCCGTTTTGGGATACGAAATGAATATTCAGTGTAAGTTCAAATATTCTCATTAAGATTTCACAAGACATTCAAATAGATTTGTACGTGTTAGCTTTGACAAATTGTTTATCACCAGTAAGTTTTGATATATTGCTTAGTTTATCTAAGATGTTGCCAAACACTGTCAAAAGAGATGTTATAAACATACAAGCCGTCAGTAATAGAACCTAATTGAATCCTAAGATAATACAAGATTTGCCTCGAGATTTCCAAGTAATCAGTGCTATGCTTCGCTATATTTCTCGACTACATAATGATGTAAATAAATATATATAAATTAGTAACTATAGGTCAGAAGATATTAAGTATTTTAAGCATTCATTACGTTAGTTAACTAAGAAACCGTTATGTGACGATTATGAATACATTTCCCAATCCATCACACTTTCTTGTGCTCAGTTTAGGGAATATGTAATTAATAACGATGCTCCGGTATCACATTTCTCTATTTTCCAATATATTCATTTTTCTTAAATTAATTAAAACTATTTTTAAAAAACTATTCCCCGTGGTAAATTTGTTTGAATTTTGATGATTTTTCTAGTCAGATCCTCTAATCTTAACACGAAATTTCAAAATTTTCTGTTCGCTTAGATATTAAATAATAAAGACAGTTTGTTCATTGCAAAGAATAGTTGCAATAGAAATATGAAAATGACAAATACACATTTTATTTTTACAATTACATTTGGTTAAATTACAAACTCATTTTATTAGTCTTGGCAACTCTGAAATATTAAATAAATTAAAAGAGTAACCATAAAAATTACAAAAAGTATCTCAGCAACAAACTAGCAAAGTAAATTATAAATAAATTCTACTTTGGATGAATTTTACCTCTAATACTTAGCTCATGCCTTTAAATGAAAACCAAAGTGTTCAGCCGGCAATGCCAATATACCTATGCGCAAAAGTTTAAGAAACTCTACTTGAGAATAAGAAGGACGACATATTCCCAGTATTTCATATCCAAGTTAGGCTTAAAAAATATTCCACGTTATTAATTTTTTATTTCCTATGGAAGAGTTGTTATCAATTAGGATAAAAGTTTAAGAAAGAGAGCCTGTATATGTACGTGAGTTACTATACCCTTGTCAAGATTAGTATATTCACTTTATTTTTTAGAGTTATTATATATATATTCCTGACAAATTAATAATATATTCCTAATATAATACTTGATGAGAAATGTTTTTTAGAGTAAACCACATTCAATTCACGGGAAATAATAATTCCTTCAGATCTACAAACAATTGATACCTACAGGGTAATAATTATGATGAACAAAAAAATAATGACTCTGTAAAATGAATATTTAGGATAAACTTTATATTCAGTTGATTCCATATAGTTAAAAAAGAGTAATTTCTTTTAAAATGTGAATCAGTTTTAAGAAATTAGGAAGTTTTTTTTTCTTTAGAACTTAATTCAGAGCACGAACTAACAGACCTTGAAATATCGACGCGCTTGGTTTGTTTTTCTTTAGTTTTATAATTGTGTAATAGTCAGGTGTAAAATATAGTGCAAAAAAAAACTTGTTATTTTAGTATTGAAATCACATGTAGCGTGGAATAAAGTAATTTTATCGTGTATAAATTTTTGTAATAATTTTAACATCACCATCATAAATGTTTCATAATGAAAAAGCAAAAATGTATTATGCGTTTTTCTTAAATATTAGACAACGGGTATGTGAATTCGAAATAAGAAATGGTATTAATAATTTCATTGAGTATTTTGTTTTCTTTTTACATTTTCTCCCTTAGAACTTTATGAGCATAAAGTTGAAAACGCTAATTGATGAAGTTGGTAGTACCGTAAGATAATATATCTATGACTACAAAAAATTACTAAAAACGCTAATAGATGGCGCTTGAGGTACCAGCTTCGTAATCTTGACGAAGTTATAAAGGAAGGATTTATATATAAAGGATTTTATAAATCTGTAAAATCCAGATAAAAATGATCCATACGTTGTTGGAGGGTATAAAATATTACCATAACACATTTCATCAAAGTATATTCAGTGGATGTTGCGTGATTGACGAATAAATTAATACACTGAAAGAAAAAAATTATAAAAAGATATTTTTTTGGTTTCTAAATAAATCATTCTTTTCAAAATATTTCCCATGGATAGAATTCACTCTTTTGCAATTTCATTACATGTATAGATGCAATTGAACAAAACGCGACACAGAAATCGTTAAGGAATTGAAAAGAATGCAAAACTTGTGCATTCTATTTATTTTTGTATTGAACATTTTCGAACATTAACACAAATTAATATTTGCAAAGTTTATAAACCTTAATTAAAAAAATAAACCAGGTCTTACCCGCTGCGTTGTACATACTCGTATTATGTTTTTAACTTTATAATCGAGTTTGTATCTAGTGCTCTAAGGTGCTCTTCATGGTACAAAACTAAGTCTACAATTTAGAAAGGTATTGAGTTATGTGGGACTAGTCGAGATGGAAGAAGAGAGAGAGGGGAGAGCTCAGTCCTCTTGTACATCCCAGCATTGCGAGAATATACTGTATTGAATTTTGTTTAAACTAAATTAACTTAACTTTACTTAATACAATCTAACTCAATATTACCCAACGAAATCACTTCTAGTAGAAATAGTCCGATCTAACCTAATCTAATCTAGCCTAAACTTAATACGTAACATGTCTTAAAATTAACTTAACATGACTTAATATTGAATTTTCTCAAAAACTATTCAGCCCTGTGGGGGGAAATTAGAACGTTCGGAATGATGCAGTAACAACCTACCCTCATCGTCCTAAATGGGACAAAATTATACTATATTTTGGCTTCAAATTTAACACTTATGTCAAACCCAGTCATTATAATATCGTTCATTAGCTGAAGAATCCAGGTACCCTTATGTTATATTCATTCAACAAAAGGAATTGACAGCTGGGGATTTTTATAATATTTCTATATTCAGTGGAATATTGTGAGAGTGAAACTGAGTATAGACGAGAATGTTGATGAACCGACTAAAAGCATTGCAGCTAGTAATAAACTATAATAGTCGACGAGAACGGTTGCAGTCTGAGATAAAACTGTGTGTTCTGAAATACCACCAATTAAGCATCAAAGTTCCACTATAAATATTCTCAAAAAAATCTAGATCGGACAGAAGTAGAGATACATTATCCGTCAGCAAAACATTCAAAATAGTTTTCTTTCCTAAAAAGGCCAACGAATCGTTCGTCACATCAACAATTAGGCAGTAATTGTCAATAAAACGTACCATGAAGGACAATCTTACATAACGTCAATTGACGTGAAAAAACTTAAATGTTCAAGGATTTTACGCGTTCTTGAAAATTCTCATATCAGATGTAAAGAATTCTGACGCTCACCATTTATCGGATATATGGAAGTGAACTATTCTTCCGTTATATCGAGCTGCGATAGTCATAAATTGGTTTTGGAATATAATAAGATGTATTCGGTTTGATGATTCTATTTGTATCATCGTTAAGTTAATATCAAAGAAGATAAAGCGGCATCTATCTGCCTTATGTGGCAACTTTGAACTTCAACTTATCAGCGCTTTAGACGAAGTGTTCGACAGCTGACGAGTTACTATATATATGACTATATTTACACAGAGGGCTAACTTTATACATTCAGTATATATCATCAAAGGGAGGAAAGTATGGAATAAAAGAATGGTACATAAGCGACGCAGGATATTCGAATCCATTCGATGTTCAAGTTTACAATGGCAAATTCGGGACTGGCCGCGAAATAAATTAAGGTGAAAGAGTAGTGAAAGATTTAGTTGGTAACCAGTTAATAGTCGGTAGTCAGTACAATATAAAAGAACCAGAATGGAATTTTTTTACTGATCTACCCTTAGCAAAGCATTTATTGTCACGTAACCTGACAATTGTGGAAACTTTAAAAAAATAAAAATTATATTTCAGTGGAGATATGAGCATCTAAATATCGCAAAGAATTTTTCACATTATTTGAGTACCATGACAAAATTACGATATACTCTCATATTCCAAAAAAGCTAATATAATATTATTTGCGATGTATTCAGATATAACAGTTTAAGAAGACAGAAAGAAACGAACCTAGAACTGTTCCATATTACAATAAAACGAAGGTTGGACTCTATACAAAGGGTCGAAAGTTATGATGTTTCACAACCCATAGATGGGCTAATCGATGACTTCTCCCCTTTGTTCATGAAATTTTGGATGAAGCTACACTTGTTATTATTATCAATGCAACAAAATGTATATATTATCAATGCAACAAAATGTATATATTATCAATGCCACAATATTTATTATCAATGCAACAAAATGTTCAAAAGAAAAAACAAAGGAGTCTGATTATTTTTGGGACAACCATATAAATGTAGGCGTATTAAGTTCTTTTATATGGGTATCCTGGTACCTAGGTATTGATCAAGTGGCTATTTAAATTTAGCTAGTTAGTAGTTTATTTATTTTTTGCATATTTAAATATCATATCGTATAGTAAACTACGTTAATTGACTCA
This sequence comes from Druceiella hillmani, assembly GCA_039881145.1. Classification (NCBI taxonomy): domain Eukaryota; kingdom Metazoa; phylum Arthropoda; class Insecta; order Lepidoptera; family Hepialidae; genus Druceiella; species Druceiella hillmani. The sequence continues at coordinate 4,906,990 of JAYKKI010000057.1, forward strand.
TATAACGAGGATCTTAAAGAATTTGATGATCTCAAAAACGAAATATATTAAATACATAATATCAATATATTAAGTATTTAATATAAAATACGTAATACACACATAAGTAAAAATATGAATAAAGTGCCCGCATGCCCGGGTATTTACACAAGGGTAAGCTGAATCTCGGTAATAGCCTTGGCAAATTTCTATTCATTAATTCTAAATGCACGCCTTCGATCCACTTCGATATATACCTTTATTAATTCTAAGTACACCCCTTCGATACACAGTACCAACAATTTAACTGGATATCCTTAAAGATAAAACATTACTTTAGATATTACCCGAATTTGAGCATCATTCCATTGAACATTTCTTACAAATTTATTCAGTAGTAATTTATATGATATTCAAATAAATAAACAAACAGCTAAATGACAGCCATATTAATCATAAGTCATATATAACCTAACCCATCGTAAGTAAACCTAACACAACCTAATACAACATAACCTAACCTAATTTACCCTAATCCAATATAACACAACCTAGCTTAAACCAATATAATTCTATATTACTCTACCTAATCTAATATAATCTAGATAAACATCACCTGACCAAAAACTGATTTAAAAATATTTCCGTACATCGTTCGAAGTGAAACTGCTTTAATTAACATAAATTATCACTAACATGGACATAGTCATATAAGACATTTTTAATAATATCTAATATAATTAAATAGGAGGACTTTATCGCCATAGTATTCCTGAAACTTTTGTAATTCTGTACCTCAAACTGAAAAAACGGACCCTTGTAAAATGACTCGCGTATCTGTCCATCCCTCAACGCGAATTTTCTCAGAATTTGTCCGACGTCAAGACTTGAAAATTAGCACAGAAATATATATTACGAACCCACGTATGTTACACTAGCCAACTTTTTTGAAAATGTTTATAAGATTTAAAGAAAGGTAAATAAATAACAAAAACATTTGTTTTTTGATTTTGTACATCACGTGGTACACCCTACCTAATTTACATTATTTGAAAGGCGTTCTTCTGAGGAACATAAATATATTTATTATATATTTTATTGTTTTAACTTTATTATTTAATTAGAAAGTCGAAAAATTCGCGGAATTAAAGCATCCTCTTCCCTTATTCCGCGACTACTCACAAAAATCATAAAAAAACCATTGGTAAAATGGAACTAGAAGATTAAAAAAAACTATAGCAGTCTTCAAAGATTATCATGTTTTACGCGTTCAAAATACGTGGTAGGCAATCTAATCACATTCTGAAAAATTATTACTTCTAAATAGTTTCATAAAAATACGATTTACTCTCAAATTTTTGTAAAAACCTAAAACTGTAGAAAACCCTTGTGGCGCTAGTTCTATTGGTCCTTGACAGTAGTTCGGAAATGCATTCATTCTTATTTTTGTAAATGCTTTTCAGCATATATCGGAATTATATATTCTACCTAAAATTATGAAAAAGAAATAAAAATACAATAATATTTCCACTTTAATCTCATCTTTATCTTCAAGCTGAATCTAAACTGTAATAGTCTAGACAATTTGTACTTATAAGTTTTAATTTTTCGTTCTCGGTCTTATCGTCCGGGTGTTGAATTTTTAACATTGGTAGAAAATATCTGACTAAAAAACAGTGACTAAAAAATAAGTGGTTAAAAAATAAATAGGAAAGAAAGATCCCTTGGCTTATATGAGTATTCGAATTTGATAAAAGGCAAACAAAATTTCAATTTGAAGCTAAATGATTATTGATATGAAAGTACTATTAAAATCGATCCAGTAGTTCTTGCGTGATACTCGAATAAACGCACAGACAGGAAAACAGACAGACCATTATTCTGCAAAATGCATTTTGGATTCAAAAAAGCCTAAAGAACATATTCTATCAATTTCTTCAATAAATATTCTGTAGAGAGACTCAACTTTGTAACAATTTTATAATGGTATAGATTTTCTTAATAGTAAATTCTCCCTTTTTATTTTTTATTTAGATTTTAACAACCGTCAGCTCATTGCCGTGAATTCAGTTCTCAGGAAAATAACACTCTCCTAATTCCTTACAATTGAATCTAGAAAAATTTTGGATTGAACATTTATTTTTAACAGTCGTTTGAAATGGCATTACTAAACAAAACTTTCAGTTCGCTATTCTTATCTCATATTTTTTATTGTCTTGTCCCAAACATATTACATTTTAAATGTTTTAATTTTGTGTGTATTTATTATATAAATAAATATACTCCGGCCAGCGACCTACTCAACTAACTTGTGTACGCGCTCTCTTACACTAAACATTTTACCCTAGATACTAATAACCCTTCTATTGGGAATAAAACGCAAATGACATAAAATAATATATGTTAAGCCTATTCATCATATAAAATACTGTAATTACATTCTCGTTTATGTCCTCAAGTTGACTTTTTTAAGTCTTTCCACTGGAGATCTTTTACCATTTCCATATTAATACTAACATTTTAAATCAAAATTTGTACACTCAAATTAGGTAATTAATGTAGAAACCATCAAATATAAGTCGAATTTATTTTCCATTTCATTTTAAATGTATTATAAATGTATGTTTTGAGAGAATATATAATCAGAGCAAAATATTACATATTAAGCTTTAAAATATTTCACGGTAATAAAATAATTATATATGTAATAAAATCCAAAAGTTTCCGACGCATTAGTCTACAGTTTTCTTGCCATTCGGCGAATACCTTTTTCGTCATGTATTTGACACTGGGTATAATGATAAAAAATTAACATGTTTAAAATTAAGTATCTTGCAGTCAGTCTCTCTAATAGTCATAAAAATATTAAATACCTTACTGAAAAAAAATCGAGACGCAACTAGATTCTCTTTATGGAGATTTTTCGCCTTCTTCGCCACTATAAAATAACACCTAAAACAATTTCGTTTAGGATGAGGGGTTAGAGTTTGGAATTGAGGATGAATCTCTGTCATTACCACCATCGGCTACGGTCGTTGAGAAAAACATAAAGCTGGTGGGAAAAGGACACGTTTAACACCTAAGGAATTAGCAACAATGAATCTTTTAAAAGCAATAGTATTGAAAATTAAGGACGAACGAGATTAAAAATAGCGACGTGTGACGAATGTCGATGGGAAGAAATTGTTGACTTCATTGTTACAGGAGATGAAAGTGCTGTGCCTCTATCAAAATTTTCTATTGAAAGAATTATTAACGGAATGAGTCACCTTAGCTCACATACCCTCTATAAAAAAGTAGCGCAATGTTGGTAAGTAAATTTATCAAATGTTTTGGGATCATAGAGGAGAACTTATTTTTAGAATTTAAAGAGCCCTTCATTTCAATAACCCAGTAAAGTCAAATTCTGTAAAATAAGTGTTTGGGTAATTTTTTTCACAATAGATTACTTTTTCGATTTATACCAATGAGTATCCTCATAAACCACATAGAATACAATCTAGAATGCCCGCTTCCTACTTCAGATAGTTTCACATTTTTACGCTCTTATTTTAACCCTTTGTTTAATACCTTTTCTGATGCATTTATATTGTATTTCATTAAAATTTTACATTTTTTTCTGAACGAAAAATACTCCATTTAAACCGACGCCCTTAAGAAACCTAATCTCAACGAGATTCTTATTCATATATCAATTTTCCTTCGATTCTATCTGGGAATCAAAATATTTAAATAATTATCAAAATATTTAAATAGTGTATATTGTATATTCTTATCAATAATCAAGGAACTTAACGAATTTTCAAAAGTTTTCCTGCCAAATTAGGTTAACGAACTCAATAAATTACATATACTTTTGCAAATATTCATCAAAAAACTGTCAATATTTATTTCATTAATAATGAAGTTAGATTATACAAAGAACTTAAGGTACCCTCTGAATTTAACGATAGTCTGAAATCATTTGACTTTTTGATGCAGCATTTTATCAGACATTAACCTTCATGAAGATTTCAATAATTAACCTTCATAAAGAGTCATGCAGAAATATTGTGTGATGCAAATAAAGCTACTGATTTTTTTTAAAATTTCAAATTACATATCTAAATGGAAAGAGAAATTATAAAGATTCTAAAGTAATTTTTTCTTCAGTATAAGAATATTCTAGAATTTGTTGAAAATATCCACGTCGTCTTTTTTAGAAGTTTTAATATGGAAATAAATATAAGGCATATTAATTAACATAATATTTGAGAAGAAAAAAATGAAAATATTTAAATAGAGAATTTGGAGGGGTAAATGAGATAAGAGGTTTTTTCCCGTAAATGAAACGAAAATACTTGACCAATCCTATGAAACTGTTACGCGTTAGTTAATAATATTCACTGCCAGTGCTCTTTTCCAACATGGAGCAAATACTCGTTTTGGGTGTATAGAACATTTAATAGAAACTATGAATAGCATGTTCAATCGTGTTAATTTTTTATAATATTTACAAGAGCTTGCAAAATTTTTTTAAATTTCTTTCATTGCACTATGTAATAATTGAAACTAATTGTTAAATTTGAAACTTTAAACACCAATTTGTTTCTACTGCAGAACTATATATTCAAAACATTCTTTAATTTTATACCGTATTCGATGAGCTAAAAATCATAATAAAATTTAAAAAAATCGGAATACGCACAAAATAAATTTCTGCATTGGTTTATTACTTCTAATAACTTTTATCCAAGTTGAGCAAAGTAATTTTAATTTATTTATATATTTTCATATTTTTAAAATTTTTAAAACACTTCACTGCAAAATTAGTGAGAAATTTATATGAGTACGTATGCAGCTTAATATTTCACAAACTAGATCTAAAAGTGAAATGATAATTAAGCAACAATTTCTTTTCAGAAAAATTTTTTAATAATATCCCACTCGATGGGATACGGGAAAAACGAAATTTCATCCCCTGTTTACATGGATAGGAAGACACATAAAACATTTAATATTTTGCTATTTATTCATTGAGACCTTTAGATGAATATATATATATATATATATATATATATATATATATATATATATATATATATATATATATATATACATATAATAAGAACTAATTGTTTTAAAAGCAATATCTTCGGGTTCATTAAACTTATACACATTGAGAACTTAGTCTAACGTAAGATTAAAATATAACATTGCAAGTCATAAAACTAACTATTATAGTAAACCGGATAAGAGTAGTACGAAGAATCAAATTAGGAATATTTTAAAACGTCTTGTGAAAATACAAGACGTTTGAATATATAAATAAACATTGCCTTGTAGATATTGTTCACATTTGAATGTTAAGCTTACATTTATATATATGCATATATATATATATATATATATATATATATGTGTGTGTGTGTGTAAATATATATATACACACATACACATACACACACACACACACACATGTACGGCTATAATTTATTCGTAGGCCAAAGTTGGCAAATTACATTAAATTACAGCGAAATAATATTTTATTGAAAAATAAAACATAAAATTATGTTCACGATTAAGTCTCCGTTTATGTAACATTTGACCTTGAAATCCAAAGAGTTATAATATATTAAGCTCACACAATCTTCATAATTTAAATAAAATTGAAAGCAATGTAAATCACTACAACGATTATTTTAAACTGTCAACCTCATGGGATTATTAAAAAATTTTATTGGCAGTAGATATGCGAAGTATAAACCTACTATGAATTAATGAAACAAAGTACCACGTTCAATATAAAAAAATAAAAATATATTCCATTTAACTACATAAGAACCATCAGATGAAAAATATTTCGAAATTGTTTGTCAAATGACATTTATTATTAAACATTTTCTCTTCCTCACAAACTTCCTTTTCTATTTTACGATAGAACAAAATTTTCCAATAGGCAATTATTAGGGAATTTCACTATTGAAAATTTTATTAAAAACTTCAAAGAAAGGTTTCATTTAAACTTAAATTATGTAATATAAATGGGTGGTGGTGGAGTATAAAATTGCCAGATTATTTTCAAATTTACGAAAAAAGTAATGACTTTTCATTTAGCAATATACTCTCCAAGTTACGAACTACAAGACACTTCGCAATTTTTATCTAAGGCAAAATGTGGGTTCCATTCATGTAAAAAATCTCCATATAACCAGAAATGTGGCTTCTTATTTAGTATTATTTTCTTTTTTAAATTGGTTAAGATTTTATTTATCAATACTTTAAGGGCATAAATTTGCCAATTACTATTACACACAAAATATATATCTTGCATATTATTGCATGTTAATGGAGATTTTATGAAACTCTGAAAACAGTATAATGACTATTTATCAGAAAGAACTTATATTATGATTACCATACTTTTTCTTATATTTTCTTATATGCCATAAGTACGGACGCACAGTTTTAAAATTGTAAACGTGAGAAATATCATTTAAAATCTTAAATCAATTAGTAATAAAATAACAGTACGGAATAAAATAGACACGTTCGATATTCCTAAATACTTTATATCATCTAGGCGTCTTTATATCATTAGTTAACCACCATTTTAATATCATACTATTATGACCGAACACAGAAACGAAAATGCTACCTCTGGCAAGGTGCATGTAAATTCCAAGGAAAGGAATCTCTATTATTAAAGCGCAAAGACGAGAAAGCTCGAGAAAGATGATATACCGTACAAGAGTAAAATGTGACATTACGGAGAACAAAATGGAACGCGTGTTCAGTAATGACTGAAATAAATTTCAATAACAAAAGCGCAACTTCTTATTCAATATTAAGTAGCAATATGCACAATTCATATTAATATAGTAAAAAGATAAATTTTTTTATTGAATATTTGTAAAGGCAGTGTTGGGTAAAAAGTCGTCGCCGTTTTTGTATCGTGTTACTAAATTTGTTAGTTAGCTTCCTCTTATTTCAACTTTATAAAATATATTTAATGGATTAGTGTAGACTGCTTTTTCAATTTTATTAATCGAATTTGTAGTTCATGATATTACCTCTAACATATAAACATATTTACACATTTTATCGCTTTATGATATTTTTTAGTATATATATATGTATATATATATATATATATATATATATATATATAAATATGTATATACTAAAAAATATCATAAGATTATTGATTTTATCAAAACACATTAACCGGGCATGCACAAGGACAAGTAACTCGTATTGTGCATATTCATGTCACAATGGATTTGTCGATTCCTTTCAAGCGGTTGCATTTCCCAGTAAAAGTGTCTGCTCTTAAAATGAAAAAAATTCAAGGCATGAACTCTCGGAAATCGATTTGTGACAGGAATGTTTTTCCTTAGCGATTATGTTTCGGTTTTTTTAGAGTTGAAACTTCAAAAAAGCGATCGATTTTTCTAGCAGAAAACCATAAAACCTCAATTATAGAGTACGAAGTACTTCCGAGTAATTACCAAAGCCAAATTTAATAACATAAAGGAAAAAATAATATATCCCGTGGACATAGTCGTGGGCACAGATAGTTTGTAAAATATTACGATAAAATTGGCGTACAATAAATACTCATATTAGAAAAGAGTATCGTGAACTGCGAATGTCACTGACGAAACGGTAAAAACATATGCTTAATTGTGTAGCAAAGGCATAGTACGTATTTTATTGTGAAATTAAAATATTATCTTTCAATATAATGTGGTCAGAAACATTGAACTAAACAAATTTTAACATTTTCATAAATTTAGATAAATATACATATAATTTAAAAAAGACCTCAAGTTTTTTGATAATTGTTACCCAATAATCGTCAATTTTGTTGAATGTTTTCTTTAAGTGCAGTGCACTTAAGGGTTCCAAAAATACTTTTTTTATAATTTTAGAGAGTATTTCTTGTGAGTTATATTCAAAGTTTATGCAAAAAAATGTATTCAACACCTTTTATTTCCGAATGATAATGAAATTGTAAATAATAATGGTTTTTTTTCAAGTTATGAAAATGAACATTTATTATTATAAGAATATAAAATAATTATAAATTTTATCAGTACATCCGATCTTAGATGTGATTGGTTTAAAGTAACTAAAGTAGGACACTTAGGTTTGGGATTTAATTTTATCTAAGTGTCTTAAAAAGCTGAATGAACTGAATTGATATGAAAAAAACAATAATGGCAATGAATATGACAGATTCAAATTCTACTGTATCACTTTCACAGTTCATTCTTTATTAATAACAATAATACGAGTTTCCAAACGGTCAAGAAAGACTATGAGTCTATAGACTAGAGACTATGCATCGTGCACGGATTGCTAAACACACATGCTTAAACGAATGCAGTTGATACGCACGCTGCACATCTATGCGAGAGTAATATATCTATAGATTAATATACGCTTGTAAATACACAAACGCTCATACAAGAACAAAAGTGTTTGGCGAAATTTTTCCTTTTATACTGCAGCAAGTTATTGATCGAAATCTTACATTATTTTCGAGTCGTTTTTGATCGAATCTAGTGTGTAACATGTGATAAATACTAATACGAACGCGAACATATTATATATACATATATATATATATATATATATATATATATATATATATATATATATATATATATATATATATATATATATATATATATATTACTTCGCTTGTAACTATTAAATTTATTTATTTTGGCTATCTGTAGTTATCGAATACTCAATACCACATTCTGAATGAACTAAAGTTATTGCATAATGAATAAAGCTTTAGTAAACTTTTCCCAACGTTAACAAACACACGTGTAATGTAGACCGTTACTCACATTAAGTCAGCTAGCACAAAATGGAATTGGTACATACACTATCTTTTTCCTATATTGGAGCCAGTAAATATCGTTTTATATAAGCTTAATATTTAAACAACAAGTTAGCTTCACGCATAAATTCGCGTACGAAACTAGAGTTAAGTAACATAAAAACCTCATTTCCTACTAACATATATAACCTGATGCCGTACAGGTACTAATTAGTTATGTCTCATATTTACTTATATAAGTTTCAGCTTCCATAATGTAAACGAAGTTTTGAACTTAAAGTTCATACAACGTATAGTCATGAAGCTCTCTACGTTAAGTCTTTAAAGTGGTCGTTTTGTTAGTCGTAATAAAAGTTTTAGCCGTACGTTAAAATCAGTCATTCCGGTCCTTCGTAGTCGTTAGGACGTAAACATAAGTTTAATGAGAGCTAATGCTGGATTAAGTGGTGTGCGGTAGAGTCCCGCGGTCGACCTAATAATTCTTTATGTATTATTCAAGTAATTATGTAATATGTGTAGATAATTATAAGAAAAATATTGTACATTAGTCAAATTTATAGCGTAATTGTTAAGTTAATGAAACAAGGTTAGAATGTATATTTGAGATTTAAACTAAAATTTTTCTCCATTAAGTATTTGTCGATAAAATAAATTGTTTAATTCTTTCAAGCAAAGGAATAATACTACGCACCTCTCTGTTTCACAGGAAATTAGGTGCTTAGGAACAATGGCTTTATTTATTAACCACTATAGTAATATTTTACATTGGTTTCTTCTATTGGAAATGAAAAAGGGAAGTATGCTAGATTTCTTTGAGGTTATTCTGATTTTGAAAAATACATTTCAAAAAAAGCTTCCTTATATACACACACAAACACAAAAACACACTTACCCACACAAATATGTGATATATATATATATATATATATATATATATATATATATGTATATATATACATAATTATAAACATAAGGGAATCAATGAAAATCTTAATGAAGTATGATCGGTGAAAATTTCTAGAATTCAATTTATATTAACGTGAAACGTATAGTTTTCTAATTGCCGCCAATTTGAAAAAAATGGTTCTTTAAATAGTACTGTTCCTACATTTTTACCGTAGTCATTGATTATTAGGTACTTCTAATCGACCTACAATCTTAAATGGCGGAGGAGTAATGGAGAGTTATATTGCAAAAATAAAGGGAAAAATCCGAACATTTATTTTTTTTAATACTACGTAGAATTGTAATATTTTTAAATAATCAAGCCCCTTTCTTGAAAAAATGCAAGAAATAAGAGAAAACGTCTTACAAACATTGAGCAAACATTTAAGAAAAGCATAACACATTTTCTAGAATTTTGGAGAATAGATTGAAAACTACTCTTTAATTGTAAATCCTTGGTTATGAAAATATCGATATACTCGTATTAAAAGTCTGAAAATAAATATATCTCGAATTATATGAAAAACACAGACAATAAAAACATTGTTGCAAAGTAGCGATGGAAGCGAGTTGAGCCGTATCCACAAAGGGTATTAAAGTCTCAATTTGCAATTTCATAAATAATCTCTTTATATTCGTTAATGGAAAAATGACCGAAAATAAAAGGTTCATTATAAGTAGAATCGTATCTGCTTCAAAAGCTTCACAAATTGAAAGTGTGCATTAAGTTTAGTGGAGATTGACATATTCGGCATTATTTTGGGTCGCAAGCAATTTTGACAATTATATCTTAGTGGAAAATTTATAAAAAGGCTATTTACTACACTATTTTGATATATTTTTTACAAAAGTTTTTCTCTGGATGATTTGTAAGTTTATTTCAAAATCATTATGCCTTATCATTACAAAATTATTACGCCATTTTAATTGAATTGTGCGTTACTTTTATTTCAGACACGCCATTAACATTACTGTTTCATCACGGTATTATTTATAAAAAGGAGATGGATATATGGAGTGTTTCTTCCTTACATTTATGTTGCGGGTTAAGTATACTACAGAATGAGGTTTCCTAATAATTTACATATCTATATATATATATATATATATATATATATATATATACACGTGTGTGTGTGTGTATGTATATTTATATTTGCGTTCTATCTTTAATTTACAAAACATAAAAACAAAAAATAATTGAAATGTTTTATTTTTTTCACTTTCTAATACCACATTTATTTTGTTGTTATATTTATAATTTTATGCCGCCTTTCCTATTACACATAATATGTTAAATTGATTTTTTGGCTGTTTTTATGATATTTCAGTGATATTAGGAGATAAAATTAATAGAGTAGGTTAAATCCGGCAAATGCATTTCCATGCTGAAAACTGTATATCGAATCTTATTTTAGGAAAATATTAAAAATTATTTTTTAATGTTCTTGTAAATTATTCTAATCAAGCATATTTCACGCGACTTAAATATTGGCCTACAGAGCGTTACATAAATTGACATATTTAATGACTAGCTAAATATACGTACATATATTATTTAAAGAATGTTTGTAATTAAAATTGTCGGTAAACTGTGCACAATAACTTTTTTAAAGATTTCTTTTCTAAATAAAGAAAAAGTAGTCATTATAACTAAAAATTATTTATTAAACTCCGAACATTTTTTTGACATAATACATTCTGTCTTAAATGCTTCCCAAAATTAATTATAGGTTTCTTTTTTTGACTTTTTGGTAACGTGGTCGATCCTAATAATATCTCAAATTTAAATACAATGAAATAAAGTCTGAGTTATTGATTCAAAGTACAGACATTATAGTAAACCTCAATTTACGTACCCTGAATTTAAAACGTCTTGCCATTCGCTGTGCAAAAACCATTTTATGTAGTAACCGGAATAATCCGATAATTTTAGTACCCGACAAGTACGTTCCTTTATTTTGGTAGATGCTGCGACGCCACGTTTTCGGCACCCACCGCTAGTCAGGACGTAATAATATTACTTAAAACGAAGGGCACATAGGGTTTTCTTTAAAAAAAAGTTAATCTTATATCTGGGTTTTCCGGTCCTACCAGCTGAAATTTTCTGGCCCTACCAGCTGAAGATTAAATCGATTGCTCACATCCCTGAAAATTTTATGTTTCACTTGAATTCTTATCTTTTAATAAAAACCCAGGCAGGAAATTGTGACACATTTGTTATATTTTGCTCTTTAAATGTCGCTTCCATGAAATATACAGTACAAACTGACATGTTACAATTCTTGCTAATGTAGATAATTTGTACAAATTATTATAAAAACTCGATTCTAATATGTCATTTATGTGTTTTTTTGAAATAGTACAACTGACTGGTAGAAATAAATAACACAATTTAATTTAAAAATAATTGGCAATATAAAATATAACTGAATACTATACATAGTAAACTTACACTTTACATCTAAGAACATATACTCGAGTATAATCCTCTTAATGTTATTCTTTTACTCGGATATTGAAAGAAAACTCCGAGGGCATTAAAATAATTGTGACTTTACACTTTGCTTTAAGGAAAGAATTGAAATTTACTGGATTTTTTACCCCACATTCTTGAGAAGAAACGTTTATGCAAAAGTAATTTCCCTATGGATATTCTATAAGATATCTACATAAAGTATATATTGACACAAAGAGCAAATCTATCAAGACTGAAAGGCATTCATAACCAGGTTGGTTAAAAGGAAAAGATATTCATATCAATTTTTATAATGGATCTGGGAAGTAATCGCAGGTCGTCGCTCATTGCTCTCAAATATTCATACGTTAGACGAAAGAGTGGGTAAATTATTTTTAATCCCCTAACATAGTATTATGATAGCAATTAGTAACAAATATTTTATTATGCAATAAATAATATAACAAAATCCATTATACTCAAGTGAAACGGTGTCAATATGCAGATTTGAACTTTTTGAATCGTTTTCCAGCAATTCGTTTATCCTTATGGTATAAAAATTACCATTAATTACTGATATCAGGAATTAATGAAATTTTTCATAACTGACTTTGATAAATTTCTCTGATAAATGTAAAGCCAAATATTTGGAGTAATACAGTTAATATAGAATAAAATCGTATTTGTAATTAACAAAAATAAAGAGAAAAAGGAAAGAAGTTTAACTTAAAAACTCGCCGGACATTTTTTCGATCCCTCCACATAATTTGTTGCCGTCCATTATTCATAAATTCTATAGAGTTAATGTTCGAGTGTGTATATACTTTTCCAAAGAGGTACTATAAGTTTTACGACAAATTAAAATACCAAGGCAATTAAATAAACCTTTTTTCTTTAATCTCAAAATCAACAAAATAAATCGGTGGTTGGCAAGGATAATGTAATGGAAAATTTTAAGATAATATATGAACATTTAATTGCATATCTCAAAATGTTGTTGATATTTTGCTTGTTGTTGATATTTTGCTAATTGAAGTGTCATATATTATGGTATTAAAACTCGTCAAAATATTTTTAGTTTTACAATCAGGTAAAATAAATAATCATCACAATGTAGCCCATTTCAGACTTAGAACATTATTCTTGAGAATTTTATTAATTATAAATTAACAAAATATGCCATACGATTTTCTAACATAAACACATATTATAGGATCTTATAATCTATAGTCATCACAAAATTCTGAAACCTTTTCATAATGTTTTAGCCGTAATAAATTAAAAAGAAATAAAATTAACAAAATTAAAACTTTAACATTAAAAAAAAATTATTTTTGACCAAAAATGAAATGAAAAAATGTCTTAAATTGAAATCTTATAATTTAAGAAACCACGCCTTTCATAAAATTGCCTATAATAGTTTGGAATTATATTTTTATTCACTAAGTTTGGTAAAGTTTTCTTCTTCTTCTCTGAGAGTCGGTTACTTTTTGTAAGCATTTTGTAATCTGTAATTCTCATCCAAAAGCTTTTGTGATCCATTTCATGAACTCTGCAAGAACCTCATTTCTTTTTAGCGGTCTGATTAATGGAAACGTATTGATCCGCTATGGAGATAGGCCGAGATTTCAAACTTTTGTAGATGATTCTTTCAATCACAGAATGTACACTGTTATTTTCGTTTTGTGTATGCCCTTTTATGAGGAATTTATGACTAATTGTATTGATATGATCAAATGAAGCAGCGACGTACATGTAAATACTAACGATGATTCTTTTTGAGCTAGATGAACTGGATAACGAAGATGAAGAAGAAGACGATGAGGGTGATGTAGATATTAAGCTTTTAAAATTTGTAGTGTTTTATATAATTTATATAATTTTCCTGGTAACTCTGGTTGACGTGAATCTATTTTTTTTTCAATGATATTATTTTCTAAAAATAGCAACGAGCAGTTGAATAGTTTGAAGAATTTAATAAATGTAGCCATTGTAATTTTAGGGATTTCACTGATAAAATGTATACCTTCCTGTCCATTATTGAGTGAATTATTATGGGTATTCCCATTTATATTTTTTCTTCATGCCAGCTCTTTCAACTTTTCCAAAAATAATAATTTTTCTGCCATAATGAGGGATCCTTAAAATATACCAATTAATGTAATAAGCTAAAATGATTTATACTAATATTGTGAATTGACTAATATTATGAATTAACATAAAATATTTTTTACAACTATGTATACAAACATTTTCTGATCGCTGAAGTATTCCGTAATAAAGAGGAAAAACATTATTTCACCATTTTACGGATAACCTCGTTTTTATACAAGAATACAGGCACATTACAGGGATTTATTTTCATCAAAAACAAAGACGAATAGACTCATCATATATATATATATATATATATATATATATATGTACGTGTATATGTATGTATGTATATGATTTTTTTATTTCATTTAAGACCCAGCCTGTTGGCGATGACAAAAATTTTCATAATAATAAGTTTTGTTATATCACAGAATATATTTAATTAACAGAAAGTGACATATAGAAAGGTATTTTGGTTGGAAATTTAATAGTTTATAAGATAAATACATACAAACAAACGTATGTATACGCTGTGATGCGCACATGCGGATATGGTATGCTTGCGCGCACGGTGATTTTAATGGTCCGCTTGGGTGTATGGAAATATGAAACCCTTATAAGACAACTCAATTGTCCGTCCTTCACAGCTGTTTTCCAAAAAAAATGAAACTCGAGACGCAGGAAATTAAAATTTGGTTTAGTAATAAAACGTTTAATGGCACACATATGCAATTGAAAAACAATTTTTGAGTATTTATCTCAAAAATTGTTTTCCAATTGCAAATAGTGTGGGGGATTGCTTGAAAGAGCTAATAATAGCCGTAAGATAAATATTTAATTCTCATATCTATATGTTCAGAGATATATTGAAAATATCCAAGTAATTTCTTTCCTCCTTATTTCCAAAACTATTAAAGAAAACGAAATTTGTAAAATAGCCATATCGATTATGCCTTGACTTCATAATTCTTTTGAAATTTGCCCCATATCATTTTGTGGAAAGATAAAGTAGTCAACATATTTTTGTTGTGGAAAAATTTCATTTTTGCATATTTTAGCTAGACTCTAGACCCTCTAACGGGTGTAATTACCTAAATATGCAATAAACAGGTTTTTATCAAATAGTACCAAGGTTACAATAATTATAGACGGATTATAACCTATGGCATACATTATAGTTTACCGCTTATCAAACCTTCATGTCTCACGTCATTGTGATAAATATATATATATATATATATATATATATATATATATATGTATATATATATATATATACATATACATATATATATATATATATATATATATATATATATATATATATATATATATATATACATATGTGTTCTAAGTGTCTCCAAAAAAGTAACGTAAAACAAGTTCATTTCACCAAAGGAAATGTTCATCAAATTTATACTCACTTTGATAAAATGAGCTTCATCCTAACAATATGAAAAATCAGGAATATAATTGTTAGACCGTTCAAATTATCATTAAACTTCGAAAATATTTCCACCAAAATTTCCTCTTTACTGTTGAGGAGATGCAGATATTGCAGTACGGAAGAGTCTTAACACATATGTTGTGTGAAACTTAAAATAAAATAATTTTATTAACGTACTAAATGAAGTATTTTTTTCATTGCTCAATTGAATAGGTATTCTGTCCACTGGAAAAGAAATAACACAGGTTTATAGCAGTGAAATGCCTGATTTATAGAAAGGAAATAGGTTTTAAAAATTTCCTTTCTGAAATGAGTCAGCTGGTATTAATATTTAGTACTAACATTTTAAGATCCACTGACATTTTGTTAGCTCAATAGTTTCCCATCCTTTCCATAAAATATTTTATTCCTGTCATAACATATATGAAAATAAAATCAAAATTATAAACACTGGATAATACGTTAATAATAAGAAAATTTTTATTTGGAAATAATATAAAAAGCTCACCAACTTTCCGTTCATTATTTCTCGAACACATTAACATTTAAACTTACCTGGTACACTTTAACTGCGTGATAATTACTTTATACAAAGTGACTATCTAAATAGGCTGCTACTCCCGCCATCAGCTCATTGTAAAGTCTTTATGTTCATCATATAAATATTCGGTTTATATATCCTGGTTTTCATAATAACTCTTTTAAAGCAGATGATTAAAATGTTATGAATTAATATTTTATAAGACCTAAGACTTCTTCTGTAGCGAATATATAATTAAAATACATAATTAAATTTATCCACATAGAACGATTTAACTATTAGACAAACAAACACGGTCTGGAATGGTGGCGCGATATATGGCAAACCTATCTAGAGACCATTGAAATATAAAATTATCCATACGCGCTTTTCTCAACACCGAGCAACGGGGACGCTATAGTAATCGTGACGCCATTTGTAAATTATTATAACCAAAATTGTTTTCTAAGCGAAAATATCAGAAAATATGTATAAACTTATTGAAATAGACGTAAAAATATTTATTATAAAAATATTAAAATTAAAACCCAAATATTTACTAATATCACATTTGGTCCCTTCACAAATTTTACATTCCACGTACAAATTTTCTAAAAATAAAAAATTATTCTAGGACATTAAATTCGAAAAATTTTAGTTATTTTAAGCTTTTGAAATTTGACAAAAAATTGTCAGATTAAAATGAAAGAAAAAAACGCATTTTGAAGTTGAGTTTTTGTACTTCTTAACGCAGTTTTTTTGGATATGTCTTATTTGCTAATTTTTTAAATTGTAAAATTACGATAAAATAAAAAATGTCTAATTTCTTTTTCCTATTTTAAAACATAATACGAGGAAATAATTTTTTTTCATAAAATGCAATAAGCAATCTTAAACTTTAAGGGAATCTCTTTAAGTCTATTCAAAGTTAGCACACATTCACATAAATAGCAACGGCAGTTTAAAAAAAACCAATTAGCGGTTTCAAAAATATAGAAATGTTCGTTTTACGTTTATTGGACCTAATGGTTTTTTATTTTTTAATTATTTAGCCGCAGTATGCATTTGAATCACATCGAAATACGCATTTTTATATTTTTGGAAAATATGGCGTCACATATTTTAATATAATTTAACTCACGAAAATTTTCTGAAATAAAAACAGAGAATTTAAATATTAAAGTTTACGATATTTTTATATTAAATATATCTTTAATTGTGATAAAAAACAAGTGAATAGGTCACAATTTTTTCCACGTGTCCACACATTAAAACATGCAGTGTTGCGAGTGAATTTTTAAAACATTGAGAAATGTGTAATCTGGCATTTTGTTAGTTAAACATTTACCACATTCTATTTTTCTTTAAAATTTATTAATTAAGTAATCATTAAAACGAACTAAAATTCATTAATTAAGTATAATCGGTGACGCTTTTAAATTCACAAACCGTAAACACTTAAATCGTTTTTCTATATGTGACGCCATATTTTACAAAAGTAAATTACAATATAAGGGTATAAACAATTGTCAATATTTTGCTATTGAAAAGAAACTTTTCTGGGTTTTTGAAACGTCTGTATATTTACTTTTGAACGATGCATTCACGGATTATGAGCGAAGTCAGTACAGAATTTTAATGCTTAACAACTTAAACACCGTCATTAATGGTTTTAGAATAATTAGTGCGATATTTGACAATAAAAATATTAAACTATAATAAGAATAATAGTTGAACAGCAGTTAAATTCTCCCACTGAACAGATAAAGTCATAGTATAAAAACACACTATTTCTGCAAGAACCCCAGATACAAATGATAATTTACACCAAAAAAAGAGAAAAAAGAAATATGTTCTATACTTATATTTTTAATAATCGTACAATAATATCAAGAGTCGTTGTTATTAGGCTTATGTAAGATTTATAAAACAGATTAAATCTATTATAATGTATGCAGATAATCATGTCGAGTGAAATAAAATAGAGGACCAGTGCATACTTTCCAATCCAAATACAATTTCGCGAGATGTATTCCAGAGTGATTACTTAAAGTGATTATGATTTTATTTAGACATTTATCTCCATATCACGTTCAAGAAAGGAAAATGGACATAGGATAAATAAAAAAAATTATATGAAAATAGTTTATGTACTCTACACGGATGATAGAAAATTACATGAAGCAGTGAGATAAAAATTCCAATTTTTACTTTAATTGGAACAAACCTTCAGAAATTACATCTAAATGATATTTGGGATAGATAAATATATGATGAAAATAGTCTTATTACAGGATGTCATAATAATAAGCAACAAACCAATTTTCTTTAGAGATAAAATATCATCAGCAACCCGAAGCCAGAAGAAACATATAAATATTAGAATACATACAGAACTATTTTAAGGAATATAAAAAAAAGAGGAGACTTGAAAAACCTTCGAGTTAACTTAAGCTGTCTAACCAAGGAGATTTGGCCAGGATGCTGGTTTTTATACGGAGCGACTCACATCTGTTGTAACCCGTAGGGAAACCAGACTTTTCTTAGGTTAAATTTCTTATAAAGGCTGATATCTAATGATGGCTGCCGGAACCAAAGGCTAAATGTACTTTCCGAAGCACGAAAGAGTTCATAAGGATAATATTAAGATGTGCCATTGAGGTCATTCATCCAGTCACTGATTGCTGCGTGCGTTATGCAACCTCACTGATCATGTGAAATCAATAAATAAAATTCGACTATGAATGAGTAATATAATAATGGTAATAGAATGATGCAAGGAGTGCAATGAATATACACGCACTTCCTCTTCCTGCATATTTATCAAATCAATTTAATAAACGGGTCTAACACAGATTTAAAATAACTGCCAATGGACAAAACAAGCATTATATCAACTCCACCGTAATACGGTCCATGTTACCACATTGAGTTTATACGCTTCATAGATATCAAACGCCGTTTTGTAAGTATAAAAAATCTACATGCTTACGTATAAAAAATCTAAAGTAGCGTACACGTTTCATAAAACATTCAACAAAAGCTTTATATATAAAGCACACGTAAACACTCTAATATACACACACATTCAAAAACAGCTCGACAAATAATGAAAGCTAAATATTATTGGAATCACGACTTGATAACTGACCGGAAAAAAGATCTAATTAAATAAAAACCTTCCAAAAATCATATACCTAATATTAAAAATACCTTACACCGAAAGCTTTAAGAAAAAATACGTTAGTAAAGTCCAAAGGTACGTCATTTTCTTCGATGAAATTAAATATTTGTAGTGCCAAAACTCTGTAAGAATTATATGTGTCATTCTGTCATCCACCTGAGTTATTATCAAAACCAACATTATCGTATCGTATTAAAGCAATCACAGTTGGATAATCAATCTATACATAAGTTTAAAAAGCAACTGTATTAAAAATATGCTCAGTACTACGTCCTTTCGTCAAATATTCTTTTAAACATTCAAAACAATAGCACACGTTTGGAACTCTCGTTATCGATATTCTTACTATACTCCAGCACATTTGATAAACACATGACTTAATAATCGTTTTACAGTAGAAAATAATCTAATCTAATATTATAAAAGTAAACCTTAATGATACTTTAATAACGATATTATATTCAAGCATGCCAATCACTGTACACATCGCATAAAATATACCTACTTCATCACGTCTACATATTAAGCTATATTCAAATATAAATATCAAAAAGTACAAACAACAGTGAACATTTCAATAAAAAAAGTTCGCTCAAGTGCGTTGAATTTTGAAAGGCTTTTCCGTAATGTGACCTTTCACCACAAGTGATAATGGAAAATCTTAAAACCATTTCGTCGAAGTACAAGGGCCGGAAGGAACACCGCTTGGATATCATTAAAATTTCTTTTGAATTTGTAAATGCAACATTTTATTTAGGTGGTCGTGTATGCTTCCAATGTTTTCAGTAGAATAATTTTTTATTCTCTTTCGTATAGAAATATGTTTAACAAATTTTTACAGAAGTATGTAAAGTTACACTAGAAAGTTTTTTGTCTGTTTTAAATTTGATTTACGTTTGACCGATTTTTTTTTATAATTGGCTTGGAATTCTCATTTGTTTTTAAGGCCACTAATGTTCTATTGAAACATTTTCAAATTGTACATAGTTTCACGTTATAGCACACATAGCACACGTACGTTAGTTTCCTTGTTCAAAGTTAATTTTAAACGTGTTTGTTCATATATTGACAACAAGTTAATTTTAAACGTGTTTGTTCATATATTATCCATATATCTTGGGCGGCAAAATAGCGTCAAGAACTCGTCTTAATTTTTAAAATCTTATTTTATATAAATTTATAATTTTGTTAGATATTTTCAATAGTAATAGTGTTTTTTCCAATATCTATCCTCACTTCAATTCAAAACAGATCAGTTCATGATGCATGATAGAACCGTCGAGGCAGTTTCGAAATTTGTTCGCTTCTCTATATTTACATGTAAAAATTCGTTTTTCTTCTCATCTTTAAACATTTTTAAGATATTGTGTGACTTTTAAAATAGGTAGAAGATACTTTGGAATTTTGTAGTTTGTGTATACATTAAGCACGAGATAAATGAAACGAATTTTCAACTTGTGTGTAAATATCAATGTAAATTTCTGATTTTTTAAATAATTTTATTTAAGTTACTGTCAAAATATAAGCTGAACAAGAACAGGATATTGTGGTCACATTATTCAATTTTACATGATAGTAGGATATTTTAGAGGTACAAAAAATACCTTCAATCATTTTAGACATATATCTTGTACCGATAGAAAGGTTATTTCAGATTTGTGATCTGGCTCATATATGTTTTTAATAAAAGTAATTATATCAGTATTTTTTATCAAATATATAACACAATCAAATTATACCAATATTTAGTGTACTGTAAATAGAAACATTGATTAAAAAACCAATATAAATGAAAAAACAATGTCGTAAAAACTTAAATATTATCACTCGCGATTCAGGGGAAAATCAAATGATAGATGAAATTTTACAATTAGGAAAATATCTCGCAAGTTAAAACGTGCGAATGCTTTTTGACATTTTTATGTCAAATTGTTGATATTCTTAGATGCGTTATGGTCATAATATCGGTATTAAAATATTATTTACAAGATAACAAGTAAAGTTTGAACATACAATTAATGTAAACAGACCGACACAATAGCAAATTAATTCTTCTTTAAAGAAGTTTTTATTTTAGATTTAGTTCTTTACATAAAGCCCACGTACACACTAGCTGTTATTTTTACATTACCAAATGTACATGGTTTATTTTTACCGTTGTTTTCATAAGTTGATTGGATGTCATTAGAAGTCTTAAAAATAATGTTTAATCGTTGGTTGTATTTAACTTATTTTTGTATATAACATACCAACCGTCGTTTATTTCCACTTAATTTACAAATTTTTTGCAGTTTATTGTGAGCAACAAAACATATGTCCTTTTTCGTAACATTTTAATGAAGCTTGAACCGTTTTTAGTATCGCCAGTCGACCCTTCAACATAGCGTCGTTTATTTTACAATTTTGTTATGCGGGAAGTACACGCAGCTACCAGTGAGCATTTCATTAGTATTGGGCGTGTATTTTATAAAAATATTGTCAGAGTATAAATTTACGGACATAGAGATTTCACCCTCAAAAAGAGATAAATGTCTCGCTTACTTACAAAAGAAAATAAATTCCTCACTTACAAAACTAAATCCGTTTTTTGAAGCTCAAGTGTTAGTTAATCAAATTAAGTCTATATTGCAATCATATGTCTTACTAACTATACCTACAACGTGAAGTGAACGCGCCTTTAATTATAAAAAAAACCTTTTTTTATGTGTTGCTCTTGGACTAATACTATTGCCTTACCAAATTTTGTATTAACCCGTCTAGTAGATTTTGCACGATATCCGCTCAAATTAACATAGGAATAGACAAAAATTATAAAAAAATGGCTTCTATTTTCATTTTACATATAAAATCACCTTTTTTAATATTTTCAATGTACAGAATCATTATTGCAATTTTATTTCAAACACATATATAACATATATATTCTTCAATGTTGTTCTAAATACTATATATGTACCAAGTTTCTAGCTGCACTAACGTATACCCAGATTATGTGTAGATTATGTAGTCAATTATATCAATTTGTAACTCCAAATAATATTTTATGATTGCACTCTTTGTAGAAATAAAAATTTGTAAAAATATACAGTAAAAAAAAATTAGAAGAAATATTAAAAAGTAGAAGCGTGTTGACATATATAAAAAGTGCTTAAGTGCAGATTGTATGTACGTAAATTAAGAAGTTAGTTAAAATCGAACCCTTTTTCTTAGAAATAAGGCTTAAAATATTAGTTTCATTTTCATACTAGCTTAAGTTGCAATGTCTTTATAAATACAGCTCGCCTAAATCCGTTTGACCGATGACAGATAAGACTACGCACTGTCATGGCCACATGGAACAAAAAAAAGTAAGTGTTATGAAATGAAGCCTGAATTAGCTATAAAGAAGTCAAAGCTCCAGAGCAATGAAACACTAAAAATAAACGTCGGTATTTGTAAGTTAACCTAAATGATTTCGATCCTTACAGATTAGAGTTAGAATTTCATACCTTTGGCTACTTTTTCCGCGATAAAATCTAATAACCCGGGTGAAGCATTGTATATAGATGTTTTTGTCTTCTATTTCAAAGTTTTTATGTTTTTCGGTACTCTGCAAAAATTTTGGCACAGTTATGAAACAGTTAATAGTAAATAATGTCTGTAGATTTTGGGGCAAACAGTTTGAGAATCACAGTTTTGGTACTTTTTTGAAATTCGTACAAAATTTAGTAAAATTAACATTAGGTAGAATTAACATTCAGTAAACCCACTACAGTTTCTTATCTGGTAAACCAGGGACTAGTTTTAGTATACCTTCTAGATCCGCTTCGAACTATTTGATAGACCACGGAAAACGATTTATTACTATCACTAAAGAACCCGTGCTTCATTTTCGGAACGCAAATGTCTACACGTGTCTATAATATCATATCATGTCTATAACATCTAAATAAAATATTTCGTTCCGTATTTTAGAGGTAACCAAAAATATGGGAGTATCGCCATCTTATATAAATTATAATAACAATTATTTAAAAAACGCCTGAACTTGGGAATGTATATGATAAAATTAGAGTCCTATCTTTGGAAATTTGTTTTCAATTTGATAAATCGTAAATATTCCATTATGGCTTAGAAATTTTTCAGACCTTTTTGCTATAATTACAAAACTTTTAAACTTTTGTCAGATGGAATATTTATTTTCGGTAAAAACGATTAAAACTACTAAAATTTGCGGTCGTCTACCCAAAGTCATCTACGTAAAGATCGCTTAAAAAATAGGAAGAAAACTTTTAATATTGGGATTTGGCACAAATTGAACCAAAATTATCTGGATTGAAATATTCTAACGCGATCAATTGTTACGAAAATTTAATAGTTTAGTTCGTTACCAGTGCTGAAATACTGTTGTTAAAATGTTTCTGGATTAAAAATTCTTCTGCGACGAACGGGAAAATTTGTGACCACACATATATCAAAATGTTTAACTTGGCTTAGTTGAAGCGCTCTCCTCTCAGCCACGCGCAAATCCGATATTATACGGTCGGCGGTTGATAAGGAAGATGTGTGCGCCTTTTAAACATAAAATAATGCACTCCAAGTGCAACGTTTTAGCGGGGCCTGATGGTGCGGAACATTATGTGTAAATATACTTTATACTGGATCGATTTTTTTTAAATACGAGTGGTTATATTTAATTTTTTTTAATTCTTAAATATTCCTATTTGCATCCGTAAAAATATTTGCACCCGTAAAAATGTTTGCAATGTGTTTTTGGATGTGTCGGTAAATGGATAATAATTATTGCTTTCCTGATTCGTATGTTTCATCTCAATAGAATTTCTACCCATTTTTGTCGACATTTACAGAAAAATTGCTACCCTATTTTTGTGTTTGGCCAAACTATGTTATGCCGATTCCACATTCATTTGACTCCCAGTATTATCACAGGAAACTACCGCTATATTTAAGAATTAAATGCCTTACTATAAAACTAAAGTTACTACCTATAAATAATAAAAACTAATAGAACTAGAAAATAAAAATGAAAAAATATATGGTCAAAAAGTGGTAATGAATTCGAATACGTAGGTTTGTGATATTTACTTTTTACAAGCCATTTTCTCATAACTGAGTTTTTCGGTAAGCAAGAAGAAGTTTAAAAGGTTAGTGCTTTAATACTTAAAAAAATACCGTAATGTTAAAAATCGTGGGGTCCCCCAGGGCTTGCGATTAAAATATTCAACTTAATTCTATTACGTACAAGGGAAAATATCGACGTACACGTATACCAAACTTATATAAAACCGTATTCACTTACTCCAACATATAAATAAAGTAAGACTTCACGAATAATTTCCTGACGAATTATTTCTGTGAAGTAATTATGTTAGCTAAATTATGGAATGGTGTGCCCTACGTAAGGGAAGTTTGTTAACGTTACGAAAAAATTCTGGAGCTTTTTTTATTACGGAATGACTTTATTTCGTTCAGAACGTGGTATTGAGCATTCAATAATTGCAAAGGATTTTATATTCAGCCGAAATATGAATAAAGTTGGAAGTGAAATTCATTTAAATTTATGATAAAAAAAATTTGAATTATTTTAATATTTGAGCAATTCTTATTTTGGAAAAAACCTTCATCTCCTTATTCCATATTAATGTTTGGATATGAATATCTATATATTCTTGACATCTTGTGGATTCCTTTGCCAGAGAGCAATCTATTTCTAGGGTACTTCATCACAGCTCATTGAGTTTACAACCAATATTGTTTAAATTTTACAGGAAGGTCCTGCGTTACGTGAATACATAGTATTCAATTTTTCATTAGAAATTTGTACCTAGACGTTATTGATAGTCATCAATAGGTTATTTAAAATGAAACTAATATGATATCATTTGTAATATATATAATATGAAACTAATTTAATATCACTATATGTGAATCCTTCTATGTACTAATATAATATGAAACCAATATAATATCACTATATGTGAATCCTTCGCGGAATACGCATATCCAACTAACTTTTTAACAATAAATGTGATAAAATCACTATAACGCATGAAGCTATGAACTAATCTTCTCACGCAGCAGCCAAAACAACTTTCAAGGCGGTCAGTGAAAGGAATACTTTTTATCACTTCATTATAAAGAATACAAGTACTTTGAATTGTAAATCATCCTAGTATCATTTTTTCTCTTATTTACACATTTACAATTATTTTTTCTGCTCCGTGCTAATTTAACTGCCGACGCGTTAGCCAAAAAGTTATTATGGATGGTGTCTCCAGGAAGCCCGCTGTACTTCAGCAATGCGTTCTACGAGCGAGCAACATTTAGTAAGTATTTTAACGCAAAGTTACCTCCATTTACTCACAATTTTGAATTTGAGAGTAATAAAGGATCAAGGTAATTCAAAAAGTCCACATTAAAGCTTTTGTTGTCGTTAGGTTGTAAACTTAAGTTTAATGATATTAATAGACTAAAAATTACATTTAATTCTTTTAACGCAAATATATTTCAATAAATTTATGTGTTTTGGAAATAAATTATCTTTTAGAAGAATTTTCATTAAATAAATAGGTATTTGAATACCATGGAAAATTGCGGTATAATCTAAATTCTAATAATTCATTTTAAAAACAACACGCATCACAGCATATTGAGAATATAGCAATAAAGTTTTTAATAAATTATGGCGCCATTTTTTGTTATTTCATTACTTTTCACATTAGATAAATGTCCCTTGAATTGAAAAAAGTGAAAATTAACTTATTCCTTCAGGTCAAATTGAGTTAGGAAAGAAATTAATTATACGTCTTTAACATAAAATCATTATGGAAAGAGTTTTTTCCGCTTCATTTGCTTTCATAATTATTGAATGTCCATGCTGAGATTAAAAATTTTATATATATTGACTTTTACCATAAATCGGAACAAATAATAAAAAAAAATACGTTAAGAAATAAGTTTGCAGTCATTAAAAAAAACTAGTTGTCTGTGCTGAAATATTCACAAATCAAACCCAAAGAAAGTTACAAAAAAACCTTATTTAATACTAGTGTAAATAAAGTAACGTCGTTTAGACACTAATTACTTACCTCTCGTATTTACTTAAGTGAGTTTGTGTTTCCACAGAGTATGCGAAGCTTGAAACGTAAAGTTCATAGCGCGTATGGGTTTGGAGCTTTCCACATTAAAGCTTTTGTTGTCGTTAGGTTGCAAACTTAAGTTTAATGAGAGCTAATGCGGCATTAAGTGGTGTATGGTCGAGTCCCTTGGTAGACTGAATATTGGTTTACATACGGGTATATCTAAATTAATTAAGTAATGTATCCAGCTAGCTATGAAGAAAATTAATTTTTAAGTATAGCATTTCAATTAAATTTATACCGTAATTGTCGTGATAAAATGATGTTTGGGTGTTTATTCCATGTTCCATGTATTCCATGTATATAACAGTAAATTAAGTACCATCGGAGAATAATGTTTTTATTAACACATTTTAGTAATACATCAGGTCCGTCGGTCCTTCCAAAATAATAATTTCCAAAATAAAACAATTATCAAGGCGATATCGTACTCAACAATTGAAATTAAATTCATATATATTCGACATTTCTGCTATAAAGTGTAAAAGAATTCCACTTTCCATCTTTAGATTTTGTCCTCAACTCCGTTTAAAATGTTGATATGGTAATAGTTATAATCCTATTGTCCTATATGGTAATAGTTATAATCTAAGCTATACGTTTAGAAAATTTATGACCAATCAAATATTGGGAAGAGGGTAACAAATCCATCACAAAATTTTATTGTTTTCAGACGTGGAATTGTTAGTTCCTTAGAAATATGAAAATGATCCCCTAGCAATCTTGGAATTAGTATAATTTAGCAATTATATGAATATATATTTATATATATATATATATATATATATATATATATATATATATATATATATATATATATATATATTTTAACAATCAACATTTGAAAATGTGTTTGTCAATAATTAAACATGTGTTTAA
This sequence comes from Druceiella hillmani, assembly GCA_039881145.1. Classification (NCBI taxonomy): domain Eukaryota; kingdom Metazoa; phylum Arthropoda; class Insecta; order Lepidoptera; family Hepialidae; genus Druceiella; species Druceiella hillmani. Next base: position 4,934,474 of record JAYKKI010000057.1, read on the forward strand.
CCGAACTAAATTTGCAAGTTATATTATCACTATTCGATAATTAAAAACGGAAAAGCTATGTTTCTGTAGAGTTAAATATGATAAAATGAACTAATTAAATTTCAGACGTATGACTACGCAAGTTTGATATGATAAACACTTAATCACACCTTAATATGAATAAAATATATTCCAGCATCCAATAAAAACATTTAAAAACAATCAAGACTTGGCATTATATTTGTTGATTGAACATTGATTGAATATATTTGGTGTTAATTTTGTAGAAATTTATTATTCAAAATTAAATAAAACTACGTGATGTAGTGTTATTTCTACTTTCTTTAATTTCTTTATCATCTTTGCTAATAGACCGCCTAAAGATGTAAGATACAACGAAACCTAGGTAAAGAAATTAAAGAAAGTAGAAATAATACTACATCACGTAGTTTCATTTAATTGTGATTAATTGGAACATTATGTTCATTAATTAAAATAATTGCTACGTTATTAATAAAAGCATGCTCAAAAAGAAAATTCAACCATCGCTTTGTTTGTTAGATGAGATTAAGTATTTTCAGTAACATACTAATAATGCCTAAATATTTCCGAATCTTCGGATGGGTTATTACACTGCAGAGCAGAATATCGCCTATACGAATAATAGACACATTCATTGTTCCCGTATATATATGTAAATATATATATATATATATATATATATATATATATATATATATAAATACAGGTGTCCAATGGCAGATTGCAATGTTTGAAAAATTGTAAAAAAAAATACACCTCTAATACAAAGTAGGTTTATTTTAACTTTATAACTACAAAATGCGTATTTCATTTTTTAAGAACCACGTTTTCCAAATGGCGGCCATCGAGTCCGATACACTCTTCGAGTCTAACACGCATGTTTTCAAAAACGCGTTTGCAGAGCGACTGGGGTATCCTACTGACCTCGGCTCGAATATTTTCTTTAAGTTGTGTCACAGTGCTCGGATTTGTTTTGTAAACAACGGATTTTAAGTATTCCCATAAAAAAAAGTCACATGGGCTTAAATCGGGTGACCTAGGTGGCCACGGTACGGTACCGTTTCGGGATATGTTTTTTTCTGGAAATAACTGACGCACTGCATTCATAGTGACACATTTACATTAGCAGTGTGAGCCTCGTCCTGCTGGAACCATGTGTTTTGGTTGAAGGATGGACTATTCTATAGTTCTACTCTGAAAAAGTCATTCAAAATCTGGGCATATCTCTCCGAATTCACAGTTACAGTTTGGTCATGTTGATTTTCATAGAAATAAGGCCCTATGATTGCAGATGCAGACATGGCACACCAGACTGTTACTTTAGGCTTATGTAAAGGCTCTAGATGCATTTGTCTTGGGTTGTGGACATCCCAGTAACGAAAGTTCTGCTTATTCACATATCCTCTAATGTGAAAGATAGCTTCGTCACTAAAGAATATGTTGCCCATCCGGGTAGCAGTACGAAATCTCAACAATATCACCTCCGCGTAAGTTTTTCTTCATTCAAAGTCTGAATCGTGTAAATCTTGAACAATTTCAATTGTATATGGATGGAACTTGAGCTTTTTTTGCATTATTACCTGTAAAGTTGATTTCGGAATACCCAATATCGATGAACGTGTACGCAGTGATAAACGGGGATCTTCAACGACAGAAACCATAACACGCTCGACATTTTCATTCGTGGCTACCAATGGAGTAGGTCCTGGCCTGGGCCTATTTAATGTTGATCCTGTAGCTTTGAACCTTGCTACCCATGACTGAATGAGGTTGATCGATGGTCCATCACGTAATCGACGAATACTGTAACGATTATTAAATCGACGGCGTGCTACAGACAGCGAAAATCCACTCGAAATGTACGCTTCGACGGCAAAAGCGCGGTGCTCTCCACTCCACTGTTCCATGGCTACTAAAACATCCGCACCGCTTGCGCTTCTAACGACGCCCCCCGCGCCCCTTTTATGTGTTGCGTTCAGAAACTATGTTTGTTCAAACTTTGAAATCTGCCATTAGACACCTGTATATAAATAAGAAGCATTCTTGTACGCACGCAAGTACTAGAATGCTACTTATTTCTTGACTTTTAAGAAATTATCGCATGACACCGCCATTTTATTCTGTTATATATATTAACAGACCCATATACTTTTAACAATTTTTGGAGATTGTTTTTGCACGTCAAAGTTTCAAAAATATAGCTAAAACACCTTATCTACAAACATGCACTCTGGTTTATTCTTCTTTTCCTTGGCTTTATACGTTAGCTGTTACCGTGCATTGCGTTTTGTAGCGTCGTGACGTCTCGTCGTCGCAGTTCTTCTGTAAAGAAAAAAACCAAAACATATGTTTGGTTAGTAAAACAAATACCGAAATAGTTTAATCAAAACTCTTTAATTATTAACACCTCGTTAATAGATCGTCAAAACTCTTCAATTACTTAGCAAGATTTACCATAAAATTAAAGAAGAAAACCCATCATATTTCAGCAAATTAAATAGCGTACAAGGTTATGGCATTTCGGCAACTTGCAAGCATTTCCACTGAATTAAATAAAAGTGTCATAAAGAAGACGTAAAAATATTTTACAGAATGGCAGAAGTTGAAAAAATTAGAGAAGACACAAAGAAACTTTTTGAACATAGGTTTTAGGTTTGTTTGTCTCAATATTAACTACAACCAGTTCAGCATAGTCTCTTCAGATTCAAACGCTTTTAGACGTGTGGAAGAGGCAGCACGTATAATAATGTAGTAGCCGAAAAAGAGCTATACGATTATCGACCTCACGATATTTACAATGTGTTATTTAAACTCATAATTATTCTTGGGAACTTTTGTCTCACTCAAAATTATATTCATCTAGCAAAGGAATATAATTTGGAACTCTTATTGGTCTTCACGGTGTACGCTGGATGGCAAAAGCAATTTACTGCCTTAATGTTTTGATGTTAAAGATCAGTTCAAAGTGACCAAACGGGAATTCAAAGCAATTAAACAAACAGCATATTCGGCACCAAGTCATGATTTTCAGCTTTTAAAGGAGATTAAAATTTTGAACATGTATAAAAGAGGGTGAAAAAGGGTTAACCAAAAAAATGACATTGCCAAATCCTTGTAATGTCTTAAATTTTTTTCTAGAAAAATTAGGTCGGACTAGTTGACTCAAAGGCTAGAAACTGTTTCTTTGTACACACATTCTATTAACTTATAATTACTTGATATAAAACCGGGGAAAAATAAGTTTTCCGATAAATTCAAAGCGGTTAATAGTAGAGAAAAATATCAAAATAAAGTTAGGAAACGTAAAATTCCATGTAAGAACTGCTATGAGTTAAAGCCGTATTTATTTTTTGAGAAAAAATTAATAAACATTGAAAAATATTTTTGAAAATCATAAAATATGCATAAATATAGAAAAGTTTTGCAGTTTTGTCTTAATTAATAATAAAACATTTTTAAATTTTTCTTGGGTAATTTACTTCACTTGAACTTTCCAATTAAATTTTTTCTGCACAAAAAAAAATATATTTTTTATTGGATTCTATTTCAAAATATGTATTTTATTCCATTCTATCTAAAAGAAATTTGCCTGTACACTATTATATAGATACGACAAAACAATTTCTATCCATATCTATATTTAAAAAAGCGTAATTGAAAATTCCGGCGAGGAAATTATAAAAAAAGAAATCTATGATATCAAATACAAATATTTGTCGGAAAAATTGAAATTTGTTTGTGTTTGATTTGATTTGTTTTAAAATTTCATTGCTCACAAATTTTTCAAATATTTCTTCTTCAAAAATGTAATTATATGCGGGTTAAACTTAAAAAACAAATTTTATGTCAAGTTTTAAGTTTTACACTTGGGGGATGTACAAATTATTGCTTAATGCCCACATGCACGCACGCCCACCCGCACGTACGTACTCACGCACGCACGCACTCATGCAAGCACGCAAGCACGCGTGCACGCACGCACACACGCTCTCACGCACGTGCGTACGCACGCACGCACGCACGAGCACACACACATGTTTCTCACTTTATTCTGAAAATTTCTACAAACTTCATATTTCTGGATATATTTTCTTCAAAATAAATTACATGCAGACTTCCCCAACGCAATTAAGGATAGTTTCCAAATTTTCTCCGGTGAGACCGGATATTTTACCACATTCCGTCTCGCCACTTTATTTTCCATAACTCGCTCCATATCGATATCGTCACTTTTTTATATTCCTGTTTTTCTTCAAAATATTTAGGCTGTAATTTTGTTAACATTGTCCTTTTCTTGTTTTTTTATTCATAATCTATCAGTCTTCCATTTTATTTGGAAATATGGTCCTTTGGTCTTTTTGAAGCTCTAACATAAAGAATTAATTGGCTCAATATAATAATTGAAATTAGTTTAACGACTAATTTATACAAACAGACTCAGTTGATGATTTATGGTTCAGTTACCATATGCAGAGCGATTAATATAATATTCTATTATCAGTTTTTAGCGAGTATAAACAATTAAAACAAACATTTAACCAAATCTCAAACCAAAAAATATTGATTCCGATCCTAGTTGAATCTCAGCAAATATTTTTTTTTTTGTATTTTGCAGTTTCTTTTTTCTGAATACTTATCTATCACTATACAATAGTTCTACTTCCTTAAAACTGTGTTTGAAATATTTTTAAACCAGATATTTAAGTTGACATCATGCATTTTTAACAACCATGAAAATATGTCACTTTTTTATCAACGATTGCTAATTTATATATGACCAGATCTAATTTATTATAATATACTAGCCAATTCGCATTACCAGGACCGATTGAACGTTATAAGATATTAGTGCTTAAAAATAACTAAAATTGGAAAAGAGTATGAATATCTATTAATCCTCATCTTCCAAGCTATCGCATGTTAAATGGGCTCGCAATTTGAGGAAAACATTTCCTAAGATTACTATCACAGATTGTTATGAAACAATCTAACTTATTAATAACAGTACAAAAACACGTATTTCGATATAAGAAATAAAAACTGACTGCGCAAGAAATGAAAGAAAAATTTGGAAAAACGTCAGACTATATTTAATTTAAAATATATGTAAAGTAGATATAGTTATGTGTAACACACGTCAATATAATAGACTGTCAACAGTTATATTTATTTCAGCTTCACCAATATTATACATTAAATTAAGTTACCTCGAATAGTAGCAACCTAGTCATATGGATTTTTCGAATCTCTAAAGACCGATGTCACTGATAAGGACAAAAAAGACCAACCTGACAGTGGCGGCTTTCTATTGTATCAGGGGTGACTTTTTGTTTATAAATATTAATTTAAACAGAAAATGATACGTTCCGTATCACAGTGTTTTCAAATAATTTGTAATAGGAAAAACTTGTAGCGTAGACCATGGTTTTGCGACAATGTAATTGAATTTATCGAACAGTCTCGATGGACGATAAAACTGAAGCAAAAATTATTGAATACCAATTAATTTATTTCGAAAACTTTATTGATTATAGGCGCTCTCATGAAATTCTTAATTTATTTCCCGAAGATTTTTTTAAAAATATTAATTTCCGTAATTTGATAAAATTTTAATTTCTGTACTAAAATTTTTATCTGTTGAGTAAAGTCATTTTGAAGACATTTTTTTAATTTTTTTTTTAAATTTAATCGAAGTTATTGGCGAATATTTAAATTCGTATTAATATATATACTTTAATTATTAAAGAAATAGTTTTTTTAAGAAATCTCGATTAACTTGTGAATAAATTATAATGTTAAAACTTTACAAAATAAACAAAGTTGTCATTACAGAATATCTTTTAAATAAATTACAAAAAAAATAAGTAAAAAACATTGCCTAATTTGAAATAAAATTAAGGGTTCAAACATAAGTATAATGAATTATAATCAAGTCTCATGCAAAGAAAAATTTCGCAATTTGAGTGTATAAAACCACTGCCCTTACAAACAGAATAAACATGACAACTGTACCTTACTTTGAAATACGAATACCGTATTTTAAAGAGCTGTAGAAATTTCAAAGAAATGAAGTTTCTCCTATGAGAATGTCAATCCTCTACTCTGTATTCCGATAATGGGTTTAAATATATGACGACCTTACTTACCACTTTATTTACGAGCAGAATAAAGGTGACAACTGTATCTTACTTTAATATATGAATACTGCAATTTAAAAAGCCATGACATTTTCAAAGAAAGTAAGTTTTTTCTACGAGGATCTCAATCCTTTACTTTGTATTCCGATAACATGTTTGGACATATAATGACATTCCTTAATTATTTACGTGTAAAATAACAGAGCAGAAATTGAAACAAAACTTGAGGGAACAATTAAAAATAATGAACAAAAAAAATGAATTAGAACCAAGAAAAAGAAGAATGAAAACAATATAAAAAGTGTAAAAGTGTAATTACAATATTAATTACATGACTTTATATACATATAAACACTCAGCTTGTATAATAGAATTCACGAATTTAATTGTGAGGTTTTCTTGAACACCTTATATTACACCTTCTAAAGCTACTTTCTATATGTAATGGAATATAGATAGTTACTTAATCATATTAAATATTTAAATAATAATTTGTTCTCCTTTACATAATTTAAATGACTTGTGAGGAGGTAATTGCTAGATGTGACCTCACACAAATTAATTACCATAAAAACCTCATCACAAAAAATTTTTGGGATCAGCGCTTTTGTAAATAAATTGAAATAAATTTTGAAAAAAATGTTATTTATGTACCACGATTTACAATTAATGATGATTTAAATGATATCTCTAATTTATTCCTAATATTTTAGACATTTCATGAAACTATGCAAAATCAATTATCAATAATTATATTAATTGTAGAAACACTAATTAGTCTCTGCCGTTATCAAGTAAAGCATTCAAGTGGCTATGCAATTTACAAATAAAATGCAATTTAGAAATAAACATTTTCACACTCACATGGGGTAAATTCCTTACGAAAATTCTGTAATGATAAAAATTTACAGTTTAATCATTTGATAATGTCTGGCTTTATACGAAAAAGCGATAATGTTTTCCATTACAATTTTAAGTACATTGTGTATCCTCTCTTTTCTATTTTCAGGCTAAACATGTAGAAAGGTCTCATTAAGGTCGATTATTTGCACATATTACTATAAATAAACGATTCAATAACATTAACTGCAGATAGCAACTAAAATCTTAAAATATTTATATTTTAATCGTTATTTTTGATTTTCCTGTTTTTATTTGCATTCTATAAAATATTTCAATATTCTAAATGGCTTCATTAAGACCGACTTGTATGTTAAGTTACATAATGGATCTTGAAAGTTACTATAGACTGTGTCTCACTGGTCTATATTATTTCACGTGAGGTTGACCAGCGGGAAAATTCAGTGAGGAAATTTGTTTATTAAACACGAAATTAACATTTTTATTAATCACGAATATTTCTGATAAATAACATTAATTATTTCTGCCTTTGGTTGTCTATAATTAATAGTAACAAATTCGTTTTGTGTAATTTGGTTTTGACAATCGGTTTGAAAAACTTAGTCGGCAAAAAAAACCGGGACTATTGAGTTAATTATTCTTATTTATATCTTTGCTTTACTTTCAACTGTGACAAAAATTTGTAAAAATGTTCAATTGTGACAAAAATTTATGTATTTAACTAGTTGTGAATATTTGGTATCATCCACAATTTAACAGCCAACTGCACGTCCCTGTTGAACAGAGCAAATAAAAAACCATATTTAGTCGCTACATAGCGTTTATGTGACATTTTTAATGATATATTTATTGACATGTAATTTATTAACGGTACTCTCAGAGATTTATTCATTTGTTTTATGCTTTAGCTTTATGCTTTAGTTATATCGCTTGCAAGACTGTGTACTGTCACAAGGAAAATGCTTATAATAAACAATCTCTGATTTATTCGCCTCACATATCCTGGTTGTTTTTGTAAATTTCAATATTATATACAATTTTTTAAAATATTATTTTAATGTAACTATAGAACTTAACTTGTTTAACTTCAAAATATGTAGAGTTTGGTTTCGCAATAGCCAAGAAAAGAGGAAAAAAAAATATAGCCTCTATATTTTGGAATACTTACTCGCTTTTCGTGTTGTCGATAATACCTTCATACATTATTTAAGAAAGTTCGTCATCTTTAGTCGATTCCGCATTATTTATGATCGAGTTCCAAAAACGATAGATGCGTCTCGACGTGAATTATTTGGGGCCAGTGTGTATGATATTAGGCTGGTCTTGCTACCTCTTGGATTTTTTATTCATTTCTAGGATTCTTTTCCAATTAGTCGGTTCAATGAGCCGCCTATTGTTCACGAGACCTCATACCCTCGATAAGGCCCTGAAAGTAAATACAATGGATAAAATGTTAACTGAAATTAACCCGAAATATTTCTAATCCCTTCACATAAATTGTTATTGTCCATTATCCATACACTAAAATTGTAAATGCACGATTATATATATGTATATATATATATATATATATATATATATATATATATTTATGAATATATATATATATATATATATCCCTCTAGATATTGTAATTTATATTATCAATTAATGTCAATTGGATAAACCGTTTTTTGTCAGATGCCAAAGATGAACCACATAAAGAATCTATGACTCGCATATAATATTTCCAATGAAGTATCTTAACGTAAAGCTTATAAGATTTAGGATAACAGATATAGTTTTTCTAGAAACTTTGCGCAGGCTTCGAAAACCATATTTTGTGGTGCAGTAGTTTCGTAACGAAAACATTTTCTTCATAATTTATATGTTCCTCATATAAATTATGAAGAAAATATTTTGGGGAGCTTTCAAACTAATGTTTACCATATTTGAAATTAGAAAAGAACTTTGAATGCCTACTTTGACCGCTATAAAATTTCCGTGAAAAATTCTTTGAGTGTTTGCTAATGATCTATATGCGGATTAACATATTTTATTACTACGCCAAATTACAAGTTTTTACATCAAGTTGTTTCTGGAAAAAACGACTTTGTGATCTTATAAATGTTTCTTTTTTCCTTTCAATTCAAATCTTAACAAAGATAAAACATTATACAAAAAATATTGGCATTAGCTACTATGGAAGTAGTACTTCTACAGTCGAACGGTTACAATAGACAGAACTCTTTCATCCTAGCTTTGGAAATATTTATCGAGGATATATTCTTGGTGTCAGGATGCAGTTATGTGAAGTCCGGGTCGATTCGAATCTTCAACTATTTGAGATCTAATATTCAGGAATATGGTCATCTTTTGAAGATGTACTGGATAAATAAATGTCGGAGCCGTACTGAGTTGGTTAAATATTTTATATAAATTTGGGTTAGTAAACTTGCCATAGCCAATTAAAATTTTTTTTGGTTTAGTTGGAAAAGAATTTTTAACATACTAGCCTACTAAAAACAGGATGAGTAATATAATTTACTTAAGCCTTCCGACTAAGATTTCGATTGATTAGTAGACCTTGGTCTAAAAACGCTAGAAGATATGAGATTACTTTACTATTTAGTACTAATGGAAGTTAATTATGCAAGAAAAAAGTTTATTAATATATTGGTTTTCCTTTTAAATTCCTTTATAGTTTTCATGATTAATAAAAAATACATCCCGTTTGGAGGAAAATTAATACACTCCTACCTTAGCCAATATAATAAATTGGTAATTGGGGTTGAATAATAAATTCTGAATCACAAAAATAGGGAAAATTTAAAAATACTGCAATAAATGAGAGACGTTTTGATAGAAAAAGTTGAATCTTCTTCAACTCAATGTGTTCTTGGCTTTATGGATATAGCTCTGATGCAAATAGTTATACAGGTCGAACTCTTTTGATAAACATATTACATTTTAATAAGCGTAACAAACTAATTTCCCTGCCTGATGGGTTCAAGAGAATGATTTCTTAATTGGAAAAAAAATTAATCCTTTTCATTAACAAAAACATTAATTACGCCTATACCATATTCAATTAGGAAAGGATTGATAAATTAACTATTTCACAACTAACTTTTTAATGACAAATCGGTAAGGTGCACCCTTTGAAGACTAGTCAACAATATTGAGTGCATTAAAAATACATGCTCGGCACTTCAATAAGTCATCAATTTATGCCAAATGGAAAACGAATCGCTTCGAAAATCGTCTGTTGTTTACGTCATAAATATTTCACTTGGAAATTTTGTGACTCGAAGGGAAAAAATTCAACCAAATTTCCATTTTTTAATAGGTTTTCTCTATTACCCAGTCTAGGATGTGCGACGGTTCCAACACCATCCAAAGCATGATCTCTGTTGATTACTCATTTAAATGCATGTGCATATAACCAGTTTGTTTAATATCCATAAAATTTTAAGTATGTAGATACAACTTTAGAAATCACAATATTGATATACACTAATTATAAATATTACAAATTCACAACATATGTGAGTTTGCAATATAACATAATATAACAATAATGCTAATCCTTCTCATGTTTTTATTCTTGAAAACGCGACATATGGTAAACCACCAAAAATTATTTTTCTCCAATATCTACAACTACTCTAATGTTAAACCTTGCGACTTATAAATCGTAATTATTATTTTTTTTAAAACACCATGTCGTGGTCCAAGATCCATATTATTGTCTACGGAAAATTCATTGATTTCATTTTACTTGAAATTTGTGCCAAAGAGTACAAAGTCCATTTTAGTTCAATATAAAAAGCCGAAGATGATATAAGTTGCAATGTGTCAATTCCATTTTTTTCTGGTTGTAAGTTAGCGGAATTTTAAAAAAAATTAACATTTTCTCGATAAGAATATAATTTAGGATCTCGAACTCTTTTCTGACGTTCTTTTGAATCAAACATCAAAAACGGTTATTTTCTCGTTCTTTACGACCAAATAAAGTAAGCCTTCGTGGTATTTCACTGTGACAACAACAAATATGAAATGTTTAAAACTATTTCATTACAGATGTTTAAAACAATTTCAACAGCGAAATGTGGTTAAATTTACTCATAATTTGTTCTCTGTGGTCAAAAAAATAAAAAAACTAACTTTAATTTTTTTTAAATCTAAGTCGATTCAGTTTCACGTAATAATCATATTATTGTAGGTATAGAATTAATAAATCTGAACAGTAGAAACAGGTAAAAAAACAGGGCCAATGAAAATTTTACTTGTTAATACGAAACTGAGATGGATTTTGGATCAAAAGATAAAGCTTATTAAAGCTAAAGTATTTGTTAATTTTAAAACTCATCTCATTAAAAAATTAAGTGAATATTTTAAAATGACAAGGTTTTATTATTTTAAAACCTTGTCAGGAATAATTAATGCATTAAATTGTCGTCTTCAAAAAGTTTCACAAGCTTTGAAAAATTGTTTGAGAAGCATAATTAATTCAGTAGCCATTTTGGTTAAAGAAACTTTCTATGACAATAGGAAAATCATAAATAAAATTGTTATATGATTTAAATTACTTTTGGACAAGGAAAATATCTCCAGGAAATTTCCTCGTTGCGTTTGAGAAAATTCAGTAAGACATCTTTACAAATGTTTGTTGTAAAGCTAATATCCATCATTTACCCAGTAAAATATTATTTTTTTACTGTTCTGAAGATAATATCCATCATTTACCCAGTAAAATATTATTTTTCATTTAAAAAGCATTAGGTTTAAACTTGTAAACAACATTAAATCTGAGCAACATAGATAACTAACTCAGAGAAAAAAAATCGAAAGATGAAAACAAAAATATGATAAAGAAGAAATATATCTCAAATTCGGCAAGAATACCTGTATATTGAGAAAGAAGCATGTACTTTCTAACAATGGGTATCATTTTTACAAGAACAGAAGCCTTCATGATTGCTGTCCAAAATTAAAAAATAAACACGAAAAGCTACAGTAAAGCTAAATTGTTCTCGAATAGCGACGTTATAAGAGCCGAAAATAGATCTGACCTGATCTTAACTTTTCTCAAACCATATACCTAATAAACTTCTAAATACTCAATACAGAAAACCTTCAGAAAAAACATTGTCGAAAAATATTGAATTATATATATCTCTTCGACTTAAATATCTTCAGTACCCAAACTCCTTAAAAACTATATCTATAATTTTCTCATCAACCGGAACACCATTATAAGACAGTTAAACTTATATACTCTATATTGAACACATTCTCCATAAAATGCCCTTCACAAAAACCCTCTTTTTGAATACAGAAAAATTATAGAACACGTTGAGAAAGCCCGTTATCCGTATTTGAAGTTACTTGCAAATCTGAGGAAAAGTATAACTAAAAAATAATAATCATACTTACCGTACATAAGTTAAAATAATCTATACCACAATTTTACGGATTGACCTAAATACAATTATTTAACAACAATACCATTTTGAGACATGTTAATAACTATACACTCGCAATAACTATACTACTTCAATTCATATAGTTGTCTAGCGATATAATGATATTATTTTAAGACATAGTAATAACTATACACGTGGCAATAACTATACTAAATCAATACATCTAATTGTTTAGCCATATAACTCTGTCATTTTTAGACATGTCAATAAAAACTAGACATGTTGAAGTAGGTATACCAAAAATATACCTACTTCAACATGTCTAGTTTTCAACTTATATCCAAGTACAAATATCAAAAAGCACAAACAACACAAAACAATTCAATATAAGAAACTCGCTCAAGTGTGTTGAACTTTGAAAGGCTTTTGTGTAATGCGAGCTTTTACCGCAAGTGATAATAGAAAATCTTCACATCATTTTATCGAAGTACAAGACACGTTATAAAAATTGCTCGAGTATCATGAAAATATCTTTTGAATTTGATAATTCGATTGAGATATTTTATTTAGTGTGAACATTTTTTTGTTCGTTTTAATATGGGCTGGGAAAGTTTTCAAAACGTATTTAAAATTATTCTAAATATTATAGTTTTAATTACGAATCGAATTTAAGATTATAAAATAAACATTTAAATTATGGTTTTTATATTCGAAAGGTTTCTTTTCTAAATATATTGATCAAATTCTGATGCAGGCTCATTCTGTCGTCATTCTACAATTAGAAGTTATTTCTGGATTATTATTATTTTTAATTTATAAATGAAATGCTACATTTATATTATTAATATACATAAAAACTTAAATTATTCTTAAACACGGCTTCCAAAGTAATTATTTATCTGTAGTTATTCGTTTATAAAAAAGTAAACGTTTTATTGAACATTTCTGGTAATTTTCTTCAAAACCCACGACTCAATTCAAAATAAAACCTTCAGAACCAGTATTTCATTAGGTATAAGATACGCATCGAAACAGTTTCCAAATTTATTAAATTTAACAAAATTATTTGAAATATCTATTAATTTCTTCCTTTTATTTTGACATATTTTAAACTTTATGGATTTTTTAAAATCCAGTTGGAGATGATTCGCAACATTTTTGTATACATTAAACAGGAGTTCAATGAAGCAAGTTTCAACCTAGGTTAGAAAGTAAGTCTAGTAGAAAATATTAATAAGTTTTTATTGTTAACCACTGTAGCAATGAGAAAAGTAAACTTTTAAATATGTAAACTTTGTTTTAGGACGCAAATTGGCGTACATTTTTATTGAATCGATTGCGGTATAAAGTGTAATATGTTATAAATAATAATACGACTGATGCGCTTAAAAATGCTTATATACGTAGTATTATAAAAGACAACTAGACAGAGTCTGGTTTATTTGCTTATTGATTTGTTTAGTATTATCTAGAATCAAAGCTATTGCCGTAAAGTATATATAGAATTATAGAAATCTACAATATAGATTTAAAATTTGACCGGGAGTCAATAACTTTTGGATTCCTTTTTTCTGCATTGATGCCCTAACACTACAAATACACAAAATTTCAAGTTTGTAACTCTCGTGAAATTGTAATTTTGGCGGTTTCTCTGTGAGTGAGTGTAAGATGCAATCTATGAATTTTGTTTCCAAATAAATTGAAAATTGCTGCTGATACACACAGTAAATTTAAAATAATTTATTCTCTCTACTTGCTAAGAATTATAAGGTTAAAATCTTTTAGCATTCCTCAAAACTAAATTATGGGGATATGTAAATAGCTGCAAAAAACTTCGGCTAAAGTGTGCATTATGGGATATATATTTGTATCTGCCATAATTCTATTGTATTGTTCTTTTTGTCATATTAAAATCAACTGTTCAAGCTTACTTAACCAATCTCAGATATTAAAAACATCTGGTAAACTGATTTTAATAAAAGTCGTTGTAATTTTAATCGGCTCTATGATAAAAAAAGTAAATTGAAAATAAAATTCCCAAAAATTCACTTTTTCTTGAATTTAATTTTATGTTTATTATAATACTTGCTTTGATGAGTAGCTTGATTCACATGGAAAATATAAAATATGATGATGTAATATAAAGATAATATTCTCTGGAAAATAATACATTTTTACATTAGAATCTTTGCGGAATATTTTACTAAAATTCCCCAAAATTTTAATATGTACCATAAATATTATCTCAGTAAAAGTTTAATTCAAATCGATATACCATATTTCAAGTGAGGCTCAAATATTAAAATAAACATGTAAGTTACAAATAGACGAATAAAACCTACTTTAGGAAATATTCGAAATCCATTAAAGCTAGCATAAGTTTTAGTTTGAATCCAAGAAAATATTTTAGTAAAAACTCCAGTAATTTTTGCGTGGTACTCAAATAAACAAAAAGAGGTTGACGGACAGACGTAATGAAAAATAAACTTTAGATTCGGAGTAGCCTAATTAGCATATTCCACTTTTTCAAAAAAAACTTCAATATACACACACTTTTTTATTACGCCTTTATGACCGTATATTGAACAATGTGGCAAAATTTTGCTGATCAATTAGTATCAGTTATTAAACTACAATACTGACGGTACGAAAAAAAATGAAACAATATTAACGATTTTAATTTCTGCTAAGGTATACATAGCATTCTGTGGGTAAACATAGAAGGTGTGCTTAAAGTTTTTTTGGTATATTCATCTGACGACACGACCAAACTAAAACATTCAAAAAACATTCAAAAATAGGCTACCACAAATAATTACTACCCTACATTTCTAAATGACCTCAAAAAGCCTAACAAGACTTGTGAAATTGTTTGGGAAAACTAATTTAATCAACGGCCGCTCTGACGAAATGCGCTTCCTTCCGACAAGGGGACAAACCAGGAATTTATTTGTTAGAGCATTTACATTGTCATTAGATGACGAAAATTAAAGTATAAAATGTCATTAGAGAAATACAGATATAGTAAAGGATAGGTTATTTTTCAAATAATTGCCTTAAAGTTATATTTATCGACACGTTTGCTAATATAAATGTAAAAAATTCTTGTCATTTTTAATCGAATTGGAATTGGACGTAGCGCTTAACCATTTCTTAGAATTTTGAAAGGAATATTATAATACATATTTACAGTAATTGAGAACTTTATTTTTTCAGAAATATATTTATGAATTTTTGAAAGTTTGCGAGGCGAGGCTGAAATTTATAATTTTTTTTTCAGATAACATTTATTAATGGGAAACTTATTAATTTGATATGATCCAAAAAAGAGTTCTTAAAATATTTATTGACAAAAAAAAGAATATAACATGAAAATTTTAAATATATTTTTCTTATCTCCTCATATATTCTTATATGTTGAATACAAAATTATAAACGAATAATTCTCTATCCAAATGTGTGAAAAGAGATAATTAATTGAAACCTTTGTGAGATAATCCGATGTGGTTTAATTAGAGCAAGAAAAACAAATTTTTCTCACAGTTGTAAGGTTTGTAAAGCAATAATTAAAATTTCACCATCAAGACAAAATTATTACAATATTTGTTTATTACCTACACTTATATGCTAAAGGTTTTGTTTAAATCATTGATAAATTTATACTTAAATAATATCTGTTTAAATATAATTTTCTCACTTTTGTTATGAAAATGTTCGATGGAAAATTTTGTACAATATACAAGAACTTAAAAACTTGAAGAAAAATATTTTATCTTAATTAAATATTTTAAATATGATAGTCCTAAAACAGTATTGTTTTTAATTTTTTTTGCCATTTAATAAATAGATAATATCAGAAATTATATATATGCTCCTAGTTCAACTTAATTTTAAAAAAATAGAAGGTTTCGGTAGTGATTTCATTTCATTTTTCTTAAAAAAAACTTCTTTTACCATTCGAATACTTCTTTAGAGACTTCAAAAATATTTTCCAAACAGAAGTTAAGAGATAGAAGAGGCCCATAATCGAAGAGGCCCATAATTAATACATTACTTTTACAGCTACATCTACTTGTAGAAACAAGACAAATATTTAGGTATATACCTCTGTCTGCATATAGTTTTCTTAACATATCATGCTATTTGGATTAATATAGGTATTAATATACTTCAATTTAGTTACGATGTTTTCCTTAGCAAATTTACTCTCAGAAAGCAACGTCATCAAGGCCATTGTGACTTCGGAAATATCTGGCCGGATCGATTTTACAATTTATTTTTACATTTGGTTGACGATTCTTTATTTTAAAAATGGCTCTCGACGAAACGAATATTAACAGGAAAGTAGTATGACTGATCGACGTATCTATTACTTATTGGAAAGGAGTTGGCCTATTTCGGCCTCTTTTTTTTAAACATTCGGCATAGAGGATGTTGCGATGAACGTGCTTTAATAAGTTATAAATTCTAAAGTAAAGTACTGGATGAATTCTCGATTATGTCACACGAGAGCAACGACATAAACCACAACATACTATAAAAATACATTGTCGATATGGTTGAGCTATCATCATACGACGGATTACGTTATTTGATCGCAGTAGTCAGAATGTACCATTTCGTTTTATGAGTGTACCGTAACGGTAACATATATGCAGGTGAAACAGTCAGACAGATGGCAAATTGTTAGCTTAATGGTTATCCGGTTTTAGTGATAAAAATGTTTGATCTTTTTATTTAAACGGTGGCTATAAACACAAAACCAGAAAAGCAATACCGTCTCATGTAAAAAGCTTTCGATTGAAAAAATTAAATAAACAATGTTTCGGTATTTCTGAACTAAAATTACGTTGTACACATTTATATGTAAACTAAAATGATACGATTTAACCATATGCTAATTACTTGATGCAAAGTAGCTTTATCTAAAAGGATTGCTACTCGCAATGCTATGTAATGTGAAGATTGTGTTATAGGTCCGTAAAATAAACTCGCTTATTCACATATATCAATGCGAATAACAAAGCAAAGAAATGAAAGGGCTCTATTTCATTTTAATAGCTCTGTTTTCAAAATGCTGCACTTAATGGATTATAGAATGGAATATCATCTAATGAGACGTACACTATCACGCACAACAAAAATTAAAATATTATTAGCACTTATGATAAGACGGATGATAAAACTATTTGAAAGAATTAAAATAATTAAAAAGGGTTTCTAAATAACTTAGAAATAAAATTAAAACAATTATTTCTTATATATATTAATTGCTATTACTTTAAAAAAATTAAACCCGTACTTATATATATATATATATTTATATATATACATATATATATATATATTTATATATATACATATATATATATATATATATATGTATATATATATATATATATATATATATATATATATATACACATTAAATTAAATAAATATACTCATGAATTTCTAGTCTGATATTTATAGATTTCGGTAGGTTTAAGTTAAATAGCTTGAAAATATATTATTATGAAATTTCATAGGCAATCATATATTTAATTTAAAAATTAGTTACGGGGCAAAAATTGACATCGAACATTTTTAATTTTAATAAAAAAGGATAATCCACTTACTTATGCACATATTACATACAAATACACATCATAATAATAATTAAACTTATAATGTTACTGTATTAATGTAACACAAAGGATGAAAGTAAGAAAGTTTTCTTTGTTTTCCAAGGCAACGTGCAAAATGTAAGTTGCAAACAATTGGTAAGTATATTTGTCAATAAGTCTCAAAAATAGTGTTTTGTTTTTTTTCAAATAAATGGGATTACGGTAAAGTCAGTCAGGCATCAAAAGATATATGTCCATTTGAGTTGTATACTGTAAAATACCTTAATTATATTTTCCGTAAAACACGTCTTAAAAATTATCTTAATTACGTGAAAAGCAGATAAAATTAAGATTAAATAAAAGTGCAATAAGAATTAAATAAATATGCAATGTTTATACCGATTCATTATGCATTTTTTTCCTGATTATATATATATATATATATATATATATATATTTGTATGTCTTCCTCATTAGATTCGTAGTTCACACATAGTGATAATGAGGTTTAGCACAATAGGTAATTATTTAACGCAGAAAAACAGGAAAATTAAAAGTTCCGGTTAAGAGGACATGTGAAAGCGTTTACAAGTGACTCCTTCTTTGATTTGCAAACCGGCTAAGCCGTTTGTAACTTAAAACAGAGTTTTAGTTGCGAACTATGTAATACCTTAATTTTTTTATAATCCCATTAAGGGCTAAAATGATATATATATTCCATTTCAAATCTATTTTTTTATTTTATTCTATTCCAAATCTATTTTTATAAAATTTCTTTTACATTTTATTAAAACAATTTAAATTAAAAGTTATTTTTAAAAAAATACATTTTTTTTTTAAATTAAATTTAAAACAGGTATTTTTGTCATCAAGTTTGTATCCCATTACTTTATTAAATAATATTATTACAGTTTATTAGCTACACGTTTAGAATTACAATTTATTTTTCCAAAAAGCTTAGATATTAATACTAAAAATATATTGAATCGAGCTATTAATTATTATGAATTTTTTTCCTTAGAAGAATATAAATACTTACTTTTAAAAATAATGCACTTTTAAATATATATTAAAATAATTAAATTTTATGTGGATTAAACAATAATTACGGATAAATAAATTTAAATTTATTAGGAATAATTTGATTTAAGGTGGATTTTAATTAAGCATATTTCTGTACAAATTGTTTTACGATGGTTTCATCAGGAACTGTTATTATGCTTTAAGTTTTGGCTTATACTGACAAATATTGGACTCTGTTTTATTTGCTTTGACATGTTGTTTTCACTTCGATTAGAATATAAATAAGACAGCGAATAGTAATATTTTATAAAATCATCCATTTACATTACAGTTTTTCTGCAAGTATGATAAAAAAGTATGATCGGCAAAAATCAATAACAAACAGTTACATATTACAAGTTCTGGCGTAGATAATAAATCTAAGATAGGAGAAAAAATCTATTCATTTAGAATGTCTTGTCACAAACGTACATTATTTTCCTTTATGTGTATTTTACTTAGTAACTCGATTTGGAAATACTGGTTTATTATATAATTTATATAGCTTAACGCTTGCTCTAACTTAAGCAGTTCCTCTTCATTTCCATTAAGCGACGAAAATAAACTTTTATCAAGTTCGGGTTAACACTAAGAATTAGTTTTGTTTCTCACAATGACGAAAGGGTTTTGTGTAACCCTTTTTATTTCCAAGTATTTTTGTGTTTTTGACTATGCCATTTATTGCTATTGTCTAAACCATAAATTAATTTATATTTACATAACATCTGGAAATAATTTGAATTTTAAGAATTGTATAATATGGAATTTTAAATATATTTGCATTTTTTTTACAAAACAAAATTTGTCTAGTTATGTGATCATGAATATAATGCTATACATATAAAATGCATTGATAATCTTACCTTTCTTGTGCGTCTCGTGATACCCAATAAACAATGTTAAAGTCACATGCTGTTTTACTATTTTTAAATGCTATCAAAGAGCGACATTTTAAACGATTACAGTAGCCGAAACCGCAAAATAAAATGAAAGGAGCAAGTAAATTTTTGTGTCTCCAAAAAAACAAGCAAGGGTGACTAATAGCCGCCTATCGGTTTTCAAGATATCATTTACTTAGATGTAGGTAGGGGTAAAATAAATTTATAAAAAGGGTTGATCTCTTTAATGTGTACAAATTTTTTGGAAGCATCCAAACGGTAGACTTATCCCAACGAAGCAAACATTTCCAGCTACATCACCATGTCAAAGCATAGGTAGTCGAAGTTGTCAAAACATAAATTGCGTTTCGGACTATTAAGGACTTTAGTTACGTCATTTACACTAGATGGCGTTGAAGACGGGAAACTTTTTACCACTCGCTTCGAACACCATATCAAAGCATATTAAAAGAAAACTGTCTAAATATAAATTGAGTTTTGGACTATTAGAGACGTTAGTTACGTCATTTACACTAGATGGCGTTGTAGACGGTACACTTTTTGCCACTCAAATCGAACACAAAGCATATAAAATTAAATTTGTCAAAATGTAAATTGCGTTTTGGAATATTAGAGACTTTTGTCAAGTCGTTTATACTAAATGGCGTTATAGAAGGTAAAATTTTTATCTAAAATGTGAAAATGGAGTTGGAAATTTGTTTCATATTTGAAAATAATGCAACTTAAAAGCATGGAAATTTATATTTAAATTCTCAGACGAAAATGAAGAAACAAAATTTCATTGCCTTTCGAAGGTCATGAGCCTCAAATATTCACTGAAACTAAATGTGAAACGATATCTGTCTCGTTTATATCTATTTGCATTCGTACGTAAACATTTTTTTAAGCATATTTATGAAGGCAAATATCCTTGACTGGATAAATTCCTGATATTAAAATGTAAAACAATATTAAAATGTCCTGCTATAAACTGAAATTATTCAGTCGGTACTACTTTTAAATCGAAGTTATTAAAGAGAAAAACATATTTCATGCCTTTAAAGTGGGTTCCGATGAAATAATTTTGATTTTCACAATAGAGGGTTCGTTTGGGTATGAAACATTTCGATACATAAAATATTTTTAAAAATTTATTAACATTATATTCATTAAAGCCTATGATACTATATAATTCAGTGATTTAATATTTTAACTTTGCTTTTAGTATAATCTAATTAAGGGCTCAACAAACACGACTCATGTTTGATGCAATCTGTTGTACCGGTTATGCGCACAAACAGTAGCCAACGGATAAAGATCACGAAGTTCTTAAATGTAAATAAGTACGGAAGCTTGTTTGATTGAACCCTAAAAGGGATATCAACTTAGCTGTATACAGAGAAATTTGATTCCTAGGACCTTGTCGCATTATGGTAGCAGCTGGTGGATACGGAAGTAATTTGTAAAATCGTTCAATATATGTTGAAGATTTACACGAATTTGAAGTAGGTTTGTTTGTGACGCAAGTCTTAAATACATTTAAATTATTTACAACTTAATTTTATCAGCATCCGATAAATAAGGATGCGCTTTGTACTTAGCAACATTTTGAGTGTGTTTAATTATCACTTCTCTTCTTTCGTAACATATTAAAGGTTTTGGATGATTTTCTGGAAAAGAAAAGTATCACTATTGTTCTCATAATATTAGTATCGTTTATAAAGACATTTCCTATACAAATCACAGAATATGTAAATTAATTTAATGTTCACACTAAGAATATTTTTCCAGATGCATTTTACTTCGTCTAAAATAGTGAAATTCTGGGAATCAATGGTCCTCATATTTGAACATTATTGCTTCTTGACAAATCTTTAACAAATAATAAAATTGACACTTGCTCTTGGTTTGTTTGTATCTCTTTCGCGTTTAAATATTCAAATGGATTTCATTGAAATTTTGCACATAGATAGTACAACCAACATTAAAAGGTAATTTTACAAAAGTGAAACGATGTATATTTATTTGTTTGTTTGCCTCTCTTTTACACTTAAATAGCTCAATGTTTCAATAATATTTGAGAGATAAAATATATGTGTTTTAGGTTGCTTGTCGTTGCTTTTTGTCGAAGCAACGACACGAGACAAGGTTGCTATTGTCCTATCGTATATTGTAATCGATGGCGAAGATTCAAATTATTCAAAATATATATATATTATATAATTCAAGAATTAACGTACATGACATGTATCGAAACTTCAACAATTGCACATAAATATATATAAACCAGAAAAATACACTTACCTTTGTGAACATCAGTGACTTGATTTAATAGGAATCAAGCAAGCAATTTGCATGCATTTTTAGTTTTTCGAGACGAGATAACCCAGTTTCTCTAAACTATTTTTAGACCGACATCCTCTTTTCGGTTAAAACCAAGAACTACGCAACAATTTCCTTTAATATAAATGGATTTGGAGATTAAGTAATTTATTTTTATTCTGAATATTTTATACGAAAATTTCAATTAATAACAATTATAAAGTTTGAATATTTATGGTAGTATATACCGTTGGTATATTTTTTTTTTCTCAATAAATTCTTTCAGAATTGCTTCGTTTCCATTTTTTTGGTAAATTGTTCGCTATAGATCAGAACTACGTATTGAATAAAGCAGTTTTGAGTGAACCTTTTGCGTATATTTTTAAAAAAAATGCTTTGAAATAACAACCAAACCATAATAAAATAGTGTAATTAATAAAATAATCTTTGACATATACGTTATAAGAAATAACCGCGTGTGATTTAGTAATTGTGTGAGAGTGATATTAAAAATATTTAAACACAAAACTGTAAACATTATCAAGAATATGAATAAGCAAAGAAAACCTTTATTATAATTCAAAAACAAATATTAATTCCCTCAACAATAATCGATAATGGCGCACTAGTCGTTTTATTTTCAGTAAAATATAATTTTAAAATGCTTTCAACCGGGTAATTGGATGTTAATAAAAAGTAGTTTTAAAAAAAATTGTGAGCCGTCATGTGACGCCTGGCAGATATGAAATATTTAATTTTTTTGTACTCAAATATTTTTATTTAAATTAATTAAAAACGGAAATATCAATATTCAAATAGTTATCTACAAAAAAATATTTATTTTATTTTATTTTTATGATACAATTTGTCACAGAAATACTTTTTATCAATCTATTGAAAACATATTTTTAATTTTATAATGCGCGTGGGCAAATTATATCAGAGAGAGCCGAAAACCTGGCCGAATAAATTGGAAAGGGCCGAAAGACGCGAAGCTGATTGCGAATGCCACGTTACGATGTGCCATCAGAACGTTTTAACGTCCATCCAAATGCACCATTAGATGTTTTATATTAAAAAACTAAATAGATTTGCCAACATATACAAGTTATCCTGTAAGTTATATCCTCAGTAAAGTACTCGCTCAACCATATTTATAATACGTATGTAGATATTCTGTTCCCATTCTTATCATAGTCCATATTTTACTTGTGGTAATCTAGAATATTATTAATTTTTGTTTGGATATTTCGACAATAAATCAAAGTTTTCTCTCTAGAGGCGATTATGACTAAGAGATTTTTATAAACCATCAACGATTTATCGAATTTTATTCGCATTTATAATTTACTTCTTACCTTATAATATAAAACCATATCGTGACATCGTCGACTTGATAAATACGCTGGAAAAAGTTGCTTTTTTCGAACGAGATATTTTTGCTATATGGCTAGTCGCTACTTGCACAGAATTTGCGACACAAAGCTTTAACAGACATGTGCCACAAACTAGACAAAAGAATTGTTCACCTCGTGAAGTACATGGTAGTGTAGTCGGCATACAAATGGGGGCGTCGATATCATATGGCTCCACTGTGCAAAATGAAATGGAGATTGACATTTCATGTTGACGTATTGTCAAAAAAAACTAACAAAACTAAACTACAAAACCAAGCGTAGGTTTCAATATTAATAGACTCATTATTATTCACTTAAATATTTTCAATATTTAAGTGAATTGTGAAAAAAAACTAGTAAATTAACGATATTTCATTTAAGAGACATAAGCTTAATTTGATATATTTGCTTGCTTTTATAATTTATTTATTTTCTAAGTATGCTATTTTATTACGTTTTGTGATTTATTTATTTGGAAACTATTCGATTTACCCTTAAATAATAATTAAAATTCAAATGATTATGTTTTACAATATATTTCTCCTATTATAAATTTTATACTAAAGGCTTCATAAGTATTGCATTCTAAGGACTTCGCCAGTATTATAATTGTAGTCGACATACACTAAAATCGTTTTATTCTCTTGTTCTACTTACGCAAGAATATAGTACAGATATATAAGAAAAACCATCGGGGCACATTATACAATAACACAAGTAAACTGTTATTTCACAACGATTACTATCACTTCAAAAAGAATCAAATCTATGTTTGGTTGTAGAATTTTGCCATGTTAACAAATAAATAAACACTACAGAACATATAAACAAACACTACAGATCATATAAATAAATAAACAATACAGATAATCATTATTGAAATTATACTTATTATATTATTAAATGACAAATAAAAAGATATTGAAAAAAATATTTAATCCGAAAACTTTATATTAAAAATCTTAAATATTTGGGAGAATTATGGATATTGAATATTTATATGTGGCAACACTTTTATTTATGAATTGTAAACAACTTTGACTTTGAAATTAATTCGGCCTTAAAATAGAATTTTGTTATCTTTTATCTTTTTCATTTTTTGACTTTTTTTCTAAAATTTGGCATTGAAATGAATAGTCAGAAATTCAAACTGTTTCTATCGATGGCTAAAAAGATTATTCATGCAATATTGCCAAATTTCTTACATTTACAGGAATAAAATATACAGGTTGATGCATTTCCATGTTAATGAATTATGGAAATTTTAAAATTTCAGGAAAAAGTGGTATCATTTATTAATAAAGTACGTTATTGACATCTATTTATAATGTATAATACAGATTGAAGTGATATTATTTAGTGATGATACAGTATAGAGTGAGTATTTCCCAAATGCACTTGTATCGATATTTTAAGACGTGATTTAACGAACATTTCACAATAAACGTAATGATTATTAACAGGAAAATGAAAAATATTGAAAAAACTTCACCGCAAAAAATAAAAGAACCAAAAAATCTAAAATTATTTTTCAATATTAAAATCACGATGTATGGGGGCATCAAAAGCATAAAGAATTTTTTTCCCTTTTTCTTGGAATTTATTTCGGAGCTAAGTTGATAACACGTTTGTCAAGTTCTAAGGTATGTTGCTTGAGGAAATTAAATTTTTTTTAATAAATGTATTCGTTTACACAAAATACTCTATCTTTTTAAAATCTGATCATTAACAACTTTGCGTAAACAGCTAAGTAGATAGCCGTTTTCGAATTTTTGTTTTGTCACTGTGAAAAAAACTATTTCGCGTGCTGTCGCATTGTATGGATCGTAATACCCAGAAGATTCAGGCAATTCTAATGAAACCTCATTTGTCCATATTATGTTATCCGTGTTGACTCCAAACATACATAAACTGTTAAACATAATACCTTCCTCGGCAAGACGCAGTCGGATAAAGACAAAAACCTCGACTGTGAAGAAACCGAAAAGTTAAGACAATGTTTGTTACTATGATTTATAATTTCCTTCAAAAATTATTTGCACGCTGGACGCGACTATAAGAAATAAATTTATATCATTTAAAAATTAGCTTTTAAATACAATATGTCAAAAAAGGCGCTTTTTAACATGCATTTTTCTTATTTTTCTATAGGATTTTATTCGACTGTTACATGTTTATATTTTCCATAAAACATATCATTTAAGATATATGTCTTGTAATCTAGTAACATTTTAAATATATGCTAAAACTAATAATCTAGAAAAATAACTTCGAAGTTTTTGGTCAGATAACAAGGTTGGGAATTAACAATGAAACGATACAGAAAGAATAGGAGAATGATAACACGAAATGCGATGGAGAGAACTGCCCATAGTTTATATTGAGGAATATCTCTGCGAAGTACTGTATAAAATGGCAATGCATATATTATAATCAATGTATTTTGTTATCTGTACAGCGTATTAAATAATTTTTCACTCGCCATTTTCTATAGACATTTTATAATTTAGATATTTCGTTACAATCCTGCATTTGTAGACTATGGCATGGCATATGACCATTCTTTCTTTTTCCGTTGCGACACCGGTAACTTCCTTAAAAAATTTTCTTTACTATTTTCAACAGTCATTGCATTTCATTACACTGAGAAATAGTGTTAAATAAAAAAAAAAAGAAGATTTGAATTTTGTAATATAGGAAACATGTTTACGCTATATATATATATATATATATATATATATATATATATATATATATATATATATATATAATTCTTAATAAGTCGAAGAAATATATCGATAGTTGAAATTATTATCGCAATGTTTAAAGCACAATAAAAATATCCCCAAACTGTTCATAATTTCTAAGTCGCTGGTGCTACGTGAAGTTTTCACTAAATTAGGTTTTTGTTTGTTTAATAATTATAATTCGAGATTCATTTTGAAACGAAAGAAAGTAGCAAAAAAATATCTTTTGAGCCTAATTTTCTCGCTTTTAACTCGCTCCAATACAAAATGTAAGTTCAAATAAAGTAAACATTTTGCTTCATTGCTCTGCTAGCACTCTTAACCGTATACAGATGTCAGTTGCATAGTATTACATATATTTTATTGACAGATTTTTTAAGTTTTATAAATATGAGAAAAGATATCCTTACAAATACTTGTGTGAAAGTGGAGAAAATCACGCAAGTGTAACATAAAATTAGTTAATAAATTAATGAAATATCAAAAAATTGTTTTCGAAGATGACGAACGAAATTTACATGATTTAATGAGAGAACCAAAAAAAGGCTATCTAAGCGTAGAATACATACAGTTCAGTGATGTAATTATTTTAGAAAATTATCGTAGCTTGCTATATAGTTATTCTCATTTTAAGGCTTGATATCATCCTATATTCTACACATAGAAGTTGTAAAAAAATCATCAAAATCTTCAACGCTAGCGTCAAATTCAATGTAGACGATTTCCAAATAAATATCAACAAACTTTGCGAAATCTAATATTTTTTTAAATAGGTACTGACTTTACTTTCAGCTAAACTTTTTCCAATCTAGCCGATTGAATTTTCCGCTGTAAAAAATGAAACGCGATTATTTATTTTCTATAAAATTTTGTTTGAACGTTGTCATCACCTCATATGTTTTTTATGGACTTTTTACATTTTTTTTATAAGGACTGAATATAATATCTAGAATAAAAGTAGAGACATATTTATCCCGGAAAAAAGGGACCGTATTTATATTTTTTAAATCAATTTTTTATATACTAATTAAGCACGATTAATGATTTACCAACAACGCTGTAATACGTGTTTATTTCTATCTGAAAGTCTAAACAAAATATTTCATGTCATTAGCTTTGATCGTTTCGAAATCCTCATATTTTTTAAATCTTTTGAGAGATTGAATCTCAAAAAATAATTCCGTAGAGAGCCTTGAAACCTAAGTGAAACATCCATTTTAAATTTTTTAGTTATAAATATTAAACTGCTAATTAATTTTCAAATCCAATAAATAAAAACAAATTCACTAATATGGGTGAAATAATTTGCCACATAAGTACTAATTGCAATCTCTCTGATGTCACAATGTTTCACAAAAATTTTAAATAAGCAGTGGTGACCGAATTAATGATGGTTGAAACAAAAATCTCATTTGGTATATTTTCGTTCATGCCGCATATTATTTGTGTTCAAGTATCGCTTGTCTTTAGGACGAACTGGTTGGTTTCTATACTTTCTTTTATTTTCATAGAACATGATATTTTTTTTCTCATAGATCTTTTTAAGTATTCCGTAGTGAAACAATGATTCTTTGACTTTTTTTAGAAATATAAACTATATTCCTTATTAATACATGTGGTTGAAATTTTTTAAGTGGATAGTCCTTTTTTTATTTATTTCTTTCTTCACAACTTCAAGCACACTTTAAATATTTTCCCAAAGTAATGAGCACGTGAAGGAACATGAGAGCAAATTATCATAAAGCTGTAACAAATAAAATAAAACGACACGACTGTCGAGTAAATTTCATCTGGCGATCATTTCTTATTATACCAAGCAACTTCTTAACACCGTTTTTGAAACGATCAATGCAACAGAAAAAATGCCTAGACTCGGTACATCTTGTAATACTTTACGTTGAACGAGGTGAATGCACGCAAGACAGGCGAATGTTAAAGGACACACATGCGCACTACAAGCAGGTGAATTAAATTATGAAGTTGTTCCCCATTTAGCAGCCGCGAGCATAGAGCGCTACCAAACTTAATATTTACCGTAATAAGCAAAAGCAATCCCCATTGGGTCGAATGTAGTTCCATCTTACCATGCCCATTAAAAAACTTGAGGGAAATAATTAAATAGAATTCCCATATATTTTGTAATACAAAACTTATTACAATTTTAAAATATTTTCTCCAACATAAAGAATGAACCTACTTCATCTCCGAATTCATCTCCGAATTCATCTCCGCATGAACCTAATATTAGGTTCATTCGGAGATGAAATAAAAGGATTCATTTCAAGATACTGTGGAATAACGATACGTTCGACATCATGAAATCGTGGGTACGCATTATGAGAAATCTTAGTACCTTATAGGTTTTCTGATAGGCTTCGACCATAAGATTGTGAAATATGAGGTGATTGGAATTACACTTGGATCATGCATAAATAAAACTGTTTCGAGAGTAATCATCCTGCATATAGTCATGCAAAAGGTATGCACGTAAGCGGGTACATATAATCATTGCACATTTGCTTACATTAAAATGTAGTTTGTTGTTCAAACTCCATTGGAATATTAGCTATTGACCACTAATAAGAGTTTCAAATAATCGCCAAAAAGATAAAGTCTGGCATTGAAAATAAATAATTTTAAAATTACCACCGAGGTGAGACTTTAGTTTATTATACGAGTTTTTATTAAATAATCTGAAATATGCAAAATATAATTTTTTTAAGGTATATTAGCTATATTCGCAACTTCATGAAATATTGTGTCAATAAATATTGGGTTTTGGTACAGATACTATAAATAAATAATGCTACTTATATTTTTTCTTGGTATTTATTTTAAGATACTGTAATTAAAAATTGATAGCTAAACCTAAAATACCTTAGAAACTTTCAATAATAATTTATTGAAAGTTTGATTCACTTTTGATAACTTTACTGAGAATTTGTGAATTTCGAAAATTCGACAAAATAAAAAACAATTCGGATCGGTATTTATTACTCAAAATTAATGAAAGTAAATAAAATCATATTTACATTCTACTGAAATATAATTTGTGTCAATAATTTATATTCTTTAGCAACGAAAACCACGAATAAAATACCTTCAATGGATGATGTACGAACTGACGTTAATATATTTTAGACTAATATCAATTATAAAATAAACGTTATTTTTCCTCCAAAATCTTAAAAAGAAAGATATTGCAGAATCTCTGATATTCCTAACTTCATCAAGTTACCCCTTAACTTACAAAAAATCAAATATTTTATTCGAGGTAATTTTTTATGAAGTAATTTTAAAACACTTCCTACTTTCGAGTTTCTCCGAACTTCCACTTTATATTTATTTTGCGGCAAGCGCCTTAAATTTGAAATCTGATCTCTTTGAATGCAATGAAGAAAGATGTAATGGAATACCCGAGGGTACAGTTTGTTGAAAAATGATGTATTCACGTTTTACATTGAGTTTTATTTGACTTTAAAAGTCCTAAATTCGTCTCATAAAATGTAATGCCATCTGCGATTACATTAGGAACAATTGGATTTGATTACAACTTAAAGACATTGTAGTAAATGTTTCAATAGTAACACTATTTTGTTGTTGAAAACAGGATGAAATTGATATGTTAAATTCTGGATTTCCACAGAGATAGATAGCGACAAAAACCGCAGACAAAATGAAGCTTTGAAAGGCAAAAGAAAGTCTTTAAGACCGTAACAAACAATTAAAGACTCCATTTATTTAACTACCAAAACTTAAAAATGTAAATCGTTGCCGTAAATATTTTTCTCAGTAATTCATATGGGTTTCAAATATTATAAAACATGAGGTAATTTATTATATATATATGAAATCCAGTTTATATAATTTTGGGATCGTATAAAGTTATGACAAGCTCATGATAATGATAAATATTACATACACACACACACATATATATATATATATATTGCTTTTCGCCTACAGTCCCTTTCACTAGTCATGTTGTGAAACATGCTATTTACCGATTTTATATAAATTAAAATAAATATTTTTTAGAAATATGATCTTCTCCCAGTTCCACTAAGATATTTTCAAGCCTACCTCTTTATATCGTTTTGAGATGTATTATTCCATTTTTATTTTAAGGCTATATCTCCTGGCGATTATAGAAATTTAACATTATCACATTTTCAAAAAAATCTATTTCCTTTTATAATTTACAGGATGCAACTTATAACAAATCTAGTTTATATTTCCAGCATAGCGATGAAAGAGAAAAAACTTTTACCTTATTTGACCTTACGTTTCTTAAATGACCACCAACAACGAGCCAAGTAAATGATGTGTGGGAATTTTTACGAACTGTGTATACTTATCTATATATACAATTATATATATACCAAAAAAGTTGACCCATTTTTCACATTTAATATATACATAGGAATGCAATAATATTTTGTGCATACGATACAATATTTAATTAAATATAATTGAAAACATATTACTTTACAAATCTCATAAAATATAAGGTATAATAACGATTATGAACCTACAATTATATTAAAATGAATTAATTGTTTTCCAGATAATAAGGAAAATGTTTTATTGAGTGCAATTAATTTTTAGTTATTTTAAATTAATATTAGGCGATGCAAACTTTACTCACGCGGTCTTATATAAAATATGAAGATGCTTTAAATTATTGCACTACAAATCTCTTATGAACAAACGAAACTCGCACTACGAGAGTTCAATACACTTTTGTGGTATATCTTATAAAATTTTATATATTGAAGGGTACATTGTTTTTTAATTTTACTATTATTAAACTTTGATATTATTTTTTACAACACAAAGATATCTCCTATTATAACTTCCACAGGTCCAAAAATATTTCTGGAAGCACTCGTATTCAGAATACGGACAAATTTTTTGATCGGCCCTAATCCGGTCCACTAATTCGTGTTTTCGTTTAAAAAGAAAATATTTTTTTTATATGAAAAGTATTAACATACTTTAATGGAAAATATTTAACAAAAAATGGATTAATTAATATTTTTTTTAAATATTTCGTTTAGTTCAATTACCCATTTGACAAATATTTTAATGCATTGAAAAAAGGAAAAAAAAAATATTTTCAAAGAAAGAACGTACAACGTTAAGACTCCAGAAATATTAAGGAATGTGGTAAATGTAAGAATTTCACTAGACAAAATATAATATTTATATTATCACATGCACGCACCCACAAATGTACGCATAACGTATATACGTAGGTACGCACGTACTCATACACACACCAACGCACACACGCTCATACGCTTTTGCCGAAGCATTAATTTGTGAACAAGCCGATTTTCCTTTCCACGGTAATCCCATCGAAAAATGGTAAAATGCAAATATGAATGGTCTGCACCTTGCTTATTCCGAGTACGCGGTAAATACGCCTTCTCAACGGTTTGTAATAATGCAAAAATAATGAAAATGTGGCCCGCATATTGAATATCACTGGCATTGTTTCCGCCGCGTATTTTTTTTTTGCTTGTTTGTGGTGACTCGCCACGTGAATGAGAGAAATATTTTTGTTTAATTATACGAGCAGCTTTAAATCTTAGCATAACATTTTCCTCTTTTTTATTTTGAAAATAAATGATTGATGGCGTTACTATAAGAATTGTGAAAATATATTATTGACGTTTTATGGCTAAAACTAATAAGTATATTTTATACTCGTACAATTCGCTATCTAGTGTTATATTTTAGGAAATTAATTTTAATTTTTTTCTGATTTATATCTAACACCACTTTAACTTGCTCAGGCATAAGTAAAACCATCTTTGGTTTTCAGGTTTTTAACTTCCAAATAAAGTTAGGCAAAGTAGTAAAAACATTTGCGGGGTAAATATTAATATTTAATATACATAAAAATGTACTTAAGTTCTTTAAAAATAGGTGGAAAAAATATTACCTTTATCTCTTTATTATTCTGTGCTAAATTAGGTTGAAAATTTAATAATTTTGTCGCTGTTTCCAGGCCACATTTTTCCACAACGTGTTTGTGATAACCTTATTAGTAAAACATGGAAAATATATTCAGGGTTGGTTAAAAACTTTGATATATATTTAAAAAATATTTGATTTTGCGGGAAAAATAGGTATAATATATTTATTTTTCCGATTTTAATAATATATTTATATGTATAATATATTTTTGACAGTTACTAGTAACTAGAAAATATGCGACAATATAGAAATGAAAACAAAGAATTAGCGATTAACGTCTATACACATATTTGTTTTGAAAGGTTAAAATCAAATATGTGTGCAGTAAACTCGTAAAAGAGTCTTGCTTGTCATATATTTTGAAAACAAAAATACATTATTACAGTTATTTATAACATTCAGATTTGTTTATATGATAAAAAATTGACAAAGATATATTAAAAAATAAATTAACAATGGATAAAATTTTTGGATATTATTTTTAAAATATTCGTCTACGTTGTGTTTCTGTGAACCTCTTTGAGTGTTAAAAAATCTTCTTATGGACTTCGTTTAGTAATCAAATTCAATTCAAATTACTCTATCTATAAAATTTAATATTTTCCGACAGAGTTTTTACTATTTTTAAACTTGTCATGATATTTAGAAAACTATTTCTGAAATACTGAATGAGTTTAAGGGTAAAATTTTTAAAGTTACGTAATAGTTTCAGTCCACTGTTGACATTCAAACCATAAGTAATTTTGGTTACCTAGGATGGTTGTAGAACTTTAATCTCTTGATACAAATTACATATCTCTAAACTCGATACAAATTATACTTCAAACGACGAACAACCAAACGACGATCAATACTTCAAACGACGAAAAAGCTATTTTACGAAGTTTCAAAAATACTATCTATTAAATTTAATTTTTTGATATTTTTTAGTAGAAGGGTTATTTTTAACTTATCCAAAAAATGAGCCATTTATTCTCGAATTGTAAGAGTCCTACTTTTGGCATTTTCTATTCATTAAGTATTACAATAAATCATATAGTAATTGCAAATAAATTTAGAACTTATTTACTGAACGGATACTTGTTTATAGTATATATAGTCCTAACTGAGAATACATACAGACCAAAAGTGTCAATGGTTGAGCAACGTTTATTTGTCCATCCATCTGCCTCTAAGAGCCTTTTAACTTTTAGCTGAAATAAAAACATTAGGAAAGAAAATAGGAATAGAAGTGGGTAATATTTAAAAATATTACAAATTTGGAAAATAAAACATATTTGAACAATTTAAAAATAAGTCGTCATTCTATTTGTTTCTTTTGGAGATAATATATGCCTATATGCAAAAAGTTCATCAGAATGAAAGAATAAAATGACAAAAATGTTTTACATGGGGCAAATATATTTTACTTTCTAAATTTGTACTACTTTTATGCGGTTCTAATTTCTGTTCAGGATGTCAAGCTAGATTGCGAGATCAAGCTAGATGTAACTATTAACATATTGCAATTTATAATATCTCTATTTCATTTCTCTGAAAATTTGTTCGCGATTAGTTTGCTGCTTTATTTTAATTTGTTAAGTATTTTGCTTACTTGACTCGTTCACGATTTTGCTTGCTTAATTTTGAACGAATTTATGAACGACTTTGCTCACTTAACTTTAGGTAATAACATGAAATGTTTAAGAGTTTTATATGTAAAAGCAAAATATATGTTTCCAAAGTTGATAAAATTACGTTAGAAACGAATTTAACGCCCTGAAGATGGTACCGATGCAGTCATGAAAAAAGTTACTTACCCGTATTGACGCTGCGTTTTAACTTTTTTGTCACTTTTAGGGGTGACCAGAATTTACATATGTTTTTTAAATAAAATGTGAGCATTCCTTTGTGGTACATAGAGAATGATCCCGCATAACGTAAAGTGGAGAGACTATAAAATATCTTATTACAGCAAATCGGCCGAGTTATGAGATTCAACAAGGGTATGTGTATTTAAGTGGCACACAATTTTGTTTATCTTTTTGGATTGTCCTTAATTGTAGTCGATTTCAAGGTCTCTATATAAGAATGTATTATTTTCTTGGCTTAAAAATTTAATTGCATTTTGAAGACGTGAATATCATTCAAGTAAATTTTAATTTTGTCTATAATTAAAGCTAATGCACTTAAAAATATTGTTGATTTTATTTAAAGGTAGGTAATATAATATTTATAAAAAAACAGGAAATAATTGGTTTTCTTAAAATTAGATTTTTATCAGATTTTGTTTCTGAGATATTAATTTAATACATTAAATTTTTCTCTACAAATCAGTATTCACCTATTCTGCTAAAATATAATTGTCCTATTAAAATAAAATAATTAAATCTTATAAAAATACCATTAAATTTTCTTTACTGTGATCTACTCACACCTCATCTTATTGTTTTAAAAAATTAGAGGCTGTATAGAAT
Organism: Druceiella hillmani; assembly: GCA_039881145.1. NCBI lineage: Eukaryota > Metazoa > Arthropoda > Insecta > Lepidoptera > Hepialidae > Druceiella > Druceiella hillmani. The sequence continues at coordinate 4,969,354 of JAYKKI010000057.1, forward strand.
AACTTTTTGAGATTAATAAAAAATTTGTGTTTTTATCAAAAGAACATAGTTAAAAGAAGCAAATATTTAATGTTTTTATAGTATTGTTTAGTCCTGAGTTATTGCTACGATATATATTATTTACATTGAAATAAGTTAAATTGTTTCAGACATTAATTTTTCCAAATTAATACACACAAACACCCACACACACATTCACTCATTCAATCACTCACATACACAGATGTATGTAATCCTTAGTTTTGTTGAGATTATAAGTCATAAAATTATATTATAGGAGCTCGGAACATACACAGGGAATTTAAAAATCCAGAACAATATATACAAGAAACCACGTTAACGTTAATTTGTTTTCTTCTGATATTATTACAGAATAAAAAAATCAAGCCGAATTAAAGAGTGCCATAGTAATTACATTAAATATAACAAACATCTTACTTTATAGTTTGCGTCATTCCTAGTAAAATCAAATTATAATCTATTTATTAAAATTACATTGAATCTGAGTAACGCACGCAAACCAATGGTATTTTGTTACTGTAGTATTACGTTTCATTCGACAGTTCACTGGTACTCCCTCCCTCGCAAACCATTATATTCAACAATGAATCCTCGAGTGACATAAAGCGACTCACGCAAACAATGGAGTGCCGTCTGAACAGCATTCCCGATATTTCCACACAATTTTTTGTTAGATCTTTTCTTCGCTATTTTTAAATGTACACTGGGAAAATATAATAAACTGCATGTCGGTTCATTTATAGGAAAAAAAAATAAATTTAATCAAACACTGTGTAATTTAATCAAACATAGGAGATAGAGTTATTTACGGTATGGGGTATGAAACAAATTCATTATTTATATTAAAAATGAATATTTCGGTGCATGTGTTAATTTTCAAGAATTATTTTATTGGTCCTGTTTATTAAAATTCTTGTAAAATAATAAGTTATACTTGCAATAGAATGCCGTTTCAGTATCTCATATAATTACCAGTGTAAATAGGTTTTGAAGTTTATTAAACCAAAATAGATTAAAAATACAAATTTTTAAGAATCTTTATTTGAAATGACAATTTTAAATCGCGGTAAGAAGAATGTACTTTTAGAGTGACATTCTTCTGTTTTTACTTACATATATTAATCCTATTTAGGAAGTCGTATCTTTTATTTGTATATATATATATATATATATACATATATATATATAACATTTATTCGCCAAATTTAATATGCATGAACTAGGAGTTAGAACGGAAAAAGGAAAAAAGTTTCAGAGATTTCTCACTTTCTAATCTGATTTTTGAAAACATTTATCGAGATCATTTTCCTGGTATTCTGCGTACTTGCCATTACTAATTTCTAATAACTCTAAAATTCTCTCATAAGTTTTAACTGGTGTCTACCCTAACTTAGCTTTAACACTATCATTTTTGACTATCATTTTTCTAAAAGAGCAGCTTAATATATATATATATATATATATATATATATATATATATATATATATATATACATACTTGTGAATGTGTATGTGTATGTTTGTGTGTATATATCTGTGTGTATGAATCTATTCCCCTTCAAGCGTGCAGGCATGTATTCATGCGTGTATGTGCTTATGTCATATTACCGATTTATATATTATTTAGTACATGTAAAAAACAATCTGCACAGAATGTACAGATTTCTACTTCTATCAAATAATTCATTCCGCCGTATGTCAACGGCTAAATCATCGACATTATATTTATTTGGTTTGATATAGTTGAAGTCGTGGCTGTTATATGACATAACTCAAAAGTTGTCCGGTATTTTATCATAGAGTTTTTAATTTATTGATTCACATACATCAACATTGCCTCGATGCCGAATATTACAAAGAAAGACACCAAAGTAGGTTAGCTCCTTCCCAATAATTGGGCGCTACACGGTTAAATTTTCTTTCTTTAAGGAATCATCAAATAAGAAGGATTATCTAGTATAATTAAACGTTTCAGATGATTGCCCCTGGAAAATCCGAAGTCATTTTTTCTGGTGTTCAATTTCCACTATCTTATGTAATAAGTTCATCGGGAAAGACATAAACTCAATTGTAATATTCAGTTTTTTTCACGAATGCAATAGTATAATAATTAGTTATGCGAAATAGAGATTACTAAATATTTGAAAGGTATTATGCTATGAATACTCTGCATATGCTGTGAGGTTCATTTGTATCAGCATTATAGTTTAATAACTGAGGGGAGTTATTTAGCGAAATTGTATAGCCATTTATTTATATCTATGCTATCCTACCTAAAGAAATTATGAGTATTTTTGTGGATTGTTGATTAAGAGATATTCATTTCAATATATTCATAGAAGATACGAAAAGCTTATCTAAGAGTAATCCAGAATATTATGTTTGTAGATTAGGTACCATCAATTGGTGCTAATACTAACAAAGTGAAACTAATTACACGCCAATATGTTTTTGCCATGTAAACAACCGTTTTCCGAGATATTTTGGCATCTAGAAAGTTTATTTAAGAGGACATGACTTTTAAACACTCTTTATAATCAATAAAATTTAAATTTATAAATTACCTGATTTTCATCAAAACACCCACATTCGAATAGAATGGCTATTTACTATTATGAATGATGAAGACTTGTTTTCTTCAAATTTGCTATAAACGTAATGAGACTTATAAGCATAATAATAAAGAGAAAAAACGGTTATACGCATAGCGATGTGATGAGATTGTAATGAATCTTTATCAACCTTTTTAAATAGGCCAGAATTTTCGATCTACCACAAATTTCTTGATGCTCAAAGTTTTTTGAGAATGAAGTCTTATGTTACCGTTCATATGTCTTATATAGCCCTATAATTTTCTTTACAAAAATCCCAAGACTTATTTTCAGTCTCTTTTCAGTTTTTTTAGATCCCAAAATCTTCAAAAATAATTCACTATTAACGTTTTTATATAGCTATATTAACGGATCTATGGACGACGTTTCTCATTATTGAAACCTTCCATGTCTTGGAATTTACTCCTTAAGAATTGTTTTTCATTTACAACGTCCGGTATGAAGTTTTATTTTCAAAGTGTATGCAAATAAAACTTCATACCGTGATTTCAAAAAGAACGCATCTATTTCTACATCTACAGTTTTGAAATCAAATTTTATGTTTGACATTTTGTCTTCTAATGAACATTTTAAATAAGGTAATAATTTAATTTTTGGTTTGTATTCTTATTATAAGGAAGTTCATTTCGTTAGAGCGGATATTAATTAAAGTGTTAGCTTTAATTAAAGTGTTAGTGGTTGTTAATAGGCGAATTTAAAAAAAAATCGCCTACAAATAACGGCTGAATGACAAAAGTATGCAATTTTTAGGGTTATGTATCTGTTTTTCTTTCAAAGCCGTTTTTCTCAGAAACTGTTTGACGTAGGAACTTGAGAAACAATAAGGCAACAATAGAAATTAATCTAATAAATCTAATATTAAATAAATCTAATATACGTTTCTGAAGTTATCATTGAGAGAAAATATTTCTATTTTAAACTTCGTGTATCATGTGGGGAATTAATAAAAAAAAGTTATAAAGACTCCAACAAATTTTTTTTTCGAGTTTTTTATAAGACGTTATTGAAAATGTAAAAGAGTATGTGCCACACCCTTCCTCCCACCTTCGCCCAATATCGTTCAATGCAGTTAAGTATATAAAAAAACAACTTTATTAGTAGTTTACCTAAAATTAATAGAAAAACTATGGAAATTATTTCAAACTATAAACTTTTTTAAAAAATTTAAATATTTTTACTTCAGTCAAAGCAATATATTTACTAGGTGAAAAATAATGTTATAACTTGTGATTAGAAAACTGTGTACCCTTAAAATCTATATACACACGTATTTAAAAAAGTTACTGTCTTTTATCTAAGCCATAATTTTTGTATACGAAGAATTATAGAGAAGGAAATATTTTTGAAGGCGTGTCTTAAAGTGATTTAAACATTTATGTCAATCTCCAACTGTCATATTTTATTTAACAATGACAGAAAATGCAAAACCAGAAACAATTTTAATTGCAGAATAAATTAATCAAATGAGAGAGTCGGAGTTGGAACCATATGACGTCAATTGATGTATTTGAATAAATGCTTTTGAATTATGAAAGCCAAAATACATATTTTCATCAATAACAGAATTCAAAATTATGGTTTTTAAAATAATTTTAAATATATTTTGAATAGTTGCTCAGTCCATATTGAAAGAAAAAAATAACATTTTTTTTATTTGAAAATTTTAAAAATATCTACGAACGCCTAAATAAAATATTGCAATCGCGTTTACAAATTCAAAAGAAATTTTAAAGATACTCGAGTGATTTTTATACCTCCTCTTGTACTCCGATGAAATGGTTTGAAGATTTTCCATTATCACTTCCGGTGAAAGCTCGCATTACGGAAAAATCTTTCAAAGTTAAACGCACTTGGACGAATTTCTTTTATTGAACTTTTTTCTGTTGTTTGTACTTTTGGACATTTGTATTTAAAAATAAGTTGCTCAAATTGATAACTACATGCATTGAAGTAGGTATGGATATTGTGATATGTAAACTTGTTGACCTATTTTAAATCGTATGGTTGTTAAGAAACTGTATGCATTTCTGTAAATTTTTAGGGTAGATTGTTTTCTACTTATAAATAGTGAGTATGATTAGTATTATTAATTCATGTTATTTCTCAGACGAACAGGTAAATATGGTATAAATACCGGTAACGGGCATTCTCAACGTGTTCTACTACTTTGCGTGTCCAAAAGAGTATTTTAGAAAAGGGTGTACTATAGAGGGTGTGTTCAATATAGTTACTTTTTAATAACATAGTGATTGGCGCATCCAACTACACTAGTTTTACGAAAGTACGGTCAGTTTTAGAGGTAATCCAATAAAAACCAGAATGATAGATATAATTCTTACGGAGTTTAGGCAATATTTCATTTCATTGGTGAGACTTATGTAAATATGGGAATTTCCACAATATTTTTCTTAAATTTATCTCTGTTGGATATTTAGAAACTTATTAAGTTTTATGGTTTTAGAAAAGTTAAGATCAAATCAGCTTTGTCTTCAGCGTTTATGACGTTGGTATTCGAGTGCAATTTAGCTTTAGTATTTTTTTTGATCCTTTAAAGAAATTTATTTACAGTGGGTAAGTTATTAAGTTGCGTTTGAGTGTGGGCATTAAATTGTCATATTTGCTGTGTTTTCATGTCTTTGCATATTTTCTTTACTATCTGGTACTGTATAACCACCTTTGATACCGTTTGTTCTTTTAGTGGCTTGTGTAAATTATCTCCTTTTACCGTGCTTCATGTTGATATGCTTTATTACGTATTTACTGTAGCTTCCCGTGTTTACTTATTAACCTTAGACAGCAAGCATAAAGGAATCTATTACCTTGAAAATATTATCCTTTGTTAACCAGGAAGTACATGCTTCTTTGTCTTATAGTTTTATTGAATTTAGTGTAGATATATATTTTATAATACTCTTGGTTCCCATTTTTCATTTGTCAGTGAGTATGTAAACTTTATTATTTATCTTTATTGTTTCGATGTTTGTAGCGCAATAATTGCATTTCGCACTTACTATTTTTATTTGTTTTGAAATTATATTAGTAGTTTTTTCTATTCTCGGATAGTGCAGATTTATGATGTCTACCAAACCACCTCCATTTAATGGACAATACAATATATGACACTTTACGGTGAAACCAATATATCGGGCGTTGTGTTTATTGCTCTGTTACGCGAATAAAATAGGAAGTGTATAAGTACTTATCGCTTTTATATTACGTCCACCACACAGATCGGCCTCAGATATATTTTTTATTCTGTATTTTATTCCTAATTTTTAGACTTTGGAACACTTTCGAGATCACTCACGTATTTGTCTGTCGGTCCGTTTGTTTAAAACCAATTTTCTCAAAAACTATGGCATCTAGAAACTTGGCATAGAAATATACGTTATTAACCGATATTTACTGAAAATTGAAGAGGTTAATAAAGTATCGATTTTTTAAATTCGTATGTCATATGGAGGACATTTGGAAGGGGTATGAACAATATTTTTTGATGATTTAAATTTGTTATGTCAAGTTTAATTTAAACTGTACACAAAAATAGACTACGAACTTTCTCTTCTCCTCTTTTATTTACATAAGTACTGAACAAAACGATACGAAAAACACAGATATGATATATATACTCTCTAAAAAATTATTATTTGTACATAGTGTGATAGAAATACTATATACCTTCAAATATTTATAGGTGCCTAAATATATACAGAACCATCGATGTACAAGTTCAACTCGTAGTTGACAAGTTTTTAATACACTTTTAAACGCCTCTGTACATATTCTTTGTTTTAAAAATTTATACGTTTCCTCGGCACTTTACTAATGATGTTGCATTTCTATGAAAAATTTGTACGGTTGGATTCATAAATCTTCTGAATTCATAAATCATCTGTCCTAAGTCTTATTTTAATATTGTTACTGAAAATTTCCATTTATTCAACGTATCAAATTCAGCTACTACAAACAACCACTTTAGCTTATATGCAAAATTAATTGTTTTCATTTCTTTTCAAACTAAAGGACATACATAAAAAAGACGTACTTAACAAAAGGGTTTGTTTGAAATTGTTGCATCGTAAAAAATTTGCTTAAAAATAATTTATTCACTATGAATGTCCCATTTTTTTGTATTACTTAAGGTGTTACATTAGAAATAAAAACGATTCTACAAGCAGGAATTTGTAATTATAACAATATATATTTTTATGCATATAAACTGGAGTTTATTACATATTCTAAAATATATCACTTTCTTGCATAAATGTGATTTTATTATAAGAATACGAATAAAATTTTATTTATTCAAGAAACAATAAAACAAGCTTAAAAAACTAGACATACAGTAAGGGATTTATTTTTACAAGTGCAAACTTTCACGGCCCATAATATGGATAAAGTAAGAAAAACAAGTGCCAATGTAGTTCGTGAAAGAAATGTAAACGCTAATTGACGAATTGCACGTAATAAAAGAAACTTATTTATAAATAATATGTAACTAAGAAAAAAAAACAGAAATGACAAGTGTTAAATAAAACACAAACAAAACAGCGACCCGTTAGGAGTTGGGAACGGAACAGTATTATTTTCTTCTTTTATTTGGGACACTTCTTCACAAACCACCAATTAAACATAGATTGGGTTTTCTTTAATTTAAATTAAGAAATGGAAACTTTGGGTTTCTAAAAATGTTATCAAATCTTCCATTATTTTTTCTAAGGGTGCAATTAAGATTATGATAAGCATACTCGTAGTTTTTTTTCTGTGGCAATAATTTAACTACAATTTGCAAGAATTAAACGGACGCCAATTTTGTCAGGTTACGTTTTGGTAATTTTTGCTCCACGTTTTAGAGAATTCATTAAATTGGTCTCTTGTAATCGAATCAAATAGAACTGTTAAATTTATTGTCATGTCATTTTAGGCATGATCGACGTATATATCACCTATAAACCTTCGGATCCTGGATGGGCAGACATCCCGATGAAGCAGTAGACCAGCATCAAGTTACTCGGTGAAATAGTGAAGCTTATGATTACACTCCTACATTGGCAATAGAGGGGACAGCTTTAGAATGAAGAGGAAGGGAGGAGGAGGAGGGGGGGAGACGGAGGAGATGCGCTGGAAAGGGAGGAAGGGGGAGTAAAAGGTAGAAAAAGAGGCAGAGTGATTATACTATTTTATCTTTTTATAGAAAAGCGCAAGGAACATTACTACTGACGTGGGTCCATTCACCGACACACATCTTTTGGGATGGGAAAAAATCCAGTTTGCTGAAAATGATTTTTTCCGTTTTCTTCAAAATTTTTCTTCTTAACTGTGTTGTAATTTTTCACCCTGTATTTTTACTCAGCCGCATAAATTTTTGACTTTTATATGGATTGTCAGTTTTAATTTTGAAAATTTGTTTTGCTAAAATATGTTGTCAATTAAAATATAACATGCAATAAATAAAGTTTTAAATATCTTGACTATGGCGGATATTATCAAAAATATAAAAATAATACAAAGAAGCCATTTTACTTCGCCATTCATGGAAGACTTTGTAAAAGTGACATTTTACCTAACAATTAGGGGTAGTTCGTTAATTGTTACATTTTTTTTAAACGCGTTTAAAATATGTATATTTTTTTAATTTTCATAAACATTGTCCATTATATGAAATGAGACAACAATTATTATGCTTATCATTTGTTAAGCATTAATAAATATAACTAATATGCACATCTCAAAAATCGACAAATGTGAGATTGCCTGCAGAGCCATTGCCGCTGGTAGTTCTAATTTAGTTAACTGTTTCTCTTACTTGAACCACCGGGTTGCTAAATTTAACTTCGCTAAATTCTAAGGTAAAAGAAGTAAAAAACTATATTGAAATAAAATATAACATATATAATAATCTAGATAATAAAGCTATTATTCACACCAACCTAAAAATTACATCACACCAATTTAATCATTTAAGCCCTTCACATCGACTGATGTGTCGTCACAGTAAAGGTCAGAATTTCGAGTACAAGTTTCGTGATTCCAGTTGCGGCAAATGCACACACTGTATCAGCGCACGCACTGCATCAACTTTGAAACTTTTTTGTCGTAATAATTTATTCTGAATCGTCCAAGCCAAGAAGTCCTCCTTCATCTTCTTACTTTCTTTACTATCGCTTTCACTATTTTATAAATGTAGTAGACACGTTTATAAAATACGATTATAAATGTGATATTTTAACATAAATAAGGAAATAAATATTTTGCTTCAAGACATAAAATTAAGATGGAAAACACACGTAACTAACTTGTTAATTAAATAAAGCTGCAATTATGGATTATAAGTTTTCTATATAAGGCGATCTAGTTAATTAATTTGTACAAACAATGAATAAAATAAAATTAAAAGTAAAATCACTAATCCGTTGTGCATGAACTTCAGGGAAGTTGTTCTTATTTATTTATGTATCATCTTTTATGTATATAACATATGGCGGACTTATTGCCATATGAGCAATATTTTCCCGTCAAGTATAATAATTGGTATTGAAATTTAGTTGGTAGACTGTCAAAGATTTTACAACTAAAATTCTTTATAGCACATTACACAAAAAAAATTTTAAAAAACGCAAAATTATAAGTAAAACAAGCGAATGACATGATTTGCGATGGAAAAGACAGGAAAGGACAATGGCACAAAGGAAAAGGTTCAGGAGAGGCAGGACTTTTTCACTCGATCTTTGAAAATATTTAGGGATGTGACTTTCCTGATGTCAGAATACAGGTGATTCGAAATTTCTGCTTCTTGGATAATGAAGGATTCTTCGTAAGATGTAAAGGTTTGTTAGGAATAAGTAGAGTGAGTAAAGTTTCAGTTCGTAGCTCAGACAAATCTTTAAATTTGCCACTAAATAATTTGGGCTATGAGGATTTCTTAATATATTAAAAAGAAGTGTACTTATATGAAGTTGGCGTCGATCACGGATCTTCAGCCATTTGAGAAGTGACCCGTGTTCAGAAATATGATCATATTTTCTGAAGCCGACGATGTACCGAATGCATAAATTTTGTCCTTCCAACTTGTACAAATATTTTTCATTAAGATAAGGATTGCACACATCTCCATAAGCACGTAATGGTAATAAGGGTGTTTGATAAAGGTAGATAAGGGTGTTTGATCAGTATAAAGATGATACTTGCTAGGAATATTTTTAACAACATCATCACTAAATACTGAGAAAAGGAGAGGAGATAGAAATCCACCTTGAGGTACACCAGCTGCAGGATCAGCCCACTCAGAATACGTATCTGACGACTTAACACATTACCTGCATCCGTAGAGATATGAACTAAACCACTCAAGTGATTGTTGCGACATATTAAGATATTTTAAGTTCTTCATACCTGGTCCAAACTTGGGACGTGAACTTGCAAGAATGTCAGGAGAAAATAACTTTTTGTTGTACAAATCACGCAACTGCTGTAGCGGTTATGAAGTTAGTAACAAAAGTACCGAAACTGAATTGGAAAATTACACTGCTAATAGAATAAAAGAAAAATATTACCCATATACGAGGCAAAATAATTATTTCTAATAAAGCAAAATAATTATTTTCATAATTCATAAAATAGCCTTTTAAAAAGAATTGTCTGTGAACAAAATTTATTCAGCAATCAGTACTTTAAAAAAAATTACAAAAAATGGAAGTTTGAAAATATCACTTGTAATTGGGCGCAAATACCATTTACCTGTGTAATTATTTGGATTTATGTATAATTGTTTTCAAGGTCCCAATGCCAGAGGAATAAATTTTGATAATGATGTTATAAGAATTAAATCATTACGTCGTCATATTATTTTTATTATCACTATAATTCATATTAAATCCGCTATGTATTTATGTATTATGGGCTTAACAATGCAGTCATTAACCAGCAGCAGAAAAGTACTAACTATATTAAATATACATGGGCAATCGATCAATTATGCATTAACTGAGAAATTAGAAAACAAAGTTAACTTAAACCCCTGTAGATGATAAGCAATTAATCCATTCTTAACAAAAATTTACCGGAAAAAAATTACGCATCGATAGTAACGATGTTAACGATGCCGGGTCATTAATTTTTAAATTTAAATTCCGACCAAGGTCACGAAATTTTCTTACAATCTAAAAGAAGCTTGCTCAATCTTAATTTTACATATTGTGGAAAGAACAGATATTAAGCACTATTTATGTGATGGTAATATGGCAAAATCATGCAAAAGCAAATTGTGTCAAACTCTTGTCTGAAAAATGTGATTGGATTTTCAATGATGACAAAATCGATTTGGTTCGAAGGTAAGCACTAACTCTAAAACTCATAAAAATATGCTATATTAGTTTGGTTAATAAATGTGTGACTATAAAATGTCTGCTTTATAGTCAAGGGGAAACTAAATGGACAAGTTTGCAAATAAAGCATATACATCATTCGCATTGTATACGGAAAAAAATCTGACAATATTTGACACGTATAACCCGCTAATTTTATTTTATTTTTTTTTCTATAAGATATACATTATGTTCTCGCAGTAATAACTTAGCTCTTTTTATGCTTAGATTTCCAAATCAGCAGCAATAACAAATTCATTATAAATTTATTAAATTTAGAAGTGAAATTAAAAATTAAATTAAAAATAAAAATAAATTCAGTTCGAAGTCAGTGCGTTGCTTTGTATAACTAATCGGCTTACGATTTTTAATAAATATTACGATTATGATTGTTACTTTACGATTATTAACAAATATTGTTTTAAGGCATCATTCCTTTAATAGCAATGTTTAGATTTGTATTGAATTAAAATTATGTTATTATTTTCATGGATAATGTACCATTCAGTAATTAAATCTATACCATTCATTAATATTTGAATATATTATCGAAATATGAAGTAATAAATTAAACATTTTTATTATTTACTTTGAGTGAGTACATAGTTAGTGTTATCGCTTACCTACAAAATTCGGAGACGGTTAGAAAATAATTGAAAAGAAAAACAAAAGTATTTTCAAAAATTACTAATTAATTAGTCGTCCAATATTAATCTAGTAACTTACTTCAGACTTAATAAAACAGATTAAAATAGAATATGATCGTAATTTTAATACAATTTAACTCTAAAAATAAAGATGGGACTATAGCTTGAAATCTAAAAAAAATATGAGATTTTTTTATTTCAGAAATTGTTGCATTGTTTATTTTATTCAAATAGAAACACTAGTAATTTAAAAGACACTTACTTTATATACAATTCAGGTTTAAATATTACCATGAAGCATTAAATTTTACTAATGTACGTATAAAAATATCGCCAAGAGATAGTATAAAATTTTGTAAAGTCTATAAAAATGTTTTCGATATACATTTATTGTCTGTTTGGATTGAAATTTTGTGATTTAGATTAGCATGTCATTTTCCAAAGACGTAAATTAATTTGGCGTAATTATTGTACTGGTGATAAATTACATTAAATTGTTACTTTAATACTATTTAATAAATTAACAGTAATGTATTTTTTCTTACGGGCAACCACCATAATCCCAGTATGTGGAAACCTCTGTTTATATTTTTTCACTAGATGGCGGCATGAATATTTTTAAACCTAATACTATATTTTTAAAAACATGGTAGTATATGTATCGCTATCTATTTTATTCTAAGAATACGTGAAATAGTATTGAGAGAGACAATTTTAAATATGGAAATGTATATCGCATCATAAGCTTTTCTAGGCAGAATTACTAGTAAATATGAAGGTGCAAATCAATCCCTGCTAGTGATCACGTGTCTGCTAGGAAGATCCAAGGAGATTACTAGCACATATACCGTAGGGAAAATTTACTAAAATTCAAGTATAAAGGAGAAAAAACTGTTTCCAACGTAAAACAATCAAACTGCAATAATTTATTTTGAATGCGTTGACGTGATATATACATCTGAAATTTAATATGATAAATATATAATTATAAATCTATAAACTAATTTGTTACAACTTTTTCGTAGCGAAATGCGGGTAGAATTTGCCTTACGAGAGATTTGTATACACTTGGCTATAAATAAACATGCAATATTATACGATATCTTTATCAAACTATTTAAAAATATCTATATAATTTTTCACCGCATAAATAAATCGCCCAGTATATATCTGCTGGCGTAAAAATAACGTGAATTTCCCAAACAACTGTGAAATTTAGAGTTATAGTTCGGTTTTTCCGACAAATATTAGGAATTTTAACTTCCCCAAATTCGTTTTTTTTCATAACTTCGTTTAAAAGCTTGGAAGATGGTGTAGAGGATATATAATATCTCATATTAAATTGTACAAGATAGTTTGGTACCCTCAAAACTAATAATTTAAATTGATATGTGATAAGTAAATAAAAAAAAGTAAAGTTTTTGTGAGTATACGAAGTTAAAATACTCAAACACCGCGTCAAGTTTTAAGTTTCTACTTTAAGTGGTTTCTTAGAAAAACGACTGTGACAGACAGACTAGCAAGTTATTGACTTTACGTAAAGTTCTATGTTAGGCATTATATCTCGAGTAAAATGCTATTTAAACTATATTTTGGAAGTTCTATTTATTTTAAAAAACAGAAAATGTGACGACACGTATACCAATATATTTTCTCAGGTATTGGTCAACTATTTATGATAAATATACAGTCAAAAGGAATTTTTGAAGCTAAGTAGTAGTATTTAATTGTCAAGAGTGAGATTCATATTTGTGAGGATTAATAACTTTTCATAACAAATATCCAGGAATATGATGTAAAAATATTATTTTCATTCATCAATGAAACGCTATTGTGAGTTACCAATCGACAATATATGTACGTCAGCTAAAACTTTTATCACAGTTTTGCGAATGCATAGAATTTTTCGTGCACAGGTATAATTTTTTTTATACTACATCTTAACTGCACTGTTCCTCTGAATTTTTTGAATTATGCGTATAGTATTACTAAACCACAAGGACTGAAAGAAATAGGTTATTACTTTATCATTATTTGTTCTTTTTATAAGTAAACGTCATTACCCCGGTACACGAAAAAAAATTTTACAATTGTTCATTAGGTGGCAGTAGAAATTATTTTAATTTAATAATATGTTTATTTTTAAGTATTAGTAATTTCGTTATCATCTGGCCACGAGGGAGAAAATTGAGATATGTGGAAAGATTGATTGTTGTGCATGTTTTTAAAACTTCTCTTAATTAAAGATCAGTAAAAAATGTCTTATTGGGCTTTTCGTACAGCGTAATTAAGTTAAAAAACTGAAGAGGTTAATTAGTTTAGCGCTTGTGATTCCAATTTTGATAATTTTTTGGATTCAAGCCTTTCTGCGTGCGTACTTTTAGCGCTGCACCTTTTATACAGAAACATGTTTCAACTCTCTCTGAGGAAGTTTTCTTGCAAATAAATTGAATAAACCGATTAATCTTCAGCCGCGTTATGGCACGAATCTGTCTTCGATGAATGTTGAAATATTTTCCTGTCCCCTCGAAACGATAATTGCCGTCAGCTACGCGTGGAATGCACGTTATTTTCGATATGAATTCACATTGTTGGCATTTTCAGACTCTATTAATCTTGACAGAGGAATGGACGTTTCGAAACTTCTTTAAATTATATGCAATTAAGATATAAGAATGTCGTTCATATTTATTCTCGTCTATTTGGATCCCACCGGTTTTCGTTTAACGGCTCAGAATTTTACAGAAAAAGTATTCAATATAAAGAATTATAAACAGGTTAAGATTTTTGCTAGAAGATAAAAGAATAAAATTGCCACTTGAATATGAAAGATTTTTTTTAATATATGTCTTAAAAACTTAAAGAATAATATAAATACATAAAGGATAACATATAATATACAAAAAATAATATCTGAGATTTCTAAATCTTCATATCGCTACAATCTTGATAAGAAAAACTTTCTATAACGATATTCGGGTCCATAAGCCGCCACTGTTAAACCAAAAACTCTCGATTATTAGAGCGTAGCGCACTGTTCAATACTTTCACAGGTATCAGGTGACCGCTATAAATATTTATATTTGACAGCTCGACAACTCTTGTCTTTTGGAATAAGAATCATATGGATAATGGATTATACGGGATACTGATCGTTTTCGAATGGAATTTAAAAATCTGTAATATTATTCTTTATGTACTGAATAATTTAAGACAGAATGGTGCAATACATTAAAAAAAGGTCTCGACAGTTTCATAACAAAAAAAATATTGGAAGCAAAGTAAATGATAAAGTGCATTTTACTTCCAATATGAAGTTTCGATATCAAATTTATTAATTTAATTTAAACAAGTTTATTATTCTTTTCATTAGATTTAAATTATATTTAATTGTCAATATCCAAAATAGGTTCAGTTATAATTTTTTTAAGATATTTATCATTTTTTCAATCTATTTCAATCAAGTTTTAGATCCTGATTTAGTACAACAACTGAAGTTACTGGTAGTATTCGTTTTGCTTTTTATAATACTTAGTCAATAACCTTTGAATTACTTCGATTTGGTAATTCCTTTAATTCTATTAATTTTGCCATCCATCTAGCTGTACTTAAATTATTCAATATCTCATAAATATCTTAAGATGGGTTTAGATTCTATTTTACTGACTGAAGGCAATCAATAAAAATTTCAATACGAGTTTAGAATGGGCTAGTATGGTGGGTGGCCTCCAGGTGCTGTAAGAAAATTTGACCTAAAACATCATCTGAATTAAGATAATTTGCAAATTTATATTCATTCACACCATTGTGCTCTTTCAATCGCCAGCAGAGAAATCAATGTGGGTTTCTTTCTAATTAGTCGGTTCGTCCACGAAATGGATCCTTTGGGCAATCTCTCTCCACTACGGTCAAATATCTAGGCCTACTAATCTATCATAACATTAATTGGCAGCTTCAAATAAGTGATTGAGTAGTAATATTTGCAGTACAGTGCATTTTATAAAATTTCTTCTTTATTTCGACGCAACAAAAAGTAGAATTAATCTGTGTTAAACACTTTTGACACTTTATTACGCCATGGAGAAATATGCTTTAAAGATCTTATTAAGAGGATTGCTTTGATAAATTAGATCAACTTCAAAATTTGTGTATTGGCTACTTTTTGGTACCAGGAAATTTGTCCACATTTCTAAATAAAAGGCCTAATTCAACTGGTTAATGTTCCTTCACTTTGAACATTTTCCAGCTTCTTATTAACTTACTAAAATATTTTCGGGGCTTGAAATGTCCCAAGTATGAATTCTTAGCCTTAGGTGCGCATGGTCTTGAAGTTCACCCTGAACATCTCCTCACTTTACTTAACCCCAGTCATGATTCTGCCTATAAGCATCCCCTCATTGTTTATTCTGCCAAACTGTAAAATATGTTAGGCCTCAATACGCGGAATACGCTGTCAACTCCAATTCGTAATCCTCCATCATCTAATTTCCTGTTCTCCTTCCTATGTGTTTCCTTTATTCTTATCAATAATTTTTTATAATTACTTGTTATCCCTTATTTTCATTGTGAAACGTAGAAATTTTAAATTATGAAACATTTAAATAAAAGTTCTCTTAAAATATCATGGGAACCTACTAGTTTAATTATCAGGATTTCATATTAAAGAGACGGCAAATTGCTTTACACTAAAAATATAATCGGTAAAGAAGGAAAGATAAATCTCAAAATGTACAATTTATTTTTATTAAATCTGCCTTATGATGACGAAAATGGGGCTCAATATTATACCGTGTGTAAGTTATGTGCAATTTGTTACACCTCACATAACATGAAATAACTTTACATTTCAAATAACAAATAATCTGTGAACCTCATAGGGCAGCCAATATCATTTATCGGAATCCTGAATAACTATAGCCAAAATGCCGACTCTAGCTTTTTCGCAAACATATAATACAGGGGTTAGACAGAAAGTCCTCAACTGTGCACGGCATTGTTTCCGTCCACCAATCAAAAATGGAAGAAACATAAAAGTGTAAAATATTTTTGATTACATGAGTGAAATCTGTTTAATAGTTTTATCTTCCAGTAATTATTTAAAATCATTCCAGCCATTTCACCATAATTTTTGTGCATACGGTCTCGACAAATTTGTCATCGTTACGACAAAAAAGAAATCTTTGAAAAACTGTCGGTCATTTTTAATAAATATAGCTAGCATCATTTGATTAATTTAACTGCAATTTCATCAAACGGTACAAAAAAAATGTTGTGCGAATCACTTTTTTATGCTTTATCTTGTTGATATGATAATTCAGTCTCCAACAGGGAAAAAAAACTTCCATGTTAGAGATGGAATTCGGGGTGCTTTCTCATTTACTCAGACCTGAATATAAAACACATTATCAATTTTTCGTAAAATGCGACTAAAATTCATAATAACGAATAACATTCACGGCAGATGAATGCTTCATTAGGTAAATTTTCTCGATTTCTTGTTAAAACTAAATATCTAGTCACTAGACTATTAAAAGTTGTTATCAATTCCACATTTTTAGTGAATCCCAACCGATATTTTCATACTAGATATTGCGTTATCGATACTTTCACTCATATAGATACTTTATAATGTATATCGTAACAAATGTCGCTCAAAATTCTGTATTTAATATAATATCCAAACATGTTTTCATGTGTAAGAATAATACTTCTTAAACATTGTCATATTTTTGTTGGGTTCAATTTTAATTAGTCAACCAACTTAGGGCTAAATCATGTTTCAGTACAAAACACCGAGCGAAACAATTAAAAAAAATTTGTTTATTTTATAGATTGCACTGAGAAAGAGCTGCATATTTATAAATAAATTCAAATGTAGACTGTCCCTTAAACATTTTGCTGAGCCTATTCGTGTTTTTATTTTCTTACATTAGTTTATATATTCATGAAATAGGAAAAAAACGTTAATTATTTAAATGCTTCTTTAATTCTGTTACGAAACATTTTTTACACCGTATACCTAATCGTTTAAAGTACCATCTAAAATGTCTTTTAATTCGAAATTCAGATCTTGTGTGTTAGTTTTATTAAAGCTTATGCACGAAATATTAAACTTTAAATGATATAAAATTTCTTCCTACTTTTTCAGCCTTACATTTCAAATTTATAATAGATTGTGGACAGTGGTATTAAATTTGAACATGTAATTAAATTTATTTTGGCTGATTATTTAATAAAACTTTAATTTTGTTGTATATCCTGTTCATATATAAATAAACAATTTCAAATGTTTATGGGCAGGATTCAAGGCGATCGTTTAATGTCCTCAAAACATTTTGTGTAAAAAAAAACTACATAAGAGGTATTACAAAAAAATATTCCAGAAACTTTTCATTTGTACCCAGATACTGGTAACAAATAAGTAAGCCGTGGTAACGATTTTATTATTTAGTAATGATAGTTAAATATCAAAAAGTAGCATTGTATTATTGCACATTTATTTTGAATGTAATTTATTTTAGAGGGAAATTTGAAAATTTTTCTAAGAATTTGCCATATTTCGGGCTTATATTTCCATAAAACGCGATTGCATAGATTTTCAATGAATATTATCAGTAATTTTAGATACCAAGAATAATTAAAGATAAATAATATAATTTTTACATTCTGAATTATTATGAAGTTTTTCTGTCAATATTTGTTTTCATTAGCAACGAAAAAGATAAAAACGTTTGATACCCAAATTATGAACTAATTTTAAAATATTTTAGCGTATTATAAAACATAAAATAAATTTCTATCTTTTAGGCAAAAATCTAAAAAATATGAAACTGTAGTATTTTTGATATTCCTAATTTCATCAAATTAGCCCCCATTTCCAAAAAGTCGAATCTTACATTCGAGCTAATTTTCAATGAAATAATTTTAAAACAATTCCAACTTTAATGGCTCTCTGAAATTTTGATTTATTTAGTTCGAAACAAGTGCCTTGAATTTGGAGTTTAATCTTTATGATTGAAGCAAAGATTTAATGAAACATCCGACCTGTACAAGTTTCTTGGAAAATTACGTATCGTAAAAGTATCGATGTCTGCGATTTACTAACATCTTTATAGCAAATTTTTGATTTTGTGCAGAAATTTTACACAACAGCAATATTTTATTATTTTTCAAGTTGGAAAGGGTATGAAAATGATATTTTGAATCATCGATTTCCAAAGAAATTTATGGCGAAAATATCCCTGGAAAAAAACGAATCCTTGAACAGAAAACTAGATAGCCTTAAGACCATAATAAAAAAATAATTGCTTCACTTAATGAAATATTATAACATATAAATATGCGTTATAAGTGTATTTCTGAATCATTTGTATATGTTTTCTTTCACAATATAAAAAAATTTATTAATATGATAAATTCATTTTGAGATATTTTCCAATTGTTTGACAAAAATTGATATTTTAGGGTTATGTAAATATGGGGTGTCTCAGCACCGAATTAAAACTTTAAATTCAAATATCACAGCAAATAACTGGGCTAGCAAGAGTTTAGTCACTATATCGTAGTGGTTTAGTGCACACTGCGCTTACGCTGTGGGAGCGTATTTCTCCAACGGTTCTTCTGTTAGTGAGGCACGACGCAAGTTTTGTGATCATTTTGAAACCCGGCGTTTTAATGATGGGCCCAGGGTTCAGTTAATCAAATTGTGGGTAGTGAAGTTCAAAGCGTCAGGGTGTACAATGAATCATTCAAGTGGACCTAGAAATAGACCTATGCGATCAATTATCGAGTTGCCTCTGCGGTCGAAGAGCGTCTACAAAAATCAATTAGAAAATATGCTGCCTCTTTAAATATCCATCGTTCGCCGTAATGGGATACATCTTGATGATATAAGATTCCGTGTATAAAATCCGCAGAAATGTACTTTATTTCACTGTAAATAAATATTATAAATGTAATAATTGGATTTTTTATTATTGTTTAAAATTTAAATTCCGCGCTGAGATATATTTTACAATTCGATCGAAAATATAAATGAGCAAAATGAGACAGGTTTTCATATAATTATGCAAGCTAATAAAAATATCAAAATAAAAATTACTGTCAAGCTTCAAATAACTTCGTCACATCAAATAAGAATAAAGTATAAATTTATAATGTAACTATAAACGTTTTTGTGTACATAACTTTATGTAAAATCTCGGTAAGATTTTAAGAAAGAAACTATTACAGGAACAAAACTTCACCAATTTTAATGTAACAAATTGGTAGGTACTCAAAAACGTTTATGCCTACCTTTGAAATTTTGTACTTTATTTTTATTTAATATAAAGTTTTTAGAATTTTATTGTTTTTTTTTAACTTTCACCTTTTTTAATTTCATCTTTGTAAATAATGAGGTTCTCAATTCGACTGCAATATTATTTTGGTATATATCACTTCAATATATATAAACAAATTTGGAAGCTTTTTTCTCTATTTGGAAGGATATATCCAAAGTCTCATGACCATTTATTATAATTTAACCGGAAACTTGAATATACACCATAGAATTCCTTAACAATGAACAGCACACACGTCATGATTACGTTTGAATAATATAGATTTTGAAAGTCTACGATTCAATTATTGAAATACATTTTCTATCAACTACACCTTATATTCCGTTTTCATGCTATCAGGGGCGGTCGGCAGTCGCTTGCGCGGGTTTGTTTATCTATATAATTTTTCAAGTCTGTCCCTTCAGATCTTGCCTTTCCTGAAAAGCACAGACAAAGCGGGCCACTGATGTCAACAACGGGAGTAAGATCAGCGTTTATTAGATATAACGTACAAAATAGAAATAATCATAAGCTAGCGTAATTTAAAAACCAAATTTTTGAAATTTAATTTTTTATAAAGTATATTTACATGGATTATTGAGATACATCATGTATTTTAACTTTACGTGGGTTATTTGGTGTTTTATTTGGTATTTTATTTTATATTGAATCAGCATTAACAAAATATCAAAATTGTTTGACGAAAATGGTTTTTCCATGATAAATTTCTTACTTTTTCTCTCACGCATGTGTAAAAAACAGTTAAATATAGCTCGAAACGCTTCGTGTAAATATTATATATGTAAGGTACGCCAAAGGCCGTCGAGAATCTGCCTGCACTCCACCGCGAGCTTTGATATGCACTTGACATATTATGGTACATTCGACAACGACATGAAATTTTATCTGGACTACACTCACTCGTATCATATTTAGAATTATACCATCCTAAATAGTTCTTATCATTTTAAATTATACTTATTTTTTAATAACTTAGTTTCAGTTACAGTCTTGCTAAAGATGACATTTTTTCATAGATAAGTGAGTTAAAGTTTGAAGATTTTTTTATTATGTTTATCACAACATTGAATATGAATAGACAGTTTTTACATATATATGGAACGGTTAAAGGAAAATTATGCTGACTTCGTAGATCCTATCATATGACAAAATTGTAAAGAGATAGACAGATTTATTGCGGCGAAGTTTATCACACTATCTTCTACGGCTAAATTTTAGAAGAAGAACTTGACCCTTTTTGCAATAATTCCGATTTTTCTTCTTTCTTTTCAAGATCCTTTAAAGTTTTGCGCGGTCAAAACATGCGGTCAAAATTCTTCTTCCTTTAGCCAAGTATTCTTTACTTTTGTTTAGACATAAAAAACCCGAGCTACGCATCAATTTTCAAATTGTTGAGTTTAATGGTTTTAATGATAAGTGAGTCACTCAGTTAAAAAGGAACATAATTGGGTGTGTATAGCATAGTATTATATATCGTAAGTTGGTTTTTAAGATCTAATAACTATGCAGTTGCAAAATGTCCTAATAACAATTAGATTAATTAGTATGTAAATAATATGAAAAATAAACTATAATCAAATTCAAAGAAATATTAATTGTAAACATTTCATGCATCCTTAGGAAACCGCGACTATTTTTTAAATTATTTTTAAATGCAAAAATTTAATTATTCACCATATAAACCTAATGTCTCATATTCTTTTCACAGGCGTAAAAATATGTTGAATATCACAAAAATAATGAAATTCAGAATCATCGCACTAGTTTTCCTATAATTTTCTGGTTAGATTCAACCAACCATATATTTTTATTATTTTTGGTTCTATAGTTTCGGAAATATGGGAGAAAAGCTCTTTTTTGCACCTTTTGGTGCAAATTTATTATGTTTAAAATTTAAAAAAAATACTTTTATTGTTAGTTAAACAAAACTGATCAAAAGATTAATTGACCCCTTAACAATTACCATATACATATTTTAAATAGCTGAAAACTATTGTTGGTATGTTTAATTATTATGCCACCTTCAAATTTGTACATCTACATACCAAATTTGTAATGTTTACCATAATCAAATTTTACTTCATTTCAATATTCATGTTCAAAAATGTAAAAAACTCAAGTAAATGTATTGCTTATGAAATATGAACACAAAGAAATATGTTAGTATCAATATGAATACATAACTGTAATTTTATATCCCTGCCTCCGTTGGAAATAATGGCATGTCCACATATTGAATAACGACACCGTTGTTTCTGTTCCGTATTTTTATTTCACCGACTTGTGTGCGGTGAACCGATTCGAAAACGTGAGGGAGATATTTTCTCAATTGAATTTGTTGGTTTCAATATTTTATGAACACCTTTACTTGTGTTCATTTGAAGCATGAAAGTCGTTTTACATATGTTGTCATTTTAATTTCTGTAAATGAATTAAAATACTAATTAACGACAATGAGAAATAAGATATAGATAGTGAACAAAATGTAAGAAGATGAATGTAAAATTACATTCACATGGCTCATCATTATAAGCCAGAAGAGGTTCCCTGCTGAGTATTGGTCTCCCGTATAGATTTCCACGTAGAACAGTCTCTTACTGTTCGTACATATTGGCTACCCGTAGCTCTTACCAGTTTATTCATTCAGCCAACAAAAAAGATTATAACAGCACATCAAGGGAATTGGAAATCAAAAGAGTATTAAGCAAGTTTGACATTATTATTGACCATAATTTTAACAATTTAGGCGAATTAGGTTTACTATTGTCTGGATGAAAAAAAAACTGTAAATCACATCCACGTACAAGTGCAAGACAGAGTTTTAAAAAATTAAAAAATTTAGGAACGTGACCATATAAAAAAGAGAGATTTGGGTAATGATGCCAAAATATGATTTCAATTAGTGTGCACGCAACCAGTTTTGAGAGTTTCCTAAAAAAAAATATTCAAAAGATCTTGCTTTTTTCTATTCAAAGTTAATTAAACAATACATAAATAAAACATTCACTGAAGATTATTAATAGTTTATTGATTATTGAGGTATGATTATTGATTATTGAGGTATGATGCCATTTTGGGAGGGTTTAATGGAATATAACGTAGAGAGTAGCCAAATGGTTAACACCTGGAACACGTAAACAAATAGTTTCCATTTCTTAATTCAGCAATAGACAAAACAATTGTGGTATTTTCCCCAAAAACTTCTTTCATGAAAAAAAAGTAAAATTTATTTTATAGCAATCACTTAAAGCTTAATGTCAAAACACTCAGTTACATGGTATATAAATTCTATAACATCATGATGCCTCAAATAGTTAAATTGAAAAAGGGAGGTTCTCTTTCAAACGCTTGTTATATTCAGTGTATTCTATAGTAACAGACAAACATTTTCCATAAAATTCGATTTATAAGTTCGAGCTATCTTGCTCACACAATTACTTAAAGTTGGCTCTATATTAGTATACTATGATGTGTGCAGTATATTTTGACGTCACACCTTATGTTTGGCGGAAAATTTATGTTTGGATGTTTAGCCTGCGAATTTTAAAACATAATGTAATTTTATATTTAAATAATTGAATAAACTCAATTTATTGTAGTTAAATATTGTTCTTAACCCGAAAACTACGACACAATCTACATTAAAAACTACGAAACTACAACATAATCTACGTTAAACATTGTTCTTAACCCAAAAACTACGACATAATCTACATTAAAAACTGCGAAACTACGACATAATCTACATTAAACATTGTTCTTAACCCGAAAACTACGACATACTACGATTAATCAAATATTATTTCATGCATGTTTCAAATACCTTATAGTTGTAGTCTGGTGGTAGAAAATGTGGTAGTTGATAATTGGTAATAAATTCCACGACATACCTTTAAGTTACGGGGACCTTAGAAGAACATTACAATTTATGTTAATTACTTTACAACTCCGTGAAAATTCCCACCAGGACTGGAGGAGGACAGCGAGGATGGGAAGGACTCGTTTGAGGATGAAGAGGAAGGCCCTGCATCAGTCATGAAGTCTGTAGGAAGGAACTTCACAGTGGCGGCCGGTGAAACAATATGGCTGCCGTGCGATGTTACCAATCCAGGTGAATATATCTATTTGTTACCCAATTACTCATCTCTATGTTAATAAAACGCAATACGTTAGATGAATTAATGAAGTTTTACAATATCAGACTTTTAATTTCACATGCTAAATCAAAATCAAACGGGAAGGCAGTCCAAAAATAATTATTAGGATTAATACTACAGGTTTTTATAGAACGATTAGTAATTGAAAAATTATGATATACTACACTTTATTATATTGTGGTATTATCAATATAATTTGTATAATTGGCTCTCATAATCATAGGTTGCTGATCATGAGAATTCTTTGAGGGTTTTCTTATCTATTCGTGATAACAATAATGACAATAACATGTTTTATTATTATTTGACGCAGTAAACCAGTAAATACTAGTTATTTCACATTTTATTAATTTTACGGAATGGCTGCCAATCAAACCATCACAATTTTTCCTACCGTTCTATATAAGAAAATAAATTCTAATAGAATTGTATCTGCATTAATCAATAATCTTCAGTGAATGTTTTATTTATGTATTGTTTAATTAACTTTGAATAGAAAAAGGCAAGATCTTTTAAATATTTTTTTTAGAAAACTCTCAAAACTGGTTGCGTGCACACTAATTGAAATCATATTTTGGAATCATTACCCAAATCTCTCTTTTTTATATATGGCCACGTTCCTAAAATTTTTAATTTTTTAAAACTCTGTCTTGCACTTGTACGTGGATGTGATTTACAGTTTTTTTTTCATCCTAAAATCTATTGATAAATATGGTGGTCATATTGCCATGGAAACATTCTCTCATAGCCAACTAAAATTTTAAGGTGTAAAATTTTAATGATCAATATTATAAACTAAGGAGATAGGTCGGTAAAAAAAAGGAGTATGAAAATGCATCGTAATTTTGTACCGTTAATATATATAATGCATCGTAATTTTGTACCGTTAATATATATATAATATAAACCGTTTTAAAAAAGGAGTTTTTTTTTAAAACGGTTTATAGAAATTAAACTATTTGAAAATTCATTACGTAAATCAGTAGACTTCTATGTATTCCATCTTTCTGATAGTTATTATTTGATAAAATATAAATTGACCAAATATGTCAAGAATTAAGATTGTGTCAAGTTCTCTTACATATATGCGTGCATACCAATAGACGTCATTTCATAATAAAAGATTTTAAAATATTAAATTTGTATAATTTTTTTTGAAACACAGAAACTTATATTAAACGTTAATTACTTGTCAAATTATCTTAGTTGTAATTACTTCCATCATAAGTAGACTTCAATAGAAAGTATTTTCAAGTCAGAGGAAATTGAGCTCAAACCTTTCCGATCACGGATAAACCAAAAATGTTAGAAATAACTACATCTCTGTGAAACAGTATATAAATTATGTCGAGTATAAAGATGAACTTATGTGATGAGTACAGATGAATAAATATCAGAATTGAAGAATTATATATGTAACGCGGCGTACAATAAAATTCTTTTTTTAATATTGAGTTTCAATTTTTCAAGCGATTTCTGGAAAGTTATATAAAAAGCGCAGTATTCGATCCGTACACATGCGCAGACACACACATACCTAATATATACACAAATATATATATATATATATATATATATATATATATATATATATATATAATATTTATTCAGATCCATTTAACCTAATGACAATATTTTAATTCAAACATGAATTTTGGCAATCAGCTAGGACCTCCTCCAACCTTTTCCATTCTGATCTTGTATGTTATTGTTTCTATACTCGATTGTTCAGTAGGCGATCATATTCGTACAACAGACCAAGGATCCTTATATCCAGATAATTTCAAATTCATCATGGCAATACGTTCCGAGATACCAATAACTCTTTCCGTGTATTTTGTTATATGTTTATTAACAATAAATCCAACCCCGTGGTCTCACCTATATGATAAAATATGTAGTCCAGATAAGATAGATATTTTTACCCAATCTTCTTACTTCACTCAGGCCAACGATGTCCCTTTTGATGTGTTTTAACACATACATTAGTTTCACAATATTTTCTTAATTTTTCATGGTAAGTACATTGAGGGCTGCGATATTGATTTTAAATTTCTTTTCTTTGCGATTTTTGCTCTTATTTTCGCTTATAGTTTTGGTTGTGATCTCTTCCCCCGCAAGGACCAGTCGATTTGCGACTTCGCATGTTTCCAATTAATTTAATGGCATAACAATATCTAAACTGTTCTGGATCATAGTTAGATTTAATACATCAAAATTCAAATACCACTTTTCTTTTCAAACCAAATTATGTTAAAAATCAACAAACAAAAAAATTACATTTAAAATTGTTAAATTACTTTCCGCTGCTATTTTTGAATTTTTTTTTAAATTATCCTATTATACCCTTTCTATTTCACTATAACGAGAAATTATATGATTACGTGTTGTTCTTAAAGCATCCATTTTCCCACATAATTGTAAGCGGAATACTTTTAAGTTTTCCACAAATAAAAAGCCAAAATCATTTAAATTATTATGCAAATAGAGTCAATATTTCTCACCTTCAATCAACAATAAATATAGCTAGTGAATTAATAGTTAAGAGTTAATAATTGACTCTTTCAGAAATTAGAATATTTAAATATAAAGTTATAAGTCTTTTATTTTATGTTACGTACATTTGACCCACTCACATAAAAAAGTCTTTCGGGTGTATTATAAGTTTTAATATTTTTATATTTCAATACAATTTGATGAAATATATTTAAGAGCTTTTTTTATTATGCAATATCATTAAAATTTGGTTAAAGTACCATGTAATTAAATGACTAAAATATTTCCCCTCCGAAACTGAATGAAGCGATGGCGGTTATAAACTTCAGACACTGACTAAATGTAAGAGAAATAGAGTTTTTGTTTGATGGATTATATTAAAGCAAAAAGCTTTCCAAAGTTTCAAAATATTTTTCACTGCTTTCAGGCGTAGAAACAATTTTCGTACATCGTCGGTTTAATTAAAAAGGATTTAAGCGTACCTTGCGAAAAAGCAATTAAGGCGCATGCATATAAAGTAGCGAAGAATGTCCTCATAAATAAAGGAAATATTATTCTAGTGAAGTAGCATTATGGATGGTCACATTTTTACTCGTAATCACCTATAGAGCGATATGTCGTAAGCAATATTATGTATATATATATATATATATATATATATATATATGTGTGTGTGTGTGTGTGTGTGTATATATATATATGTGTGTGTGTGTATATATATATATATATATATATATATATACATAACAAATAGGATTTTTTTAATGAGGAGAGTTTGTTTATAATTATAGAGCCTAAACTATTTTGAGATATGCATCTTTCACTTCAACTCGTTTCGGCCAAGTTATTTGAATGATTTAATATATTTTTCATATAATAGCTACTTTCTTTAAGAATAGTGAATCAGGAGAAGAGATTAATCTGAGTAGTTTAAAAAAATAATTTTCATTTGTATTTTTTTTAATATTGGTGTAACAATTCGAGACACTTGTAAGGGGAATTAGATCAAAATTACGGAGAAAAGTGGTTATAAGGTTTTTTTGAACAACTGAAGAAAAGACGCTTCTCAAGTCATGTCTCTTTTTTGTATATACATTAAAGCTTACTTTGGTTATTACGAAACGATTCAAAAGATACTTTTTTATTTAAAAAGGTAAAACTTAAAGATTATATCATACATATTTTACCGAGATCTAATTATGCACTTCGGAGATAGACAATGGAACTTCATTAGATCATCTGTGAAGGTAATTATTGCGCACGTTTTCACGTAGAATACCTCTTATATTTCGAATTCGGGGTACCACGCTCAATTTGTTATCGTCACGAAAAATGTTAATCACGAGAAAATTAATAGTTTAAAAATGATTAATAACAGGTAGATTTATGGCACTGCATTTAATCCAGTCTTAAACAATGCACATTGTGGATATGTACTAATATTGTGGCAATGCATTGGTTGATTCATGCACGCTATAAAATGTAGTCATGAAAATTTCACAGTGGTGCAAGTCAATTTATCTAGCTCCATGTAGCTCCACGCAGCTAGCGAGACATTTGAGATGCTATTTGTATTTATTTTTTCTATTTATCAAATAGGTTAAAAATAAAGCTTTAAATTTCACATTAATTCAGATATTGCCATATGGAAATTTTTCAAAAAGTATTATATTTTGAAATAAAATTTTATTAATCATGTAAATTGAAAAAAGTATTGAGTGATATTGAAAAGGATGCGTTCGATACTGAGACACAATGGACACGGGGGAGAACCCCAAATATGAGACATTACACCGTCGAAATGAACGAGCACCTATTCAAATTATTGTCCGTCTCGTGGCCATGTTCATATATTCTAAGGTCACATGATTACCGTCAGTTCAATCAATGTTTGAAAATAACTTATTAGCTTATCTTAATGGAATTTTTTGCTAGCGGATGGCGGCAAATCACTCGTACTTACAGCATTCTCGAATGTATATATAATTATTTGTGATATACAAATATTCAAATATACTGCTGAAGTGGACAAAACGGTCGACTACGCTTTTATTATTTCAAATTCAATTCGCGTAAGCTCTCATTTATGAAACTTTTCTTCCTGCTACTCAGCCTTTCCCTTTTTTTCGTCACAGGAACAATACATTTATCATGTATATGTATCTAACGAACTACTACAAATTAATAAAATAAATTATATTAAATAAAACCGAAACTAGCTCCGAAGACAAAAGACAAATTTAATAATACATTGAAAAGATAAATGCAATTACTATTTACTCTAATTAAGTACTCCAATGGAAATAATTACTGCTGAAGCTTCAATATGCGTACACTCAGATGTCCTAAAGGAAAAGGAAATAAAAGTTCTGTATTTAAATATAACTTAGCTGTGACTACAAGTCTCCCTCGCGTAAGAAGGGAAACACAACGGTGTAAATAAATTAATTATATTCTGGGAAATAAAAATGTTTTTGTTAATATACATAATATATTCTATACGCACTAAACATTTCACGGAGATCGGTTGAGTAATTAAGGGACGAAAATAATATTATCATGTATTACACAAATACACACGGGAAACACTCCCTTCTAAAAATATTATAAATAAGGGTTGAGATTTTCACATTAACATTGGAGTTTATTTCAACAATGGAAATACTTCACATCTTTACCTTTACAGTTGCCATATAAATGTTTAATCAGTGATGATCGATGAATACATGATCGAGTGTCTAGCTCCTATAATCATTCTATACGTTAAATAAAGCTCTTTTTAAAATATTTTCCATGTATGGAATTCACTCTGTTACCAATTTGTTATATGTATAGATTGTATCTTAATATTAGCGCTAGTTGCAATTGGACTGCCACGCGCGAGCACGCTCATACTCTACTGCCTCCCGCCCTTAAAATGGCTAAGGTATTTCACAACCTACTTCATTATACGTTATATTGTTAATTCTGTCATTATTGCGAGTTTTAATGAAATAATGTATATGCGTAATAATTTCGTTATTCTAATTTTCACACCTTTTATGCTATTTACAGTACTTTTATTCCTTTAAATAATATTCATGCTTGTAAATGGTATAATACAAATATTAAGTACACTTAAATATTTATATCTTACTATATTTGACTCAATGTGAGTTTTTATTTTTTTACTACTTTGTATCAAATTAATTAAAATCTTTATATGACTTATTAAATTAGTTAAAATCTTTATATGACCACTTGCTAAACATCATGCGTGTAGGTCTTACTTTGTGTAAATTGGGAGCTGTAACAAATGGACTTACCGCTACAATGAAATTATAAGGATCCCTTGTCCCTCTACGAAATCTCAAAAGGGGAAAAAATTAGGTTAAGTGCCTTGTATTTGACTAACATTAATATAACTTTACTTAATTTTAGAACAATTTACAAAGGCGAAATAAATTTTGGAAACGTGTCCTGAATACATGAAAAAGTTTTTAATACTGCTTCTAAAATCTAGGATTCTGAATGTAAAAACAAATAATTTGTGTTAGCCAAACAGCGAAACATATTTTATTAGAGACATTTAACCTAGGTCTCCCTATATGTGAATATGTGAAAAGTGTTAAAAATTGGATGACAAAATTTATAAATAGTGCAAATGAATTTCATTTTATATATTTGTTGTGCTAGCTTTGTACGAGTCTTTGATCACGTGGACTACTGTATATAATCCATTGCAATCCAGATTACGTTACAAAAGGGAGAATTTTTTTCTCATAGGTAACACCAAGTAGGAGCCAAAAGAACATCATAAAATGTAAATACTATCCTTTAGGAACTGCTTTGGATTTCGGGATAGAAACAAATATAATATATTATTCAAATAATAATATTATCGAGTCTCCAATTCTGAATAAATACACGTAGAAATTACAAATTTAGAGAAATACATAAAAATACATGTACAAAGTTTCCCATTTAGAGTAATTGCCCTAATTTTTTTTCTTTTGTAGCGTTCCATATTTATTTCTATAAATATGAAACCGTCATTGAAAGTTTTTTTATGGTTTTAGACGAAAAATGGCAGTAAAATTATATTGTATTTTGTAAAAAATTTTAACGGTAATTTTATTAATCGAGTAACTTAAATATTTTACATTAAATTTTTGTTGTCCAAATAAAGTTCGATGTATTTGCTTTTACTACCACAATGAACGGCCATGTACGTCCGAATGTGGAGAGAAGAGTAATATTAATGAAATATCCTAATAAAGGAAATAGACGGAGTTACAAGGATCAACAACGTCACGTTAATTTTATGAAATGATAACATTTTGGTTCGTCATTAGTCATATTCTTTTTTAAGTCAGTAGTTGATGGATGACTCAATAAAATGGATTATGTCTTGTAGATGTATATTCTAATTCTGCTGTTATTGTAGTTGATAAACTTAAAACACAATTAAATACTTTATAGATGAATGTAATGCAAGGTTATCGTTTACCAATAAAACAGGAGATAATCTTTTAATGGAAAGTAAGATTTTTATCAGATATTTTCATATTGACATAAAGAAAAAACTAGAAAGTTTTACTTAAATCAACCGATTTGTATTATCTATAAAAACATAATTGTGCGAACAAAATAACATATTTAAAAACAAATTAAAACAATTCATTATATTTCTTTACTATAGTTAACCCGTACTCACTCCTATTTATTTTATAATATTATATATATTACAGAATTACATGTAGATATTTGAAAGGAATTACCTCTTTATTAAAATGAAAACGTGTCTAAAACAATTAGAATCGTATTTGATTTTTTACACTGTTACTTTAATTCCATACGTTTTTATCCATAATTGGTCCCGAGTTATACATAGAACAAATATTTTTTATTTTGGCAAAATGATATCGGCATTTCTTCTCTACCTTTGAACATCGTCGTAAAATGCAGAAATAAAGTGAAAATAAATTATATCCCTTATTTTTAGTGCCTTTATATTTTTAAAGCAATGGATTATATTAGAGTTATAAAAAAATCTACTCTCGAATGGGTAAACAAAAATACAGCTCCATCCAGAGGCTTGAAGTACAAAAATTAATTTGTTTTTTTCCAATAAAATAGAAATGTGTGCATATATATATATATATATATATATATATATATATATATATATATACATATATATATATTTCGACGTTAATAATAATAATTATCTAGGATTCTGGCTTATTACCTACTTAGGCTAAAACAGAAAAAAAATTGTTTTGCGAAGCTTTAATTAATGAAAGCACTAAATTATAGGACCAAATGTGGCATGTATATGCACATACATGAATTTTATTTCTAAATTAATCATTCAATTTTTATTACGTTTTGCCTACATCGAGCCTGTATAATATGAGAGGTATGGACTATTTTTTAAACAATATCTAAAACATTTTTCAAATAATTTACTAAGGTTTTTTTCTTTCTCATTAATTACATTAAATCAAAAATTTTCCATTTTTCATGCGGGCAAAGCCAAAGATCAAAGCTAGTACAAAGTAAGAAAATGGCTAAAAAATGATCTTTATAAAAAAGCAAAATACATAACTTTTCTTTGTCAGATCATTGGATCAGGGGTTTGGGAACAGAATTTCTTTAATTGTATTAAAAATATCGTGACTTTAGAACACCTATCGTAGATAAAAGTAATTTTGCATTATAATCATGTTTTATATTTTTACATGTTGTTTGTTGGTTAAGAAGTTAAAATTTCACATACTGTGTCACTCAGACGCTGCAAATAGTGCTACTCGAGTGCTGCTTATAAAATGATCACTATAAATAAGACTGTTAAATTTTATCTAAACTAGTTCCACTATCTTTTAGACCTTAATGATGATATCAAGAAATTAGGATCGGGGATACTTACCATTTCCCGATTTAATTTCCCTGTCAAAAAAGTGAAAAGAAATAGAGCTAAGTATCAACATACATCACACCAGAAGCATTTAAGCTTCTTGGGGAATTGGGCATGGTAGCATTACATAAGACTTGCACTGCTATTTATAATACATGTGAATGTAGACTACATGAAGTTTGCCGACATAGGATACCCTAGTATTTTTGCTACATATCCTGTAAGTATGCCGAGAGTTTAGAGAGACTTGTGACTAGAAAAGTTGCGGGTAGATTTGAGAATAATTAGATTTTCTAATGAGTGAAAAAATAAATCAAGTCACTGACCCGGACTAGTAGAGACAATTGATTATCAATGTAAGAAGGAGTCATGATCCTAAGGAAAGAAACGACGACTACAGAGAATATATACATTTAAAAGTAAATCAATAATAAAAATAATAATAATAAAAATGAAAACTGCACCATGATTAATAAAAACCAACCACAGCAGATAAGCCATAATGTAATATTTGAAAGTCGACCTATAACATACTCTCTGGGTAACTATCCAACCACAACCTACCCAAAACAAAGTACTGACCAAGAACCAAGTACAAATAAGGGAGGTGACTAGAAGGAAGTCACCGGTAAGAAAAGACCGCACTCAAGCCCTGAAAATGTTGGAACACAAAAACAAACAAAATTGGATACATACTGGCTATCTCAAACTCAACCGATACCAACAACAAATAGTTTTACTCAACTAGCAGAAGAAGAAACTCAACTAGACAACACCACTACTGTAGAAAAGACAACAAAACCACCTCCAATATTTGTTGATAAAGTGGGTAATGTCCGACCTCTACTTAACATGCTTAATGAACATGCTCCAAATATGTACGGTTTGAAGGTCCTCCACAATGATCAAGTCAAAATCCAGACCAAATCTGCCGATACATACAGAATTATCGTCAAACAATTAGAACAAAAACAGACAGAGTTTTTTACTTATAAGCCTAAACAGGATCGAGCGTTCAAAGCTGTGCTCAAAAATATGCATCCATCTACTAACCCTGATGACATCAAAGAAGCATTAAATGATATGGACTACAGCTGCATAAACGTTTGGATTATCAAACAAAGAACCGCAAAGAAGCCATTGCCCATGTTCATTATTGAATTATTACCGAATGACAACAACAAGCGGATATATGAAGTTAAAAGCCTAATGCAGTGTATAGTATCCTTTGAACCTCCACGACCAAAACGGGAAATCCCATAATGTGCGAAATGCCAACAATATGGACATACCAAAACTTATTGTTGCCGACAACCTAAGTGTATCAAATGCACTGGTGACCACCTCTCCATTGACTGCCCAAGGAAAACTAGGTCCGACCAAGTCAAATGTATACTCTGCGATGGTAACCATCCTGCAAATTACAAAGGCTGTAAAATCTATCGAGAACTTCAAAATCTGAAATTCCCAAAAGCACCATATCGTAGATTCAGGAATAAAAATCAGTTTGATAAAACAGAAAGTCATGAACAAGAAACACTAACGGCTCATGAAGAGAACTCTCAGAATACCATACGACAAACATATAGAGACATATTAACCAAAGGATATCAACTTCCACAAAATAGCGACATACGTACAAATGATATGCATGAAATAATGGACTTATTGAAAGAAGTGATGCAGCAATTGACTACATTGACAAACCTAATAATAGCACTCACGACGAATCTCTCAAAATATATTGCTTAAAAATAGCTCTATGGAATGCCAATGGGCTACCACAACATACCCTTGAGGTTCAATCGTATTTGCAGACACATAATATTGATATCTTGCTAGTCTCTGAAACCCACTTTGCAAAAAAGAGTTATTTCCAAATACAAAACTATAAGTATTACCACACAATGCACCCTGATGGAACTGCACATGGGGGGAGTGCAATAATTATAAAAAATAATATTAAGCATTACGAAACAGTACATTATTGTACTGAAGAGATCCAAGCAACAAATGTGCGAATCGAAGACTGGGTAGGATCTTTTGTAATATCGGCTGTCTACAGCCCACCGTAACATAAACTTAAGGAAGCAGATTATGTAAGGTTTCTCGCCACACTGGGCCACCGATTCGTTGCTGGTGGATATTATAATGCGAAACATCATTACTGGGGCTCGCGTGCAATAACAACAAAGGGACGGCAACTAAAAATGTCAATTGACAAACTAAATCTTAATGTTGTCTCGCCTGGGCAACCCACTTACTGGCCCACTGATAGAAGAAAAATACCAGATGTGATAGATTTCTTCATAACCAAAGGATTCCCTAGCAGCTTTATCACAAGTAGAACTAGCCTAGATTTGTATTCTGATCATTCACCTGTAGAAATGACCCTCAAAAGGTCCATCACATTAGCTCCAAAACCATGTGAGCTGCACACACGCAAAACTGACTGGAATCTCTTTAGGCAATTAATGGCTCAATGCCTGGACGAGTCACTACCTATGAAAACCGAAGAGAACATAATGGAAGCTGTTGAACACCTCAACTATTGTATACAAAGGTCTGCCTGGGCTGCTACCCCAACACTTATAGACACAAACCGTAAACTCGAATGTCCTCCGTCTATTCGTGAACTCCTGACTGAAAAACGTAGTGCTAGGAAAAAATGGCAACAGTCTCGACATGCATCAGATAAAAAACATCTAAACTTCTTGCAATCTAAGCTAAAATCAGCACTTAGCGATAACATGAATGAAGGCATACAATCCTTCTTAAAAAGTCTAGACGTGACATCGGCTACTGATTACTCACTGTGGAAAGTCACAAAAAATATGAAACGTCCAGTCTCAAACCAACCCCCTCTACGCAAAGAGAACAATGAATGGGCAGCCAGTGAAGCGGAAAACGCAGTTACATTCGCCGAACATTTAAAACGCGTCTTTGTACCAAACCCCGAAATAAATTCCCCCAAAACGCAAGAAGTGTCAAATTTTCTGAATCAATGCCACCAACTCGATCCCCCTATTTCGAATTTCACTAAGAGAGAAATAAAAGCTATTATTGATACACTTGATATCATCAAGGTACCTGGCTATGACCTAATAACTGCCAAAATTCTAAGAGAGCTCCCAGAGGAAGGAATTTCATTCCTCACAATCCTGTACAATGCAATCGTACGTACGTATTCAATTCCTCCCCAGTGAAAAGTGGCTCAAATAATAATGGTCCTCAAGCCTGGCAAAAATGCTGTTGATGTGAAATCTTACAGACCTATTAGCTTGCTACCAATTACTTCCAAGGTTATGGAAATTTTATTTCTGCGAAGATTAATGCCACATATCTATGATAATAATCTACTGCCTGATCACCAGTTTGGCTTTCGTCAGAGACATGGAACCATTGAGCAGGTCCATCGATTGGTCAAAAATATCCATAATGCCTTTGAGTCAAACCAATTTAGTTCTGCATCTTTCTTGGACATATCCCAGGCATTTGATCGGGTATGGCAAGAGGGACTGCTGTTTAAAATTAAAAAGAACCTACCCATAAATTACTATAACTTCATCAGATCATATCTATACAACATACACTTCTACGTTAAACAGGGAACTGAAACTACGTCTCTCTATCCGATCCAAGCAGGAGTTCCCCAGGGAAGCGTTATGGGCCCAACCGAACTGGAATAAAATACTGTACCTGCTTTACACAGCCGACCTCCCAGTGACAGAAGGTGTTGTTACGGGCACTTTTGCTGATGACACAGCAATT
Organism: Druceiella hillmani; assembly: GCA_039881145.1. Taxonomy (NCBI): domain Eukaryota; kingdom Metazoa; phylum Arthropoda; class Insecta; order Lepidoptera; family Hepialidae; genus Druceiella; species Druceiella hillmani. The sequence continues at coordinate 5,005,662 of JAYKKI010000057.1, forward strand.
CTCGCAGCAGACCACCGACCAGACATAGCCTCACAAAAACTCCAAACAAGCCTTGACCAAATATCACAGTGGCTGCAAGATTGGCGAATCAAAGTTAACGAAACTAAATCAATACAAGTTACTTTTACTACTAAACGAGATACATGTCCGGCAGTAAACCTAAATGGAGTACAGTTACCGCAAGCCGATTACGTGAAATACCTTGGCGTGTATCTCGACAGACGTCTGACATGGTCCAAACACATCCTGACCAAACGGTGTGCAGCGGGCCAAAAAGTGCGAAACATATACTGGCTCCTTAACAAAAACTCTCAATTGTCGCTCGAAAATAAACTATTAATTTATAAATGCACGATCTAGCCTATATGGACTTATGGCCTACAACTGTGGGGAACCGCGGCAAAATCAAATATTGAAATACTACAAAGGTTTCAATCAAAAACGGTAAGAATGACAGCTGGTGCACCCTGGTATGTCACAAACAACAGACTCCATTTGGAGCTTGGCATAAAATTGGTCCAAGAAGAAATCTCAGAGATGATACAGACATACAGAGACCAAACCGTTAATCATCCCAATCCACTGGTTATAAACCTGATGAACCCAATAACGGCACCCAGAAGGCTTAAGAAAAAACTTCCCCAAGACCTTATATAGGGGCAAAATGAAATGAGTTCAAAAGGACGAACTAAGTACAAGACATGCTAACATACGCACCAATTGCTGAATGTCTCAAATGACAGATTGCAAAAAAAAAAACATTTAAAAGAAATATGCAGACATGTTTAATAAATATTTCGTTTCTCTTGGGGTTTATTTTACCGTCATTATTATTTACATAAGATTTGAAACGATATTATATATTATGAAATTTTAACTATATATTAAACAAGTATTGAATATCTAACATTTTTAAAGTTTTTTCTGGCAATAAGCTCTTTAATTTTTTGGCCTTTATTCTCATATAATGATTGTCTAAATGTACGTTTACATCTTTGCAACAATGCACAAATTAAATAATGTTAAATAAATACATCATTGCAAAAATAATAGATTCCAATAAAAATAATTTTGGAGACATCCAGCATGCAATCTTCACAATAAGTGTAGCTAAATAGAAACTGAAAAATCCAAGACTTCATTTCTGGACCACTACATATGTACCTATGATGATCTTCAACAGGCGAATATTAGAATATGTTTCCTATTTTTATAATATTGCAATATAATTTGTTCTTAAATTGCCGTCATTCGTTTACGCTTGTTATCCAATTAAATTATGTTTTATTTATTTTTTATTCTAAGCTTTTGCTTCACTGTAAATGTAAAAATATTCCAATGCTACTTGCTTCATTATATCATAGCTTTTTAAAATAACTTTAAAAATTGTGTTTTTACCAGTAATTTTAATAGAATCTGAAATCCATTACTTCTAATCTTATATAATTTTTTACATATAAATTAAATTCTCGTAATAAAATCAGGCTGATTCCCTAACTCATATCTAAAAGAGCATATCAAGTCTATATTATCTCTAAAAAGACAAACTATGAATCACAATATTGTATAAGAATATGAGAAAGAGGGCCGAATAAAAATTGGCACATGAAAATATCAAACACGTGCGGGACATTGCCTCCAGCAGGTCGTTTGAAGACATATCCAATGCAAATAATAAATTTGATATCTTGAGGTCCATTCGAGGATGCGGGTAGATTTTCAACCGCAAATTTCGCCGCAGGCAATGGATTCTCCGTAAATGTTATTTGTTTCGGTAAGGTAAATAACTCACAAAAATCTTGCAACTAAAAACCCAGTAAATTTGAAAATATTGTTGTGGATTTAGGAACATTTTCTGCGCCTGGTACAGTAGTTTGAAGATTTAGCAAAGCATTTCTTTATTCTTACTTAAAAAAAATATCCTCCAGTGGTTTTTTCTCATTATCATTTCATTATACAAAAGCGTTATTTTAAAGTTAAAATAATATCATTATATAAAAGCCTTATTTAATTTTCAAAAATTACCCTTTTTTTAACATTAAATAGAAATTTAAATTTATATATTGTTTTTTTCTTTACTTTATATACAATAGTAAACAATGTATGTAAACAAAATAATGACTTTATGTATACACAAATCAAGCAATACTTCTTTTATCCACAAGTCGTTGAAAAAGTAAGACTACTCATAAAGCACACACACTTACATTTCTAAAGCTTATTGAACTTACATTAATTGCAATAATCCATAAAGTATCAAATAATAAGCGAATATGGGCGATCGGTTATTATCACCGACATAGATTAAGTTAAAGTAAACAAAATAATTAAGTTACTTAAGTTACCGTAAAGAAATGTCTTTACATAAGTTTAAGTTATGCATTAAATAATTTTGTATTATTAATGATTTAACCTCGTAAAATAGTTGCTGAATTTCAATATCAATAAACAAATTATTAACAACACAAACATGCAAGGCGTAATAAATAGTAAATATGTATATGTAGAAAATATTTAAAAAGCATGGTTATACATTTTCATAATTGTCTTGAAAAGTAAACATGCAGTACATTGAAAAAGACCTTCTAGAATTTCGTTTTATTTCGCAAAATGAGAAAGTATTCTTGTCAGCAAAATTTGGCTTAAACCTGTGTAATGTATGTAAGAATATAGCTTAAAAATATTAGAAAGTATGAGCTTTATCGCGTAATACCATTTTAAACCAAAAAGCCAGACATGTTTTTAAACATAAACACACACGCACACACACATATACAAGCACGCACGCACGCGCGCCCATACACACACTCATATGTGTGTGTGTGCTCTCTTATATATATATATATATATATATGTATATATATATATATACACGCCCATACACACACACACACACAAATGCGCGTGAATTTCTGAGCTTGTAAAAAACGATAGTCCTAAAATACAATAGAAAATAACAGCTTGCAATACATAATTGTGTGTAATAAGGAAATTGGATAATAGCAAATATTTAGAATAATTTCGAGATTTAAAGAGGAATTAACGAATATTTATTTTAAGTTCTAGGCCAATGGAAGTTTTAGCCGAAAAAAACTTAAAAATAAATTTATTGTCGACTAAAGGGGAAAAGAACAGAAGAACAAAATGTAGACTGACGTCAAAAATATTCTGGATTAGCAGGTATAAGGCTTTAAAAAATTATTTATCCGTTACTGATAAAAAATATTGTTAAAGTTAGCAGCGGAATAGCGGATTTCACACGGATATCTACAGAACACAATATTTAATGCAAAAATATGTTATTTCTTCTCGGCGTGATTACTTTTATCTTAAAAATAAAATATATGAGATTCATCCCTGCAGTATCACTAGATGTATCCATTTTTTAGTAAATGTGAGTAAAACATAAATAAGAAAACTTGCACTCCTCTTTTATGTTAAATAAAAAGAAGTCAAGTTAATAAAATAGAAAATATTTAATATTTTCTGAGATAAACTCTAAAAACCATCACGCTGTAATTAAACAATATAAAATATAGAAAACACTTATTGAATGTTAACTAATTCTCTATAACTGTTTAAGTGTGCATAGTATTTGCGTAAAAGTAACTACTGTAAAAACTGGCGTAAAAGTGAATTTTGCAAAAAAAAACTTTCAAATTGAAATACAAGAAACCCTGTATCTCTCATAATTTCAACTTTAGCGGTTTCAGATATGATGGAGGGATATTTACGTGAATGTACTCAACAGTACCTGTAGAAATCTCTCGCAACAAATTCCAAAAGCATAGGTTTCCCGTCCTTACAATATCCTCGTTACGTTGATACGAGACACATGAAATTAAAAGGAAATATCATACGTCCTCTTTACATCCGAAACATGAAACCAATTATTAGAGTATTTTATAAGTCTTTTAAAAATTAAAATCAAACTTACGACGATTAAGGCAATGAATAATTATATTTTTTTATTTTATTTATCTACTTTCATGTATCTAATTGATACATATAGAGGACTGATTGCTACGAGAGCAATCTCTTACAGCCAACCATAACACCAGTCCAGCCCCATTCGACGAATGGCCGGGAATCGAACCCAGGTTCTCGCAGTGCGCCGCATCGTCAAAGGCCGTATGTCTTGTGATCAACCCAACACACCATGGCGACGACCAATTGGTCTAAAATATAAGCTGCAATTATATTATTACCGATGTGCTAATTACTATATTTCATCAGTTTCATATTACAAACCCCTAAATACAATTAAATACAAACCATAATTATTTCGATTAATGAAAGGCTTTAAGTTATTTTTATTTTATATTTTTGGTTCAAAGAAATTAATATAATTGAGAAGATGATTTCAATTACTAAATGTTAATTATTAAGTATTTTAACATACCACAAAATATGTAGAAAAAACAATAAGCAACGTTTGAGATTTGGATGTGTTGCTAAAAATTGAAACGAATTTATCCTTGAGGTATATTTTTGAATAGAAATATCGGTTTTAAATACTTGGCAAGAAAATAATGTAACTTGGAAAAACAAAAATATTTCATTATTAAAACAGAATTTCACGAATAATAATTGTTTTTTTAAACATTTATTTACGTAATCTCTTCTCACTTAATGCAATAATATATTTTTAGCCAACTTTTACATACATGCGTATAAATTATTATAACAGGTTAAAGCTGCTTCTAAGATAATACGATTTAAACATTTCAAAGAAACATTACATTAAATAAATAAAAATAAACGGATTCTATATATTTCTAGATAGATTCTATATATTATACAAAAAAATCCCCTCTTAATACTAATAACAACGTACCACATATATGAGGCTAATACATTTAACACACTGCGGATTCAGATATTAAGTCGGTGGCATTTGAAACCTTAAATAGCAAATATCGGTAAATATATTGTTTTAAAGAAATCAATAGTTAATAACGAAATGTGGTAGGAATTCGGCCAGAAATTTCAATAAAAATATATGTTTGCTTATAAATACAAGTGTATGTGTGAGGGTTACATGGAGGAATTTACTCACAAAATAAGTAAGTTTTAGGGTATTAAATAAGTACGAATATATCTTTACTTTTAGTTACATCTCCAATTAACCTTACTCGTCAGTACTTTACTGTAGTGACTTTTGACTAAACGCTGCCCGTAAATTGAAAACTATTACGTTATTCTATATCTTTTTTCGTAGAAATTTAAATATAATATGGTAATGATGATAAAATAATTGGCTAATCAATTTGAAATGTTATTCATCGAATTATTATAAAAACAATCTGTTAATTTTTCAATTTTTCACATGAATAGATATATCACTCTAATTTACTTAATAATTCTCAGAGAAAACTACTTATTATTATTAATATTACTATATTGATAATTAACAATTATTGAAAATTAATGGAAAGATATTAACGTAGAAGACGTCTGTAATTGTAAAAGAAATTAACTTTAAAAATATGTATACAAATATGCACAAAAAATTAAAAATTATGAGGTTGAAAATATTTTTCACATCAACATTTTGTTGTACAGACAAATTCATGGAAAAATTGTAACTTTCGAAGAAATTGTAATGTCATAGGTAATCGGTCAACATTTATATATAAAAATAACATTTTATATCCAATTTGGTAATTAAAGATATTTGGGTTTTGAAAATTTCACTAAACAATAGTACTAGTTTGTAATAAGTCTATTGAACAAAAACGTCTCGGAGTTACTTACTAACACATATTTAATTAAAATTTTATGATTTTAATTGAAAAGAAATTTGTGAAAGATTTAAAAAACTTGGCATGGAAGTTGCCAATGTTGAATGTCAATGATCCTGCCAAGTTCATGTATTATTCAAATTATTGTTTTGTAATTAATTATTAACAGCCACATCTGTTTTTTTTTCTCAGTAGCAAGCGCTTTTATATCTCAGCATATAAGAACGTATTTTTATAATACATTTATTTTTACATATTGATAAATATGTCGATATCTATCTTATTCTAAGATTAAGGGACGCATTCGCGAATGTAAAAATTTGAAGATCTAGAAATAAATTTGTGGCATCGCACCAGATATCCGATATAGATTTTGTAGCATACATAAAAGTTTCAAGTTTTTTCTAAATTTGGAAATTTCACTAAATATAAATGTGTGTTTCGATAGTAACAAGTGAAAATATTGTTTTCGACGTGAAATGCAGGTTGTGAAATTATGAATATATTACGTTTCTCTGCTATATACTGCTGATTTAACTTCATGGATGTATACCTATAGATCACTATATGACATCTTTCATCTATATGGAATAAGTTATCACATATAGAATAAGTTTTGTAAAGTCTTGTTTAAACTACGCTGCTACGGTAAATAGTTCCGAATATTAATTAAATAATTACACAAATACAAAACTGCGAACAAATTTTCATGGCTAAAACCATTTTCTGTAAAATAAAATTTCCATTTCTAACTATTTAGTTTATATGACGAACGATTTTCAAATAATCAATAGAATTAGACGTCAAATGTTAAAAAATATTGAGAAAGACAGGAATAGAGGTACTAATTACAAATAAAAGAATTCACTACAAATATTAAATCAATTACTAAAATTATATTGGAAGTTAATATAATTTCAAATATTTGTGAACATTGATGGAACTGAAATGTTTTATATTTCTTTCATAGAAAACAAAAAACAAAATTATGCAAACACATATTATTCTGTTTGATATATTTTAGTCAGATTATTTAATTAACTTATGTAATAATGTCCAAACAAAAGAATGACAATGGAAATATACTTTAACATAAAGCGACGTGAGAAAACGAACAATATGAAAATCATTATAACTTTCGAGTTTTGCATGTGCGTATTGGAGTGGGACCGTATTTGAATGCGTTCGTACATACAACCGTACATGCGTGCATTCATACTTACAAGCGTACGTGCGTGCGTTCGTACATACAGGCGTATATGCGTGCATGCCCTCGTATAAGCATGAATGCGTCGGACCGCATTTATGTACTAGTTAAATAGACGGATGCATTTCGATTAATTTGGAATAACCTTCAATCCAACTGGTGTCTCAATAATGTCGCGCACTACTATAATTATTAACTCACTCTTATTTTAACTAATAAATATCTTTATCTGTTTTGATTGTAAGCAACCATTATTATGTCAATACAATTATTTTTAAAATTGTTCACTAGATAGTATATATATTTTCAACTTAATTATATTTTTATAGTCATACATTAATAATTTCTTCTATATCTATCTTGTTATAATTCTACTGTGTAAAAGAGCATAAATTTTCTAAGTCGAAACTAATAATGTAAATAAAAGATACAATCCAAATACATTTTTAGAACCTGTCCATTATTAAAAATATAAATAAGACAATAAAAATATATTAGTACACTTATCTCGTAATATAATGTAGCACAAAATTACTTTAATTAATAATAAATATAAAAGGACGTAATGTAAACAATTAGTTTAACACTTTTAATTGAGTTCTGATCAAATATTGATTCAATATTTCCCGAGTACATACACTTACCGATGCACCCTTTACTTAGAACGATAAGAAAGTATTTGAATCTTAAGAAATTTCGATCGATTTCAGCCGCCTGGGGCACGGATTGTCTTTGATGAACCTTGAAATATTTTCCTGTCTTCTTCGCGACGATAATTGCCGTCAGCTACCCGTAGAATGCAAGCTATTTTCAATAATGCTTGCTAATGCTTTGTGTTGTATGTTTCGACTCCCGTAGTAGTCATCGGCGAACGCGCTTTTCAAAACGCTTTCCAATTATATGCAATTAATGTACAAGTATGTTCTATATATTTATTCATCTCATACCATCGTTATATCTTGTAAAGCTCAAAATATTTTAGGAGAGGCGTTCAATATAAAGAATCATAAAGAAGTTAAGGTTTTTGTTAAAAATAAACTGAATAAATCTCACTCAGGCTTGAATACGAATTCCGCCTACGAAATTTCTTGTAAAAATCTACATTTTACTGCACTTATTTAAGTTAGTCAATAATAGTCTTTCAAGTCATAAAGTTTTTCAATTTATACTGCTTTTATTTTTATGCTATTAAATCATCTTATTCCGATTAACGTTAAAATATTATCAGAATTTTCTTTTATGCCTCAAGAGTATACGTTAAACGTGACAACGATTTTTAAAGTGAATAATATGCAAGAACATTGTTTTAATCGAAATTCAAATACAAAGTTTGTAAATATTTAAATATTGCAACAATAAATATGAAAATTAATTTAAAAACTTATTTATGTTTCCTAGTCTCACATCATGATCAAAGTGATCGCGATTATAGAGTTTGGCTCTCCGAAGTATAGCTTTCACCGTAATGCGTCCCATTTATATTTGTTAGTTACTTTACGGAAACACTTAGTTAAGGAACTCTATGACAGGGTTTTCATTTGGCCTAACCATCTTACCATGACCAGTCACGTGAGCGCTTATTCGCTACTTTGCCCTTACATAACACTTCCTGAAATCCTTACAACGGTGTAAGACAATGAGTGAAAGAGCAAAAACTTGAGTTGATCAGATACGCAATATTCACAGTTGACGAAAATCTTACTTCACCGTGAAATTGTTTGAAAATAGAGATATTTGTGGTATACACTATTTAGATTAATACAACATAGATTTAATATGACAACGATACTACAACATTTATCTAATTTGAAATGGTAAAATTAGAGTTTCAGCAAAGCTTTCTCACGTTTACCTGAACTCTTGTCACTATTACATATCGTCATATTTACTTCGTTGTACATAAATGATGGCAGAGTGCTATTGGTCACATACCTATTCAATATCCGTTCCATTCGTTATTAATTTCATCTACACCTTACTGTTAAGGTATTAATGAGTACGTGTTGCTCAATGCAATTTAGATTTTCCCAATATTATATACGATAAAAATATTTTCTCAGCGATAATCGGTAAAGTTAATCTGATTATAATATTGCATACTTGTACAAAAAAGTGTGGTTTAATATACACTTTCACATTTTGCTGTACACGTTGCGGTAGGCAACGTGTACAGTTTTTTGACAGGCAATATATTCAAATTTTTTAAGTTTTAGTGTTAGAAGGTCTTCGATGTAGTACTTTGTCATTTTTCTGACAGTCGGTTCGTAGTTGAGACGTTCGTTGCTCTAAACTTCTCATTAAATCAATGAAAGTGTTGAACGCAATTTCTACTAATTCAAATTCGGTAAGGTGATAAAAAATATCGTTCTTACGTTTATTTCTGAATCTGTTTAACACATTAGGAATTTCAAAATTTCTCTAGTCGGGAAGAAATCCTGTTTTAGATAAATTATCCTTTTTCCGTCCCTAAATGTATAGCTAAATTTAACCCAACATCAAAAATGTTTTTGTCACAGGTTATTTTGATCGATTTATATAAATCGACAGACAGGAAACCACAAAAAAAAAACAATTTTCTCTAACTAAACCTAGGTTTTTTGCAAAACTTTCGAGTCACATTCTTGGAACTATTCTAAACATATTTTTAGGTTTGAGAAACTAATTCTCGCGGTAAGTTGGGAGCACATACAAAGACAAAATAAATTTTACTTTTCCAATATAAAAAACATTTTTTCAGTTTACGGAATCTGAAAAGACCCAAAACGGAATCCTCATAAAATCTCTCATACAATCGGCAGTTTGTGTATCTGTCACAACTATTTCCATTAGAAACAAAAAATATGACAACAATAAAGAACATGTAACATCACCTCCATCTCCGAAACTGCTTTCGTCGATGTTATGAAAAACATAGTTTTATTAGAAGTTTATCTAAATTTTATCAGTGATTTTATGAAAAATATAGTGTCATTAGAAGTTTATCTAAATTGTATTTCAAGTTTATTTAAAGTGACCGTATAAATATAATTTTAAACTACAAAAGTAGGTTTTGAGAAATTCACCAAATGTTCAGGCCTATAGAAATATGGTGATGAATATAATTATATTTGCAAATAGTTTAATAGAAACACCGCGTACGTTTAAAAGTACCTAAGTATATGCGAATTACTCGTACGTGTGAGTTCTCATATTTGAGAGGTTATTTATTTAGTTTAGTTATTTTTTTGCACTAAGCATTTGTTAATATTAATGTATAATATTTGAAACTCAAATTTACAATAGATACTTGAAAAGTCAAAGAGCCTGTATCATAAGCCTATATATATATATATATATATATATATATATATATATATATATATATATATATATATATACATATATACGTTGATAAATAAATCGTTTTGCCAAGATGAAAGCTAATAACATGCCGTCTTGCTAACACGGGGAGAGATACATTCATATGTACATATGAAATAAATACGTAAGTATATAAATCGACTTTTTATGGAGTTCATCGTGTATGATTGGATGTATAATAAGTGTCATGTAGGCACGGAGTTTTCACATTTTATTCATGTCGTTTTCTTTCTTTACTCAGAGCGAAAAAGATTCAAAAGCGAACATGACAAACAATTTTTTTCGTAAAAACAACTACTTGTGTTAAGTTAAAAAATAGTATAACGGAAGAAAGAATTGCTTCATTTTACCAATTTTTTAAAAAATCAAAATTATTTGCATATTAACAAATTCTTCTTTGACTTATTCTGAATATATAATGCAGCTTATAAGTTTTGGGCAAATCTTCTAATTTTATATTGAGGTTATTTTTCACAAATATTACATAATTTTTATTAAACCAAAAAGCATATGTCGAAAAATTTAAATTGCAAATCGATGAACCCTAAGAAGAACAAAAATCCTTTTCATGAAACAATAACGATTGATTTTGGTTTGTAAAGAGCAGAAATTAAGCATGGGTAGAACATAAAAAGCATTAAAAATTAAAATAAAATATGATCTAAAGACATCGTAGGAATTTACTCGCTTAACGATGATGAAGATATAATTTTATTCTTTTGGATTTCAAATGAGAGAATCCTTTTGTAAATTGCTTCACATAAAAAAATATTCGGTAATGAAACAAAAAAAATATATTAGTAGAATTACGTACCACCATTTATTTTTCATTACATATGTCTTATAATTACGAAGAAAAACATAAATAAAAAGATAACACCACGTACACAGAAAAGCAGTTAATATACTAAATATATATATATATATATATACATATTTATAAGATCATTGCCGCAGCTACAGAATATGTAGAAATTTAGCACTGATAGGATATAAAAGGCATTCGCTATTAAAATAAACTATGAACTAAAGTTATCGTAGGAAATGACTCACCACTTGCTATCAATATATTTGCTTTATAATTAAAAAGAAGAGACATACGTGAAATCTGAAGCTCATATCACGGGTAACTCCATATCTGCAGAAAGTCAGCTAGTAGACCAGACATATAAACTTAATATGATCACTGGCACAACTTAATGACGGGTATATAATTGGGTACTTTCTCATATTAGAGTGTAAGTCGCATGCCATATTTCATTTAACGATAATGAAATATATCTTTTTGAATCTGTATGCATTAATGTTACATTTATGACAACAAAAATAGCCTCCCAAAACCAATAACAAACAATGAGCTATCTTCATAGCGTAACCAATAATAACTGAGACCAACATTTTGAGTCTGTCTATCTAGCTTGCAATGATGTGTAATAAGGGTCAGGTAAAAGTTCCCTACTCCTGTATATAGTTTCCCGTCAATCAGGTACCAAAGAAATTTAGAAAACGATTTACGAATGAAAAATCCTTCAGAAAAAATGGTCAATTGCTTGCACGAACAAAATTTTCTTAATAATTTCATCTTTTTTCAATTATTTCATGGGCACTTGATAAAAAGAAAGATTTTGGATAATTTTCAGTGTTTCAAACAATATACCATTCCCCAATAGGTCCACATAAAGAATTTTTTGGTGCATTCCATAACAAAATTGCATTCTAATTATTTTACTCACCGTATTGCAAACCGATTTCGTCAGTCATTTCCACGGGTTTAATTTATTAAATTTCCCACAATATGATTATAGAGATTAAGAATTTGTAGCAGTCGGATTCTTCTGTTGTTATTTTCTCTGGATTGTGTTAAAATTTATCCCTACTCATGGAATTGTAGAAAGTTATCCTTAGTATCATATTTATAGCCCATTAAATTTGCATCGGTTTTTTAAACTTACCTTTCAATCGCAATCAATTTTGATTCTGTATTATTTAAGTTTCAATTATCAGGTAAAAAATAATTCATTTACATTTGAAAATTTCCGGAATATACCTATGTACATTCTAAACATAAGCCCGAACGTTATCTTGGTTTGACAAGGGCCTTTCAATATTGGTGTGAGTAACAATTTTAAAAGGAATAGAGATTCTTAATCATAAACCTAAAACAATAAAAGCTCACAATAACACAACAGTTTGCCAGAGCTTTTAAAAAATGTCTCCATTGGTAACAAATCAATGAATGTCTTTTTATCTTTTCGAACCCAAAAAAAAAAAATATAATTTTTTTAAAAGGCCAGTGGAACAAAATATTGTTAATTTTTACAAATAAGGGTCCTTTCTTTATACTCTTATATTACGTTGTGGACTTATAATCATAATGTTTTAGCGAAAAATAGTTATTTCGTACGCAAGATGTAAAAAAAATAAACATACCATCGCATATCAGTAAAATATAATAACAAGAAAATATACCAAAAATATCACAATATAAAATATGTACTCCAAATATTATTGATATTATACGAAATGAAACGTAATATTTGGACAAACATTTTGTGGTGTATTAATTAGGGGAAGCGAAATTGATATGTCAGTCTTAGCGGTCTCGATATGCGTCGATCTTTTTATGGTACGTATTCAGCGGCATCAAATTGGAGGAGGAAATATATTTGTATTTGTACATATGAAATTTCTTATGAAATTTCTCGCTTCATATTTGAACTGTGTGCATTTACGGCAGGAGAAACTGGGTTAGAAAAATTAGCTTAGAGTGCGTTTTTATGAAAATTGATTAATTTGTGAAGTCATTTCTGCTATATATACATACTTAGCGTAAAGTAAAATGAAAATAAAACAATGATGTTGATATTGGAAAATCGGTTACAATGGTCACAAACAAATTGCTTGTCTTTAACGTGGCAACTAAAACATCACAATGAAATCGATCCACAAGGTATTGTTTTGCTTTAGATCAGTTAATACTGTATAGTTAATAAAACATAATTTTTTTCTTATTTTTGTATTTTGTTTTTATATTTGAATATTCCTAATTTTCCATCCTTTTCTACTTGGTTAACATGGTTAGATGCATTATCATATGTAGCGAATGTTCGCGATTGTCAAAAATTCTAATTTCAAATTGTCACGATTTTCAAAATAAAATATTACATTCAAGAGAAATTTTTGAAAATTTTTTTACACCTTTTGCTGGTCGGTTGCCCAAAGTTATAGGAGAGAGGTTAACACTTTCACCTCCATTACTCATCATCGTTGTTAAATTCATAAAACAGTTTTGTCCCATTCCAAAGTTTGATCTAGAAATTTACTCTATGCCATCTATTTTTTTGGACTGGTAACATGTAATAATTTGGAATTTACTAGATCTTCACTAATAATATTTTACTTACGTTTTTTCCCTTTACGGTATTAATTTAAAAAACATATATCATAACCCATTACGTTATTTTTAATTGAACTGTTTACCGCCTGTATGATCATTTCAATTGTTAGAAGAAAAACGTATCTCAAAAAAGAAAAATATGTCTCATGGGCTTGTTGATAAAAAAATTAATTTTGCTTAAAATAAACGCTTAAAATTTGAGATAACGAAAATAATTGAAATATTTTTGGAAAGTGAAAAGGAATTACTTCTGTTCCACCTCGCCCAAAGGAACGTGAAGAAGTGCATACTAACTTACGTTAAAAGATTGTTATTAGTATTGTTATGTGTTTTTCGAATAATTTTTATTTATGGTTATTATTAAATCTTGAAATTAATTAAAAGTTCATTAAAAAAACGGAAAGTTTCAAAATAAAATTACCGCCATTTTTTACAGAAATCGTTTGACATAGAAATATGAAATATGAAAATAATGAAGCTTATCGATCCGCCAATACTATTACATTTAATATTCAAAGACATTTAAATGATAATTTTAAAGAGGCGAAAAAATAGATATTTTTTAAATTACATGTGTCATATAAGATATTAATTAAATAAGAAAATTATGTAAAATAAAAATTCTAATAATTTTGTTCAAAAAATTTCATAAAGTTTTATATTTTTTTTAATTCACAAACTTGAAATATGGCATATTTTATTTTATTGAAGAAGCGATGAATGGGTTTGGAAATTTCTAGTGATATATTTACAAAAATATGATAAAACATTTAATAAAAAGGAACTAAACGTACCTATGAATTTTTCAGAATAATACTTTAAAAGCCTATTTCTTGATAATATATCGATGGAAAAAATGTCAATACATTTTAACAAGTACATTTTCTCATATAGCGATACTTCCATGATCAATACGTCTTAATCAACATGTTTATTCTTACGAAAATTTTGGAGTAGGTATCGTGTTGAATCTTATTAAATTGCAAGTAAATGGTGGTTATAAAACGCGACCAAAATATTATCATATTAATGACACTCCATAATGTTTATAATTTGAAAAAAAAATCGTTTGCTTGATACCTTCCAAGCAAAGCAACCAACTCTAAAAACTCTAGCGCTAAAGCACGTTCAGTGCCTGGCCTCGTGAAACTATTAAAGAAAATACTATTCATTCTAACGATTATACAGAATAACCATGTGCAGTTTAGCATTTTATTCCCATTCACTCTCTTCTGTAAACGTTTTGCTGATCCGTTTCTTCTTTTCCTTTTACTCTTGTTTTTATTTTCATTAACCTAACAACGTTGATTACTTAAATTATTATTTTATTCTTATGGAGCTAAGAACTTTTATACGATTTTTATTATATTTCTTATTTAGAGGAGAGTAATTCGCGTTGTAACCTGTTTAAAAATGTTTAATGGATGAAGTTTTATACATCATAAAAGCAGTAATAATTATACATAAATTTAAATTATGGAGAGTAACTTGAAGTAAATGTACATAATGTAATATTCAGGAAAAATTTAAGTGTTTCGTCCAGATTTTTTGACACTGCTTCACTCTCACTTTTTTCGACATTGCTAATGAATACTATGTCAATGATTTAAATACATACTGTGTCCCTAAATAAAACCAAATAAACAAGATAAATTAAGCCATACTCTTATTAATTAAAATTGAAATAAAACTGAAGATGTTGAAAATTTATAGGATTCTTTCTTGAAAGATATTTCTAGATAAAATTGTTGTTTCTTACAAGTTACAGTCATGATGTGTGCTAAAGAAAATAAAATAAGGGTTATTTTATAATATCAGTAAAATGTAATGGTAAATGCATTTATAGTTTTCGAGACGAAATATGCAAAGTATATTTCCAAAAGCTGCCCAAATAATGTGCAAATAGGTGGGCATGAGAGGGAACTCGAAGAAATTGACATATGTTATAATAATGTATTATTTGGAAAAATTACTACGAAAAGTTTATTTTTACGAAATAATATCTCAATCTAAAATTTAAAGTAATTTTTCTTCAATTACCAGTAGGCAAAATGAAAAGAGATTATTGTATATGGTTTTAGTAATAAGCAGAAACTTGGAAATGCTTGTGTACTGAGAATAATGAAATATACATATATATATCTATATATACATATGTGTATATATATATATATATATATATATGTATACACAAATATTTATAAAGCTGAAATTTTTGTTGCTTTAATTACAAAATTTTTGAAGGCTTGCCTTTTGACTTATGGTTGACAAAAATAATGCTTGGCGCTGACGATTGATAGAACAGTTGACGGTTGATGGCAATACTTATTCATCTCCTTCATCTATTACAGGCAAAATCTAAATTTTACAAATTTAGCGATGCTGTAGCAAAATGTTACTTGGTTACTTGGTTTAAAGATTGACTAAATCTTTATAATTCAGTACTATTAAAAAAGAAAGAAGTTTTCAAAATAGTGAATTTAAATTAAAATGAGGGAAAGTATTCTTATAAATAAATTATATTAAAACTACATGTTTGTAAAAATTAATCCATCAAAATAATTAACTCAGGGTTTGAACATGATTTCCTAATAAACTGAACAAAAATAAAATTTTCATTAGCGTCAAAGTTATTAGGAAACATAAAAAACTTTCGTACCAATTCAGTTTCCTTAAAAAATCGATTAGTAGCAATACAATACTTTATAAAATATTACCTTAGCTATAAATATATTGAAATACCAGATTCTCCACTACGACCCTGACCTATGGAAAAAACAATTAGGTTCGCCTTTATATTTATGCTTACAAACTAGGCGGTCTTTAACTCTTAGATTACAAATCCTATCTAAGAGTGTTATCCTCACCGGTTGTTAAATATGTGAATTATATTTTAATATTTGAATTATATAATATTATGTAAATTTTTTTTGTGAAAAGCTGTAGCTAATGAGTTCATCATATTTTAATAATTAAAATGTTTTGCCCCTATAATTTATTTGAATACTGAAATTATTTTGGACTTATATTTAATCTGCTAGTAAAATAAATTACTTAAGCTCGTGGCGTTTTATTTTTTGTAAACTGTTTGGAGATACCTCAAGTGAAGACAATGAATTCAATACGCCCTTTCAGTTACGTGTAAAAGATTCTATCCCCGAATATGGCCGCAGGCAACCGCTTTTTTGGAAGAGGTATTGTGTTTCAATATGGCAATTTTCACGTGTTTTCGTAACTGGAAATAGAATATTATTGGAAAATTCTCTGGAGCCAGCACGTTTGTTGCCTAAAGCTCAGTTAAAGTAATTTGTGATGTACAAGATGTTAATCCGAAAAATTGTAAGTAAGGTTTTAGCATATACATAAGATTTATTATTTTGAAAAATACAAAATATTTCTCTATTTTCACTTTCATGGCAGAGAAGGCGCCATCGAGGAAATTATACTTGTATTATATAACTCCATATATTGTTTTAATCATTGTTGTGAAAAGTTTATTGATTAGATGGAAATTACTTCTAAATTACGAAAGAAAGTTCGTTTATTTATTTTGTTACATAGTCTAAAGAAAAGTAAACTATGTAACAAAACAAAATATGGTTTTAAAGAAATATCCTGAGAACTCTTGTCTGTAATTGAGACTTTTTTTTAATATCATTGTTGTCTTAGAGAATGCATACGATATTATAAGAGATATAGTGATATATTCATTTTTTGCAATAAATATAGTTTATACGTCACGTACTAAAGTTTTCTTTTTTATTAGAGATTATCTAACAAAATCCATTAAATTTCAAAATTAATAGAAAACACACAATACGTGGTTAAATATGCACGCACCAATTAGTTGAATTAAATCACGGTTGGAGACTCGATTGGTTGAAAAATTTCGAATCATTGTAATTCAGCGATATAAGTGACCGTTAAAAATAATAATTAGATCGAAAAATCCTTAATCTTTTTGCTAACATTTTTCTCTGAATTTCGTAGTTTACCTGATAAAGATGAAAAATGGTAACGATAAATGAATTTTTATTTGTGGTAAATTTTATTGAGTAATAACAATTATGCTTTTATTACCACTTTGTGAATATTGTGGCACAAAATATAGGTTTTCTTTAAATCATAGTTCATTTTCTTGCTTTTGAAATAAGTTAAGAATAAATTTGCAATTCTGTGTGAAATAAGTCAAATTATGCTTTCACAATTACTTCATTACATTGCAATTATTGAAACCAATAAATATTCCTCTTGATTAAAAATAGTGAATTATTTTTATAATGTCAATCAATTTGTATTTGTAACATCAACTAATTTTAATGTATTAAAGGTACGCGAATGATTCCTCTACGTTCTGTTGTGGCTCTATAGCAATATTTTAACAAAAAGAAAATACATTAGAAGGAAATTAAAACTAAATATCCTTTTGTAATAAAAGTTCCTTCATACATAGTAAGACGAACAGAATATGATAAGTTTCGATAGTTATTTCTCAATAAAAGGTAGCCCTAAAAATCTACATAAATTAGTTAATACTTTCACAGACTTTTATAAAGTTTGATAAATTTCGTCAAAATAATATTTTGCGACTCTAATTGATAACTAATTTGTTAACTTTGTGCTTTTGTTAAATAGCGAATGTTACTTTAATCAATGTTATATTAATTAATACTTACAAAACAAATTTATTGTGTAACTTGACGGTGTAGAGTTTTTGATTATAATTAATTACTTTGACTAAAAGTAGGAAAGTAAAATATTAAATGAATTGGACTCGGACGGTTTGTGTTCTGTATCGACGAACATCTTTTTATCTTTTTATTTGTTGATGGTTGTTAACATTATCTTCATGATATTATCATAAATATAATTGAATTATTATATTTCTAATAATTTTGTGGACAGGATGGAAGAATGTATTTTACATATTTAAGTGACTGAAGATATCCATTTCTTTTGTGACAGTCGTTGTCAAAATGAAATATATAATTTATTTTAGATATTTCTCGAAAGTTATTTTTTTCCATTCTCCTGATTGATGCAATTTGAAACGTAATTTACTTTATAATATGTTAATAGGTTATTAATTTGTTTCAAGCTTAAGGGTGTATTTTTGTCTCAGTTACTATAATTGAAACCTAAAATAACATTTTTACTTGTATGAAAACCTGTCAGACGCAATCTGAAGATATATGCATATGTTTTGTAATGTTAAATCAGCGAAACTTTTCTAAAAACTTTAAAGTTTAAAGTTTGTGTGTTAATTTGAATACACTTTAGGTCATATTTTTCTTTCATATTATTGTCATATTTTTGTTTATATAAGTTATCTGAACGTCTAAACTTTACAAAGTTTGACGGCAAAAGAAGACATGGAACGCTATTGGCATACCGTGCATAGCTGGTAAGTTTGAAAGAAAAAAGTGATAATACAAGAAGTAAATATTGCAATTAACTTTTTTCGCAAACAGTTTGGAGCAGGAGAGGTCATAAACACAACTTTGAAACAAAGCATAAAGCACTTGATTGAGACAAACAAATTTATTGACGTCCAAAATAACATTAATTATAATCATTGTCCATGCATCAAATACATAGCGGTCTCAGTTTTTTCCATTAATTTTACATCCCAAACAATAATTATGACATTTTCGTTTTTCCGATTGCTTTAAACTTTCTGCTTATTTATAGTGTTAAAAGCGTATTATCAATACAAGAGTGTAGCAAATTATATGGACAAAAGTGAGTTAATTTATAAATATGTTATTTAATTAGTGGTTTTGAGAGGATTCTGTAGAAGTAAATGCATTTTTACCTCTCCGAGCAATCAAGGTTACAATATATAGGAACTTTTGGTATACACAATTCAAACGGAGTTAAAAAAAAATTAGAGGTTGACTTGAAGTAATATTTAGCATTTATTTCAGCGGAGTCAGCTCACCTAGTCAAAGCTACGAGATTTTAGTATTTTCAAAAATTCATTTATATTGCATTAGTACAACAACAATAAAAAAGTGCACCGCTGCACGACACACAGTAATGATACAAATGTACAGTGTAGCAATGTAATTCAGTAGATGGCGCTACGTGTGTTTTAAATCGCGTAATGAAATTTTCCACTCGCACATACATTGGCGAAATATGCATGATCAGAGGTGAAGTAGGGAATAGGGCGGAAGAGGTACGTGCTTGAGTAAACAACCCGAATGTTTAAAAAAACATTTTCCCAAAGAATTGAATCAATCAAAAAGCAATAATATCAAAAAGGTGATTCCATATATTTGTATATATATATATATATATATATATATATACAAACACACATATATATGTATATATATATATATATATATATATATATATATATATATATATATATGAGTGACGAAAGCGGTGAAACTTTCTAAACATTCAGTACCTATGATATTAGAACACTAAATTTACTAATCTTTATATATCATTAAGTTACTGATAGCCTTACAAAACACTTATCAAGTTATGTTTAATTCTCTGCGGGATAGGTAAAACATAAAATCGAATTTAAATATTAAAACAGATGCGAGTTTTGGATTGTTATCTTTGCCATTTTAATTATAAATTTTTTTTATTTATTTCTATTCAGTTACGAAATCAGAAAATGTTTTTTGAAATGTTTAAAACTTTTTCAGTTTTAATAATATTAAATGTAATATTTCGGAGACCGTTATTATAACAAATTTTCTTCATATTAATTAGATTACTATAATTTATTTCTTTGAAAAATTGATATTTTTTTAATGTCCAGCAATTCTAAGGGATATGTAAGTGTATATGTATATAAATAAATAAATATATGTATATATATATATATATATATATATATATATATATATATATATATACGTATAAATATAAAACGTACACAAAATGTGCATATTGCATGCAAAAATTATAATAATAATATGTCTCTCCACTTCAAGTACGCAGCGATTTAGCAGTTTTAGTTTTTGTAATTGCCTTGGGTGTCTCCATATATTGAAGTAATTAATATAAATTCGTTGATGGATTATAATCGAATGCTTTAATTAAATACTATATATCCAGAAGATTTTACATTTTTCAAACCCATTATTGATAAATTAAAAATAGTGCACATAGCTTTTAAATGTTTCAAACTTATTGTCATTTACGTATATAGTTTTTTAAAAGAGGGTTTTAAAAATCAAAAGTGAAAAAAAATTAATTCAGTTTCCTTTTAAATTAACTATCAAAAAAAATTGTCTGTGTACTTATACGCGCGTTAGAAGTTATATTTTCTGCATTATACAACAAAAACTTTATTTAGCAGGCAAATAATTAATGCTAATCAGGCAATAAAAGGACTGGAGCTTTATTATAAATACAGTTGCTAAAATGTAAATTCAATCAAATAATTAGATTTTAAATACTTTATAATTTATAACGCAAATTAATACATATTGAAACCTGACCTCACTTACAGAAAAACACTTAAAATTTACTTTAAAAAGTTAAACACTACTTCTCTGACGGATATTTATAATAAATAAATATATTTTATTATTTGAGCCACTATTGAAATTAAATTACAAAAAAATATATTCAAAAGTACAGATTTAACTTAGATATGTATGAAATATTCATATTCAAAAATATATTGTGTATCTACAAAAACTCTATATTTATCATGAATATTGTATCAGTCACTACTATTAGAGAACAAATCCATCTTCAGCAATGATGCAACAAAAGGTGATGGTTCTGTTCATTTTTGTTGCATCGTACAACTCAATTTAAGATCAGTCCTAATTGAAAAGTTTTATTAGAGGTTTATTATTAATATAAATTGAAAAATGTCCTTTCAAATCTTTATAACTCAAGAATATTTTAAGGAAAATTAATGTTTTCAAAAATCGTAAATGTATTACTTCAAAATATAATCCGTTAACCAAAATCCCATTTCAATACTTCCATTCGATTTTAAATTCTTTTATTTATACAATTCATATTTATGTTTTTCACGTAGTAAATTTCAATATTAAATATTATATTTAAAAAATCCTTATTCTTAGAATGTTAATATTTTACGTTATTTTCTATATATTAAAACAGGCGCTTTAATCGATGACAAAAACATATTATCATACTATACGATCTTCTATGGTAACAATTGTTCTGTATTTTCAAGTGTACTAGGATTAAAAAAGTTGTTATTAAATTTAGAACTAGATTGGAACTATTTGTCGTCATCGTTGTCAATCAATCCCTAATAATCAATTGTTTATTTGAAATTAAATACACAGCACGTTGTATAATTGTTCAAATAAAGTAATTATGGGCCAATATTCAAAAACTTAATAGCAAAATAAGAAAACTATGTTAGTTGAGCCTAAAATTCAGTAATTAAGCTCTTAAATTCAAGGCGAAGAAAATGTGGAAGCCTTATCATTCGTGCCTGACAGAAAAAAACCATAAGTTCGTAATACATTTTAATTACTCACGACTTAATTTACCAGAAAAGGTAAGGTCACTAAAAACTATTTATTTTAAATTTTTCTTTAAATTTTTTTTAGTCATTTTTTGTAATCACCATTTTACAGTTTTTCCCTTTCTTCATTCAATCAAAAGAGTTTGTTATACTTAAGAATTTTCAGTTCTTATTTTGAAAACTCATTTTTTTTAAAATGTGTTGTTAACCAAAACACAAATATTATTGAATCAAGTCATGAAATGACTCTCGCTGAAATATAGGAAAAAATTTGCAACCAGAATAGCAACCCACAATTTTAGCAATGGGTATAAAATATAAGCTTTGAATACCACCATTGAAAGCAATATGCTATTTTACTTCATTCTCCACATAATATTATTTGAAGGCAAAAGTTGTCATCATTAAATGAAACGGTAATTTTTTTCAAATATTAAATCAATAAATTTCTTCAAAAACTGAAGTCGATTTATTCTTTAGCAAGAAAATAAATTATTAAAAATTATGTATTTTATTACATCATTTAGATTTAGTGATTGTATGATATTATTCATGTATGATAAGAAACACTACATTAAACTAATAATAATACAATTGTTCAACACCATCCAGAGATATGTGTCGAAATTGTCGTAACAGGTTTACAGTATCCAGGTCTTTTCAAAGATAATACGAAATAAACATTCCATAGAAATATTATGACAAACGGAACAAATTAAAAACAATCCCCTTATTTATAAAAAAAGAATCTATATCTTCTTAATGTGAATAAGAAACGTATGCCCTAACGAGTTTCAAAACTCCATGCACACAGTCGATTCTCAATTGGTAAATACATTCCTTCAAAGAAATCAACAGTTAATAATGAACTCTCGTTCGCTATCCAGAAAACATTCCAATAAAAGAAAATGCCTGCTTATACATAAGCATGTGCGAGGGTAACGTAAGGAAATTTTCTTACAAAGCGAGTAAATCAATGGGTATTTTTATTTTTGGGCAGGTTTCACATTCACCTTATGAGTTAATATTTTATCGTATTGGCTTTTGAATAAACGGAGAGAGGCTGACGGTAATATGAGAGGTATTTATGTTTTATGTTATTCATTTCGTTTTTTTTTTGAGGAACAAAGGTACTCTGGATAATGGGGATAATTTATTTGCGAACTGCGAAGACTACTTTAAAATATTGTTCAATATACGTTATTGATACAAATAATAAATATATTAGTTTTATTTATCTAATAATTTTGAATCTAGGGAATATAGAAATGTAAGGACATAAATCATTAGGAATTTGATTTTCGCAATTATATATTATTTGAATATAGGTACATTTTCGATATTATAAACATTAAGCGTAGAGTCTTAATTTTTTTAATCATGATATCCGCCTTAATTCTTAAGTCGTTAATTTATAACAAAAGGAAACTGAAGATAATATTAATATGGGTAGAACCGTTGACAAAACTTGCCATTGATTGAACATTATTAGGTTTTACCGGAAAAATTCATGTAAAAATGAGAATTAATAACCGTAATATTTTATTTATATGAGATAATTTACAATATAATGTGCGAAAAATTAATTCACCTTTAGTTTATTTTTTTTATTTTTATGGACATTTTAAAATACGTATGAAGTAATAAAACAATGTAATAGAGATATAGATGGCGAATTATAAACTAAAATTTTTTGGAATAGATATTTAATTTAAAGTCATGAATAATTAAAATAAAAATCAACTATTATTATTCATTTTCAAATAACAATGAATGAGATGGCCAAGTCGGTTGTTACAGAAATCAATTTACGGTTATCGAAAGTAGGCATGGCGTTAAACTTTTATGAACAGGAGGAAGGAAACAATTAAACCGAGTATGGAATATTCACGATTCATTATGTGTATGTGATTATGTACATTTGATTGCATTACATAAAGGGTCCTGTTTTTACTAATCCATGTTACAATAACATCCATATTAAAGAGAAGGAAGTGTATATTAGTGTATCTGACACGTATCTTTCAACGAATGAAGCTTGTATTTAAAAGCCGATTGCCGATCTCTTAAATTATTATAATATACAGTTTCTTTTATATGCTATCTTTAATTTCCCGCTCCGTTCCTTATTTCTTCTGTTTTAATTTATATCTAGTGTCACTTTATTTATACGGCACTTTTAATGATGAAAGACAGTGCCCTTGTAGGACTTCTTAGGTGATCGTCCGTGTGTAACGGATGTTTTTCTTGAAAACTACTTTATGTAGAAATTTAAAATTTGGCCGAGTAAAATAGAGAAGAAAGTTATTTAATTTACCTTAATTATAGCAAAAAGTTTATCTGAATTTTGGGCGTAATTTTAAATGTTACAGTTTGTAAAAGATTCACAATATTTTCACGCCTTTTAAAGGTACACTAAGCAATAGAGTTACATGGTGAAAATAATTTAAACCACACATCAATGCTTCAGCCAAATTTGCGTAGACACATGTCGTGTGCATATTTACACGATTCATTACAAACCACATTTTCCACGGCTATAACTTTTTTCTTCGTGAAACTAGAGATCGTAGCAAGTTCGTAGCATCTTAATAATAGGGAAAAATTAAAACTTGCGAAATAAAGTATTTAACTTTATTTCACAAGTTTTAATTTCCACGTTTTTTTTATTACGTTACTGACAAAAATTATCGCCAAGTATATTCGATAAGTAATGGATAAAAGATGAAGACTTTGCACCAACACCAATGACATTCTGAATTAAATTAAAAAAGCAGCGACATCCGTAAAATTTCAATGAATAGTACCGCAGTATTAGTTAGCCTTTTTCATTTCACCCTCTTTTATCGACGAATCAAACTGACATAGTATAGTTGGTTTTGGTACATAAAGTTTTTGGCAGAGCAAGAATGTTTAAAATTGTGTAATAGAAATATTCTGCACGTTAAAATTTTCAAACGTGCCAAGTGCGTGCTGAATCCCCAATATGCGAGTTCTATTCACCTGTTACACATTTTATTATATAAATATTAATGTTGCTTGTCGTTTTACAACATTTTCAGGGTTATTAACCTCAAAGAGAAACATAAAACGCTATTAGACCACTTACGAATCTCTCTGTAAGTCTGTCTGTCAAAGCCGATTTTCTCAGTAATACTCCAATGTAGAACTTTTTTAAAAATTGTTTAATATACGCGATCAAGACAAGGCCAATAGGTTATAATTTTTTTTAAATTTTTTATGTCATATGGGGAGGGAGGTGGGGTTATCATTTAAAAGGAATTATTATAAGGAACGCAAAAATATTTTTTTCACAATTTCAAATTGCATGTTTAAAAATAGATTGCAAAATGTAGACGAAAATAACGTATACGACACTTACTTCCGATACTGTTGAATAAAATATTACAAAAAATATTTTTTAACATGTTCTCATGGAATAATTCTGCCATTTCGCCCTTATAATTTCCAATTAGTAATAAAGTTTTATTACAAAACTTACTGTTAAAGTGAAACATTTACTATAACCATCTCTATGAAGGGAATTTATTCCAAAAAAGGCAATCGCACATAAGTAAGAAGTTCAAGCAAAAGTTCTCTCTTTGGAAAATAAACTCAAAATCAATACGTTGGTATCAATACTCAAGTATATAGTTACAATTTAATATAAAGTAAGCGTGAAATTCACACACTACAAGTATTTTGCACATATTTAGGCACTTATAACTATTTAAGGGTACAATGTATATGCATTTAACTATTTACCATACATGTTACATCTATGGTTTTTAAAGTCATAAAGTCATAAATCTTTTAAAGTCCTAAAAGTCATAAAATTTTAAACTGAGTTGTTTTGGAAATAGATTACGAGAAGCTTTTTCAGTATATCTCTGAAGATATGCTACCTCAAAGAATAAAAGACATATTTTTGAAGTCCTTATTGTAGAGTCGTTTCAAACGATACCCTATATGGATATCGTTTGAAACGACTCTATATTATAGTCCTTAACTTTAATCCTCTATAAGTTATATATATATATATATATATATATATATATATATATACATATACATATCTTTTTTTCACAGTTAGCTACTGATATACGCGTGGGTTAGTATGCTTTACACTAACCCGCTAGATATTACGTCAAATTGCAAGTTTTTACGTCAAAAGATTTCTGAGACACACAGACAAGTCCATGAATGAACTTACATGCCTTTCAAATTTTCCTTTTATGCATAATGTGAAATTCAGAATTTTTTTAGACATAGCTTCACGTCAGAAGAATTTCTTTGACATGAAGGTCTTGAATTTTTTCTGACATGGAGGTTATTTTATACAAAAATAGTAACATCAGTCACTTGGTAAGAATTGGGTTAACATTCGTCTGTAAAAAAGACTTCAATTTTCTGCGGGTTCAATTTGTAATTAAATACAAATAACTGCGATTTCAAAATCCTTAATAAGTAACAACATCATTTTGAAATGTCTACAATACAAATACGTCTTCGAGATCTTTATTTTTCTGTCATTAAGTCAAGATCTATTTTATAATTAATTAAGGGGGTTCTTATTGTAGTGTGTATTTGGAAAAAAATCTAATAACGTAGTTCCTGCAATATGTAAAATGAAAATTATTATTTCC